>CM051033.1:15040057-15672557 GCA_027627225.1 Congeria kusceri | reverse complement strand
GGGCAAAGTAATGGTCACAAAACTCACGAAATCATGAAAAAATCACTTTAACACTTTTCATTCAAATTAGTAAAACTAAACGGAATTAATTTGATATTGAGAAGTTATCTTTCTCAGTTTATATCTTTGAAACTGATCATGTTAAATGGGGCATTCCCATAAACAAGGCTTCTTGAAGATTCGTGAAAATGGTCCATATTGCATTATATGTTCGATGGAACTATTATATATGTGTCTATTTCGTAGTTTTCGAGGGTTTCTGTGCAAAATAAACTTCTTAATGCGTGGATCTGATGTGTTCTATGTTAGTATTTTGGGAAGCATCAATCTCCAGGTGGGACGAATTTTAAATCTCATAGCTGCAGTTTCCAGATATTTATGAATTACTTTTACTTATATATGTTTGTGGTCGGGTTATGAGAGGGGGGGGGGGCCAGATGGCGCGGTGTAAGTCCACCTGTCCGGTGTGATGACAACCAACCATATACTAACAGGCGCCGGTCGGGAATCGAACCTTCCTGTGTCTTCTAGGTGAAAAGCGAGTATACTAGCCACGCAACGGGAACTATTCCAAATGGGTCGTCTGTTTTATCAATTACCGTTTTTCTAAGTTTGTGACAGGGACCACGTGTCATAAGGAAAATGAAGAGCGAAGAGAGGTGTATTTTGGGAAAAATATCCGGATATGTGAAGTGTTTTTGTCTGGAAGGACACTGTTTAAAGTCTAACCTTAGGTACAAACGGGAGAACTATATTGTAGTGACTGACTCGATTTAGGTTTGGTTTCAGTCGCGATATCACCATGTACGTGTATTTGCATGATGGATGGACGGACAGATGGGTTGATTCTGGAAGGATGAATGGATGGATTCATGAGTGAGTTAATTAATTTTTGAGAACATGAATGAATAAATTAATGAATGAATCAGTCAATCAATCAATCAAACCCGCCGTACACCTACACCCGACCCATCTCTCCTGACTGTCACGTCAGGAACCGGACCTAGGCTATAACATTTATATGCTATTGCGTTACATCACATGATTATTGGTTATACATTACATTGATGGTGTTTTAAAATCATATAACGTATGGTTGAAATTGCTCCCACCGGGCTATCGCCTTAACCTTGCGGCCAATCTGACTTCAATACTTATCCCTGCATTATTTACTTTATGTAAGTGTTCCACGTGATGTCAACAGGTTCAACGAAAACAACAGAAACACTCCAAATAATTCCATCTTTTAGCGTTACAAACTCTTTATAATTTTACCAATTTTAACTGATGATTACTCATAAACGAAACGGTTTTTACAGTATATTTCTAGGTCCGTAGTGTTATTTTGCTCCCTAGTATACACACTGCTTTTATTTTTGGAATCGGTAACAAAAAGTTGAAAACATTGTCAATTCGCCAATCTGTGAACAGGTCCCTTTAATGTAATGAACACGATTTTTCATTGAACTTGATTTTCTGGTTTATGCATTGAAGTTCCTGGCTGAAGATGCGAATAGCGGTATCTCAGTACCTAGAGGAATAAGATTGTCATCTTATAGATCAGATCGCTAGGTGGCAGAGAGTCAACTTTTTAACGCACTTCTCTTCTAATAATATATATATATATATATATATATATATGAGGCGTGTCGTGGCAAAATCGGGCTTAATGCATGTGTGTAAAGTGTCGTTCCGGACTGCACAGGCTAATCCGGGACGGCATTTTCCGCTTTTATGGTATTTTCTGTTTCAAGGAAGTCTCTACTAAACATAAAGCCACTGTAGGCGGAAAGTGCCGTCCTGGATTAGCCTGTGCGGACTGCAATTAGTGCAAAGTGTTCCCTACAACAATGTTAAGACATAACTATGCTAACAATTAAAATACTAAATTATATCGGTTTAGTATTTATGTTGATTGTGCAGCGTAATTTTTGTCGTGTAAGCTTGTCTAGTATATTAAATTATTTGATAATACATGTATTTCCACTGTTAATGCAATCGTCTATTAATAAACAGATCTCTGGTTAATATGACCAAGACAAACAGCAAAATGTTAAACAGTAATGATGAAACGAATACCAATTTTCATTACTGTTCAATAATGACTAAGTATAATCCGATGCATATAACGGAATTTTTATTAAAAATAAATACACAACTATGTATGTAATTTGTAATTTTCAGCAATTTAAACTGCAGCCATTGACACATGTGGCTTAATTTGAGTACATTGAACATTTAATTGAAAGTGTGCTTGCATGTAATTAGCATGTAAATTGGTCATAAATTGTTATAATTGATTTTTAATTGAGACACGCTTAATGACACAATTCCTACTCGTTTAACTTAAGGTGGTCCATGTTTGTCACGTATATTCTGCAAATTGAGGATATCCACGCGAGGTGTGAATGGGGAACGACTCGTGTCTTTAATTGACACGTATGCATATTGCATATAAGTCTTGATTTTTCATGCACTCTATCAAAATATCCAACAGAAGCAAATATACAATATACAGACATATACATTCAAAATAGTTACATACGCAATTGAAATAAACACTTTACTTACTGCAGCTATTCGTCTAGAAGTACAACACTTCAAGACCAACTTAAATCTAGCTAAAATAACTTTACTGAACAGGCAGACAATGAAGATGGTTGCAGTAAAGCCATCAGGACATGGGGACACAAGTTATTTAAGACAGGTATGTTACATCACAATCTATATTTAATTGTTTATTAAGAACAAGTTTTGAAAATCTTTTTGATATAGACATTCAGTTATTTATGGATAGTAATAGTAATAGTAGCAGTAGTAGTAGTAGTAGTAGTAGTAGTAGTAGTAGTAGTAGTAGTAGTAGTAGTAGTAGTAGTAGTAGTAGTAGTAGTAGTAGTAGTAGAAGTTGTAGTAGTAGTAGTAGAAGTAGTAGTAGTAGTAGTAGTAGTAGTAGTAGTAGTAGTAGTAGTAGTAGTAGTAGTAGTAGTAGTAGTAGTAGTAGTAATAGTAGTAGTAGTAGTAGTAGTAGTAGTAGTAGTAGTAGTAGTAGTAGTAGTAAAAGTAGTAGTAGTAGTAGTTGTGGTAGTAGCAGTAGTAGTAGCAGTACTAGAAGTAGCAGCACCGTAGCAATAGCAGAAGTGGTAGTGGTAGCGGCGGCGGTAGCGGCAGAGGCAGTAGTAGAAGTGGTAGTGGTAGTAGTAGTAGTATAGAAATGGTAGTGGTAGTAGTAGCAGCAGTAGTTTTAGCAGTAGTAGAAGTAGCAGTAATAGAAGTAGCAGTTGTAGAAGTGGTAGTTGTAATGGTAGTGGTAGTGGTAGTGGTAGTAGTAAATGTTGTTGATGTTGCTGTTGTTGTAGTAGAAGAAGAAGCAATTGCAGCAGCATTACTGGACTGGTACCAATAGCAATAATAATACTAGCGGTAGCGGCAGCAGTTGTAATATATCACTCAGAAATGTACCTGTAGTTTATTTTAAATAGAAATTAATTAGAAAAAAATGATTCCCTCTGTCGCCTCAGGTCCGAAAACCGCTGGTGGAGAAGCAGCGCCGGAGCGGATGAACCACAGCATCGACCAACTGAGGTTGCTCATCTCGGACACCATCAGACAGCAGGTAACACGGGAGGCCATGCACCTCAACACTCACCAAAACATTGATTTAAGTTGCTGACCGAGTAGAAGAGTTGTTAAATATCTGATATGAAGTTTGTTGGCCAATTTTTCTTTTCATTTTGTTAAACGTATATTTTGATGTAAATGTTGTTTATATCAATGTAAAAAGCAATCAGAACTTTACATGCAGTGTATGTTTTACTATAAAACATTCCCTATTAACCCAAAGTTGACTGAACCTTAACTATTTGAAAATAAGTATTACATTATATTATAAATTACATATGATGAACTATATTTAACATTTACAGGTTGCTCCGATGACTCGCGTAGACAAGGCGGATATTCTGGACCTCACAGTGTTACATCTAAATCAGATACAACAACGAAAAGACACAGTAACCATGGTAGCCGAAACGTCCGCATACAGCACCTGGATCAAGGACTGTTTCAGGGAAGTCATGACCTTCCTAACCGCCCACAAATGTAACATACTCAAACACGATCAAAGCACTGAGTGACCACATGCACGCTATTTCTACGACTTCTGCTTCACACTGCAGTGCACGTGGTAAATCCCTTGCACAGCTACATATGTCTACTCCGGCGAGAATTGCTGACCTCAGCAACAGATTGACGCCGGCGCTCCAAACTCCAAACGTGTCTCCCGTTGCAAACTACACCTACTTGACTGAAGGACCAAATTATAGAGCTTATCGAGAATATAAGACGCCTACTTGCGCCTATCCCTTAAGTCTTGAGAGCTCCATGGACTCTGGTTATTTCAGTGTTAACGTCTCCCTGACGACAAACAGCGATGTTGTATCCGACTCAGAGGAGTTGTTTCTATTGGCCAAGGACGAGGTGACAAAATTGGTCACGTGATTAAGGATGTTTTGTGGAGACCTTTTTAAACTGTATAAACTGTATATATTTTGTTAATGTTTTGGTTTGTTAAGTTTGTATTACATATGCATGCATATGTATTTATATGCAAATGTGAATAAATTCTTCTAATATGCATCTGTTAGCTTTGCTGTGTCCATTTTAACGGCACAAGTTACTTAATACATAACATATACTTTATATTTAAGGCCTAAGGGCTGGTATGCATACTGATTTCAAGGGACCTATTCCCTTATTGGCAAAAGGACAATTTCCACATTTTGTCACAGATTCCAAAACAAAAAAATCATTATACATATAGAATAGTAATAATACTCCTGACAAAAATGGACTAATGTGTAGTTTATAAATAAACATCAAATGAAATAGTTAAAATTAAAACTTGTCATGCAGACTTTTAATCATGTGGTCCTAGGTTCGAGTCCAGACACAGGCATACGTTTTACCCAGCAAGCAAGCCCAGATTGGACCCATATGAGCCCCTTGAGGGTTTACATATGGGCTACCGATATGGGACCCACCCCAGAAAGTGCAAACGGGATTTACGTGGGTCCCATATGGGTTACAATATCGGTCCACCATGGGACCCATGTGGTCTCAACATGGGACCATAATGGACGAACACAGATGGGACCTTCATGGAATACCCACATGGGCCACACCCCAGAAAGTGCAACCGGGATTTACGTGGGTCCCATATTGGTTACAATATGGGTCCACTTGTCATGCAGACTTTTAATCTTGTGGTCGTAGGTTCGAGTTCTGACACAGGCATACGTTTTATTTTGTTTTAATGTATAGTTTTTTAACATAGCCTAATACAGTGCTCTAGATAAGTTTTTGTACCGGGGGTAAATGTACACGTACTTCTGAAAATTTGGCAGTAAATGTACCCTCACTCTTTGTCATACGTCTTAAAAACGGTTGGGTCGATTATCAATATAGTTTCCAGATACCAGACTATGAATTTACCCGGCGTCATGTTATTTGTTTGAACACATAAATAAAATAGATCTAGGGCCTGTCTTCCATACGGCCCTCATTGTACGAAACTATTGACCCGCCGTGGGGCAGTTTTTAATATTATTTTGTCCACAAACATCATATAACATTCGTTCATAGGTTTTCCTAATTGAAGAGTTGTCATCGTTCTGCAAACAGTGTTGTGTGTAGCCGAACGGTATCCCACCTTAGTAGGACCTTTTAAATGAGATAATGTTTAAATCGACACCGAAGGAAATAAACCAATGTGATTTTGTCACGAACGCCGACGCATAACATAAATCAGTTGGTATTTATGTATTTAAACTTGCACATGGTCAATACATATTCAGCAATAAAGAGTTAAAACCATTTGTTTTTAATATTTCGGCATTAGCGTCTTTTCTTTCGTGATCTGACTCCTAAGACCTAACTCGGTATCACACATGTAACTGAAAGTTAAACTGGTCCAGTTTCGGACTTGTACATGTACGATGCTGTCTGGTATCTTGCGCAGTTAAGCACCAATTGTGTGATAAACATCAGATTGAAAAAGCGTAGCAATTAAATTTTCACTAAACATAAATGACAGTCTGTCTGGCGTGTAGAAACACAAAAATATCTGAATTATTCACTAAAAAAACTCAGAATCCAAATCGAAACAAAAATAACAAGCACAGTTTTGTAACAATTCCAGTGTCCGGTAATCTTGCGCACTTTTGAAAATGACGTCATTAAATGCTACATGTAAAAGTATGGTGTCCAATTCATATAAAAACAAACTTATATATCTGTTCAGTAATAATGGCCAGATTAGTCAATGTGTTCAAGTTTTTTATCATCACTGCAGGCTTCTTTCATCATCAAGTAACTATACTTGGGTTTCTTTGACAATTATGATTTTGACTGGACGTGACTATAACACCAAAAAAGCAAATAAAAACTTGTTATTTGGTACAAGCACAATCCAAAAAGATTGTTTCACGAATTAAAGTGTATTTGTCTTTTCATAACAGGTTTCCGTAATTAAAAAACAATTGGCCTTTGCGCATGCCGAAATCTTAAAATTGACAGATTAGCGGGAAAAAAGATTCAATCACTTCTGTATACGATGTCTGTTGTAGAGCTCAAAAAAATATAAATACAAAACTTTGATCAGGATACAATTATGCATGATATATAATATTCCTTTTAGAAATCATGAGATGTGTGAAGAAATCAAGGAATTTTATCCAGCAAACCAGATTTATGCCTAAGGCGTAAAAAAAAAATGTTTGTTTCAGGTTACCCGACCTACCCTAAAACAATGCCCCGACCTTTGAACATGTTATTAAGTGTATCAGATTTTTGTGTGTGTTTTATTTCCCTTGTTTAGTAATTTAATTTTGTTGGATAAATACGTGTTTTGTTTTGATAGCATCCACTTATAAACAATGTTTTAGGATGTTACTGTTATGTTTTGAATATATATTTAGTTTTAGAATCTTCAAGTTGACCATTTACTAAAACAAAAAAATAATAATAAAAAAATCCTGACCTACCTACTGTAATTTTTTGGGGCATGTAACCTGAAACAAACATAATTTTTTTTTACACCTAAGTAGTTCGGTGTTTACAACTCATGGATACTTGATTAGAATCATTCAAATGGTAATTATAAATACAAAAACTATGTTTATTTTGTCATTTACATTAATTACAGCTGTTTCGGCTCATTAAAAATGTTGGTAAACGTCAGTAAATAAAACGCGCCGTCTTCCAAAAAGGCTTAACTGCATAGTGCGCAAGATTACCGGACACGACTGTATGTTCTCAAGCTGAAAGCGGAAGGTAAATAAAAGAAAGAGATTAATTCTCCTTGAGTTTTCGATACTGGTATTTTGGCTCAGATTTAATTCCAAGTCAATAAAATGAAAACCTTTTCAAAAACAAGCACAAGTTTTCTCATTTTCAAAGCCAAGGATGCTTTTCCAACATTGACATCAGAAAAGACTGTCACTGAGTGAGTTAGGAAGTGATTTATGTTCGTAAATAAATACATAGGGGATTAAACCCATCTAGTTCTCAGCATGAGAGTTCAACACTTTAAATAGCAAGCTCAGATTGTTTGTAGTGATTGGTGTTTATGGCACTTCCATATGGCTCCTTTGTTACTCGGTAAGAGTGTCTGCCTCTCATGCCTAGGACCCGGGTGCAATCCCTCGCAAATGCTCAGGACTTTTACTTTAGTTCGAAGTGCTTGATAACCCTATCATTCCAAAGGCAGGCTTATCAATATTAGAAAAGTCTCGTAAAATTTAAATCTGCAGCAGAAATTAAGATTTATTGCTTAAAAAAACATTTAATATTACTTTAAACGAAAATAATAAGGGATTTCAGTAAATAATGGGATGTTTGTATTTGTATAATAAAGCACACAAGCTGCAATTATTGCAGTGTTTATTAATTCAACAGAATTTATTATATCCCCCTTCGAAGATGTGGGGGTATCTTGCTTTGCACCTGTCCGTCCGTCGGTCGGTTGTTCGGTCGGATGGTCTGTCTGTCCGTAGACCATTTCGTTTCCGCACGATATCTAGAGAATGCTTTGACCTACGATCATGAAAGTTGGTATGCTGGACACTTGGAAGGGAAGGAAGACGCCTATACATTTTGAGGTCAACAGGTCAAAGGTCAAGGTCACCGTTGCTAAAAATAGAAAAACGGTCATCCACTCAATAACTTGAGAACGCATAGAGATATTTTAATGAAACTTTATACATAGATACCTTATATCGAGACCTCGCTTGGAATCTCATAGGGGCTGGGGTGGGGTCAAGGTTATTTCAGTGTTAACGTCTCCCTGACGACAAACAGCGATGTTGTATCCGACTCAGAGGGAGTTGTTTCTATTGGCCAAGGACGAGGTGACAAAATTGGTCACGTGATTAAGGATGTTTTGTGGAGACCTTTTTAAACTGTATAAACTGTATATATTTTGTTAATGTTTTGGTTTGTTAAGTTTGTATTACATATGCATGCATATGTATTTATATGCAAATGTGAATAAATTCTTCTAATATGCATCTGTTGCTTTGCTGTGTCCATTTTAACGGCACAAGTTACTTAATACATAACATATACTTTATATTTAAGGCCTAAGGGCTGGTATGCATACTGATTTCAAGGGACCTATTCCCTTATTGGCAAAAGGACAATTTCCACATTTTGTCACAGATTCCAAAACAAAAAAAATCATTATACATATAGAATAGTAATAATACTCCTGACAAAAATGGACTAATGTGTAGTTTATAAATAAACATCAAATGAAATAGTTAAAATTAAAACTTGTCATGCAGACTTTTAATCATGTGGTCCTAGGTTCGAGTCCAGACACAGGCATACGTTTTACCCAGCAAGCAAGCCCAGATTGGACCCATATGAGCCCCTTGAGGGTTTACATATGGGCTACCGATATGGGACCCACCCCAGAAAGTGCAAACGGGATTTACGTGGGTCCCATATGGGTTACAATATCGGTCCACCATGGGACCCATGTGGTCTCAACATGGGACCATAATGGACGAACACAGATGGGACCTTCATGGAATACCCACATGGGCCACACCCCAGAAAGTGCAACCGGGATTTACGTGGGTCCCATATTGGTTACAATATGGGTCCACTTGTCATGCAGACTTTTAATCTTGTGGTCGTAGGTTCGAGTTCTGACACAGGCATACGTTTTATTTTGTTTTAATGTATAGTTTTTTAACATAGCCTAATACAGTGCTCTAGATAAGTTTTTGTACCGGGGGTAAATGTACACGTACTTCTGAAAATTTGGCAGTAAATGTACCCTCACTCTTTGTCATACGTCTTAAAAACGGTTGGGTCGATTATCAATATAGTTTCCAGATACCAGACTATGAATTTACCCGGCGTCATGTTATTTGTTTGAACACATAAATAAAATAGATCTAGGGCCTGTCTTCCATACGGCCCTCATTGTACGAAACTATTGACCCGCCGTGGGGCAGTTTTTAATATTATTTTGTCCACAAACATCATATAACATTCGTTCATAGGTTTTCCTAATTGAAGAGTTGTCATCGTTCTGCAAACAGTGTTGTGTGTAGCCGAACGGTATCCCACCTTAGTAGGACCTTTTAAATGAGATAATGTTTAAATCGACACCGAAGGAAATAAACCAATGTGATTTTGTCACGAACGCCGACGCATAACATAAATCAGTTGGTATTTATGTATTTAAACTTGCACATGGTCAATACATATTCAGCAATAAAGAGTTAAAAACCATTTGTTTTTAATATTTCGGCATTAGCGTCTTTTCTTTCGTGATCTGACTCCTAAGACCTAACTCGGTATCACACATGTAACTGAAAGTTAAACTGGTCCAGTTTCGGACTTGTACATGTACGATGCTGTCTTGGTATCTTGCGCAGTTAAGCACCAATTGTGTGATAAACATCAGATTGAAAAAGCGTAGCAATTAAATTTTCACTAAACATAAATGACAGTCTGTCTGGCGTGTAGAAACACAAAAATATCTGAATTATTCACTAAAAAAACTCAGAATCCAAATCGAAACAAAAATAACAAGCACAGTTTTGTAACAATTCCAGTGTCCGGTAATCTTGCGCACTTTTGAAAATGACGTCATTAAATGCTACATGTAAAAGTATGGTGTCCAATTCATATAAAAACAAACTTATATATCTGTTCAGTAATAATGGCCAGATTAGTCAATGTGTTCAAGTTTTTTATCATCACTGCAGGCTTCTTTCATCATCAAGTAACTATACTTGGGTTTCTTTGACAATTATGATTTTGACTGGACGTGACTATAACACCAAAAAAGCAAATAAAAACTTGTTATTTGGTACAAGCACAATCCAAAAAGATTGTTTCACGAATTAAAGTGTATTTGTCTTTTCATAACAGGTTTCCGTAATTAAAAAACAATTGGCCTTTGCGCATGCCGAAATCTTAAAATTGACAGATTAGCGGGAAAAAAGATTCAATCACTTCTGTATACGATGTCTGTTGTAGAGCTCAAAAAAATATAAATACAAAACTTTGATCAGGATACAATTATGCATGATATATAATATTCCTTTTAGAAATCATGAGATGTGTGAAGAAATCAAGGAATTTTATCCAGCAAACCAGATTTATGCCTAAGGCGTAAAAAAAAAATGTTTGTTTCAGGTTACCCGACCTACCCTAAAACAATGCCCCGACCTTTGAACATGTTATTAAGTGTATCAGATTTTTGTGTGTGTTTTATTTCCCTTGTTTAGTAATTTAATTTTGTTGGATAAATACGTGTTTTGTTTTGATAGCATCCACTTATAAACAATGTTTTAGGATGTTACTGTTATGTTTTGAATATATATTTAGTTTTAGAATCTTCAAGTTGACCATTTACTAAAACAAAAAAATAATAATAAAAAAATCCTGACCTACCTACTGTAATTTTTTGGGGGCATGTAACCTGAAACAAACATAATTTTTTTTTACACCTAAGTAGTTCGGTGTTTACAACTCATGGATACTTGATTAGAATCATTCAAATGGTAATTATAAATACAAAAACTATGTTTATTTTGTCATTTACATTAATTACAGCTGTTTCGGCTCATTAAAAATGTTGGTAAACGTCAGTAAATAAAACGCGCCGTCTTCCAAAAAGGCTTAACTGCATAGTGCGCAAGATTACCGGACACGACTGTATGTTCTCAAGCTGAAAGCGGAAGGTAAATAAAAGAAAGAGATTAATTCTCCTTGAGTTTTCGATACTGGTATTTTGGCTCAGATTTAATTCCAAGTCAATAAAATGAAAACCTTTTCAAAAACAAGCACAAGTTTTCTCATTTTCAAAGCCAAGGATGCTTTTCCAACATTGACATCAGAAAAAGACTGTCACTGAGTGAGTTAGGAAGTGATTTATGTTCGTAAATAAATACATAGGGGATTAAACCCATCTAGTTCTCAGCATGAGAGTTCAACACTTTAAATAGCAAGCTCAGATTGTTTGTAGTGATTGGTGTTTATGGCACTTCCATATGGCTCCTTTGTTACTCGGTAAGAGTGTCTGCCTCTCATGCCTAGGACCCGGGTGCAATCCCTCGCAAATGCTCAGGACTTTTACTTTAGTTCGAAGTGCTTGATAACCCTATCATTCCAAAGGCAGGCTTATCAATATTAGAAAAGTCTCGTAAAATTTAAATCTGCAGCAGAAATTAAGATTTATTGCTTAAAAAAACATTTAATATTACTTTAAACGAAAATAATAAGGGATTTCAGTAAATAATGGGATGTTTGTATTTGTATAATAAAGCACACAAGCTGCAATTATTGCAGTGTTTATTAATTCAACAGAATTTATTATATCCCCCTTCGAAGATGTGGGGGTATCTTGCTTTGCACCTGTCCGTCCGTCGGTCGGTTGTTCGGTCGGATGGTCTGTCTGTCCGTAGACCATTTCGTTTCCGCACGATATCTAGAGAATGCTTTGACCTACGATCATGAAAGTTGGTATGCTGGACACTTGGAAGGGAAGGAAGACGCCTATACATTTTGAGGTCAACAGGTCAAAGGTCAAGGTCACCGTTGCTAAAAATAGAAAAACGGTCTCCACTCAATAACTTGAGAACGCATAGAGATATTTTAATGAAACTTTATACATAGATACCTTATATCGAGACCTCGCTTGGAATCTCATAGGGGCTGGGTGGGGTCAAGGTTATTTCAGTGTTAACGTCTCCCTGACGACAAACAGCGATGTTGTATCCGACTCAGAGGGAGTTGTTTCTATTGGCCAAGGACGAGGTGACAAAATTGGTCACGTGATTAAGGATGTTTTGTGGAGACCTTTTTAAACTGTATAAACTGTATATATTTTGTTAATGTTTTGGTTTGTTAAGTTTGTATTACATATGCATGCATATGTATTTATATGCAAATGTGAATAAATTCTTCTAATATGCATCTGTTGCTTTGCTGTGTCCCATTTTAACGGCACAAGTTACTTAATACATAACATATACTTTATATTTAAGGCCTAAGGGCTGGTATGCATACTGATTTCAAGGGACCTATTCCCTTATTGGCAAAAGGACAATTTCCACATTTTGTCACAGATTCCAAAACAAAAAAAATCATTATACATATAGAATAGTAATAATACTCCTGACAAAAATGGACTAATGTGTAGTTTATAAATAAACATCAAATGAAATAGTTAAAATTAAAACTTGTCATGCAGACTTTTAATCATGTGGTCCTAGGTTCGAGTCCAGACACAGGCATACGTTTTACCCAGCAAGCAAGCCCAGATTGGACCCATATGAGCCCCTTGAGGGTTTACATATGGGCTACCGATATGGGACCCACCCCAGAAAGTGCAAACGGGATTTACGTGGGTCCCCATATGGGTTACAATATCGGTCCACCATGGGACCCATGTGGTCTCAACATGGGACCATAATGGACGAACACAGATGGGACCTTCATGGAATACCCACATGGGCCACACCCCAGAAAGTGCAACCGGGATTTACGTGGGTCCCATATTGGTTACAATATGGGTCCACTTGTCATGCAGACTTTTAATCTTGTGGTCGTAGGTTCGAGTTCTGACACAGGCATACGTTTTATTTTGTTTTAATGTATAGTTTTTTAACATAGCCTAATACAGTGCTCTAGATAAGTTTTTGTACCGGGGGTAAATGTACACGTACTTCTGAAAATTTGGCAGTAAATGTACCCTCACTCTTTGTCATACGTCTTAAAAACGGTTGGGTCGATTATCAATATAGTTTCCAGATACCAGACTATGAATTTACCCGGCGTCATGTTATTTGTTTGAACACATAAATAAAATAGATCTAGGGCCTGTCTTCCATACGGCCCTCATTGTACGAAACTATTGACCCGCCGTGGGGCAGTTTTTAATATTATTTTGTCCACAAACATCATATAACATTCGTTCATAGGTTTTCCTAATTGAAGAGTTGTCATCGTTCTGCAAACAGTGTTGTGTGTAGCCGAACGGTATCCCACCTTAGTAGGACCTTTTAAATGAGATAATGTTTAAATCGACACCGAAGGAAATAAACCAATGTGATTTTGTCACGAACGCCGACGCATAACATAAATCAGTTGGTATTTATGTATTTAAACTTGCACATGGTCAATACATATTCAGCAATAAAGAGTTAAAACCATTTGTTTTTAATATTTCGGCATTAGCGTCTTTTCTTTCGTGATCTGACTCCTAAGACCTAACTCGGTATCACACATGTAACTGAAAGTTAAACTGGTCCAGTTTCGGACTTGTACATGTACGATGCTGTCTGGTATCTTGCGCAGTTAAGCACCAATTGTGTGATAAACATCAGATTGAAAAAGCGTAGCAATTAAATTTTCACTAAACATAAATGACAGTCTGTCTGGCGTGTAGAAACACAAAAATATCTGAATTATTCACTAAAAAAACTCAGAATCCAAATCGAAACAAAAATAACAAGCACAGTTTTGTAACAATTCCAGTGTCCGGTAATCTTGCGCACTTTTGAAAATGACGTCATTAAATGCTACATGTAAAAGTATGGTGTCCAATTCATATAAAAACAAACTTATATATCTGTTCAGTAATAATGGCCAGATTAGTCAATGTGTTCAAGTTTTTTATCATCACTGCAGGCTTCTTTCATCATCAAGTAACTATACTTGGGTTTCTTTGACAATTATGATTTTGACTGGACGTGACTATAACACCAAAAAAGCAAATAAAAACTTGTTATTTGGTACAAGCACAATCCAAAAAGATTGTTTCACGAATTAAAGTGTATTTGTCTTTTCATAACAGGTTTCCGTAATTAAAAAACAATTGGCCTTTGCGCATGCCGAAATCTTAAAATTGACAGATTAGCGGGAAAAAAGATTCAATCACTTCTGTATACGATGTCTGTTGTAGAGCTCAAAAAAATATAAATACAAAACTTTGATCAGGATACAATTATGCATGATATATAATATTCCTTTTAGAAATCATGAGATGTGTGAAGAAATCAAGGAATTTTATCCAGCAAACCAGATTTATGCCTAAGGCGTAAAAAAAAAATGTTTGTTTCAGGTTACCCGACCTACCCTAAAACAATGCCCCGACCTTTGAACATGTTATTAAGTGTATCAGATTTTTGTGTGTGTTTTATTTCCCTTGTTTAGTAATTTAATTTTGTTGGATAAATACGTGTTTTGTTTTGATAGCATCCACTTATAAACAATGTTTTAGGATGTTACTGTTATGTTTTGAATATATATTTAGTTTTAGAATCTTCAAGTTGACCATTTACTAAAACAAAAAAATAATAATAAAAAAATCCTGACCTACCTACTGTAATTTTTTGGGGCATGTAACCTGAAACAAACATAATTTTTTTTTACACCTAAGTAGTTCGGTGTTTACAACTCATGGATACTTGATTAGAATCATTCAAATGGTAATTATAAATACAAAAACTATGTTTATTTTGTCATTTACATTAATTACAGCTGTTTCGGCTCATTAAAAATGTTGGTAAACGTCAGTAAATAAAACGCGCCGTCTTCCAAAAAGGCTTAACTGCATAGTGCGCAAGATTACCGGACACGACTGTATGTTCTCAAGCTGAAAGCGGAAGGTAAATAAAAGAAAGAGATTAATTCTCCTTGAGTTTTCGATACTGGTATTTTGGCTCAGATTTAATTCCAAGTCAATAAAATGAAAACCTTTTCAAAAACAAGCACAAGTTTTCTCATTTTCAAAGCCAAGGATGCTTTTCCAACATTGACATCAGAAAAGACTGTCACTGAGTGAGTTAGGAAGTGATTTATGTTCGTAAATAAATACATAGGGGATTAAACCCATCTAGTTCTCAGCATGAGAGTTCAACACTTTAAATAGCAAGCTCAGATTGTTTGTAGTGATTGGTGTTTATGGCACTTCCATATGGCTCCTTTGTTACTCGGTAAGAGTGTCTGCCTCTCATGCCTAGGACCCGGGTGCAATCCCTCGCAAATGCTCAGGACTTTTACTTTAGTTCGAAGTGCTTGATAACCCTATCATTCCAAAGGCAGGCTTATCAATATTAGAAAAGTCTCGTAAAATTTAAATCTGCAGCAGAAATTAAGATTTATTGCTTAAAAAAACATTTAATATTACTTTAAACGAAAATAATAAGGGATTTCAGTAAATAATGGGATGTTTGTATTTGTATAATAAAGCACACAAGCTGCAATTATTGCAGTGTTTATTAATTCAACAGAATTTATTATATCCCCCTTCGAAGATGTGGGGGTATCTTGCTTTGCACCTGTCCGTCCGTCGGTCGGTTGTTCGGTCGGATGGTCTGTCTGTCCGTAGACCATTTCGTTTCCGCACGATATCTAGAGAATGCTTTGACCTACGATCATGAAAGTTGGTATGCTGGACACTTGGAAGGGAAGGAAGACGCCTATACATTTTGAGGTCAACAGGTCAAAGGTCAAGGTCACCGTTGCTAAAAATAGAAAAACGGTCTCCACTCAATAACTTGAGAACGCATAGAGATATTTTAATGAAACTTTATACATAGATACCTTATATCGAGACCTCGCTTGGAATCTCATAGGGGCTGGGTGGGGTCAAGGTTATTTCAGTGTTAACGTCTCCCTGACGACAAACAGCGATGTTGTATCCGACTCAGAGGGAGTTGTTTCTATTGGCCAAGGACGAGGTGACAAAATTGGTCACGTGATTAAGGATGTTTTGTGGAGACCTTTTTAAACTGTATAAACTGTATATATTTTGTTAATGTTTTGGTTTGTTAAGTTTGTATTACATATGCATGCATATGTATTTATATGCAAATGTGAATAAATTCTTCTAATATGCATCTGTTGCTTTGCTGTGTCCATTTTAACGGCACAAGTTACTTAATACATAACATATACTTTATATTTAAGGCCTAAGGGCTGGTATGCATACTGATTTCAAGGGACCTATTCCCTTATTGGCAAAAGGACAATTTCCACATTTTGTCACAGATTCCAAAACAAAAAAATCATTATACATATAGAATAGTAATAATACTCCTGACAAAAATGGACTAATGTGTAGTTTATAAATAAACATCAAATGAAATAGTTAAAATTAAAACTTGTCATGCAGACTTTTAATCATGTGGTCCTAGGTTCGAGTCCAGACACAGGCATACGTTTTACCCAGCAAGCAAGCCCAGATTGGACCCATATGAGCCCCTTGAGGGTTTACATATGGGCTACCGATATGGGACCCACCCCAGAAAGTGCAAACGGGATTTACGTGGGTCCCATATGGGTTACAATATCGGTCCACCATGGGACCCATGTGGTCTCAACATGGGACCATAATGGACGAACACAGATGGGACCTTCATGGAATACCCACATGGGCCACACCCCAGAAAGTGCAACCGGGATTTACGTGGGTCCCATATTGGTTACAATATGGGTCCACTTGTCATGCAGACTTTTAATCTTGTGGTCGTAGGTTCGAGTTCTGACACAGGCATACGTTTTATTTTGTTTTAATGTATAGTTTTTTAACATAGCCTAATACAGTGCTCTAGATAAGTTTTTGTACCGGGGGTAAATGTACACGTACTTCTGAAAATTTGGCAGTAAATGTACCCTCACTCTTTGTCATACGTCTTAAAAACGGTTGGGTCGATTATCAATATAGTTTCCAGATACCAGACTATGAATTTACCCGGCGTCATGTTATTTGTTTGAACACATAAATAAAATAGATCTAGGGCCTGTCTTCCATACGGCCCTCATTGTACGAAACTATTGACCCGCCGTGGGGCAGTTTTTAATATTATTTTGTCCACAAACATCATATAACATTCGTTCATAGGTTTTCCTAATTGAAGAGTTGTCATCGTTCTGCAAACAGTGTTGTGTGTAGCCGAACGGTATCCCACCTTAGTAGGACCTTTTAAATGAGATAATGTTTAAATCGACACCGAAGGAAATAAACCAATGTGATTTTGTCACGAACGCCGACGCATAACATAAATCAGTTGGTATTTATGTATTTAAACTTGCACATGGTCAATACATATTCAGCAATAAAGAGTTAAAACCATTTGTTTTTAATATTTCGGCATTAGCGTCTTTTCTTTCGTGATCTGACTCCTAAGACCTAACTCGGTATCACACATGTAACTGAAAGTTAAACTGGTCCAGTTTCGGACTTGTACATGTACGATGCTGTCTGGTATCTTGCGCAGTTAAGCACCAATTGTGTGATAAACATCAGATTGAAAAAGCGTAGCAATTAAATTTTCACTAAACATAAATGACAGTCTGTCTGGCGTGTAGAAACACAAAAATATCTGAATTATTCACTAAAAAAACTCAGAATCCAAATCGAAACAAAAATAACAAGCACAGTTTTGTAACAATTCCAGTGTCCGGTAATCTTGCGCACTTTTGAAAATGACGTCATTAAATGCTACATGTAAAAGTATGGTGTCCAATTCATATAAAAACAAACTTATATATCTGTTCAGTAATAATGGCCAGATTAGTCAATGTGTTCAAGTTTTTTATCATCACTGCAGGCTTCTTTCATCATCAAGTAACTATACTTGGGTTTCTTTGACAATTATGATTTTGACTGGACGTGACTATAACACCAAAAAAGCAAATAAAAACTTGTTATTTGGTACAAGCACAATCCAAAAAGATTGTTTCACGAATTAAAGTGTATTTGTCTTTTCATAACAGGTTTCCGTAATTAAAAAACAATTGGCCTTTGCGCATGCCGAAATCTTAAAATTGACAGATTAGCGGGAAAAAAGATTCAATCACTTCTGTATACGATGTCTGTTGTAGAGCTCAAAAAAATATAAATACAAAACTTTGATCAGGATACAATTATGCATGATATATAATATTCCTTTTAGAAATCATGAGATGTGTGAAGAAATCAAGGAATTTTATCCAGCAAACCAGATTTATGCCTAAGGCGTAAAAAAAAAATGTTTGTTTCAGGTTACCCGACCTACCCTAAAACAATGCCCCGACCTTTGAACATGTTATTAAGTGTATCAGATTTTTGTGTGTGTTTTATTTCCCTTGTTTAGTAATTTAATTTTGTTGGATAAATACGTGTTTTGTTTTGATAGCATCCACTTATAAACAATGTTTTAGGATGTTACTGTTATGTTTTGAATATATATTTAGTTTTAGAATCTTCAAGTTGACCATTTACTAAAACAAAAAAATAATAATAAAAAAATCCTGACCTACCTACTGTAATTTTTTGGGGCATGTAACCTGAAACAAACATAATTTTTTTTTACACCTAAGTAGTTCGGTGTTTACAACTCATGGATACTTGATTAGAATCATTCAAATGGTAATTATAAATACAAAAACTATGTTTATTTTGTCATTTACATTAATTACAGCTGTTTCGGCTCATTAAAAATGTTGGTAAACGTCAGTAAATAAAACGCGCCGTCTTCCAAAAAGGCTTAACTGCATAATGCGCAAGATTACCGGACACGACTGTATGTTCTCAAGCTGAAAGCGGAAGGTAAATAAAAGAAAGAGATTAATTCTCCTTGAGTTTTCGATACTGGTATTTTGGCTCAGATTTAATTCCAAGTCAATAAAATGAAAACCTTTTCAAAAACAAGCACAAGTTTTCTCATTTTCAAAGCCAAGGATGCTTTTCCAACATTGACATCAGAAAAGACTGTCACTGAGTGAGTTAGGAAGTGATTTATGTTCGTAAATAAATACATAGGGGATTAAACCCATCTAGTTCTCAGCATGAGAGTTCAACACTTTAAATAGCAAGCTCAGATTGTTTGTAGTGATTGGTGTTTATGGCACTTCCATATGGCTCCTTTGTTACTCGGTAAGAGTGTCTGCCTCTCATGCCTAGGACCCGGGTGCAATCCCTCGCAAATGCTCAGGACTTTTACTTTAGTTCGAAGTGCTTGATAACCCTATCATTCCAAAGGCAGGCTTATCAATATTAGAAAAGTCTCGTAAAATTTAAATCTGCAGCAGAAATTAAGATTTATTGCTTAAAAAAACATTTAATATTACTTTAAACGAAAATAATAAGGGATTTCAGTAAATAATGGGATGTTTGTATTTGTATAATAAAGCACACAAGCTGCAATTATTGCAGTGTTTATTAATTCAACAGAATTTATTATATCCCCCTTCGAAGATGTGGGGGTATCTTGCTTTGCACCTGTCCGTCCGTCGGTCGGTTGTTCGGTCGGATGGTCTGTCTGTCCGTAGACCATTTCGTTTCCGCACGATATCTAGAGAATGCTTTGACCTACGATCATGAAAGTTGGTATGCTGGACACTTGGAAGGGAAGGAAGACGCCTATACATTTTGAGGTCAACAGGTCAAAGGTCAAGGTCACCGTTGCTAAAAATAGAAAAACGGTCTCCACTCAATAACTTGAGAACGCATAGAGATATTTTAATGAAACTTTATACATAGATACCTTATATCGAGACCTCGCTTGGAATCTCATAGGGGCTGGGTGGGGTCAAGGTCAAGGTCACCGTTACTATAAATAGAAAAACGGTTTCCGCTCAATAACTTGAGAACGCATAGAGATATTTTAATGAAACTTCATACATAGATACCTTATATTGAGACCTCGCAAAGGCACTCATGTGGGGTGGTGGGATCAAGGTCAAGGTCACTGTTACTAAAAATAGAAAAACGGTCTCCTCTCAATAACTTGAGACCGCATCGAGATATTTTAATGAAACTTCACACATTGATACCTTATACTGAGACCTCAATTGGGATTGCACATGGGGTGGGTGGGGTCAAGGTCAAGGTCACTGTTACTAAAAATAGAAAAACGGTTTCTGCTCAATAACTTGAGAACGCATCGAGATATTTTAATGAAACTTCATACATAGATACCTTATATTGAGTCCTCGCTTGGGATTGCATGTGATGTGGGTGGGGTAATGGTCAAGGTCTCCGTTACTAAAAATAGAAAAACGGTCTCCGCTCAATTACTTGAGAACGCATCGAGATATTTTGATGAAAGTTCATACATAGATACCTTATATCGAGACCTCGCTTGGGATTGCATATGGGGTGGGTGGGGTCAAGGTCAAGGTCGCCGTTACTAAAAATAGAAAAACGGTTTCCGCTCAATAACTTGAGAACGCATAGTGATATTTTAATGAATCTTCAAACATAGATACCTTATATTGAGAAATCGCTTGGATTTGCATATGGTATGGGTGGGGTCAAGGTTAAGGTCACCGTTACTAAAAAGAGGAAAACGGTCTCCGCTCAATAACTTGAGAACGCATCGAGATATTTTAATTAAACTTCATACATAGATACCTTATATCTAGACCTCGATTGGGATTGCATATGGGGTGGGTGGGGTCAAGGTAACCGTTGCTAAAAATAGAAAAACGGTTTCCGATCAATAACTTGAGAACGCATCGAGATATTTTAATGAAACTTCATACATAGATACCTTATATTGAGACCTCTTGGGATTTCATATGGGGTGGGTGGGGTCAAGGTCAAGGTCACCATTACTAAAAATAGAAAAATGGTTTCCTCTCAATAACTTGAGAACGCATCGAGATATTTTAATGAAACTTCATACATAGATACCATATATCGAGACCTCGCTTGGGATTGCATATTAAAAAAATGTCTTAACAATTGCACATATTCACAACTTGGCTACAAGTCGGGGGGCATACATGTTTTACAAATATCTCTTGTTATTTAGTAAATCTAGATATAAATGTCACATTGTGTCTGTGGTCATTTCATGTAATGACCATTTCATGGAAACCTCTAAATATGGAACCAACGTATTTGTTGACTGAAAACTGCTAAATAAAATGTATTGTCCTGTCTCAGTTTTCGTTGCATTCATTATCAATAATTTAATGACACAAACTTATCATAGCACATTTGGCTAGTGTCGGCTTCATTCAGCTGATACCAGTCTCTGAAAAAGACAGTGGGGTCTGGGACATTGCCGATAAATATCTTCAGGAATACTGGTCCTCCTGACTTGAAGATTTTTCCTGATCTACTTGACTTTTAACAAAATATATAGTGGCTAGTAATGTGGTGACAAGGCTAGTAATGAGGCCATTCATCAGTCCTCATGGCCAGATTTGGGACTTTCGACTATTCGAAGAAAAGGTGAGCTACCTTACTAACCCCGGCGTCTGCGTCTGCGTCTGAATTGGTTAAAGTTTTCATTCAAACGTCTTGTAACTCCAAAACTACATAAGTTATTTACTTGAAACTTGGAATATACCTTTGTCATTAACTTCAGTATCAGGGGCAACATTCCCCACAACTCTGTTTGGTATTTTGACAGAGTTATGCCCCTTTTTCACTTAGATTTTCTGGTTAAAGTTTATGTTCAAAAGTTGTGTAAGTTCAAAACTACATTAGTTATTCACTTGAAACTTGGAACTAACCTTTTTCATGAACTCCAGTATCAGGGGCAACATTCCCCATAACTCTTTTTGTATTTTTACAGAGTTATGTCCCGTTTTCACATAGTTTTTCTGTTTAAAGTTTATATTCAAAAGTTTTGTAACTTCAATGCTACATAAGCTTTTCACTTGAAACTTGGAACTAACCTTTGCCATCAACTCTTATATCAGGAGCAACATTACCATTAACTCTATTTTGTATTTTGACAGAGTTATGCCCCCTTTTCACTTATTTCACTTAGTTATTCACCTGAAACTTGAACCTAACCTTTGTCATCAACTCTAGTATCAGGGGCAACATTACCCATACTCTGTTTTGTATTTTGACAGAGTTATGCCCCTTTTTCACATAGATTTTGTGGTTATAGTTTATATTCAAAACTTTTTTAACTTCAATACTACACAAGCTATGCACTTGAAACTTGGAATATACCTTTATTATCAACTCCAGTATCAGGATTAACATTCCCCATAACTCTATTTTGTATTTTGACAGAGTTATGCCCATTCTCACTTAGATTTTCTGTTTAATGTCTATATTCAAAAGTTTGGTAACTTCAAAACTACATAAGTTATTCACTTGAAACTTGGAACTAACCTTTGTCATCAACTCCAGTATCAAGGGCAACATTCCCTATAACTCTATTTTGTATTTTGACAGAGTTATGCCCCTTTTTCACATAGATTTTCTGATTAAAGTTTATATTCAAAAGTTTTGCAACTTCAAAACTACACAAGATATTCAATAGAAACTTTGATCTAACCTTTGTCATCAACTCTAGTATCAGGGGCAACATTACCCATAACTCTGTTTTGTGTTTTGACAGAGTTAGCCCACTTTTTACATAGACTTCGTGGTAAATTTTTTTTTTTCCAAAATTCATAAACTATACTAGGCTTCACTTAAAATTTTGTATTTTAACAAATGTATGCCCCTTCCACAATCCAAAATATGTACCAACTAATATACTTAACTGAATAGTCAAGCGCGCTGTTCTCTGACAGCTCTTGTTCTACCAATCATGACCAAACTTCCACAGTTTGTGTATTACAAACGTTCACAGTACAAGTCAAAATAAGACCGGATTGGGCGACAAACACCAGAGTTATGCCCCCTTTTTTGTTGAAAAATATGCAAAAATTGCCATTTTACCTTGATTAAGATATCATTTTTCTTCCATTATTGACCTAACTTCCACAGTTTATGTGTGACCAAAGAATTTCAGCAGGAGTCAAAAATGGGTTAGGTTATGAATGTTAACAGTTGTACATGTACCGATACTCTACCGTGGCGATCGCACGGTGCGCGCAATGAGTTGTGCCTGAATATCCGGTGCGGTACTCAACCTCCTCGATAGTATAGTGGTAAGTATCCCGCCTGACACGCGGGTGACCGGGGTTCGATTCCCCGTCGGGTATCTGTCATTTTTATTGTTCTTGTTTGTAGCTCTTTTTGTCACTAGTAATCAATTTACTTTTGAAATCATGTAGCCGTTGATGCAGAGAGTTATATCACCCAAGTATCTGCATCAGCTACGACTTAAACCGCGAACACTCACTGCATGAATTGTGTTACTGCCATGAGCGGTACATGCTGTTAAAAAGATGGATTTACACAGCGCTAAGCATATCTTTTAAAACGCCACGTGAGCGGAATAAGCACTGCTATTAGGCTTTCTACAAAGATCGCAACACAAGGAACAAAAACAAGATCCGAAATAGGATAAAATGTGTCAATTCATCCCCGGCGGGATTCGAACCCGCGAGTTCTGGATTAGAAGTCCAGCGCGCTATCCACTGTGCTACGGGGACTTAACTCCGACATACGGGCAGAAATTCCGGTAAGACATAAATCGGTAGTGAGTTTCGTTATGAAGGTCTCACACATCCATTTGTATCCACGCTGTCGAACTGGCAGTGGGGAAATGTTGTTTCAGAAAGAATAATGCCACTTGGACGAAATATGTGACTGATTCACAAGTTGTAGTTTTCAAATTTGAGCGGATGAGACCTTCAATAAAGGAATGTATATTTCGAAACTACGGCTATATTGGCAAATTGCTATTTTTGGCGCCTCGCGCGACAGTGACGTTTATCTATGATATCATTGATACATGTGACAAGGATCAGTTACCGTAAAGCAGATACTATCAATTGATAACAACTGAAGTTTGGTTTTATATCTGAATGAAGATAATTTGTCGTCCTTGGACAAATGACTATACAGGTCTTTTACAATATAGATATACAACGGATTCATGTGATGATTTTACAATTTTAAAGACTATTGTAAATGTAAGCATGAAAACCTGTCAATGCTAGGTACCCCGCCCCAACGGCGTTGTTCATTTGCCCATTAATAGTGCACATGTTACGTGATGGGATGTACACTGCGAGAACGGATTCAACTTGTAGGAGAGTTGCAGAGAGTACTTTAAAGGAACGGGTCCAACATTTGAGAGTGAGCATATCTAACCTTGAAAATAAACCATGTACTATATGATTGCTCACGCTATATACGATCGATACGGTTCCCATGACGGTTGGAAAACAGAAGCGGTATGTGTTGAAACGTGATTTCAGTGCCTTACAGAATGCGCGTGACTTTAACAGATTTGCAAGAACGCGTTTGGAACAAAAAAGTATTCCCAAGCGGGGAATCGAACCCCGGCCGCCACGGTGAGAGCGTGGAATCCTAACCACTAGACCACTTGGGAGCGTGAATGAATGAATGTTAACAGTTGTACATGTACCGATACTCTACCGTGGCGATCGCACAGTGCGCGCAATGAGTAGTGCCTGAATATCGGGTGCGATACTCAACCTCCTCGATAGTATAGTGGTAAGTATCCCCGCCTGTCACGCGGGAGACCGGGGTTCGATTCCCCGTCGGGGAGCTCTCATTTTTGCTGTTTTTGTTTGTAGCTCTTTTTGTCACTAGTAATCAATTTACTTTTGAAATCATGTAGCCGTTTATGCCGATCGGTATATAACCCAAGTATCTGCATCAGCTACGTCTTAAACCGCGAACACTCACTGCATGAATTGTGTTACTGCCATGAGCGGTGCATGCTGTAAAACAGGTGCGTTTACACAGCGCTAAGCATATCTCTTTAAACGCCTCGTGAGCAGAATAAGCACTGCTATTAGGCTTTCTACGAAGATCTCAACACAAGCAACAAAAACAATAGGAGAAATAGGATAAAATGTGTCAATTCATCCCCGGCGGGATTCGAGCCCGCGACCTCTGGATTAGAAGTCCAGCGCGCTATCCACTGCGCTACGGGGACTTAACTCCGTAATCTGATTTCAGTGCCTTACAGAATGCGCGTGACTTTAACAGATTTGCAAGAACGCGTTTGAAACAAAAAAGTATTCCCAAGCGGGGAATCGAACCCGGGCCGAGACGGTGAGAGCGTGGAATCCTAACCACTAAACCACTTGGGAGCGTGAAACCTGAAAACCTGTCAATGCTAGGTACCAATGAAGAAGATATCAACACTAGCAACAAAAAACAATAGCCACAATAGGATCACATGTGTCAATTGATCCCCGGTGGGATTAGAACCCGCGACCTCTGGATTAGAAGTCCTGCGCGCTATCCACTGCGCTACGGGGACTTAACTCCGCAATGTGATTTCAGTGCCTTACAGAATGCGCGTGACTTTAACAGATTTGCAAGAACGCGTTTGGAACAAAAAAGTATTCCCAAGCGGGGAATCGAACCCCGGCCGCCACGGTGAGAGCGTGGAATCCTAACCACTAGACCACTTGGGAGCGTGAAGCCTGAAAACCTGTCAATGCTAGGTACCCCGCCCCAACGGCGTTGTTCATTTGCCTATGAAGAAGATATCAACACTAGCAACAAAAAACAATAGCCGAAATAGGATCAAATGTGTCAATTTATCCCCGGCGTGATTAGAACCCGCGACCTCTGGATTAGAAGTCCTGCGCGCTATCCACTGTGCTACGGGGACTTAACTCAGAAATACTGGCAGAAAATCCGGTAAGATGTAAATCGGTAGTGAGTTTCATTATGAAGGTTTCACACATCAATTTTTATCCACGGTGTCGAACTGGCAGTGGAGAAATGTTGTTTCAGAAAGAATTTTATGCCACTTGGACGAAAGATCAGTTCCCGTAAAACAGATACTAGTAGGACCGATAACAACTGAATTTATATTATATATGAATGCAGTTAATTTCTTGGACAAATGACTTCACATGCCAGCTTCTAAAATATAAGTATACAACTGCTCCATCTAACTCCGACAGACAAGGAGAAATACCGGGAACACATTAAATATATACTAATGTTGAACGCATTTATAATGGCCATTTATTATGACATTATATTACATGTTACTACAGATCATCGGTCGCTTGGGTATTCCACTGCCGTTTGTACTTGTCTGCCGGTCTATGGTGTACGTTTACATGAGGGTTCGTTGCAGCGGCTCTCCTTATTGCTTCAGCCTGAGCCTTTATTATATCTGCGTCCGCAACTCTAATATTTGGCTCGTTTATCTTTTCTGGATTTTGATTTCCTTGAAGGGTGTCTTTGTTTTCATTTTTACTTCCCTCTTGCTGTTGCTGTTGTTGATCTGTAAATGGTGCGTTTGGTGTAATTGGTACGAACTGATCGTTTTGTGCAGGGCCGTTTATCTGCTGCATTTCCTGATTATTTCTCATGTTGATGTTGTTGCGTATTATCAAACGAGTGTTTTGTTTCTGTAACACTATCATTTAGCTTTTCATCGATTTGTTTTGCTTTTGGTTGAAGATTTGAATTCTGGTCGCGAAACATATTCATTCGTTCCGCTCTAAGTTTCTGTTTTTTGTCGTTTCGTATTTCTGAAATGTACAATCAACAGATCGAAGATAAAAGTTGGATACAAGTCTTTGCATTAGCCGTTTAATACAGTACACAAAAAGAAACGATATTAACAATACGAAAAAGCAAATAATTCATTCCTGAAAGAAAGCCGAATATATTTGCTGTTTTTCATTGATGTGTTGTTTAATTTGTATCCACATATAATTTTATTGAATTGTCTTTTAGGACAATATTTTGCATCGTGTTAGTTGTATTCCAGTTAGTGATATGCAAAAGTTTGTTGATTAATATATTCTCGCATTCGCCGACCGGGTTTGTTTGGAAAATAAAATAACATGGAACAGACCAACTCTGTAAATATAGATCTAATAAACCAAATTTAAAATGTGAAAAAAAATGAAATAAGCCGTATTCCTTATGGCTATAAAACGATTTTTCTACTCACGGTTATAATGCAAAGAAAAGGGTAGCATGTATTCATTGAATGTAAATCATGTTGATTTAATATGCAAATATATACATCATATGTTGCGTCGTATTATTATTACTATTATTATTATTATTACTATTATTACTATTATTATTATTATTATTATTATTATCATCATCATCATCATCATCATCATCATCATCATCATCGCCATCATTATTATTATTATTATTATTAGTATTATTATTATTATTATTATTATTATTATAAGTAGTAGTAGTAGTAGTAGTAGTAGTAGTAGTAGTAGTAGTAGTAGTAGTAGTAGTAGTAGTAGTGGTATTGTATAATACGTTTTTATAATAGATTTGTATTTGTATTTTATGTTGTTTCCGCCTACAGCTAGGCAGTTTTCCATAAATGTCAAAAAAAAACTAAATAAAAAATTATCTGGCTTTACCCGGGTGGTGAATGGAACGGCACCAACAGCCAGTCATTATGCACAACACATATATGATCCTCCTTGACATGTTTTATACTCAATACTGAGTTATTATCCGTATCACCAGTCTTGATAGTTTATAATGTTATTAAACATACACAAGTAATTTCCAAAACAAATATACTTTTTATTTTTACGCGTCTCACAATTATAATATAAGCTGGTAATTATGAGTATTTTCAAAATGCAGTATTTGCTGTTTTATTTTTCTTGAAAATAAATATGATGCATGTTTATGCTATCATGATATAAAATAGTATCTATTACATTAATATTCATTTACATTTTAGCAAAACCACTTTCTCATATGTATCGATGTTTCCGTGACCGTAAGCGTTATAGCACAGTAAAATTGTTAGTCATATATGTTTATCAATAAACTTAAATTATCGATGTTGAAGGAATAACATGAACGTATGTCTGAATTTATATTCTGCCAAAAGTTAATAAACTGGCAAAGCTGACCCCAAAATTTTTATTGTGTATATATAAAAAAAAAAATGAAATGTTAATATGAATACGCAATTGTGCAAATAGATGGTTCCCCTAAATTGATCATTACCGCTAATTCAAGACTAACGCCTAAGGCTAAGAAAGAAAGTTTGGGGGAGGAATGGGGCATGTGCCTCCAGCTAATCTCATATCGTATGGTGTGTTTTAAATTCTTAAACTTGTACTGTGGAACAAAGCCAGATGTGGGGCCAATCAACTTTTCACTTTCGCATATTTAAAGGCCTATTTTAAGGAATGTCTGGCGTCTCCGTGGGGTATTTTGATATCAGCTTATAAGGGTCGCCACACTATGCACACTGTGACCACAGCAGGGTGCCAATACACAGGGGTACAATACCCCATATTTGGGGGAGGGTTGTCAAATAAAGAAAGATTAAACTAGACCTTTAAGACAAACGCTTTAGGCAACTCGCGGGCACGGATTCACCGTGGGGAGTGGGGGCCCTAGATACATATGTTCGCAGCTGACACCAAATAGATCCTTATCGCGTATTCATAACACCACTTTAGTACCATCGAAGCACTGGTGCTTGTGTGATGTGTCCGCTTGGCGGCTTGTTACTTCTAGACGATTCTAATATTTTCTAAGCTATCGCTTAAAAGCCTAGTTTAAGCAATGTCTGGCATCTCCATGGGATATTCCACTTTTGTGTATTGGTCCACCATAAAATTTCTTATCATTATCTCCATTCTTTTCTTTGAGATGACTTAGCAATGGCTAGCTGGACTGTTTCCTCTGCACCAGTGTACTGATATATGCTGATAAGGGTCATCACGTACACTGTGTGTCCACACTGTGACCACAGCAGGGTGCCAATATACAGGGGTACAATACCCCAAATTTCTTTTCTTTTTTGGGGGGGGGGGGGTCAAATAAAGAAGGATTAAAATAGGCCTTTAAATATCTTAAAATTCATTCTGAGGCAAAGTAATGGTCACAAAACTCACGAAATCATGAAAAAATCACTTTAACACTTTTCATTCAAATTAGTAAAACTAAACGGAATTAATTTGATATTGAGAAGTTATCTTTCTCAGTTTATATCTTTGAAACAGATCATGTTAAATGGGGCATTCCCATAAACAAGGCTTCTTGAAGATTCGTGAAAATGGTCCATATTGCATTATATGTTCGATGGAACTATTCTATATGTGTCTATTTCGTAGTTTTCGAGGGTTTCTGTGCAAAATAAACTTCTTAATGCGTGGGTCTGATGTGTTCTATGTTAGTATTTTGGGAAGCATCAATCTCCAGTTGGGACGAATTTTAAATCATAGCTGCAGTTTCCAGATATTTATGAATTACTTTTACTTATATATGTTTGTGGTCGGGTTATGGGGGGGGGGGGGGGCCAGATGGCGCGGTGTAAGTCCACCTGTCCGGTGTGATGACAACCAACCATATACTACATATACTAACAGGCGCCGGTCGGGAATCGAACCTTCCTGGGTCTTCTAGGTGAAAAGCGAGTATACTAGCCACGCAACGGGAACTATTCCAAATGGGTCGTCTGTTTTATCAATTACCGTTTTTCTAAGTTTGTGACAGGGACCACGTGTCATAAGGAAAATGAAGAGCGAAGAGAGGTGTATTTTGGGAAAAATATCCGGATATGTGAAGTGTTTTTGTCTGGAAGGACACTGTTTAAAGTCTAACCTTAGGTACAAACGGGAGAACTATATTGTAGTGACTGACTCGATTTAGGTTTGGTTTCAGTCGCGATATCACCATGTACGTGTATTTGCATGATGGATGGACGGACAGATGGGTTGATTCTGGAAGGATGAATGGATGGATTCATGAGTGAGTTAATTAATTTTTGAGAACATGAATGAATAAATTAATGAATGAATCAGTCAATCAATCAATCAAACCCGCCGTACACCTACACCCGGCCGATCTCTCCTGACTGTCACGTCAGGAACCGGACCTAGGCTATAACATTTATATGCTATTGCGTTACATCACATGATTATTGGTTATACATGACATTGATGGTGTTTTAAAATCATATAACGTATGGTTGAAATTGCTCCCACCGGGCTATCGCCTTAACCTTGCGGCCAATCTGACTTCAATACTTATCCCTGCATTATTTACTTTATGTAAGTGTTCCACGTGATGTCAACAGGTTCAACGAAAACAACAGAAACACTCCAAATAATTCCATCGTTTAGCGTTACAAACTCTTTATAATTTTACCAATTTTAACTGATGATTACTCATAAACGAAACGGTTTTTACAGTATATTTCTAGGTCAGTAGTGTTATTTTGCTCCCTTGTATACACAGTTCTTTTATTTTTGGAATCGGTAACAAAAAGTTGAAAACATTGTCAATTCGCCAATCTGTGAATAGGTCCCTTTAATGTAATAAACACGATTTTTCATTGAACTTGATTTTCTGGTTTATGCATTGAAGTTCCTGGCTGAAGATGCCAATAGCGGTATCTCAGTACCTAGAGGAATAAGATTGTCATCTTATAGATCAGATCGCTAGGTGGCAGAGAGTCAACTTTTTAACGCACTCCTCTTCTAATAATATATATATATATATATATATATATATATATATACATATGAGGCGTGTCGTGGCAAAATCGGGCTTAATGCATGTGTGTATAAAGTGTCGTTCCGGACTGCACAGGCTAATCCGGGACTGCACTTTCCGCTTTTATGGTATTTTCTGTTTCAAGGAAGTCTCTACTAAACATAAAGCCACTGTAGGCGGAAAGTGCCGTCCTGGATTAGCCTGTGCGGACTGCAATTAGTGCAAAGTGTTCCCTACAACAATGTTAAGACATAACTATGCTAACAATTAAAATACTAAATTATATCGGTTTAGTATTTATGTTGATTGTGCAGCGTAATTTTTGTCGTGTAAGCTTGTCTAGTATATTAAATTATTTGATAATACATGTATTTCCACTGTTAATGCAATCGTCTATTAATAAACAGATCTCTGGTTAATATGACCAAGACAAACAGCAAAATGTTAAACAGTAATGATGAAACGAATACCAATTTTCATTACTGTTCAATAATGACTAAGTATAATCCGATGCATATAACGGAATTTTTATTAAAAATAAATACACAACTATGTATGTAATTTGTAATTTTCAGCAATTTAAACTGCAGCCATTGACACATGTGGCTTAATTTGAGTACATTGAACATTTAATTGAAAGTGTGCTTGCATGTAATTAGCATGTAAATTGGTCATAAATTGTTATAATTTATTTTTAATTGAGACACGCTTAATGACACAATTCCTACTCGTTTAACTTAAGGTGGTCCATGTTTGTCACGTATATTCTGCAAATTGAGGATATCCACGCGAGGTGTGAATGGGGAACGACTCGTGTCTTTAATTGACACGTATGCATATTGCATATAAGTCTTGATTTTTCATGCACTCTATCAAAATATCCAACAGAAGCAAACATACAATATACAGACATATACATTCAAAATAGTTACATACGCAATTGAAATAAACACTTTACTTACTGCAGCTATTCGTCTAGAAGTACAACACTTCAAGACCAAATTAAATCTAGCTAAAATAACTTTACTGAACAGGCAGACAATGAAGATGGTTGCAGTAAAGCCATCAGGACATGGGGACACAAGTTATTTAAGACAGGTATGTTACATCACAATCTATATTTAATTGTTTATTAAGAACAAGTTTTGAAAATCTTTTTGATATAGACATTCAGTTATTTATGGATAGTAATAGTAATAGTATTAGTATTAGTATTAGTAGTAGTAGTAGTAGTAGTAGTAGTAGTAGTAGTAGTAGTAGTAGTAGTAGTAGTAGTAGTAGTAGTAGTAGTAGTAGTAGTAGTAGCAGTAGAAGTAGTAGTAGAAGTAGTAGTAGTAGTAGTTTTGGTAGTAGCAGTAGTGTAGCAGTACTAGAAGTAGCAGTACCGTAGCAATAGTAGAAGTGGTAGTGGTAGCGGCGGCGGTAGCGGTAGTGGTAGCGGCAGAGGCAGTAGTAGAAGTGGTAGTGGTAGTGGTAGTAGTAGTAGTATAGAAATGGTAGTGGTAGTGGTAGCAGCAGTAGTTTTAGCAGTAGTAGAAGTAGCAGTAGTAGAAGTAGCAGTTGTAGAAGTGGTAGTTGTAATGGTAGTGGTAGTAGTAGTAGTAGTAGTAGTAGTAGTAGTAGTAGTAGTAGTAGTAGTAGTAGTAGTTGTTGTTGTTGTTGTTGTTGTTGTAATAGTAGAAGAAGAAGCAATAGCAGCATCATTACTGGACTGGTACCAATAGCAATAATAATACTAGCGGTAGCGGCAGCAGTTGTAATATATCACTCAGAATTTTACCTGTAGTTTATTTTAAATAGAAAATTAATTAGAAAAAAAATGATTCCCTCTGTCGCCGCAGGCCCGAAAACCGCTGGAGGAGAAGCAGCGCCGGGTGCGGATGAACCACAGCATCGACCAACTGAGGCTGCTCATCTCGGACACCATCAGACAGCAGGTAACACGGGAGGCCATGCACCTCAACACTCACCAAAACATTGATTTAAGTTGCTGACCGAGTAGAAGAGTTGTTAAATATCTGATATGAAGTTTGTTGGCCAATTTTTCTTTTCATTTTGTTAAACGTATATTTTGATGTAAATGTTGTTTATATCAATGTAAAAAGCAATTAGAACTTTACATGCAGTGTATGTTTTACTATAAAACATTCCCTATTAACCAACGTTTACTGAACCTTAACTATTTGAAAATAAGTATTACATTATATTATAATTTACATATGATGAACTATATTTAACATTTACAGGTTGCTCCGATGACTCGCGTAGACAAGGCGGATATTCTGGACCTCACAGTGTTACATCTAAAACAGATACAACAACGAAAAGACACAGTAACCATGGCAGCCGAAACGTCCGCATACAGCACCGGGATCAAGAACTGTTTCAGAGAAGTCATGACCTTCCTAACCGCCCACAAGGTAACGGAATCAAACACGATCAAAGCACTGAGTGACCACATGCACGCTATTTCTACGACTTCTGCTTCACACTGCAGTGCACGTGGTCAATCCCTTGCACAGCTACTTATGTCTACTCCGGCGAGAATTGGTGACGTCAGCAACAGATTGACGTCGGCGCTCCAAACTCCAAACGTGTCTCCCGTTGCAAACTACACCTACTTGGCTGAAGGACATCCAAATTATAGAGCTTATCGAGAATATAAGACGCCTACTTGCGCCTATCCCTTAAGTCTTGAAAGCTCCATGGACTCTGGTTATTTCAGTGTTAACGTCTCCCTGACGACAAGCAGCGATGTTGTATCCGACTCAGAGGGAGTTGTCTCTATTGGCCGAGGACGAGGTGACAAAATTGGTCACGTGATTAAGGAAGTTTTGTGGAGACCTTTTAAAACTGTATAAGCTGTATATATTTGTTAATGTTTTTGTTTGTTAAGTTTGTATTACATATGCATGCATACGTATTTATATGCAAATGTGAATAAATTCTTCTAATATGCATCTGTTGCTTTGTTGTGTATATTTTAACGGCACAAGTTACTTAATACATAACATATACTTTATATTTAAGGCCTAAGGGTTTCAAGGGACCTATTCACTTATTGGCAAAAAGACAATTTCCACATTTTGTCACAGATTCCAAAACAAAAAATTCATTATATATATAGAATAGTAATAACACTCCTGACAAAAATGGACTAATGTGTCGTTTATAAATAAACATCAAATGAAATAGTTAAAATTAAAACTTTTCATGCAGACTTTTGATCATGTGGTCATTGGTTCGAGTCCTGACACAGGCATACGTTTTACCCAGCAAGCAAGCCCAGATAGGACCCATATGAGCCTCTTGAGGGTTTACATATGGGCTACCGATATGGGACCCACCCCAGAAAGTGCAAACGGGAATTACGTGGGTCCCATATGGGTTACAATATGGGTCCACCATGGGACCCATGTGGTCTCAACATGGGACCATAATGGACAAACACAGATGGGACCTTCATGGAATACCCACAAGGGCCACACCCCAGAAAGTGCAACCGGGATTTACGTGGGTCCCATATTGGTTACAATATGGGTCCATTTGTCATGCAGACTTTTAATAATGTGGTCGTAGGTTCGAGTTCTGACACAGGCATACGTTTTATTTTGTTTTAATGTATAGTTTTTTAACATAGGCTAATACAGTGCTCTAGATAAGTTTTTGTACCGGGGGTAAATGTACACGTACTTCTAAAAATTTGGCAGTAAATGTACCCTCTCTCTTTGTCATACGTCTTAAAAAGGGCTGGGGCGATTATCAATATAGTTTCCAGATACCAGACTATGAATTTATCCGGCGTCATGTTATTTCTTTGAACACATAAATAAAATAGATCTAGGGCCTGTCTTCCATACGGCCCTCATTGTACGAAACTATTGACCCGCCGTGGGGCAGTTTTTAATATTATTTTGTCAACAAACTTCATATAACATTCGTTCATAGGTTTTCCTAATTGATGAGTTGTCATCGTTCTGCAAACAGTGTTGTGTGTAGCCAAAAGGCATCCCACCTTAGTAGGACCTTTTAAATGAGATAATGTTTATATCGACACCGAACGAAATAAATGTGATTTTGTCACGAACGCCGACGCATAACATAAATCAGTTGGTATTTATGTATGTAAACTTGCACATGGTCAATACATATTCAGCAATAAAGAGTTACGACCATTTGTTTTAAATATTTCCGTATTAGCGTCTTTTCTTTCGTGATCTGACTCCTAAGACCTAACTCAGTATCACACATGTAACTGAAAGTTACACTGGTCCAGTTTCGGACTTATACATGTGCGATGCTGTCTGGTAATCTTGCGCAGTTAAGCACCAATTGTGTTGTAAACATCAGATTGGAAAAGCGTAGCAATTAAATTTTCACTAAACATAACTGACAGTCTGTCTGGCGTGTAGAAACACAAAAATATCTTAATTATTCACTAAAAAACTATCAGAATCATCACTGCAGGCTTCTTTCATTATCAAGTAACTATACTTTGGTTTCTTTGACAATTATGATTTTGACTGGACATGACTATAACACCAAAAAAGCAAATTAAACTTGTTATTTGGTAAAAGCACAATCCAAAAAGATTGTTTTACGAATTAAAGTGTATTTGTCTTTTCATAACAGGTTTCCGTAATTAAAAAACAAGTGACCTTTGCGCATGCCGAGAGCTTAAAATTGACAGATTAGCGGGAAAAAAGATTCAATCACTTCTGTATACGATGTCTATTGTAGAGCTCAAAAAAAGATAAATACAAAACTTTGATCAGGAAATAATACAATTATGCTTGATATATAATATTCCTTTTAGAAATCATGAGAGGAGTGAAGAAATCAAGGAATTTTTCATTCAAACCAGATTTATGCCTAAGGCGTAAAAAAAAATGTTTGTTTCAGGTTACCCGACCTACCCTAAAACAATGCCCCGACCTTTGAACATGTTATTAAGTTTATCAGATTTTGTGTGTGTTTTATTTCCCTTGTTTAGTAATTTAATGTTGTGGGATAAATACGTGTTTTGTTTTGATAGCATCCACTTATAAACAATGTTTTAGGATGTTACTGTTATGTTTTGAATATATATTTAGTTTTAGAATCTTCAAGTTGACCATTTACCAAAACAAAAAAAAAATAATAAAAAAATCCTGACCTACCTACTCTAATTTTTGGGGCATGTAACCTGAAACAAACAATTTTTTTTTACACCTAAGTAGGTCGGTGTTTACAACTCATGGATACTTGATTAGAATCATTCAAATGGTAATTATAAATACAAAAACTATGTTTATTTTATTATTTACATTAATTACAGTTGTTTCGGCTCATTAAAAATTTTGGTAAACGTCAGTAAATAAAACGCGCCATCTTCAAGAAAGGCTTAACTGCATAGTGCGCAAGATTACTGGACACGACTGTATGTTCTCAAGCTTAAAGCGGAATGTAAATAAAAGAAAGAGATTAATTCTGCTTCGAGTTTTCGATACTGGTATTTCGGCTCAAATTTATTTCAAAGTCAATTAAATAAAACCTTTTCAAAAACTAGCACAAGTTTTATCATTTTCAAAGCCAAGGATGCTTTTCCAACATTGATATCAGAAAAGACTGTCACTGAGTGAGTTAGGAAGTGATTTATCTTCGTAAATAAATACATAGGGGATTAAACCCATCTTGTTCTAAGCATGAGAGTTCAACACTTTAATAGCAAGCTCAGATTGTTTTGTAGTGGTTGGTGTTTATGGCACTTCCATATGGCTTGTTGGTTACTCGGTAAGTGTCTGCCTCTCATGCCTAGGACCCGGGTGCAATCCCTCGCAAATGCTCAGAACTTTTACTTTAGTTCGAAGTGCTTTATAACCCTATCATTCCAAAGGCAGGCTTATCAATATTAGAACAGTCTCGTAAAATTTAAACCTGCAGCAGAAATTAAGATTTATTGCATAAAAAAACATTTAATATTACTTTAAACAAAATTTCAGTAAATAATGGGATGTTTGCATTTGTATAATAAAGCACACAAGCTGTAATTATTGCAGAGTTTATTAATTCAACAGAATTTATTATGCCCCCCTTCGAAAATGTGGGGTTATCTTGCTTTGCACCTGTCCGTCGGTTGTTCGGTCGGATGGTCGGTCTGTCCGTAGACCATTTCGTTTCCGCACGATATCTAGAGAATGCTTTGACCTACGATCATGAAAGTTGGTACTTGGGAGGAAAGGAAGACGCCTATACATTTTGAGGTCAACAGGTCAAAGGTCAAGGTCACCGTTGCTAAAAATAGAAAAACGGTTTCCACTCAATAACTTGAGAACGCATCGAGATATTTTAATGAAACTTTATACATAGATACCTTATATCGAGACCTCGCTTGGAATCGCATATGGGTTGGGTGGGGTCAAGGTCAAGGTCACCGTTACTAAAAATAGAAAAACGGTGTCCGCTCAATAGCTTGAGAACGCATAGAGATATTTTAATGAAACTTCATACATAGATACCTTATATTAAGACCTCGCTTGGGAACTCATCGGGGGTGGGTGGGATCAAGGTCAAGGTCACTGTTACTAAAAATAGAAAAACGGTCTCCGCTCAATAACTTGAGAACGCATTGAGATATTTTAATGAAACTTCATACATAGATACCTTATATCGAGACCTCGCTTGGGATTGCATATGGGGTGGGTGGGGTCAGGGTCAAGGTCACCTTTACTAAAAATAGAAAAACGGTTTCCGTTCAATAACTTGAGAATGCATAGAGATATTTTAATGAAACTTCATACATAGATACCTTATATTGAGACCTCGCTTGGGATTGCATGTGGTGTGGGTGGGGTCAAGGTCACCATTACTAAAAATAGAAAAACGGTCTCCGCTCAATAACTTGAGAACGCATCGAGATATTTTAATTAAACTTCATACATAGATACCTTATATCTAGACCTCGAGTGGGATTGCATATGGGGTGGGTGGGGTCAAGGTAACCGTTGCTAAAAATAGAAAAACGGTTTCCGATCAATAACTTGAGAATGCATCGAGATATTTTAATGAAACTTCATACATAGATACCTTATATTGAGACCTCTTGGGATTTTATATGGGGTGGGTGGGGTCAAGGTCGAGGTCACCATTACTAAAAATAGAAAAATGGTTTCCGCTCAATAACTTGAGAACGCATCGAGATATTTTAATTAAACTTCATACATAGATACCATATATCGAGCTCTCGCTTGGGATTGCATATTAAAAAAAATTCTTAACAATTGCACATATTCACAACTTGGCGACAAGTCGGGGGGCATACATGTTTTACAAATATCTCTTGTTATTTAGTAAATCTAGATATAAATGTCACACTGTGTCTGTGGTCATTTCATGTAATGACCATTTCATCGAAACCTCTAAATATGGAACCAGCGTATTTTTTGACTGAAAACTGCTAAATAAAATGTATTGTCCTGTCTCAGTTTTCGTTGCATTAATTATCAATAATTTAATGACACAAACTTATCATAGCACATTTGGCTAGTGTCGGCTTCATTCAGCTGATACCAGTCTCTGAAAAAGACAGTGGGGTCTGGGACATTGCCGATAAATGAGGTCGATAAATATCTTCAGGAATACTGGTCCTCCTGTCTTGAAGTTTTTTCCTGATCTACTTGACTTTAACAAAATATATAGTGGCTAGTAATGAGGCCATTCATCAGTCCTCATGGCCAGATTTGGGACTTTCGACTATTCGAAGAAAAGGTGAGCTACCTTACTACCCCCAGCGTCGGCGTCTGAATTGGTTAAATTTTTCATTCAAAAGTCTTGTAACTCCAAAACTACATAAGTTATTCACTTGAAACTTGGAATATACCTTTGTCATTAACTTCAGTATCAGGGGCAACATTCCCCACAACTCTGTTTTGTATTTTGACAGAGTTATGCCCCTTTTTCACTTAGATTTTCTCGCTAAAGTTTATATTCAAAAGTTTCGTAACTTCAATACTACATAAGTTATTCACTTGAAACTTGGAACTAACCTCTGTAATCAACTCTAGTATCAGGGGCAACATTACCCATAAATCTGTTTTGTATTTTGTCATAGTTGTGCACACTTTTTACATAGGTTTTGTCGTTAAAGTTTTTGTTCCAAACAAATTTATGCCCCTTCCACTATCCAAAATATGTACCAACTGAAATACTTCGAATAGTCGAGCGCTCTGTCTTCTAACAGCTCTTGTTTGAAAATCATGGGACCATCTTTCGTTTGATGTTTGACAGAAATGGGAGACAAAGGAGCAGAAAATGAGGGCAGCCACCACCATGACGGGTTCGTATCCGAATAGTCGAGCACTCTGTCCTCTAACAGCTCTTGTTTGAAAATCATGTGACCATCTTTCGTTTGATGTTTGACAGAAATGGGAGACAAAGGAGCAGAAAATGAGGGCAGCCACCTCCATGATGGGTTCGTATCCAGTGGTGACGAGTTGGAACATGACCAACCCCAGGAAGATCATGGCGAGACGATGGAACTCGTTGTTGTGGATCCTGATGCAACGGTAAGTACTCTCGCTACAGTAATCTTTACCTTGAGCATTGATAACTCAAATACATACAATATATCAAGCAATAACATAGTCTAGGGGTGTGGAAGTATCAAAATTGTTAACTTGTCCATGGACAAGTCCTTTGCAAATATTGACTTGTCCGCAAACTACAGTCACTTGTCCAGTTTTTATTCAGGCCTTCCTGATATAATTTTTTATTAAATTATAAATAAAACACAATTTGTCACTTAAATGTATAAGGGTATAATAAAACGATAATTAGCTTCCAACTTATCATTTTTACACCCTGAAATGTACTTGTCCATGGACAAGTAGACAGATAAAAATCACTTGTCCGACAGTAAAATTACCCGCGTCGGACAAGTCGGGCATAGGATTTCCACACCCCTGTAGTCTTGGGAATTTTTTAAAGAATTTAACTAGGGAATCAGTAACTCGAGCACAAAGTCATATGTTATAGTGACTACTAGGTGCAAACTTCTCAATGTGAAGCCCAGTAATAATCATAAACAGATTAAGCGCCAGTGCACTCGTGTTCATAAAAAATGTCAGTCGGTTGTTTAAATGAGAATAAATGTAATAATGTCAATATATTTAATCTCTTATCTATATATTAATTTATGTTCAATTTTTTTTTAGGATGTTGATTTTAACCATGGACGAATTGCCAAGATAGAGAATCTAGAACAGCTGACCCGTGTTGAGGTTTGTACATTATCCATGTATTTTCCTGAATTCTGTTTTTTTTTTTCCACACTGATCAAGATCTTTTTAACCAAATTTTCTTTAAGAAAAATTTTGGTTATTAGATTGTGGTATGTCTTTGGGCGGGCGGCCAGTGTGGCGGTGTCAACTTTTTGTTTTCCGCTTTCTAACTTGAGAACGGATTGAGCTATTGTAATGAAACTTCATACATAAATACGTTATAGCAAGACCTTGCTTGGGATTGCATATTGGGTGGGTGGGGTCAAGGTCACTGTTACTAAAAATAGATAACAGTTTCTCTCAATCACTTGAAAATGAATTGAGATATTTGAATGAAACTTCATACATACATACCTTATAGCGAAACCATGCTTGGGATTGCATATGGGGTGGGTGGGGTCAAGGTCACTGTTACTAAAATAGGAAAACAGTTTCCGCTCAATAACTTGAGAAAGAATTTAAATATTTTAATGAAACTTCATATGTAGATACCTTATATTGAGACCTCGCTTGGTATAGCATGTGGGGTGGATGGGGTCAAGGTCAACGTTACTAAAAATAGAAAAATGGTTTCAGCTCAATAACTTAAGAACATATTGAGATATTTTAATGAAACTTTATATGTAGATACTTAATATGGAGACTGCGCTTGGGATTGCTTATGGGGTGGGTGGGGTCAAGGTCATCTTTACTAAAATAGAAAAACAGTTTCCACTCAATAACTTGAGAATGCATTGAGATATTTTCGTGGAACTTCATATGTGGACACCTTATATTGAGACCTTGCTTGGGATTGCATATGGAGTGGGTGGGTTTAAGGACAATGTCACCGTTGCTAAAAATAGAAAAACAGTTTCTGCTCAATACCTTGAAAATGAATTCAGAAATTTTAATGAAACTTCATATGTAGATACCTTATATCTAGACCTCGCTTGCGATTGCATATGGGGTGGGTGGGGTCATGGTCACCATTACTAAAAATAGAAAAACGGTTTCCACTTTCCAGAACTTTCTTTTATTATTGTGTAGATTTTTATGCATTTGTTAGAAAAAAATAAAATATTTCCATAGCTTTATATGTTACAAGCATTCATTTATTATTAATTTATGATTTTGACTAATACTCCTCTAACTACAAAAGATTAGATTTAGATGAACATTTGTAAATATAATCACTTCTTATTTGAAAAGTTACGCTTTAAATTAGTTTTACAGTGTATTGTTCAGGCTTAAAAAAATGATTGATTTGTTTCTCAGACAGCGCCGCAACGTTTTTTTGTGGCTCGCTGTGAATTTAATTTAATGCTAAAAAAATAATTATTAACGATTTTTTGTTGATGTAAACTTTTGTTTTGTAGATGCTTTTGCTAGTGTGATAGAAGTACTTTAATGCTGATGGTGTATCGATTTGAAGGCACTTATGTAAATTATGAACATTCAAATTGATTGTCTTTTTACATCAGCTTGCATAAATGACTGTTTGTGATTAATAAATCTATATTTAGAATTTTATAAAAATTGATGCTTATGTTGTTATTAACACTTAAAATTATCTTTAATCTGTACTTATTTACTTGTTTTAATAAGCCATTACATAGTGCCAATAGAAAAGAGTAGGAGAAAAAAAAACTTTTGTAAAAGTGCCTGAGAAACTATTCAATTTTTTTTTGGCCTAATGAAAAAAGACTGTAAATGTGAACTTTTTAAAAGGTTATTGTTCAAGAATACCCCCAGTACCACCTCCCCTCAAATAAAACATGAAGACAGAAATTGACAACAAACATTATTAAATTATGTTCAGCAAAATTATCAAGTAGGATCAACTGCTTGGAAAACAAATGTGGCGCGGCATGAGAAAACCGGTCTTAATGCATGTGCGTAAAGTGTCGTCCCGGATTAGTCTGTGCAGTCCGCACAGGCTAATCCAGGACAGCACTTTCCGCCTACAGCGAATTTATATTTAGAAGAGACTTCCTTGAAACAGAAAATACCACAAAAGCGGAAAGTGCCATCCTGGATTAGCCTGTGCGGACTGCACAGGCTAATCCGGGACGACACTTTACGCACATGCATTAAATCCGGTTTTCCCATGACGCCCCTCAAATCATGATTAAAGTATTTACTCAAATTGAATGTCAGTCTTAACAATGATTAAATCTACGAAAAAATTGATCGTAAATAATGTGTGCTTAATACCATTGTGACTGTTTCAGAACCTGTGTTTGCGTCAGAACCTGATTATCCGGATTGAAGGGTTATCTACCCTGACTACACTGGTGGAACTTGATCTCTATGACAACCAGTTGACAAAAATAGAAAACCTAGATGCACTCGTCAACCTAAGGCACTGGCTTCATAAATATCATATTTAAACACCTCTATTTCTGGCTGATGTTTCTCACATTATAGCGATTAGGTTTAATTAGTACATGTTTTGCATCAACATTTAATCACCATGAAAGTAAAGACTAAGAGTAAGTAAATGAAATATAAGTTTGTAAAACAAGAAATTGACATTATAATTTTTAGTCTAATAAATGCACATATATATAATGAGTGACAAAGTTTTGTATTACAAGACTGTAGAAATTGTATGAACGATCACCAATCTGACATCATTGTTCAGTTTTCATTACTGAGTCTGTCTTATAATTGTAAAAAATAATCATAATTTAATTTAAATAAACATTACATGAAAAAGTAATGTTTTTTTTTAAATTTACAGTAATCAGGTGCAACAATAAAATAACATTAAATCAATGAACCATTTAAAATGTAATAAACAAATGAGGCATGTTGTGGGAAAACTGGGCTTGATGCAGTTACTTACTGAAGCTGACTGGTTTACACACATGCATTAAGCCCGGTTTCCCACGACAAGCCTCATATGTCTTTTCCAACAGGAAACTGACTCAAAAGTGTTTGAGTAAGTCAGAAGCCTTTTACACGCTGAAACTAAGATAAACAGTTATAAAATAATTAAACTATCTTTCCGACAGGGTACTAGATCTGTCTTTCAACCGACTGACGAAGATTGAAAACTTCGACACGTTGGTGAACCTGCAGAAACTATTCCTGATCCACAACAAGCTGACGAAGATTGAGAACATCGACCACCTAGTGAACCTTGAGATGCTGGAACTCGGCTCTAACGGGATACGGGTCAGTTGGCCTTGATTTAACCCTGTAGGGGTTGACCTTAAGAACGTAACAATGGTGCTTTCAAAACTGTCAGTTACTGGCATACATGTATGTATGTGCACTTAGTACTAGTAATCCGCTTAGATCGGCTAGGCTTGCCCAGGAAATGTGTGCGTAGGTTAACTGACCGCCGTGGTATGTCTGAAATACTGTTAAAAACGGCGAAAAAATCCAAACAAACAAACAAAACTGCGAATACGGATCATTTGGCTTGCTGTCCCTGTGAAAGTCCTAAATCCATTACTTGCCATGAGGTCCGGTTATCTGTAAATTATTACTGGCCCAAACTGCACATAACTGGCCATTCAAAAACATAAAGATTGTAAGTTGGTATCTGACCACAGTTTTTCTCCATCCACCAGGGCCAGTGTTCTGGTCAATATTCCTGGCAGAGGCCCATATAAGGCGCGTACACGCACACAAATTTGAAAGATATGCAGAGAAAAATATAATTTTGGTGTACAATTATGCAGAGAAATAAAAAGTTGGGTCTACATTTACGCACATTTCCCTCAATTTTGGCACATAACTTCAAATTTTAGAGACTGGAAGGCAGAAGAAGATTGAAGTTATGACAGGTCTGCCTATCTGAATGTGCAGTTGAATTGTATTATAAAGTCGAAAAATGTTCAGAAGTCTTTTGGTAACGTTTTTGCATTCAGATGGTGCTGCTTCATACGTCAGGATTATTATAATAATACGAAGGTTTTTTTTACACATTGCAATGATTTGTTGATACATGTACAACCACTTATCCTACACAGAGTGTACATTTACCCCCATACATTCTGGAGAGTGTACAATTATTCCCAAATTTCCAGAAGTACACGTACAGTTACCCCCACTACAAAAGCTTATCTGGAGCACTGATTTCTGGACCTCGTATAGTTTTACTGATTTTATCCGAATTCTGTCACGCTTACGCACGGATTGTGCCTGGGTAAACCTGTAGGGACTGGTACTAAAAATATGACGGCGGAGATTGCAAAACTGTGCAATTGTACAAGTATACAAATGTATAAGTAGATACTGGTATGGAGATAGCCTCTGTTGTATATTTTGTCAGTATTGGCATTGACAGTTACTTTTCAATATCTTGGGATAATTTTCACTGTACAAAGCAAGCAGCAAAAGTACATATAGTAAAGAATCAATAGGTACAAGCACCAGAGGAGTTTAGCCATATGCTTGCAACACAGTAATCCTTTAAATAGTGAAATTTCGAGTCAGTAATATAATAATAATAATTGTCGAACAAACACGTTTGTTTATTTTAATACATTAAATGGTTTGGCATGATGCCTTCATCAGTAGTAATAAAAATAATAAACAATAATAAATTTATTTATAATAAATTTATTATAAATTTAATTATATATATATATTTATTTTTTTTATTGAGTCAGTAATATACGTGTACTCTATAAAGCAAGATTGTTTTTAAAATTGTTTATTGGCTAACCACTTCAGACCTATTCAGTAAGTTACAGCTCTAAATTTGCAATTATTCAGGTGATGGAGAACATATCGGCGCTAACCAACCTGACCAGTCTGTTTATCGGGAAAAACAAGATAACGCAACTTCAGGGAATGGAGACCCTCGTCAATCTACGCACTCTCAGCATGCAGGTAGCTATGTACCGCAGTAAACCATGCATGCACTGTTTTCATACCCCTTGGTTGACAATATGGAAATAAAGACCCTGTTACTAATCACATGATATTAGTAAAAATGTCCATATATTAAGGACGTCAATGCTATCACTAATAATTTTCTCGCACTGGTAGCATTTTCAAACTGCAGATAAAGCCTTGCCGAAACTACTTATTTTAACATTATAATGGTTTTACAGGTAGTTGTCATTATATCCCCCACAAACAAAGTTTAGGGGGGGTATAACGGAGTGAGCTTGTCGGTCTGTTGGTTTTTGGTTTCCAGACAATAACTCAAGAATGGCTTGACATATTCAATTAATTCTTGGTATACTTGTGTAGCATCATAAATTATGGGTCAAGTTCGATTTTGGTTACAAACCACTAAATTTTGACAGAGTTATGGCCCTTTATTGGACTTAAATTCCCTAAAAACATGGTTTTCTGACGATAACTCAACAATGGCTTGACATATTTAAATAGTTATTGGTACACATGTGTAGCATCATAAAATACAGGTCAAGTTCGACTTTTGTTACAAACCATTTGACACAGTTATGGCCCCTTTTTGAATTAAATTCCTCAAAAACATGGACAATAACTGATGAAAGGCTTCACATATTTAAATTATTTTTGGTACATAGGCGTAGCATCATAAAATACAGATCAAGTTCAACTTTGGTTACAAACTAATTGTTGACATAGTTATGGCTCCTATTGAAATTAAATTTTTCCAAATACACTGTTGACCCTTCACAAATTAAAGCATTCTCTCTCTGTCCATTTCTTTCAAATGGATGCCATAGTTTTGTGACATGGCCATATTGTGGGGGTATGTCCGTCACTCATGTGACAATTCTAGTTATGCACTGCAGTAAACCATGCCTTCTCTGTTTTCATACTTATTTTAACATCATAATGGTTCTTGATTTCAGACAAACAGAATCAGGAAGATTGAAGGTCTGGAGACCCTGGTTAACTTAGATGATATCTACCTCAGTGACAACGGCATAGAGGTGATAGAGGGACTGGAACATAATGTGAGTAGGGACCGTTACATCGCAAGGCTGACGTGACACTACATGTATATGTCACATAGAAATCGTTTATTAGACTTTGAGCCCCAGCTTACTTAATGTGTTGGCCGTTTTGTGTTAGGCTTAAGTAACACAATATTTTTAGCATTAAGGGCTACTAGCCATGGTCCGGTATTTGCAAAAATCCTCAGAAGGAAAAGATTTACCAACAGTACTGAAGTGAACATTTCGGATCAAATTTTCTATATGAAATGCGAGGATTTCTGTTCACAAAGGGGTAAAATGAGAAACATCTGTCAATGGTTATTTCCTAGTTTATTATCAATGTTTCATCCTTTTTTTACTTGCCCCTTTGGACTTTCAAAGGATGAAATCATACTTTTAAACAAATCATACTTTTACCTTCCCCGGAAAAAAATATTTTTTGTCCCAGGCTTCGGGAAAGTGGGATATTTAGAAAGCTGCCACACCTGCAGGGGATGTAAACTCTGTTGATCTGCTGGTGTATTTTAGACCAAGTTGACAACACTGGATCTCGCTAAGAACAGGATCAGCACGATACAGAATGTCGGCCATCTGTCAGAGCTTCAGGAATTCTGGGTAGGTTTTTAGCTCAATTTTTTATTCAATCTTGACCTAACTTGCACAGTTTGTGTGTGAGCATAAAATCTCGGATGGGATTGTTATTGGGTCAGATCACACCAGTAACACTAGAGTTATTGCCCCTTTTTCATGCAAAAAATGTGCAAAAATGCCTTTTTCCAACTTAAAGACTTCATTTTCAATCCAATCTTAACCTAACTTTCACAGTTTGTGTATGGCCATCAGATCTCAGCAGACGCCAAACAGATAATCTTTCAATCACCAGAGTTATTGCTCTTTGTTTATTAAAAAAATATACAAAAATGGACATTATTCAGGATAGAGACTTCATTTTTTATCCAATCTTCACCAATCTTGCACAGTTTGTCTATTACCATGAGATTACAGTTGAAGATGAATAGAAGCAAGATCGGACCAGAAACACTGGAGTTATTGCCCTTTGTTTGTGAAAAAAATATGCAAAAATTGACATTATTCAGGATAGAGATTTCATTTTTCATCCAATCTTCACCAATGTTGCACAGTTTGTCTATGACCATAAGATTAAAGGTGAAGTCGAATATAAGCAAAATCGGGCAAGAAACACCAGATTTATTGCCCTTTGTTTGTGAAAAAAATATACAAAAATGGACATTATTCAGGATAGAGACTTCATTTTTATCCAATCTTCACCAATCGTGCACAGTTTGTCTGTGAAGTGAAGTTGAATATAAGCATTATCGGGCCAGAAACACCGGAGTTATTGCCCCTTGTGTTTGGAAAAAAACATCAACAAGTTATCAATGATTTGCACACACTATTTTGTATTGAATGTTGAGCAAACTTACACAGTTTGCATATGACCATAAAAATTGATTGATAAAATTTGATTTCCAACAGTTGCAAACCTTTTATGCAGCAATTTGAACATTGATAAGATGGCTTCAGAGCCTGGATTAACATCATTTATCATCTTTGGACAGAAAATTATCAAAGAAAAAGCAAAACTTGACCTTATAGCACAGCCATCGCAATTATCGCATTGCAACTAGTTCTCCAAAACTGTCTGTGAAAAAGACATCAAAATCTACTGTTTCTGCATTTTCCAGAATTGTCACTGACTTAATGAAAAAGGGTCAGGTAAGAATATCGAGAAAAATGATTTGAGAACCATTAGCAAAAAAAACAGCACATCCACTACCCAACTTGTACTTTATTTAGCCCATTGCACTAACCGATGTTTGAAATCAAAATTGATCCTATCCCGCTTTGCGTTATTGTTCAGATACCTTAATTTTCAAACCTGTCACAACCGTATGGTCTTCATATGTACCAATTCTCAGGTGAGTGCTTTGGGCCATCATGGCCCTCTTGTTTGGTGTAGAGTGACTCTCATGACCAAATAATATTATTTATAATCAAAGTAATAGCTTTTGATCTGGAAATATTCAGAGACAGAACATATTTAAACTTCAGAAGTTTCCCAATATTTATGACGTAAAAAATAAATGTTTAAAAAATTCAGGGTGTCTTTAATAATATTTAACCACTTGTTTGAGTCCATTTGCTGGGTAGAACCAATACTTGGTGTCCAAGAAAGACCACTCAAACGATCTCTGTGTAGGGATCAAACAGCCGATCTCCCGACCACAGGGCAGACACTGAATACATAACACCACTACAATTATCATATAAGGCGCTTCGTGAGAAACTAATGCATGTGCGTAAAGTGTCGTCCCGGATTAGCCTGTGCAGTCCGCATAGGATAATCCGGGATGGCACTTTCTGCTGTTATGGTAATTTTCTGTTTCAAGGAAGTCTCTTCTTAATAAAAATTCACTTTAGGCGGAAAGTGCTGTCCTGGATTAGCCTGTGCGGACTGCACAGGCTAATCCGGGACGACACTTTACACACATGCATTAAGTCCGGTTTTCCAACGACACGCCTTATATCTTTTGCAGTTTAATGACAATAAGGTTTCCGCATGGAAAGAAATTGAAGCCCTCGTTCCTTTAAAGAAGCTTGAGACAGTGTACCTGGAGAGGAATCCACTGTACTACGCGGGGGGAAACACCTTCAAGGCAGACCCTGCCTACCGCCGAAAGATCAAATTGACTCTTCCATGGGTGAAACAGATAGATGCCACATTGGCACAATAGGATATCGTTGATATTATGACTTTGTGTAGGTAGCCATTTTCAGGGGATTGAAAGGAGCTTTGTGTTTTACAGCATGTTGGTTTAGCTGAAATAAATACTTACCAGACATAGATGTTCTGTTGATGTGACGATGTTGAAGAGAATAAAAACTGTTTATGCCACATTGGCACTACAGTGAAATTGGACAGGGCCAGTATTCACAAAGCACCTTAGGAAAATCTTAAGTTGTACTTCAGTGAAAATTTCAGATCACATTTTCTATGTGAAATCCCATGATATATGTATGTAAAAGGGTAAAATACTAAACATCCCATCAACATTTACTAGTTTAAAACATTTGAATCAAAACAGACTTATTTATAAACCACTCAGAGACTTTAGGAATACTGTATCTGAGGGTCGTCGGGAGAAAACCGGTCTTAATGCATGTGCGTAAAGTGTCGTCCCGGATTAGCCTGTGCAGTCCGCACAGGTTAATCCGGGAAGGTACTTTCCGCTTTTATGGTAATTTCTGTTTAAAGGAAGTCTCTTCTAACCATAAATCCACTTTAGGCGAAAAGTGCCGTCCTGGATCAGCCTGTGCGAACTGCACAGGCTTATCCGGGACGACACTTTACGCACATGCATTAAGTCCGGTTTTCCCACGACGCGCCTCATTTAATCTTGCAAGGTTATTTTTAAATGTAATTGTTGCAGAACTTTAAACAAAAAGTTAATTTTTGAACATTTCTTAATGAAATAAGTTATTTAATTATTAAAACTTTTGAATAAATATATTAACCATTGTTATAGTTATTTGTACTATTTAGTTTTCAATTATTATAAAAAAAATGTGGTTTTGATTATGCCAGTTTTCTTATTTGAAAGTCATATTTAAACATGTGGAAAATAGAATGCACATTTGTATTAGGCATTTGTAGCAATAGTTTTATTACTATACAGTTTTATTCCAAAAGGCACACACACAGGTTTAAATCATCATTTCATTTTAATTTTAGAGGTAGTCATAAAAAAGCATTCAGTAATTATAATAATATAATATCATTGCAAAAATAAATATTGGTTAGCAGAACTTGGAATGTTGCAGAATGGCACAACAGTACTGGTATTGTAATTTGGGATTGATGAGTACGTCAATGAAAGTTAGGGAAAGATCTAGAGCAGAATGGCACAACAGTACTGGTATTGTAATTTGGGATTGATGAGTACGTCAATGAAAGTTAGGGAAAGATCTAGAGCAGAATGGCACAACAGTACTGGTATTGTAATTTGGGATTGATGAGTACGTCAATGAAAGTTAGGGAAAGATCTAGAGCAGAATGGCACAACAGTACTGGTATTGTAATTTGGGATTGATGAGTACGTCAATGAAAGTTAGGGAAAGATCTAGAGCAGAATGGCACAACAGTACTGGTATTGTAATTTGGGATTGATGAGTACGTCAATGAAAGTTAGGGAAAGATCTAGAGCAGAATGGCACAACAGTACTGGTATTGTAATTTGGGATTGATGAGTACGTCAATGAAAGTTAGGGAAAGATCTAGAGCAGAATGGCACAACAGTACTGGTATTGTAATTTGGGATTGATGAGTACGTCAATGAAAGTTAGGGAAAGATCTAGAGCAGAATGGCACAACAGTACTGGTATTGTAATTTGGGATTGATGAGTACGTCAATGAAAGTTAGGGAAAGATCTAGAGCAGAATGGCACAACAGTACTGGTATTGTAATTTGGGATTGATGAGTACGTCAATGAAAGTTAGGGAAAGATCTAGAGCAGAATGGCACAACAGTACTGGTATTGTAATTTGGGATTGATGAGTACGTCAATGAAAGTTAGGGAAAGATCTAGAGCAGAATGGCACAACAGTACTGGTATTGTAATTTGGGATTGATGAGTACGTCAATGAAAGTTAGGGAAAGATCTAGAGCAGAATGGCACAACAGTACTGGTATTGTAATTTGGGATTGATGAGTACGTCAATGAAAGTTAGGGAAAGATCTAGAGCAGAATGGCACAACAGTACTGGGACTTCCATTGTGGTATTGTAATTTGGGATTGATGAGTACGTCAATGAAAGTTAGGGAAAGATCTAGAGCAGAATAGCGGGTGCTGCACCCTGCTCCTTTTTAATTCCCTCCCCCCTGCTGCCCTTTTGGGCTGGTCAACATAGAAATGTTGAATATCTTTTGAAACTCAATATATTTTTGGAGTTATTCTATGACAAATGAATAGACTATGCTTGAAAACCTTAATTCACAGCATTGGACTCATAAAAACCCTGGATTTAGCAAATTCTTAGAAATATCATCAAACTGGACCGGCTTTCCCCCCTGCTCCTGTTTAGCAGCACCCTGTACCTTTTTAGGTCCTAGATCTTTCCCTAGAAAGTTGTATTTTGTGCGCAGAATATGTAAAACCAATTTGATTGCATAGGAATGTCCATTAGCATTAGATTATAGATACAATAAAGTACATTTGTCTCATGTTTTTACTTTTATTGTGGAGAGTGACCATTTGCCTAATACAAACAATTGCCTTATTGTTGGTAGGAATATCAATTGATTCATTTATGTATTGAGATTTATGTTTTGATAGATTCGGGCCGGCTAGCTCAGTTGGTAGAGCGCTGGACTACAAATCTGAGGATCGCGTATTCGATTCCCAGCCCGGTCGCATAACTTGTGTGGGGATTGGTCATGAAATTATTTCTACGGCCATTCTCCCCCTACCTATGATTCGAGTAGGGCAGTTGTCAGTTACTGGCATAAGTATGTGCACTTAGTACTGGTAACCAGCTTACCCAGCAAAAGTGTGAGTAGGTTAACTGACCGCCGTTATATGACTGAAATACTGTTAAATACGGCGAAAAATCCAAACAAACAAACAAAGTATTGATAGATTAATTGATTGTGTGCTTAATTGTTTGATTGATTGTGTGAATAGGAATGACTAGTTAAATGTATGTGATGAAACAAATATAGTGCTATTTTTAATATAAAAATGTACAAGTATGAGACAGAGTTACCAATAATTAGTTAAGAACTAACATTTTATTCTTGGAATAATGTATGTGACTAATATTTATTAGAAAATCATTGGTGCATTTTGCCTGACATAATGTGTTAGTCAAACACTATTAACTAATAATTTATTAACTTACTTTCATGTAGCTCATTGCCAAATTATGTCAGTATTTCTTAATGTGTATAAAATGTCAAACTATGTTTTTCTACAAAGTTACAAAACCAAAGTATAGCCTTGTGTTCTACCCTAATGATGAAGATTTTTAAGCTCGACTATTTGAAGAATAGGGGAGCTATCCTAGTACCCCCGACGTCGGCGTCCTAGTCTGAATTGGTTAAAGTTTTTATTCAAAGGTCTTGTAACGTCAAAACTACATGAGTTATTCACTTGAAACTTGAAATATACCTTTGTCATCAACTCCAGTAGCAGGGGCAACATTTAACATTTATTATGATATTAATTAAAAAATCTACTGACATCATTAAAATCAATGAATGTTTTTACATTATAGTTTACTAACAAAATTGTCCCGCTTAAATACCACTACTAGTACCAATATAGTAGACCTTTGAGAAGAACTGTGAGTACGCTTATGCAAGTCAGCACAGGTTTTATTTAATGGCTACCTTAACAGTTGATATTTCTTACAGCTCATACATGTATGCAATAGTTGCTAAATGCTATATTTTAGAGACATGAATTTACACCGGTTTAGGTAACAGGATGCATGGTTTCTTTATGGTGCCAGACCCAGAACAGTACAATCTTATGGTCCTCATGAATCACATGTATTTATTGAATGTTGATATTGTACAAACATTTTATTACGACTATATGGAATAAAATTTTCTTTTTGCCATACAATATACAGTATTATTATCTCTATATCCACCTTCCCACGTTCCCATGCCGTTTCGGATATAAGATATTACTAAAAGATATTAACCATGTGAGTGCAAGCGCTCGGCGTCATTAATGTTCTTAAAACTTTGTGCCATTCAATTACCCTTTACATAAAAAGCACTGAGAACTGCAAATCTGTACACTTGGATACAATTACTGAAATTGTAATTGCAATAAATAAACAACAGTAACACATTGGTTTTGAATTTACTTTATGAATGTTTTTTTAGTGTAATACAATATTGTTAACAAAATCATACATTAGTTTAAACCAATTTATTTTAGCTCGATTGTTTCTAAAGCCATACACTTATTGAGACAATCTCGAGTCCATTTCCTGGGTAGAACCAGTACTTGGTGTCTTATGAGAGAGATTCTTCTAACGTTCACTGAGTAAGGATCGAACTCACGACCTTGGGATCGCATGGCAAACACCATGACGGGTATTCACAAAGCATCTTAAGTTACATTTATTCCTTATCCTTAAATGTGGAATTTTTCTCAACTTTATAATTCCATACAGAAACAGTTATACTTGAAAATAATACACCATGACGGGTATTCACAAAGCATCTTAAGTTACATTTATTCCTTATCCTTAAATGTGGAATTTTTCTCAACTATAATTCCATACAGAAACAGTTATACTTGAAAATAATACACCATGACCGGTATTCACAAAGCATCTTAAGTTACATTTATTCCTTATCCTTAAATGTGGAATTTGTCTCAACTGTATAATTCCATACAGAAACAGTTATACTTGAAAATAATACACCATGACTGGTATTCACAAAGCATCTTAAGTTACATTTATTCCTTATCCTTAAATGTGGAATTTTTCTCAACTGTATAATTCCATACAGAAACAGTTATACTTGAAAATAATACACTATTACCGGTATTCACAAAGCATCTTAGTTACATTTATTCCTTATCCTTAAATGTGGAATTTTTCTCAACTGTATAATTCCATACAGAAACAGTTATACTTGAAAATAATACACCATGACCGGTATTCACAAAGCATCTTAAGTTACATTTATTCCTTATCCTTAAATGAGGAATTTTTCTCAACTGTATAATTCCATACAGAAACAGTTATACTTGAAAATAATACACCATGACCGGTATTCACAAAGCATCTTAAGTTACGTTTATTCCTTATCCTTAAATGTGGAATTTGTCTCAACTGTATAATTCCATACAGAAACAGTTATACTTGAAAATAATATCATTATGAAAATGTTATTGTAGGAATATCAACCACATATGAATCTGTTTATTAAGTAAAGTAATATAATACATTCAAATTTTGCACTTAAGTGAAAATATTTAAGAAATGACTTGAGATGCTTTGTGAATACAGCCCATATCCATTACACCACTGCGACCAAAAAAATCATACATTCGTTTTATAATAACATGTAACCTAATTGAGAACTATATATCATAGAACACATTGTAATAAAATAATTCTGTACCATTACTACAGTGCAGCTGCATAATTCTAAATAGTAATTACACTGCTTTTTTTTTGGTTACTTTACCAATGCATTCTGGTACAACCATGAACTATGGAAGGAGAATACATCAAAACAATGTTCCATGTAGCATGACTGGATTAGGATGTCTATGTTAGCGCTACCAGAAGCCAAAATAGCCATTGGCTACTAAAATTTCCAATTAGCTAATACAATTCCTGAAAATAGTTGAAAATGACCCTTATTCTCATGCTTTCTGAGTAAAATATTTCTCAATAACTGTTTATCTTTGCAAAGTCCACATTTTGGGTTACTAATTCAGATTTCTTAGCGTTAACCTGGAATGTTATATACACGTATATGTTATATATTTATGTTTAAACATATATAAGAATTTAAATATTGTGAGAAAAACACTGACGTTACATATAAATAAACTGAATACAAAGTTGGAATGTAACGTAAATAAAGCGACCGAATCCTACTACTACTAATAATGATGATACATTTTGTACATGTATTAATTACATGTATATGCTCTGGAATAATTAACCAGTGCAGTTAAAAGCACCATTTCATTACACCTGAGGTATTTTCTTCGTCACCATTTGACCTCTGTTAATCGAGTTCGAACTACTATCAGGCTGGCATACTGTAGAGTAGTGGCGTCACTACAGGCAAGAAGGGCAAACGAAAATGTGCAAATATAGAAACATATCTCAAACATAGCCATGGTTCAGCCTGGTATTGACCGTATACATGGTTCAAAGTCTGGTCGATGGGAGTTCTACCATGCAGTATTGACTCCTGAGTCGCACATACTATCTTTACAACTAGTATGCATAGCTTTATAGTCAGCTGAATTTTGTAAGGCGCACAATGTCTGAAGATCATTGTTTGAAATTCATGAGCCCCAGTTCCTTGATCCGTTTGTACTGATCCGGGATTTCCATTAGAGCCGACAATGCGAACGCGGCCGTCGGATTCCTGGCGGTCGACATAACCTTATAAAAGTCGACAAACTGAAAGTTGTCAAACTTTCTCGTCAGCAGGCTGTCGTCATACTCTTCCATCTGCGCCCAGGGCCCGTCTCCGACGCCGACGAGGACGATGGAGAGCGGCCAGCGCGAGGCTTCCACGATAGCGTCCCGTGTCGCCTGCTCTGACGTCACCTGGCCGTCGGCGACAATGATCAGAATGTGGTACTGCAAGTGAAATCAGTAATGCAAGTACATGTACTTGTATTGATTATAATTATGTTCTGTAGAAATTAATCATATTTTTTTGGCTTTCTTAATCACTGATAGGAGACTCACCATACCGCCTCATTTGGAGGTGTTAAGAAAATATCCGGTTGTGATGCCCGACGTGGTCCTATGAAGGAAAAGATATTGTAAATAATATGCACGATATTATAATTTTGTAATTGTTTTCGTCATTAAATGGTGCTCAAGATTTTTCAGAAATCAGCAAATGTCATAACCAGTAGGAATGGTATAAGAACACTCGTTCGAAGTTTGTGGGCATTTACTTTACACCTCCAAATGAGGTGGTCCGCCCGGTGAGTCTCCTAACCGTGTGAACATAATTAAAACTTTCAAAACCCCAAACATTTCAGAGCAATCCTAGAATACAGAAACGACTAATAACAACATTATCATGTGTTGAAACAGTTCCAACACACATGATTGTACATCCCTTGTTTTACATGATGATTAGTTTGAAAATGCACACAGTGTCGTTTTCGGAATTTCAGCTATTTGTTTGGAAGATCAATACAGAAAAGACGACTCACAGATCGGGTCTGCCTGACGATGTCTATGGCTTTGTGGATCAGGGGTGCGAAGTTTGTGGGGCCGCTGAGCCGGACACGCCCCGCCACCCCCTGATAGGCGCTCAACACTTCCTGGAAACCCGCGCAGTAACCCTGGCAACCAACAGGCAAATATGGAAAGCCTTGACATATATACTGAATTCCGGAGATATTAGCTTTCATCATAATAACAATACTTGTTATTTTAAATGCTGAATGCCAGTCACCGGAGAAATGTTAGACAAAGGACTACGAAGTCTACGATACGTTAAACTTAGCCTCTAAAAATTAAATACAGCGCGCAACAACTCCAATATTGATGCTAGTAATGCGTCGACTAAACCCCCTCTTTCATTATATGACGTTTTAAGCAAATACTATACTTTTGGGTTAATGCTCGCCGCGTCGAAAAACACGAAAGTGCTTCATAATCCTGATACATCTTACACTTAGCAAAAGGCCATTTAACAAAGGGCAGTAAGTAAATAAATATTGTACAAAGAGTAATGGTTTATGACCTGCACACAATGTCGGTTATCAAAATATAGGAGTTTCATTTAAATCTCTTCATTTTTTTCGTATATTCAATATACAATTTTTTTCACAGTCTCTTGGAAGACGTTTCTTGCGCATTTCTTCTTGCAATAATTACCTCACTCAGGAATGGGAATACCCCAAAATCCTTGGTAGTGACGTCACCAAATCCGAAAACTGGAATAAATCCATCGTCATCGAACGTTTCCATCGTTTCACCAAGTATTGAGATAACCTAAAATAATTACAAAACAAACGTTAAGTCCATAACGCATAATAACGTAATTTGCCCAAAATAGATTATAACTCATTTATATTACAGAAAATGAGAAATTATATATCCCATACAAAACAATGCACCTTTCGGGTGAAATTCTTTATAACATACCGCACTTAAAACATAAATTTGAACGGGGTAAACAGGGCTTGTCAGGAATTGGTAGGTTTATACGTTTTATGCCTGTTTAATATCCCAATCATAGGGCCCCTATAACCATACTGAGTTTCATGAACCTTGTCTGTCCACTTGATTTAGATTTTCTCGGACAAATTGACAGACGAATGGATGCCGAGCATATACATGTAGTCCCCTCCGGTAAAACCGGTCGGGGAGTAATAGGCAATATATAGCTCTTTCAAATAAAACGAAATCTTATCTGCGAAATCGTATCTACTATATGAACAGTTTGTCACCATTTCTTACGCCCTCACCTGCTGGTATGGGTTTGGGTTGAGCATGTCGAGGTGGTGCAGATTTCGGCCTCCAAATGTGCGGAGGCCCTGGTGCACATTGCTGGCAGTGAAATCAATCCCTGAAACCGTGATGAAGAAATCTAGATACATATTATTGGGCAATACGGTAGTGAAATCCGCTGAGTGATTAATTAATAGGCAACGCGCTCTGAAACAGTGATGAAGAAATCTACAGATATATTATTGGGCAATACAGTAGTGAAATCCGCTAAGTGATTAATTAATAGGCAACGCGCCCTGAAACCGTGATGAAGAAATCTACAGATATATTATTGGGCAATACGGTAGTGAAATCCGCTCAGTGATTAATTAATAGGCAACGCGCCCTGAAACCGTGATGAAGAAATCTACAGATATATTATTGGGCAATACGGTAGTGAAATCCACTGAGTGATTAATTGATAGGCAACGCGCCCTGAAACAGTGATGAAGAAATCTACAGATATATTATTGGGCAATACGGTAGTGAAATCTGCTCAGTGATTAATTAATAGGCAACGCGCCCTGAAACAGTGATGAAGAAATCTACAGATATATTATTGGGCAATACGGTAGTGAAATCCGCTGAGTGATTAATTAATAGGCAACGCGGTGAGGAAATCCGCTAAGTAAATGATTAATGTGCAACGCTTTACTGTTATCTGCTGTCAGAGGGAGTCGTTAGAGTGCAACATTATAATGGTGAAATCTACTTTAAGTGAGTCCTTAATATAACACGCGGTGAAGATATTTGATGCGTGGGTGTTTAATGGGCAATGCGGTAACGAAATCTGCTCAGTGAGTAAGTGGTTAATGTGCAACACGATAATGCAATCTGCTCAGTGAGTAAGTGATTAATGCGCAACGCGATAATGCAGTCTGCTCAGTAAGTGATTAATGCGCCACGCGATAATGCAATCTGCTCAGTAAGTGATTAATGCGCGACACGATAATAAAATCTGCTCTGTGAGTAAGTGGTTAATGTGCAACACGATAATGCAATCTGCTCAGTGAGTAAGTGATTAATGAGCAACGCGATAATGCAATCTGCTCATTGAGTAAGTGATTAATGCGCAACGTGATAATGCAATCTGCTCAGTGACTAAGTGATTAATGCGCAGCACTATAATGCAAACTGCTCAGTGAGAAAGTGGTTAATGTGCAACACGGTGAAGAAATAAGATGATTGAATAATTAATGTGCAACGCGGTAGTGAGATCTGCCGAGTGAGTGATTAATGTAAAATCTACTACATGAGTGATTAATGTTAAATCTACTGCACGAGTGAATAAATCTGCCGAATGAGCGATTAATGTTAAACGCAGTGAGGGAATCTGCCGAGTGAGTGATAACTTTTAAACTAAATGAATAAATCTGCCGAGTGAGTGATTACTTTTAAACGAAGTGAATAAAACTGCCGAGTGAGTGATTACTTTTAAACGAAGTGAATAAACCTGCCGAGTGAGTCAGTAATGTGCAACAGAGTAAATATACCAATCGAGTGAGTGATTAATGCGCTACCCGGTAGTTTAATCTGCCGAGTGAGAGATAAATGTGCAACGAGGTGATGAACTATGCTAGGTAAGTGATGGACAATGCGGCGGCGAAATCCGCTGAATGTGACTACACTGTAATATGCTTGGGAGTGAACACTCCCAAATGTAGTCTGCTGACTGGGTAAAAAGGCTGCGCGTGAGGTTAAAGTACCTTGCATGGACCCAGTGTGTTACACAATGGATTATTGCTCAAATAGATGTTCATGCACGTACCGAACATGAGACTACTGGACTTGAGGCCCGCCTTTCTAATTGCAGCTGTGACATCTTCAAGGGAGGTAAACTTGTCGAAGATCTTCTCGGGATGGGCTGCTGAAACGGAAATGTAAGGTACCGTGGATGTTTCCTCCCATGACGCATATAAATAGATTAACAGTGTTAATGCAAATGGCGTACGAGTATTTTGCACTTTAATTTAATAATACAGGAAATTCGTATTCACATTAAACATGTTTATTAAAAATTATCATGAAATGACAAATCAAAACAAACCACTTAACTAAGCTCATGGTATGTATATTGGATTATTGAAATATTAAACAGTAAACACATATTGTGATTTTTTTTCGTAATTATTTTTACATTACAATGAGATCTGATTGAATATTTAAAGCAATTTAAAGCAATTACTGCAGCATTGTCATAGCAACGCACCGAATAACTGTACTTGAAAAGCTTGAGGTTTATAAAGTAGAGACAAAACTGGCAGCAAAATATCAATCTTCTGGATTTGAAAATCGTACACTAAAATGTATAAAGGATGTCTACAAAAAGAATATAACATAAGCCAGTTCATTAAAATTATCATTAATGTATACAGTGCCGTATTTCAACGTCAGAAAAAACCCACCAGATGTGAACTACCTACCGTCCCCGTACATCCGGAATACAGAACCACCGGAGCGCATTCTGACGTTGCTATGGTTACCTGAACTCCTCGTGCTCGGCGTGCTAGAGCGACCCCATAGCAGATACACCACTATGAGAATCACGCCAAAGATGATCAGACTGGCTGCCTCCATTATTTCGTCGTACTGCTCAAAACGCTCCCTCGCGTTATATCGCGTATTCCTTTCAATGTTATTTGATCACTAAACGGAGCAGAATGATCTCAGTTTCAAAACAATTTATAATATTATAAACTTTCTAAAGTAAAGACACCATTCGTCTGAATTCCTCAACAAAGTGTCTTATTGAACACAATAATATCAGATTAATATCTCTTCAGTGGTAACACACTAATGAGTTTATCTCGTGAATCATTTTAATTATACTCATTTATATCAACTTGGTATATATGCTCTGCCTGTTTAACTGTTGGCATTATGTAGATCTACGTGCATTTATATCTACCGCGTATGTGTTTGTTGACATTTCGTAAACACCAAACCGAAAGTACACGTCAGCGATTATGTTCGCGCTGATGAAATATTTCTGCTAGATTTATCGTCCGTTAAAGTCTAAGTCTGTATTCGGGGTTTAACTATAAACATACGTAATTGTAACTGTTACATAAAGGGAGTAATAAAACACGGAGGCAACCTTCTCGTTATACTAATCAAGTACATGCACTCCATTCTAGTATAGAGTGTGACGTTTACTGCTTTAGTAGCGAGAAGCGACACCAACCTCCGCGCAGAGATTTGACTGGTTCCGAGCATAGCTCTTATCAAATCCCTGCCGACATATCAGACCACGTGATGATGATCGATTTAAACTTGACGATATTATTTATGGTTTTAGTTAGTTTTTATCTTTTTCTGTTTTAATTATTGACTGCTAACGATATATAAAAAGTCCAATTATATAGAAAATTGTACAGAGTTGAATTAAATAAGTAAAAGTTACAAACACGTAATCCTTCCAGATCTGGAAGGATTTTACTTGCGGTGGCAGTGGTTACCGTTAACCGATAGGGGAGGTAGCCGCTGCGAGGAGTTTGAAGCGACACCTGGTTGACACAATGACATGTACTCGTATATAAGTACTTCCTAACCTACGTACTATCTAACCTAAACCCCGTCCTTTGTTGTACACTATACACTGTACACTTTAGCAGCAATGCAATAATTCCATTACATCGAATTTTTTTTTTTCAGCGTAGCTGTCTAAGATCACTTTTGACCTAGATTTCTTGCGATAATTATGCAGCGGGAAAATTGACTGCCAATAGAATTGGGCAAATTTTCTAATTTTAGGGAATGCAAACGTCACACAATGGTTTAATGTATACCAATAACTGTTGCATACTTTTGGGGATTAAAAATTTGCATAATTGTTTACATAAGCGGTTAAATTAAATTTATAAACATATCTTCGACATACACTCTAGAAATAAAACAAAATTATGAACAATTTTACTCATTGTATGTCATGATCAGAATGTTATATTCATTCACATAATGAAATAACTATATTGTTTAGCCTACATAATCGGCACGCTCTATAAATAGCAATTACAATGCTACAATTCACGGGGACGACAGTCGGTCACAACGTACAATGTTGCCTGTTGAGCTCGCAAGCACAAAATATAAAGTGGTAAATTTCTGGTATTTTGTTTTTTTTCTGATAAATAAGCAAAACAAATATTAGCAAATTTGATTGAGCTTATATTTCCTATTATTTTATCATTGTGTAAAAAATTACTGTACGCTGTAACCGACTGTCGTCCCCGTGAATTAATTCTAGCGAGTACAACTCCAGCAGGTGAATCATTCTAAAAATAGCGCGCGGTAAAACTGTGTTAATACACACGCATCAATAAGCGTCTGGAGAATCCTAAACCCGAGAATTGCAATCAGTGGAGAATTAATAAACTTACTGCTCATTCATTCACGCTATTATTTTCTGACAATGTTAATTTGTTAAATTTGCCTGACAAATTCATGTATCAATTATGTTTACGTAAATTACTAGTATTTAGCTTATTCATGTATCAATGGTGAAAACATGTGGCGGTATATGATCGGTTTATTCACGGTAGAGATATTAATAATTATTGAGTATATCTCAAATTAATTTTGGGGGCCGATACGTTTTCTTATAGTGTCCGAAAAATCTGGGGTCCGAGAAGTCTCCTTAGTAGGGAACGAAAAATATGGGGTCCGTGAAGTCACAGCTTGGTCCTCTTGTATTATATTTAGGGCAAAAAATGACATCTCAATATTAATTTCTACGCCGATTGTCTTTTTTTAAAGACATTTCTTGTTTTTATTCAGTGAACACAAACAATTACAAATACAATATAACATTGTACAATACTGTGTCGTGACATTATGAAATTAACTGGACCGGAATTCACAAAGCTCCTAAGGAAATTTTTTAATTAAGTTGCACTTAAGTGAAAATTGCAGATCAAATTTTCTAAAGAAATCCAATGATTGTTGTTCACAAAATAATACAATACGAAAGATATGAGTAATATTGACTAGTTAAAAACATTTTAAAGCAAAAACACATGCATAAAACAGGCAGGACGTGTTGTGTAACCAAAAAGAACTGTTGCGTCAACGTATATACATGTATTGGAGTTTCCAGCTGTACGGCCAAAAACTAGTTTGTGATTAAAAAGCAGCCAAGAATGCGTTTTACAAAAATGGTTCTTAATAATTTTTCTGCCATTTTAAATCAAAGCATATGATAAATAACTTTATTGAGTTGTTTTAATTAATGTCAATATAATTGTTGAAAGATCGTACATAACACTCTTTAACAAAACACAAAATCATTAAAATTTACAAATTTTATTTGTATTTTTTCTCTGTGCATGATAGGTACAATACACATTTATACATTCATGTATGTTTTATCTACAATTAATTAAATAACAATTGTGTTGTACTCCTGCCCAGCATAATAAAGTATATTCATTGTCATTAAGATAAAATTGGGCTGAAATCCATGTACTGCTATTTTATTTTAGAAGTAACAATACTACTTAAATCTTAGTTATAATTTATCAAAATCAAGTTTAAACTTTCTTAAGTGTGCACTTGTAAGTCATGTAAATGCACCAACATTTAAGAACACACAGGCAGTGTCACCTTCTATGGAGTTTGAAGCAAATAACTATGGAATTTTAAGACAAAATATAGTAATATGATTTGTACTGTTACCCCTTTGTCTGCACATTTTGAGTTATGAATCATTTTTATGTTGATTTTGCATATTGTGCACAATCTATAGTAAGTCAGGAGTAGCTCAGATGTTTCAAGTTTGCGATTATGACTCCAATGCATTGATCGGTTTTTTTACGTGTTTTTTTTCTCCAAAAATGTGATTAAATTTCGTTCCATATAAATATTTACAAAATACTTTATCATAAGCATGATATGGGCAATAATGAATATAAAAATGGATATTGATATAAACAAATATTCATATATCACTATGAAATAATGGGATAATAACAAGTATAATTTATAAGTAAATGGTATTTCGCCTATGTAAATACGCTTTCACCATGAATTTGGCTGTTATCCTGGGGTGCAATGTTAATAACATTTTTAGTGTTTCCTCACAGTTATCTGTTGACAGTAACGCTATAGTGTTACTTATAGTGCTGGTCCTAATGTTATCGTACAGAGAGCACTCTAGCAAGAAGTGTGATTCACTTTCAACTGCTTCCGAGTCACAAAATCGACATAGCCTGTCTTCGGGGGATTCACCTATGTATCGTCCTGTTTCAATGCGTAACGGAAGTATTCCCACTCGGAACTGGCATAGAACAGATCTTTCGTATTTAGATAGATTAAGTTTGACATACTCTTCGCATTTAAATTCGCTCTTAAATGTTCTATATTGTCCTGAGGTTTGGTGCCGCTTGTATATCACGGGACCATATTGCTGCGTAGTAACTACGTATGCGCGCTTCGGTGTCTTTGAGGTTAACTTTTACTTTGTTTGTGAAATGATCGTTGAGTCCCAACGTGCACATTATAGTTTTAACCTCACTTGGCCAATTATTGTTAAGCAATGTTTTTACAGGTTGATAAGTGACACAATTGATTAATTATCAAAACGAAAAGACAAGATTAGGCAGCCATTAATTAAGGCGACAAAGAGTCCATAATTAATTAATTGAACTACTATTGCATTCTTTACAACAAACTGTGAAACAAACTGTCATTTTGAAGTACCATGATGTACAAAGACGATAATGCCGTCACAGCGTCCTTAATTAATTAATTGTTTTGTTGCTACATTTTTTGAACAAACTGTACAATATAGTATATTTAAACAAATGTCGTTCTTGGAAAGTATCACTTGTCAAAATGGAAATCATCAGAAGCAAACGTGGAAGTACGAAGGTGTGCTACGATGGACACTCCTACACAAAAAAGAAAGAGACAATACGGTGGGAATGTTGCAAATGAAGGTCGGAATCGTGCACTGGTGCCCTTACCACCGACATTGGTGTAAGTAGTATTAAGCTTATTGTCTTTTAAAAAAGATAATTTCACAAATAACTCATATTTGAATAAAAGTGGATAGCGAGTCTTATTTGTGTATGTTTTTATAATTCCACAATACAGTCTATAGATAATTAATATAAAATAATACACTAATTTGTCATTCATTGTTACAGATCACGCAGGTCCAGTCCGGTCGTTGAGACGGACGCCTACAGAGTGACCAACGGTGAGCAGGTCAACAAGCGCATCAAGAAGGCCACTGCCACTCATCAGAAGACGTTGAAGGACATGTGTGTACGGTACGTGAGTGGAGCACTGACCATCGTCCAGTTCATGCAGGGCATCGGACACCACATCCGTGTTGGGCATTGAATGTGAATGACGACTTGTGTTGTTTTTATTATGCGCATTATGTACTATGTATTATGTATTTATTCATTTTAGGTGCCTTGGATAGTTCCACTGTTCATATAATTCATAATATAATTTTTAAATAAAACCTCCAATTGTCGCACCAAACATAAGAATATAAAAATCTGGCATAAATACTAAATGATTAAATGACTGGAGGGTCAGTGTCCTGAGTGGCAAATTAGCGGGGTGGCATATGTCCGGGGTGGCATATGTCCGTCTGACTAAAAATTATCGGGAGGGCTTATGTCCGGGGGTGCATATGTCCGACATTCCTAAGGCGTAAGTGGTGGTAATCTTATTTTTATTACCAACTGAACTATAGTACGAATTGAAAATCTACATTCTGCTATTTACAATCAAAATATATTCATGAACTACAATATGAAATGTTATAACTGGTATCCTTGTTGTACAATCACAAATGTACAATGAAAAGTATGGGCAACTGAAAATGAATTTCTACTTTACATAAAAAACTGTACCAACTTTACTCGTGCTTTTACACAGAATTTAAATGTCTCCTCAAATTCATTCTTTCAGAATAAATAACCTAAAATAAGTAGTAAACACTCAGAATCCTCATGCGCAGATATGTTCAGTAGTGATCAAGTGCACTGCATTTTTCGATCCCTCATGTTTAACATGTACAAGATTCACCCAATGTTCATAGGGTCACTCCACAGCATTGAATTGTGTGCTTTCAGTTTGTGTCCCATCACATCTAAGTAATTTGCATTTAAGACACACTGACACGATTGGGACAAGTGTTGAATTATGACAGCCATATCGTGTCTCTTGAGTATATACATGTAGAGATGAAAATCTGTATTGCCCAGCTGGTCCAAGAGCATGTATGATCAAGTGAAATATTGCCAAAACTTTACTATATAATTTCTGTATGGAAAGCAGCAAACATCATCTGTCAAAAACGAACAAGTAAGGCAATATTAGATTTCGCCACCTGTGAATGGAAATGCTCCATTGTGGTCATGAAAGACCTGATCTGTTGCATAGTACATAATGTTTGACAGTGGTCTAGAGTGGTTTCCCCTTTCACTGGTGTCTACAGTATCCTCCTTTTTCACTGATGTCAGAGTGTCCTCCCCTCACTGATGTCAGAGTGTCCTCCCCTTACACTATGTCTAGAGTGTCCTCCCCTTTCACTGCTTTCTATAGAGTGGCCTCCCCTTTCAGAACTTGAGACTGAAGCCCATGCCGGTGGATGAGACTCCCTTGGCAGCCTCTCTGAACTGGAACCCTGCGATTGCATCATCCCCGTCATCCTGTCAGTCAATACAAAATGAAATTTACTAACATTTTATTCAAATGAAAGTTAAGTATTGTCATTAAAAGGCCGACAAAAGCATTAAAATCTGCTACATTAATGTTTTGTAATTAATGCTCCAATACCCTATTTTCCATGTTAAATTCGGCTAGAAATTTAATCTTACCAATTTTTTTTTTTTTTTAAAGAATTCATGTTATCAATGGCATTTTGTGAACAAGATGCTGTGTTTGATAAACACACATGTTCAAATTAGGTCAAGGTCAAAGTGAGGTTGGGTGATATGGATTGATTTGGAATAATGGTCATAACCAACAAGTACCTAAGTGTTGTAGTTAGCGGTGTTGGTGCTAGACAAAAAAGTTAAATCTAGTTAACATTGCATGGCCAGGACAATCACTATATGCCTCCTGCATCAAGATACCGGGAGCATTAAGATCAGAAATCACCACCAAACAAAACACTACATGTAAGCCTGCCTGAGCTCAGAAATTAGGCATCATCTTCACACTTACAAGGAGTTTAGAGTAAGCCTTGCCACCCGACGGAGGTTTTGGAGAGCTGGCACGTTTGTGGACTTGTTCGGACTTTGCCGGCCATGTGGGAAACATGGAGGGATCTATCGGCAATGGAGATTCCCGGAAATATTCATGCTTCAAGGCATCGACAGCAGTGACACGCTTCTCCGGATTGTAGGTCAGGAACCTGTATAGGATAAATATTCAAACTCTTCAATGAACAATGTAATGAAAATACTTCTGAAACTGACGTCAATCATTTATTTGCTATTAATGAAAATGATGTAACACTGAACTTGTATGAAAGAAATATAGAATGATCTCACTGTAACAGCCGCGATTTGCATGCATACATACATGCACGACAATGAGAGGAGAACAGAACAAGAGGGCCCTGAGAGCCCTAGGACGCTCACCTGAGACCTTGTAACCCAATTGGAATTTGCATCCCCGAGGCGTGGCTTATTTTTATCCCTGGGGCATAATTTGAACAATCTTGAACAAACCTCTGGGCATTGCGCTTTCAGCCATTTAGCTATTTCATTTTATTTAAACCATGTTACCCCTCGGGGTGTGGCCAGATTTGACCCCAGGGGCATAATTTGAACAATCTTTGGAGAGGACCACTTAAGGATATTACATACCAAATATGAAAACTCTGGCCCTTGCGCTTTCAGAGAAGATTTCATTTTGCTATATATTCTATATAAACCATGTGACCCCCGGGGCGTGGCTCCTTTTGACCCAACGGGCATAATTTGAACAATCTTTGTAGAGGACCACTATAGGATGTTACATACCAAATATGAAACCTCTAGGCCCTGCAGTATCAGAGGAGAAGATTTTTAAAGTCATTTTGCTATATATTCTATATAAACCATGCGACCCCCGGGGCGTGGCCTGTTTTGACCCCAGGGGCATAATTTGAACAATCTTTGTAGAGGACCACTATAGGATGTTACATACCAAATCAGAAACCTCTGGGCCCTGAGGTTTCAGAGAAGATTTTTAAAGTTTACACGTTCTAAATCTATTTTTAGCTCTGGTGACCTAAATATGCAGCGGACCGCAACGATTTGAACAACTTTGAAAGAGGGCCACCCAATGATCATTCCTGTGAAGTTTGGTGAAAATCTGCCAAGTGGTTTCGGAGGAGAGGTTGTTTAAATGAAAAATTTACGATGGACGGACGCACACGTACAACGGATGACGGACAACGGGCGATCACAAAAGCTCATCATGAGCACTTTGTGCTCAGGTGAGCTAAAAATGTTGTTCTCAGTACTGCAAAAATGTGTTTGATATTGTCAAATCTAAATATTTTTCACAATGTTATTGTTTATTGGCAAAAATACGACAGTTTGCTTTTTTTCATTTACTTTCCTCAGTACAATTGCAAAATTTAATAAATCATGTTAAAATCAAAATCATTTTCACACTGTTGTTGTCTACCCGCATATAAACTGTTTATAGGCCAGCTAACGGCGCAAGAAAACATTACGTCACCTTAGTCCAAGAACTCAACAAGTGCTAATATTTTGCACTGTAGATATTGAGTTATTGCTCTAAGGTGACAACATTTATTACAGTTTGTCTTTTACCTGTTAAGCAAAGTGAAGCCCTGGTCGGAGAGGTACTGGCCGAACTTGTTCCTCAGGGTGTTGTACGGGTACTCTGCAAAGGTGCACTTCTTCATGCCGGGCAGCTCCATCAGGCCAGGCCAGATCTTCTCTGTAGGCGTACCCAGATCCTGGCAGACCAGAGAACAGCATTTTGTTACTTTGTGTATATATTAATGCCACCATCCACATATAGACCAGCTTCCAGAACATATTGACCAAGCCAAGGCGCTGGTCTACATTAGGGCTGCATTATCCGCAAGGAGCAACACATTTTCAAACAGTTTTAAACCTTTTAGCACCTATTTTATTTGAACATTTACCACACAACACATGTAAATATTCATGTGTGCGACAATCCCCCAGAAGATTTGTTTGGATTTCATTTATTATGCAAGCTTTATATCTTTACAACAATCTGGAATTGAACTTTTAGATTTCATTTATTATGCAAGCTTTATAACTTTAAAACAATCTGGAATTGAAACTTCAATCAGCTTAACGTTTAGCATGTTGAAACATATACATGTATGAGATATACTGTTTGATTTGCTTTGAACTGCATAGGCTTAACAAACTAAATTCTTTCCTTTTATATTAAACAGCTACTAAAACTAGAGTTACAACAAACGTAATATTTGTTGATCAACAATATTTCTCTAATTAAATTGAACATAGGAAATATTAATATAGCTACAGAAGCTTTTACCAACTAAAAACTGTTTTCCTACAGACTTGTACTGTAATTCAAACTATAACATGGCAATAATGTTTCCATAGACTATTGACAAAGAGTAGCAATTTTTCAAACCCTCAATACAAAATGCAAGAAAATAGCCATGAACTGTAAAATGTAATCATAATTGTAATAGAATAATTTGTTAGTCTGGTCAAATTAGAATCAAAATCATTTTTGCATTATCTATGCTTACTGTAAATAAACAACAGTTTATGCTTTAAATGCTTAGTTATATAACAACTCTGGCTAATGCCTTCGCAGTTAAATTAATATGCATCAGAACTCAGAACTGTTGTTTATCAGCCGATGAACAATGATTCATTGGAAGGTGTTTCTAAAATATAAACTTCTTTTCCCATACCTTAAATATCTTCTGCAGCTGGTCAATATCGGAGGTCCCCTGCCAGATGGCCTTCATGGTCATCAGCTCTGCAAATATGCAGCCCACAGACCACATGTCTATGGGCGTCGTGTACTCCTTGCAGCCCAGGAGGAGCTCAGGCGCCCGGTACCACAGGGTCACCACGATGGGCGTGTACTGCTTCAAGGGCTCCCCATACTCGCGGGCTAGGCCGAAATCACCAATCTGGAAAGAAATGGATGCAAGAGGTTTTTACTTTACCAGTAGTTCTGTGATGTGCTGCTGTAGCATCTAGTTTATGAATTTATGATTTTCATTAAAAATATAAATGCAAGACACAAAATATACCATTCAAATTGATTATTATTCAATCTGGTTCAATATTTTTACCAGTACAAACGCATGTAAACCTTCAGGATTCCTTTGTGGCTGAGAAGCAGGTTGGAGGTCTTAAGGTCGCGGTGAATGATCCAGTTGTCATGGAGATGGTTGACCCCTCGTAGCAACTGCAGCAACAACGTCTTGGCCTCTCCTGCAGGTGGAAAGGAAAAGAATTTTCTAAATCAACTGATGGCTAGATAAAGAAAGTACATGCATAATCTACGCATGGAATATCACATTTCATTTTTTAGTACATATGGAAACTAGAATTGTCACATGAGTGACGGATATACCCCCACAATATGGCCTTGTCACAAAACTATGCCATTAATTCGAAAGAAATGGACAGAGAAAATGCTTTAATTTGTGAATGGTCAACAGTGTATTTGGAAAAATTTAATTTCAATAGGAGCCATAACTCTGTCAACATTTAGTGGTTTTTAACCAAAGTTGAAATTGATCTGTATTTTATGATGTTACACCTATGTACAAAAATAATTTAAATATGTAAAACCTTTCATGAGTTATTGTCCATGTTTTTCGGGAATTTAAGTCAACAAGAGGGCCCTGAGGACACAAGGATGCTCACCTGAGACCTTGTAAAACAATTGGAATTTGAATCCCTGAGGCGTAGCTTATTTTTATCCCAGGGACACAATATGAACAACCTCTGGGCCTTGAGGTTCAGGTAAAGATTTTTAAAGTAACTTTGCTATTTAACTCTATATAAAGCATGTGACCCCTCGGGGTGCCACCAGATTTGACCCCAGGGGCATAATTTGAACAATATTTGAAGAAGACTACTACTGTAAAATCATGTGACCCCTCGGGGTGCCACCAGATTTGACCCCAGGGGCATAATTTGAACAATATTTGAAGAAGACTACTACTGTAAAATCATTATTATTCGTGGGACACTAATTTTCGTGGATTTCGTGGATAGACAAAACCACTAATTCAAGTGCCGACGAATAAATGACGCATCTGATACCAACCAGAAAGTCCACTTCTTAAGCTGACTATGAGCAATTAAGACATCCAATGTAAAGAGCATATCGCATGTGCAATAATGAATCATAAATTAAATATTTACCATATAAGAATATCTTTTAATTCAACTTAATCCATTGTTAAGGAAATCTAAAGTATTTTAACATAACACATAACGCATCAAACCATATGCATATTTTTAACCTAAAAAAGTTCATCAATGACAATTTGGTGAGCGATATACATGTCAACAGTCGTCTGCAGAAATACATACCTGAAATGTATTTCCTATAATAAGCAGTTCTTCAGTCCAGTTAGAATAAGTTCATAACATCTTAAAAATGCCAATTACATACTCTTTTAAGTGGGTATATACGGTAGTGTCTGGGTAAATGCCTTGAAGTGTGAAATTACTGGGGACTGTCTAATCCCCTTTGACAGGTCTTGATGTAGACAATAACCGGTTTCAGCCAGTTTAATTAGCAATATTCTTTACATGAAAATCATGGGATTTGTCTGCATGTGTATTGATTTCATTGCTGGCTGATGGTCGAGCTGGGGCCAAACAAATGATTTTAATTGGTACATGATCAAAAACTGCCAGCACATCTCTAAATACATCTTTTAGTGACCATGAATACGTAATCCTGGCTTAATGACGGACTTGCAAGTTTACAGAGTAATGATGTCAAACTGTGAAGTTTTTTTTCCTTCAAAATTTGAAATCCACGAAATCAAGTACCAACGAAATTGTCGTTTTTAAAGAAACCACAAAATTTCAGACTGACAAATTTATATACATTTACAGTATATGATGTTACATACCAAATATGAAACCTTTGGGCCTTGTGGTTTCAGAGAAGAAGATTTGTGACCCCCTGGGCATGGCCAGTTTTTGACCCCAGGGGCATAATTTGAAGAGGACCACTATAGGATGTTACATACCAAAAATGAAACCTCTGGGCCTTGTTGATTCAGAGGAGAAGATTTTTAAAGTCATTTTGCTATATATTCTATATAAACCATGTGACCCCCTGGGCGTGGCCCGTTTTGACCGCAGGGGCATAATTTGAACAAACTTTGTAAAGGACAACTAAAGGATGTTACATACCAAATATGAAACCTCTGGGCCTTGCGGTTTCAGAGAAGATTTTTAAAGTCATTTTACTATATATTCTATATAAACAATATGACCCCCAGGGCGTGGCCAGTTTTGACCCCAGGGGCATAATTTGAACATTCTTTTAGAGGACCACTATAGGATGTTACATACCAATATGAAACCTCTGGGCCTTGTGGTTTCAGAGGAGTAGATTTTTAAAGTCATATTGCTATATAAGTCTATATAAATCATGTAACCCCCGGGGCATGGCCCGTTTTGACCCCAGGGGCATAGTTTGAACAATCTTTGTAGAGGACCACTATAGGATGTTACATACCAAATACGAAACCTCTGGGCCCTGCGGTTTCAGAGAAGATTTTTACAGTTTACACATTTTTTATATATTTTTAGCTCTGGTGACCTACATATGCAGCGGACCGTAACAATTTGAACAACTTTGAAAGAGGGTCACCTAATGATCATTCCTGTGAAGTTTGGTGAAAATCTGCCAAGTGGTTTAGGAGGAGATGTTGTTTGAATAAAAAGTTGACGACGCACGCACACACGCAAGCATGCACGCACGACTGACAACGGGCAATAACAAAAAGCTCTCCATGAGCCATAACTGTGTCAAAATTTAGTGGTTGTAACCAAAGTCGAACTTGACTTTTATGATGCTACACGTGTACCAATAATTATTTAAATATGTTGAGTTATCGTCAGGAAACCATATTTTTATGGAATTTAAGTTAAATAAAGGGCCATAACTCTGAAAAAATTTAGTGATTTGTAACCAAAGTGGAATTTGACTTTGATGATGCTACACATGTATACCAAGAATTATTTGAATATGTCAAGCCGGGCCGGCTAACTTAGTTGGTAGAGCGCTGGACTACAAATCCGAGGATCGCGGGTTCGATTCCCAGCCCGGCCACATAACTTGTGTGGGGATTGGTCATGAAATTATTTCTACGGCCATTCCCCCCCTACCTCTGATTCAAGTAGGGCAGTTGTCAGTTAATGGCATAAGTATGTGCACTCAGTACTGGTAAACCAGCTTACCCAGGAAAAGTGTGAGTAGGTTAACTGACCGCCGTTATATGACTGAAATACTGTTGAATACGGCTAAAAATCCAAACAAACAAACAAAGAATATGACAAGCCATTCTTGAGTTATCGTCCGGAAATCATGTTTTTAGGGAATTTTAAGTGGATAAGGGGCCATAACTCTGTCAAAATGTAGTGGTTTGTAACCAACATCGAACTTGACCTGTATTCTATGATGTTACGCATGTGTACCAAAAATTATCATCTGGAAACCAAAAACCAACAGACCGACAAGCTCACTCCTAAACTTCGTTCGTGGGGGTATAATGCAAAACAGATCCATCACTAATATGGGGTAAGTGTGTTGATGTGTAGAAAAGTAAAAAAGCGCTGTGTAGCGAAGTATTATTTTACTTTTAAGTTTCTCTCTTAATAAGCATTTCTAAAGTTATTCTCAACATTTATTATAATATCATTTTAAAAATATACTGACATCATTAGAATCAATGAATGGAATATTTACATTATCATTTTTGTACAAAAATGTCCAGTCCCTCTTTAATTTCAAAGGGAAACAAAGAACCTGATGAAAAGTCAAATGGGAAAATAAATAATTTTTAAGACATTTTGCTGGGGAAAGATGCATTCTTAGTTTTTTTTATTGAGGCCTCTGTAATAAGTTGAAATATCAGAAATACAAAATACAGTATTTATACTTTGAACATACATGTACTACAAAATATAACACAGATGTATCAGCAAGTAGCATCCACAAACTGATTTCCAAATATCAGCTAGTTTGAAGTATACATGAATATCACACAGTTTTTACATGTATAATTTATAGTCAAAATCTTAAACATCACTACAAGCTACCAGAACATATTTTTTACCTGTCACCTGTGCAAAGACATCTGATCCGTTTTTAATATTGAACAGCTTTGTTGCCAAACATATTTTTGACAGTTTTGAATATTCAAAACATTTTGCTCAATATAACACACTAAGAATTTTAACTTAAGAAGTTACGTTCCAAAAATTATATTACAAAGATCTGAGCAAAGCTCTTTACCGACAAGGAACGGCTGTTTCATACTCTCAGTCATCAGAGACTTGAGATCATGTTCCACGTAGTCCATGACTATGTAGATCTTGTCCATGTTGCTGCCAACAACGATCTCCCGCACCGTCACAATGTTCGTGTGCTGAGCCTTCAGCAGCGTATTGATTTCTCGGAGAGATGTGATCGGAAACCCTTCCTTCTCCTTCTCCATCTTGAGCCGCTTTAAAGCCACAATTTCATCTACAATGGGAGATTGTTCGGGGGTTTTAAAGCCACAATCTCATCTGTAATACTTATATAATTGAAAGTTTATTTTTAATGTTATATAATTGCAGCACATGTTTAAAAAAAATATCAATGAAAAGAAGTATTCCTCTTGAATATTCCTTTTATAACCTTGTACATGAATATCAAAAATACCAATGAAAAGATGAGAAGTACACCTGATATTTAAGCATTTAGCCTTACCAACACTTTGTTACACTATCATGTTCAATGTACTATTATTTATAAAATTCACATTATTTCCAAATTAATTCTTTTTTAAAGAGTGATAAATCTATGAATAACATGACCATTTCATCTGGAATGACAGATAACCTTGTGAGCTTTTAAAGCTACAATTTCATCTGCAATGAGAGATGACTCTTCTGTATTTTTAAAGCCACAATTTTATCTGTTATGGGAGATAACTCTAGTGTATTTTTAAACCCACAATATCATCTGCAATGCGAAATAACTCGGATAATTTTAAAGCCACAATTTTATCTGGAATGGGAGATAACTACTGGGTATGTGTACTTTTAAGCTATTTTTTTCTGAAATGGGAAATAACTCTGAGTACTTTTAAGCCACTATTTTATCTGCACTGCAATGGGAGATGACTATGTGTATTTTCAATGCACAATTTCATTTGGAATAGGAGATAATTATGTGTGTTTTGAAAACATCTAGAATTGGAGTTAATTCTGTGTATTTTAAGCCACAATTTCATCTGCAATGGGAGGTATCTCTGAATATTTTTAAAGCCACAATCTCGTCTGCAATCGGAGATAAGTCTGTGTATTTTAACATTTAGGTATGGAATGAAAAATAACTGTTTGTATTTTCAAAATGACAATTTTATCAGCAATGAGAAATAAATCATAATCTTGAAACAGTCACTATCATTTAACATGAGATGTTTCATTGATATTTACAAGTGCCGCGTACATAATGTGTATAATATCATCAACACCAACCCCATTACTTAAATTCACCATCGATTATAACTTACGTGTCAGACTAACTTCAACTAACATTTAACACGTTTCTTCTTCTCATTGTATGTTCACACAAGAAGTCACCTACCAGTTTTCTTGTCGCGTGCCCTGTACACGACGCCGTACGTCCCCTCCTCAATGCGATTCAAGCAGCTGAACTCTTCCACACTACGGCAACCCTGAAGAACACAAGACCCAAATGCAACCAAGCACACACATTTCACTGCGGTCATAAATGACTCGAAGTAACAGTTATTTATTAATATGCATTCGCATTTATGTGCCTCTAAGTGCTGTTGTAGAAATATAGGAGCCATGTCGTGGGAAAGCCAGGCATATTGCATGTGCCTAATGTGTCGTCCCAGATTAGCCTGTGCAGTCCACTTTCCGCTTTTATGGTTTTGGTTCAAAAGTCCTATAACTTAAAAAATACACAAGTTTAAATAAAATGCTCCAACTGAAATACTTTGAATAGTTGAGCACACTTTCTTTGACAGCTCTTGTTTTGTAATATTGTCTCTATTTGTTTCTCTTGCAGCAGGACTTCAAACAAAAGTTTGGACACCAGTTCGGTAAACTTCTCCTGAGAATGGACTCTTTAGAAATGGAACATTAGAAGATACATATGAGGCGTGTCTTGGGAAAACCAGGCTAAATGCATGCGCGTAAAGTGTCGTCTGCACAGGCTAATCCAGGAATGCTCTTTCCGCTTTTATGGCATTTTCTGTTTCAAGAAAGTCTCTTTTAAACATAAATCCACTGTAGACGGAAAGTGTCGTCCCAGATTAGCCTGTGCCGACTGCACAGGCTAATCCGAGACGACACTTTACGCACATGTATTAAGCACGGTTTTCCCCAAGACACGCCTCATAGGAATATCAAAACAACAGCATTTTGGATAATAGTACATAGGATTTATTTTGTTTTCCTAATACGAAATTGTTTGTATCTGAACTATTTGAAACATTTTTTTTTTCATTTTTTGTGTGTGTGGATAACAGGGTGTGTCTGCCAATTACTAACTTTGCCAATGAATGGCTACAAAATCGGCTAAAGAATTGGCTACAAGTTTTTCTTCATAAAATGCCAAATATAACTAGCATATCAATATGGGACGGTAAATTTGGCCAAAGAAATGTTTCTGCCAGGGAAAACCCGGGGTATCTGGTTTGGTTCCTGGACCCCACCTGTATGGCAGGATAGTAGGGGGGCAGCTCTGGTTTCAGCTCCACAGGTGACATGGGCGGGGTCTCGGTGAGGAAGTCTCCGTCACTATGGTGGTCATTCAGGTGTACAGACTCTGTCTCACTCTCAACTTCCGAATGGTCATCAAACTTTGACTTGGCTAGGGTGGAATTAAATTACTTGATATCAACATAGCTAAAATTTAGTTTAGGTACTTGATATAAAAAGTGTAATTATACAATGTATAAGACCAGACAGAGTTGGTTATTAACAAAAAATGAATGAAATTTGCAAAGTTTATGCGTTTACAACCATTTAGAACTTAATTGCAATGGAAAAGATTTTGTGCATACATGCATTTTGTCGAAAATGCATTTTGTCAAATAAATTGAATAACCATTTTTTCTTATTATTTTCAAATATAAGGGTTAAGCAACTGTTATTGCCAATTGTCCTAAAAGAACAACATAACCAGCAGAATATGGACACAGTCACTAGAAGCAAGTATTTTGTTTCAGATTTCTTTCTGAATTTGACTGATCACACTGCATGAAAGACATCGATAATTCTTTCTTCTGCACAATCACCAGCTATTCGTACCTAGTTGTTGTTTATCCCCATGATCACTGTGTTCTGACTTGGCACTGCTGGCTTCACTACCTGTGTCACTAATTTCTGAAGAAAAAAATACAAGTAAAAGGTTAAATAAAAACATAACAGTAACAATTATGATAATATCTTAATGGTGGCCTATTTTAATTAAATAATGAGAATTTTCATAAGAATATAGGGATAGCTTACTTTGCAAATAAACGTGATATGGGGTGTGATTACAGAAACACTTAAGGGAACAAAATAACCCTAACCCCGCAAAGAGTTCATCAGAACTCTTACAAAGAGTTCAACATAACCCCAACATTTTTCAAACAGATCCCTGATGTTTCAGCACAACTGGCATACTAAGCTAGCATTAAAAAGTGGAATTCAGCTATACAGAGAAAATTATACGCGAGTATTCAGCAAGAAAAGAGAATTATGCAATATAATTTACGGTAAGAGATGATCTGGAGTCTGACTCACCAGTTCCGGAGTTGCTGTCCGAGTCGTCCGTTTCGTCCTCCGAGTGGGAATGCTGCTCCTCGGTTTCCATGGCAACCTGCCTCGCCTTGCGGGACTCCGTGTCACTTTCCTCCCGTTTCACACTCCGTTCCGCGCTGTCAGGGTGGGGGGACTGGATCCGTTGTTGGACCTCTGGAGTCACACGCTTGCCGTCCCTTCTGCCTTCAGCTGTGAATATAAGTTTAGTTTAAACCTATTTATTTTAGCTTTTGTTTGTTTGTTTGCTTTTCGCTGTATTTTTCAGTATTTCAGTCATATAATGGCAGTCAGATAACGTACTCACACTTTTCCTTGGCAAGCTTAGCCAATTAAAGCGGTTTACCAGTACCAAGTGCACATACGCCAGTAACTGACAACTGCCCTACTTGAGTATATATAGCTTAATTTTTGCAAAAGCTTAAGGCTAACTGAGACACCAGTCTGTTTCCTGGGCAGAACCATTATTTGGTATCCCCGGGAAAGATTGCCAGAACGCCCACTGAGTAGGGATCAAATTCATGATATCCCAGTCGCAAGGTGGTCACAACATCCACCACACCAGCGACTGACTCACAACATTATTGCCTAACACATAACTAATCGCAGTGTTTTCCCCCAATTGTGTGTAATCAACAACAACAATTTTACCAACTCTATATGATACATTAGAAATCTGTGATTAAAACACCAAGCCTTTTCATAAACACATCACACTTCTTCACATAAAAACTTTCCCAATCTGTTAACTGCTGAAGCGATCCGGTGAGTCAAGTAAGAAATAGTGAATAACAAACACAATTTTAATAGTCTTTATAACTGTATCCGTTTTTCATACCAGTTTATAACATTCTGGCTCATGTAGTACTGAACATAATTGATGAACAAACGTTTTGTAGTTGCATACAACTGATGACATAAAAGTACGTACAGTGTTCTGAGACCTCTCTGGACCCGAGGCGAGACCGTACGTCCCTGCTACTGTCCTTCCACTCCCGACTGTGGGATCGACTCCGGTCATGTCTATGACGCTCCTTCTCCATGGCTCGCTCTTTACGGTTCCGAACTGAATAGACAACGATGTAACGTTAAAATAGGGATCTAGAAAATCCGGTTTGTTATCATTTTCATGCTTCATAGACTCTTATTTTGTCAACGCATTTAACAGCTTGATTAAACAGGTATAATTTCTGTAAAAATATTGTTGAAAGATGATGTTTAAACATCATTTGTTTCTACAGTCAGAATACTGATATGGTCGAAATAATGTGTTTCAATATGGAAAAATCTCGTAAATGCTTTTTTTATCGCATCATCACACCTGCATTGACGAAATAACACCCCATGGGATGAACATAGCTGCATTTCCACACTGTGAAATACAGCAAATACACGCAGTATAATGGCATAATTTTGTTGTTCATTGTGTGGTCATTTTATGTTTATCATGTAATTTAGTGATTTTCTGTCATGTATTTTCAAAATAAAGACAGAAAATGATGGGATAAATAGAACACCAGGTAAGTGTTGATTAAAGATAAGTTTATTTGCTCGGCACGAAAACGTGAACCACTCGCCATGGCTCGTGGTTCAGGTTTTCTAAGTCTCGCTAAATAAACTTATCTTTATTCAACACTAACTTAGTATCCTCTATTTTTATTCGTATTTTAATGTTTCACATTATGACTTTAAAGATTGTCTATTCATTTGTCATTGAATAATTGCAAAAACGTATTAAAATTCAAAAGATATTCAACCTTCCTCGGTTGACCAGCCCAGAGGGGCAGCTGGGGAGAACCAAAATGGATCAGGGTGCAGCACCCTGCTATATCGATCTGGATCTTTCCCTAGTTGAAACAATATTTCTGTGTGATCAGTTAATATACTGGAAGAGTTGAAATAATTGCCTGCATGTTGAATACGTGAAATATCCGAGTGAAATCATACGAGGCGCGTCGTGGGAAAACAGGTCTTAATGCATGTGCGTACAGTGTCGTCCCGGATTAGCCTGTGCAGTCCGCACAGGCTAATCCAGGACGGCACTTTCCGCCTACAGTGGATTTATGTTTAGAAGAGACTTCCTTGAAACAGAAAATACCTTAAAAGCGGAAAGTGCCGTCCTGGATTAGCCTGTGCAGACTGCACAGGCTAATCCGGGATGACACTTTACGCACATGCATTAAGTCCGGTTTTCCCACGACGTCCCTCATATGCTTAAACATGTATTCATTTTATAACATTATTGTCAAAGAATTTTCTTTTTCACTACTAGGTATGCATGAAAATATATGTATAACAACTGATATAATATATGTATAACAACTGATATAATATATGTATAACAACTGATATAATTTATGCTGTTTCTCTAGATAATAATTAACTACTGTTAAAATATCATAAATCTTCGGACATATTTACCAATAAATTGTTCTTTGTATTGAAATACAGCATAAGGCACTTGTTTTATTTGGCAGATCAATGTTTTCCATTTAATATGCATGGCTTTCTTGTATTGAATATTGTATACAGTAAGTAAGTTTTTACTATCAAATTTCAATTGTGTCATACATGGGTAACATTAAAGGGACTACGGCATCGAAAATGGCCTCCAGCGTGCGATATCTTTTAAAAATCTGAAATTAAGGACATTAATACTGGCATATAAAAACGGTTAAAACCGGGTATACATGTATATAATGGGAAATTTGCTAATTTGTTTTAATGTGTAGGGCTTTAACAATTAATTAACAGGCTGTCACTACTTCAATATATCTACAATGTCCCTTAAACTGCAGCGGAACTTTGGAATAATTGAATACAGACTGTAAAATCACTGATTTGAGATGTTCAATCAATAGTAAGTTGAAACATTGACACCTTGTACATGTGCTGAACTTTGACTTTATGATCTAGTATTAAATTCATAGGCATGCTTTATCACTTTGTATGTGAGAACTAGACATGTGTCCGTAGGACACGGATGCCCCCACATTCCGCTGGTAGTCACAAAACTCTCCTGCTTGAAAAAATGCACCAAAATACCGAGGTGCACAAGTTCACATGCTGATGAATATGTTTATACAGTTTCATCAGTCTAGCAGTTATACTTTTTGAGTTACACGCGACACAACTCCAAAAATGTATTTTTTGCTAAAAAAGAGTAATAACTCCACTAATGGCGGAAACAATTGCACCAAAATACCCAGGTGCACAAGTTCACATACTTATTAATTGGTTTATAAAGTTCCATCACTCTAGCAATAATACTTTTTTGAGTTACACGCAACACAATTCCAAAAATGTCATTTTTTGCTGAAAAAAGGGCCATAACTCCGCTTATGTCTGAAAAAACTGCACCAAAATACCCAGGTGCACAAGTTCACATGTTGATTAATATGTATATAAAGTTTTATCACTGTAGCAGTAATACTTTTTGAGTTATGCGCGACACACGTCCAAAAATGTCATTTTTTGCTAAAAAAGGGCCATAACTCCACTGATATCTGAAAAAACTGCACCAAAATACCCAGGTGCACAAGTTCACATGCTGATTAATATGTTCTAAAGTTTCATCACTCCAGCAGCAATACTTTTTAAGTTACGCACAACACAAGTCCAAAAATATATTTCGCAAAACAAGGGCAATAACTCTGCTGATGTCGGAAAAAACTGCACCAAAATACCCAGGTGCACAAGCCCCGATGCCGATGAAAGTGGGGGCATAACAGTTGGGATTGCAGCTTGATACACATCTCCAGAACCATCAACATTCAATTCAAGCGTATAGAAAATAATTGTGAAAATACTCCAGGTTGCATGGGAATGGCAACCGCTTTGAATAACTGAAAATTTGAGCCGCTTTGAATAACTGAAAATTTGAGGTGAACAAGTTTGAGATTATTATCTGTTTAAAAAAAAATAATTTAAGAAGGAAACTGGGCATTTTTATGGAAAAACTGACATTCCTCCCTTTCATACCTCAACCCAGAAAGTACTGTGAATTCATTTAATTTTGTTGACATGAAATTTTGTGGATTAGTAAAAAAGTCATATTCGTGGGATTTCGTCTTTTCTCAAAAATATTTGTTAATCCCAGTATCTATGTGAATGTGCGTAATCCAACACATTGATCTTCTGCTAAAACAAAAATGTGTCAAATACCCCCACTGACTGTCTCTTATCGTCTCATTCTCACGATAACCTGGTCCCCACAGTACCGATCATCGGGATTAAACAAAGGCGCAATGTATCGCATGTCCGGTCATTAGATACCTAATCACCAGTGTATTTTTGCGACTCCAAAATGTTAACCAAATTTAGTCACTTTTTCATTGTTGTCAACCTCCAAAACCCATACATAAAGTATTTTAAACTATGAGTAAAAAATATTATAATTATAGTTTTTTATAATGACAATGGGTATGATGAAATCGAAATCCCAAAAGCCTATCCATATATTACTGTTTTCGAGACAAACACACGATATTTTTTACAGTGGGCACATATATTTAATGTAAAAACCATCGTTTTGCTGCAAAAGCGTACGAAAATTACGCTGATGTTAACAATGTCACGTCATCCGCATGGAAAGCCTGAGTGTATAGAATGCATTACGCAGCGCAAGGAACTGTGAAACAGTTACTATTTATAACGTTACTGTCGTTCAGATAGACTAGTATTGATCGACGAAATACTCAACAATACTACTGCTGTTAACACCCACCCACGTGGATGGCGTGTAGCACATTTTCCACGACCCATAACTGTAATTTGGCTGCCAATTAAAAAGAGAGACTGCGACAAAAGGAAGTTGTCAAGGGCGACACGCGCTACACAAGCTGATGACGTTGAACTGTTACACTTTCAAGTTATTGTGAATGTGAAGTAGCTGTGAATATAGGAGTAATGAAATAGTTTTGGGTACACAAGTTTGGACATAAACATTTGTTGTAAATTTTAATTCGTGGATGAGCTTGCCCCAAAATCCACGAAAATTAGTGTCCGACGAATAAGACTGGTTTAACAGTAAATATGATCAACAGAAAAACCCTCTGCAAGGACTACAGAAAGAGAACTGTCAATACTGACCTTCCTCCCGTTCCTTCCTCATCTGCAGCAGCCTTCTCTCTTCCTCCTTCCTCCTGCGCCGCTCGTATTCCCGCTTCTCCCTCTCCTCCCGTATCCGGTGTTCCCGGTTCTTCTCCCGATCCATCCGTGCCTTCTCACGTTCCAGTCGCTCCAGCCGCTCTCTGGGTAACAACACACAACTTCATAGGACATAACATTTCAAACACAGGACATGTATGATTTTCTCAAAATAAACTTATTACCAGGCGCTCTCTGAAATACATGACACGACAAAATGTGATAAACGTACAACTAAATAATTGACACAAAAGCATAATGAATATCTCAAGATGAGTCTACGAATTCCAATTTTAACACTTCCGACCAGTAACAAGCATTTCAAAGTTTTTACACTTACTGTGAGACCAAAAAAACCTCTCTGGAAGTGAATAACTTTCATGCTTTTTCGGCACTGACATAGTTTACTATACATACCGGTATTTTCATTCGGGGTGAACTTTCCCACTAGACATATTTACATGATGCTTACAAAACAGTTCTACATACAATGAATGACAAATGTTTGTGAGCTTTTATTTATTTATACAAGTTTACAGACTGAACAAACTACAAATTGTCAGTGAGATTTAACCAATGTATATGAGGCGTGTCATGGGAAAACAGGGCTTAATGCACGTGCGTAAAGTGTAATCCCGGATCAGCCTGTGAAGTCCGCACAGGCTGATCCAGGACGACACTTTCCACTTTTATGGTATTTTCTGTTTCAAGGAAGTCTCTTCTAAACACAAATCCACTGTAAGTGACAAGTGTTGTCCTGGATTAGCCTGTGCAGACTGTGACACTTTACACACATGCATTAAGCCCAGCTTTCCCACAACACGCCTCATATTTATTACATTAAAATTATATAAAAGCTGCTCGGTGTACCGTTCCTGCCTTGATTTCTCCCGTTTTTCCTGTTCCCTGATCAGTTTTTCCTTCAGCTCCCTTTCCCGCTCCATCCCACTCATAAGGGGCTTGTTCCTGTCCTGGGGAATGTGGCGCTCATGCCTTGAACCTTCGAATATAAAGTTCATTTTTGAAACAGTTTGAGTTCAAAATATCACCGTGAGTTCTTCGTGTAAAATAGTAGCATATGTTAAAGACAGTGTTGCCCTCCTATCCACAGAAACATAGGAAGTTTGAATGGGTGAAAATATTTGATACTCATAGCATCATTATGTATCTGTTATTACTCTTTCAAACCTTTTACAAAAAATGTAGTACATTTCATATTTAATGTTAACTTCTTACAAGAGTGATCCAAACCCCTTACAAAAAAATGTAGTACATTTCATATTTAATGTTAACTTCTCACAAGAGTGATGGCCAAGATGGCCCTAGGTCGCTCACCTGAGTGTAAAGCATCATGATTGCTTTTAACAAAAAGATTGTTTAAGATTTCAATATAGCCATATAATGAAAACTGTTCCGACCCCCGGCGGCCATTATTTTTAACGAATCAAAATGATTTCCAGGAATTTCGTAGAAGGTCACCCATGGAAAATGCATGTGAAATTATTTTAAAATTTAGCCAGTGGTTTCAGACAAAAATATTTTTTAAGTTTTCAATATACGGTAGCTATATTAGGAAAACTGCCCCCCCCCCTGGCGGCCATGGTTTTTAACAAATCAAAATGATTTCAAGGAGTTTGGTAAAGGGTCAGCCAAGGAACATTTCTGTGAAATTATTGTGAAATCCAGCCAGTGGTTTCAGACTACAAGATTAAAAAAGTTTTCAATATAACCATATAAGGGAAACTGACACGCCCCCTGGCAGCCATGTTTTTTAACAAATCAAAATGATTTCAAAGAATTTGGTACAGGGTCACCCAAGGAACATTCCTGTGAAATTATTTTGAAATCCTGCCAGTGGTTTCAGACTAGATTTTAAATTTTTTGAATATAGTTATATAAGGAAAACTGGCCCTCACACCCCCTCCCCCAGCCATGCTTTTTAACGAATCCAAATAACCTCAAGGAATTTGGTAGAGGGTCACCCAAGGAACATTTCTGTGAAATTATTTTAAAATCCAGCCAGTGGTTTCAGACAAGAAGATTTTTTAAAGTTTTCAATATAGCCATATAAGGAAAACTGCCCCGCCCCCTTGCGGCCATGTTTTTTAACAAATCAAAATGACTTGAAGGAATTTGGTAGAGGGTCACCCAAGGAGCATTTCTGTGAAAACTATTTTCAAATCCAGACAGTGGTTTCTGACAAGATTTTTTAAGTTTTCCAGTTTTTAAGCTTTTGGTTGCCATGACAACCAGAGTTTTCAATATATTTTAATAAATTGAAGGGATTTGGTAAAGGACCATCCCAGGAACATTCCTGCCAAGTTTGGTTAAAATTCGCCAAGTGCTGTCAGAGAAGTCGTTTGAAGTAAAATGTGGACGCCGGACGCAGACTGACCACAATAGCTCACCCTTGAGCACTTCGTGCTCAGGCGAGCTAAAATGTAGTACTTTTCATATTTAATGTTAACTTCTTAAAACAGTGATCCAAACCCTTATCAAATAATGTAGTATATTTCATATTTAATGTTAACTTCTTAAAACAGTGATCCAAACCCTTATCAAATAATGTAGTATATTTCATATTTAATGTTAACTTCTTAAAACAGTGATCCAAACCCTTATCAAATAATGTAGTATATTTCATATTTAATGTTAACTTCTTAAAACAGTGATCCAAACCCTTATCAAATAATGTAGTATATTTCATATTTAATGTTAACTTCTTAAAACAGTGATCCAAACCCTTATCAAATAATGAAGTATATTTCATATTTAATGTTAACTTCTTAAAACAGTGATCCAAACCCTTATCAAATAATGTAGTATATTTCATATTTAATGTTAACTTCTTAAAACAGTGATCCAAACCCTTATCAAATAATGTAGTATATTTCATATTTAAAGTTAACTTCTTACAAGAGTCCGACCTTAGAACAAATTGTGACCTCAGTATATTACTTAATGCACTTTGATAACAAGCATTGAACTGCAACCATTCACGACTTCAAATATAACAATACAATCATATTTTCATATTTCAACCGTATTTCAAATTTCAACCGTACACCAAAACCCCGCTTTACGACCACATCGATTGTACGACCACCCCGCTAAAGCGGACACTTTTTAAAAGACTCAATTGTTTTTTATATTTCAATGGTCGCAAACCCCGATTTTACGGGCACCCCGCTATTCCGTATTACGCCCACTAATCCCAGACCGAAAGTATGAAATACTTCTCAAAATAAACCCGTTATTGCGACCAGTGTCATTTGGTCGTTGACACTTAACATCATCAATTAACAACATATGTCGTCGAAATAACCAACTGCTTATGCGCTATAAAAGGAGAGTGTGAAGCACAATGGTACAAATGTTTTGATAAGGGATTAAAAAATCGACTGTGTATAAGATTACGTTAACTGACACTAGCTGACAGCCAGTGGGTAACACTGATGAATGCTGAACCTTACATAGACTAAGTCAAATAAACTTTGAATTAATTTCCGACTTAATGTTAAGTTCATATTCATAATATAAGTTACATAATTTGTATTCAATAAAATTTATTTATTGAAAACAAATTGAAAATTTCGTCTATTCAATAATTATTATTTTCTTTAAAACTTAAAATTATACAGACGTATGCATGTACTGACTCGGTGATCTGCCGTACCTCGATAATACGACCACCCCCCTATAAAGACCCCTTTTATTAAGACCCCCAAGTGGTTGTTTTAGCGGGGTTTTACTGTATTTCAAACGTATTTCAAATTTCAACCGATTTTCAAATGTCAACCCACTTTGTCAGTAACCAAGCCTTACCCCTGGTCCTGTCATCTCGTGGTTCTATTCGCACATCTCTCTCAGGTCTATCCCTAGACCCTCTCGCATGGTCCCCGCCCTCCTTTCTAGGCTCCTTATGTTTCTCTTTGCGTTTCTCTTCCTTGTGCTTGTGTTTATGTTTCGTTTTGACAGGCACTGGAGGTGGCTTTATCAACAAACTGTCAGCATCATCATCGTCTGATTCCCTACAGTGGTAACAGTGACATATAACAGCATTTAACAGTCAATTACTGGTATTATGTTGATACAATATACATTGGTAAAATAAATTACATGTGTAACAATAATTCAATAAACAGATATTGTGTACATAGTTAGGCAGATCTTTTCCCTGATTCTGTTAATATATGATTGTTATGGTGATCAGTGACTTGTGTCAAATTAATCAAGGGACTGCATACCCAGATACTGGAATTGTAAACTACAAACGTCTGCATGCATCCCATGCCAGCCTGCCACTTACCAAGGCCTTGGGCAACCAAACTTTTTTTCTGGGGTACCTTTGGCAAGTATAGCTATTAATTAAATGCAGTTTACTTCCAAGCTCTGTCTGGCTAAAAAATGTCTCTAGCCAACTTTACGTGACCACTTTGAAAACCTACTCTTGCAAAGGTATTGTATTGGGTCAATTTTGATATTTGTAGTCAATCATTGAATGGTTAACTTGGCGAATGGCAGAGTGAGCTCTGTTAATAGATTCACGTGTTCACTGTGACTGTCTGTATGGCTCACATGTGTTCACTGTGACTGTTCATAAGATTCATATGTGTTCACCTTGACAGTCTGTATGACTCACGTGTCCACTGTAACTGTCCGTATGACTCACGTGTTCACGGTGACTGTCCGTTTGACTCACATGTGTGCACTGTGACTGTCCGAACGACTCACATGTATTCACTATGGCAGTTCGTATGACTCACATGTGTTCACTGTGACTGTCCGTATGACTCACATGTGTTCACTGTGACTGTCTGTATGACTCACGTGTTCACTGTGACTGTCCGTATGACTCACATGTGTTCACCGTGACAGTTCATATGACTCGCATGTGTTCACTATGACAGTTCGTATGACTCGCATGTGTTCACTGTGACTGTCCGTATGACTCACATATGTTTACTGTGACTGTCCGTGTGACTCACATGTGTTCACTGTGACTGTCCGTATGAGTCACATTTGTTCACTGTGACAGTTCGTATGACCCACATGTGTTCACCGTGACTGTCCGTATGACTCAAATGTGTTCACTGTGACTGTGCGTATGACTCACGTGTTCCTGTGACAGTTCGTATGACTCGCATGTGTTCACTGTGACTGTCTGTATGACTCACATGTGTTCACCGTGACTGTCTGTGTGACTCACATGTGTTCACCGTGACTGTGCGTACAACTCACATGTGTTCACTTTGACTGTCCGTACAACTCACGTGTTCACTGTGACAGTTCGTATGTTCACTGTGACTGTCCGTATGACTCACATGTGCTCACTGTGGTTGTCGTCACTCTGAGTCTGCTGCTCCTCCTCCTCCTCCTGCTCTGACCCCTCACTGTCCATGCTCCTCATCTCCACCTCCGGGCTGCTGGACGCCAGCTCTCCCTGCTCTGCAGGACTCCTGCCTGACACCAGGGTCACTGGAATAGATACAAGGGTCACCAGGGTCACTGGAATAGACACAAGGGTCACCAGGGTCACTGGAATAGACACAAGGGTCACCAGGGTCACTGGAATAGACACAAGGGTCACCAGGGTCACTGGAATAGACACAAGAGTCACCAGGGTCACTGGAATAGACACAAGGGTCACCAGGGTCACTGGAATAGACACACGGGTCACCAGGGTCACTGGAATAGACACAAGGGTCACCAGGATCACTGGAATAGACACAAGGGTCACTGGAATAGACACAACGGTCACCAGGGTCACTGAAATAGACACAAGGGTCACCAGGGTCACTGGAATAGACACAAGGGTCACCAGGGTCACTGGAATACATGTTTCCACAAAATGTCAATCATATGTCTGCCACATAAATCAATCTAGTATTCTTCCAATCAAATCAAATATCATGTGTGTAAACCTGTTTTACACAAAAGAGAACATGGTAAAACTTGTGATATGTTTGTGATTATCAATGAATAGAAATTAATTCTTTTAGAATAGCTGGGTGAAGTTTTAAAGGTTAGTGGCAAAAAACTGGAAAAGTCTATTGTATCAGGATGATTAACGGTAATAAGAAGCGTTGTTAAGGTCAATTTGGGGCAAAAATAGAGCCGCAACCCGCAAAATACATCAGGCGCGTCGTGGGAAAAGCGGACTTAATGCATGTGCGTAAAGTGTCGTCCCGGACATGTGCAGTCCTCACAGGCTAATCCAGGACGACACTTTCCACTTTAATGGTATTTTCTGTTTCCAGGAAGTCTCTTCTAAACATAAATCCACTGTTGGCGGAAAGAGTCGTCCTGGATTAGCCTGTGCAGACTGCACAGGCTAATCCGGGACGACACTTTACGCACATGCATTAAGTCCGGTTTTCCCATGACGTGCCTCAATATCTTTTTTTTTAATCCTCCGTTGTGTCTCGAGCGGCTGAATGATAATGAAACCTGAATACAGTGTTCTACCGTAGATTTGGACTATTGGGCACAAGGGCCCTCTAGGCTTGAAAAAGTGGGGAAAAATTACAACAAGAGCTGTCTCAGGACAGCGCGCTCGAATATTCAACCGCTTTGTCAGAGTTATGGGCCTTTATCGCTACAAAAAAGGGACATAATTCTGCTAAAATGCTGGTCACAGTTGTCTGCCTTGGTCAGTGATTTAACATAATAATGACCCGAAGACATGTGTGAAGTTTCAATTGACTATCTTAGTGGTTACAGAGGTATGCACTTGTTGCACGCAAACCTTAACCTGAATTTTTAAAGTACAAAAAGGGGCACAATTCTGCTAAATTGTAGGTCAGAGTTATGGGCCTTGGTCAGTGACCTTATATAGTGACCCTGAAGTCATGTGTTTAGAAGATATATTCTACTGAATATCTGTAGGAGTTATAGAGGTATAGAGTCGTTGCACGCAAACTGTTGCACGCAAACTTTAACCTGAAGTACAAAAAGGCTTGTCACAGGATCTGACATATGCCCCCGAAGCATATGCTTGTCAGAGGAAGGCAACACAATGTCAGTTACATGTTGGCGAAAATCACGCTTCTACAAAAAGAGTTATGGTCCTTGTACTCTGCACTTCCTCTCAACATCTAATATATGTGGTTTTATTTTAAATCACTTCAATACTAAAGGAGTTATGCTCTGCACAAGAAAATTAACTGAAGGGCAATAACTCCATAAATATTGAAGAATGAGTTATCGTCGTTGTACTCTGCACTTCCTTTCAATGTCCTCTATCAATATATTTTGGTTTTAGTTTAAATTCCTTCAATACTAATGGAGTTATGCTCTGCACAAAAATAAACAAAGGGCAATACCTCTATAAATATTGAAGAAAGTGTTGTGGTCCTTATGCTCTGCACTTTCTCTCATTGCCCTCTATCATTATATTAAATTTCATTTGAACCCCTTCAATACTAATGGAGTTATGCTCCGCACAAGAAAATAAATGCTTCACATATGGAAATAATACAAAGGGCAATAACTCAGTAAATATTGAAGAAAGAGTTGTGGACTTGTCCTCGTACTCTGCACTTCCTCTCATTGTCATCTAGCATTATATGAAGTTTCATTTGAACCCCTTCAATACTAATGGAGTTATGCTCCGCACAAGAAAATTAAACAAAGGGCAATAACTCTGTAAATATTGAAGAAAGAGTTATGTTTTTTGTGCTCTGCACTTCTTCCCATTGTCCTCTATCATTATATAAAGTTTCATTTGAATCCCTTCAATACAAATGGAGTTATGATCCGCACAAGAAAATTCATGCTTCTTCTGCACACTTTTTTACCTTAAAATTCGGCTATGACAATTTGGTACACATTTTACATGGTACCAGTCAGTTTTATCAAATAATAGGTTATTACATAATTCATAAAAATTTATTATTTTGTTCTGAATTAATTTGTTACGTTCTGTTTATCAATGTTACTTTGCATTTTTTATTACCTTTCAATATTAATTCCAATTTGAGAAAACAATAAAATCCGCTAAAAACACACCGCTTGTTAATTATAAAATCTGTTACAGTGTGACGTCATCAATTAGCTGGGCATCCAAAACTGCAAACCGTTAGTTACAGCCATAGCAACAGTTTTGGTTCAGGGATTTCACTAGGATTTTAAAATAGGAGTCCTGGGACTCCTTATCCCTAAAAAGGAGTCCCAAATAGAAAACAAATAAAAATTAAGTATGTGACACGCGAAAGTGAATGAAATTTTTACAATTTATGCATTTATACAATATATGACAGTTATGAATAAATAATAATCATGATAATAATAATTATTATTATTATTATATATATTATTATTATTCTCTATATTATTATTATTCTTTATATTATTTTTATTGGGTTATGTAATTGTAATGATAATATATAATACTTAATCATGTCTTATAAAACAATATTTTTGTACAAATATTAAATTTTAAAACAGGTAAATTCTGGACAATTAGCAATTGATGGTCTAAACTTGTTGACTGATTTGTAATGTGTAGGCCTAGTAAAATGATGTGGTGATTACAGTAAAGCATAAGTTACTGTCAAGTAGAGTAATTGTGAAACAGGTTAACAACACAAAAATGTACAAAGGATATTAAACACCAAAGTATGTGTTTGCATGTGTTTTACAAATGTTTGTGACCTGTATAATTGGTGACGAAAATTTTTGCGAGGTCGCGAAAATATGTGACGTTGCAAAATGTTGTACTTAAATTACCACCAATATTGTTAATTTATGTCTTGTCATAGGTGTTATATACTAGAAACTTCCTTAATGTATGATTATTGATTGATGCTTTTATATCCCTGTCAAAATTCAGCCCAACATTTTCTTTTAAAATGTCTGTCAAAACAAAAACACCTATCACCGTATAACTGAGATTTAGTTGTTATTCATGAAATTGGACTGGCAATATAAATGAATAAAATCAGCTGAAGCTGTTTTTCACTCATTTTAACAATGTTGTTTGTTTTAAGTTGTCAAATATGTTCAAAAACTGTTCTTAATTGAGGACGCCTTTTGTCACATTTTGGCGATTTCGCACATTCTAATTGACTTGTGCATTAAAGTACAGCAATGAGTGACAAATGTAATTTACCAATGAAAATTAACAGTAACTGTCTGGAATGGTGTGGGCGGAGCTAAGGGAGTGCTGTGGGCAGAGCTAAAGGACTAGACTTTGACAGCAGCAGTGTGTACTGGGGCCGATATTGATTTTATCGCGACTACTGCTGAGTTTACTGCAGGCACCCATGTATGTGTTAAGTAAAAGGGTATACGCAGTAAGCCAAAAAGCATGCGTCCCAAGTACTCTTGGCATGGGTTTGACATGCGTCCTTTTGAAAAAATATGCGTCCAAATACGCTTGATTTTGCGTTTCCGAGATCCCTGTGGTTCGACTTCAAAAGTCTTTGATTTGTCCGACGAATTGCGGCTGTTGTTTAGCAGCTTGTCACTGAAAAGCTTGTTTCATGCTTAACATGTGGACCACATTTACAATTATTGATCAATACTACTGTACCTGAACTGCTCAAGCACTGTCGAGTGTCTACTAGAATTTGATCAGGACTAAAATCTTATTAATTTTGGTATTTGTAAATTGTGTGCGCCCGCAGACCAACCCACTTACGGAAATTGAGTGGGGACAAATATATTTTTTCTGCGCCAATGGCCCAAGGCAGAACACTGCAGAATATCAAGTTCAACTCCCCTAGCTCTGTATGACACCAGGGTCACTGGAAAGGACAACTGGGCTCGCTACCCTGAAATTATGAGTCCAGCCTTAAAATTATCATGAGCTACTTGACCTCATTAGAATGTTTTGTATATTGATTAAAAAAATGTCTTGCTTTTTTTTCTAAATATAACTAGAGAAAGATCTTGAGCCAAATAGCAGGGTGCTGCACCCTGCTCCTTTTTGGATCCCCCCCCCCCCCCCTGCTGCCCATCTGGGCTGGCCAACAAACAATGTTGAATACCTTTTGAAAATCCATTTATTTTTGCAAATATTCAATTTCAAATGTATAGGCTATGTTTAAAGACCCTAAGTAGAAGCATAAGACTCACAAAAACCCTGGATTTAGCAAATTATTAGAAAATGTCAACCTATCATGCATACCTATCATACCTATCATGTTCCAAGATCTTTTCCTAATAACAATGACATGTCTCTGTGACGGACAATGTTTAGAGAAATATCTAGGATCAGAAAAGATACAGGGTGCTGCCCAAAAGGAGCTGGAGCGGGGGGGGGGGGGGAAGCAGGGTCATTGTATTAACATTTTGTAATAATGTGGTTAATCCAGGGTATTTATTCTTTAAATGCTTTAAATTGAGCTTTGTAAACACGGTCTCTTCATTTGCTATTTAATATTTGCAAAAATATATTAAATTTCAATAGATATACAACATTCTTTTGTTGGCCAGCCCAGAGGGCAGCAGGGGTGATTATTTGCTGCACACTGCTATTTTGCTCTGGATCTGTCCCTAAATGTCACAATGGAGATGTATTCATAATAAAAAACAGTTAAAGGGAATTACATTGAGTATAATTGTGCTCTATGCGTTACAAAGTTGCAATAGGAGAAACCCATCCAAAAATACATGCCGTTGGCCAGCTGTGTTCATTACTAGTTGGTAGGGGTGCAACAATACGGCAAACCCGTATTGCAATATACCTACTGTGATACATTAAACCCGTATTGTAATACGTATTGAATACATAACGACGAAATTAATAGATAATACAAGAACACCAATCATTTACATCTAGTATATGTATTAACTCAATTTTACTGTTTGGTTTCTTAAATACAGTAAGACAGGTAACTACATCAACACCAAGCAGTCAAAAAAGATTATTTAAATGCCCAGTTGCAATACATAGCTTTGAAAGTGTAACATATATTTTGAAACACCCTGAGTGTTATAAAATCGCCAACATTCTTAATTTTTTATTTTAATCCTATGATACGAAGGTAACTGCAGCTATTGAACTAAAGAATAATGTGCATGATCTGGTACTGTAAACAGTTAACTATGTAACATTGTATTTCAATGATACTCTTTCAGACAAATAAGCATTTTTAATTACATATTCATTGTATTGTGTTTGAAATTAATTCGTAAAGTATTTTTATCAATAAAACATATGCATTTAATTACCATGCATTAATTTTTTTCCAATTTGAGCAAACAATAAAATTCATTACAAACACAGGTAACACCTATTAAAACTAACAATATCGACATCAATAAGCTGGGCTTCCAAATCTGCAAGCAATTAGCAGCAACAGTGTGTCGGTTTGACTTCAATAATCTTCTGTTACTGCCACACTCGGCCATTGTCTAGCAGTTTGTAGTAAGTGTGTAACACACTGAGTGGTGTCCAAAAGCATCAATCAATACTACTGTACCTGAACAATGCAAGCACTGTTCATAGAGCATTAATAAATTAAGTGTTCTAGGGGAAATGTCAAGGGTGTCAAAAAATCAGAATGTTGTTTTGCTGCAGTGGATATATTGGAGATTTAAATCGGGTGATGAAATAAACATGTATTGGAATTAAAATGGTTACTGTGTTAGGAGGGAGAACTTATTGAATATTAACATGAATATTTACTTTCAAGATGAATTAATGTGTTTCGTGTATTAGGTATTGTACAGGGCTTTCCTTTGACCCGAGCTTCCGGGTTTTGATGCGTGGAAATTTTTTAATACGCTTGTTTGACTCGCGAGGTAATTACTTCGTGCGTCACCTTTGACCCGGGGCAATTTACTGACTTGCATTATACAGTATACAGTAACTCGGCTGGCTTATTATCCCAATCAGTCGAACAGTGATGTCAAAGTTAACAAACACTTGGCGATTATTGGTTGGAGGCGGAGTCATCTTTAAAAAGACGCTGTCTTTCAGTGGCCAAGTTACCGTGTAGCTCCACCCAGTAGGCGGAATTTTGTCGCTCAGAAAAATCTATATTGACCAATTAAAACGCATAGTTATATACGCTTCCAAGGACGTGAACAATCGACCTATCGGCGTAATATACATGTATCTTCACTTGAGTTAATGTACATGAGTCCGTTAGACATTTAAACACGATTTACTCACCGCTTCCGTTGTTGATAATATCTAAATATAAAGGCGTTGTTTTAAATTACTTTCCTTTATATTTCGGGTAAGATTATTAATATATTTCCAAAATTTGAAATCCGATTTCAGCGAAAATTCTGACTTTTACGTATCGAAATATCTAACATCTAATAATACGAATAGTGTTCAAGAGTCATAAACACATTTTTTAAAAGTCTGAGTATTTCATGTAAATCCTTTGTTTTCTAGAAAAGCGCGCTAAAGTTCTGCTGACACGAACGACGTCACGTTCCACGCATGGAAAGCATGCGTGTATCGACCATGTGCCTTTACCAAATATATACATGTCATCTGGGAATAAAAACTTCGTAGTGCAAGAACTCTGAAATCTTTTCTTTTTGATAAAACTTTCGTAGTGCAAAAACTGCGATCTTTAGCATTTGAAAACTGATTTTATTGTAGTGTATTGTAGTGTATTAATATACTTTGTAACAGTAAAACAATATTTGCTGACTGTAGCTACTGAAGTACGTATATTTTTTTTAGGGAGGAAAGCCAATGTTTTATTGTTGTACATAAATATGCGATTTCGTAAAAAAAAATCAGGGGTATTTTAAGTATGTAAAGTCCTGACTTCCAACCTTTCGATTTTGGAAGTCCCAGTATAACAAATTGGAAGTCCCACGTTTATTTATTATCTCAGTATGTTACTCACTGTGGACGTTGGTCCTGTTGGTTGTGTTTTTTTATTATAACTGAAAAACTATAAAGAAACGATTATCACCAGGGATCATCCTAGCCCAAAATTTTAAGGAGAAGTGACTTCTCCTTTTGCTGAATTCAGGGAGAAGTTTATCGATAACTGACACTGGTGCGTAAAACAGCTATTTAGCCAATCAATCAATTGAATTATGTATAATTAATTAATTACAAAGACTACAACCTGTAGACATGAAAGATAAACACAAAATAGCTTAATAAGTTTTATTGGCATTAGAAACAGTATTTTCAAAAAAAAAGCACTCATGTTTATGTTTATGACAATTGATACTTACACTTCATAAGGCAATCACTGGTTTCCTTTAAAATAATATAATGATATAAAGAGTAAATGTTACAATGTAAATTATTAACGCCCTTGATATTTCTCCTAATAATGCTAATGTTATACATCGCTCATAATGGTTGTCAGCAAGCTGCACGTGGAAATCGTGCAACATAATTTTCCCGCCATTAGTCGGCGTCAGAACAAAGAAAACACAGGAGAATGAAATAACGTTGTAATGGTGTCGCGTGTTGTTCAATGCTTTTGTTTAAATGACGTCATTTACTACAAAATGGGAATTGGATTATCTGTTACTTTTCACACGCAGTGTTTGTTACGATTGTGTTAATTGCGGAAATGGAAAATAATTGATCAGTGTATCTTTTTGTGTTAAATTTAAATTAATTGTCAGTTCTAAGGTCAAACATCGCAATTAAGCAAACAGCAAATATTCATAGCCTGAATATAAGTTCTTTAACAGTACGTAAAACGGTAATAATAACACTGAATGACTGTAAATTCTAGTGTAAACCAGTTGATCATATCGCCCAGTGTGCACTCGCTTTCTTGGTTCCTGACAGCCTTTGCTAATAACAGATTTTCTTTGAAAGCAAGTAAGCGAAGTCGGGAACTGCAATTGGAATAACCTTAGCCGATTGGTTGATTGATTAACACAATGCCAGGTCAGTGATGTGTAACAAGCTTTCTCACGCTGTCTACAGATTGATGATGGATAATTGTAGCAGCGTTATCTCAACAATCAGATAAACCATGACAGTAATGGGCATAAGATTAGAGGAATAAGCATAAGTATTGAAAATTTTCGGCAATCTTTATTTCGCCCTTGTATAGGATAATCCCTGATCACTTACCGAGTACCAATTAAATACTCAACACGTCCGTATTTTTCTTAATGACCATAACCGAATTACAAAAGATCATAACACTTCTGCAGGGCGCCGATCAATTAGTTTGTCAAACAGCCGCTGTCAAACAAACGTGTTAAAAATCTATATAAGGACGATGCTCGAATTAATCGGCTGATTGGATAGCAGGACAATTACAGCTGAATCGTAGGCGGAGTTATAAAAATCAATATTGGTCACTTGCTGAGCACTGCACCTCAGACAATTGATTGGAGGCGGGGTTTAGTATGGCGCAGTAATACGCATGACTGGACTCGATATCCTGTGGGGTCGTTTTATGTCTGGTGTATTTGTAAACAACGTACATGCGAATATTTGGACGTACAAAGGACTCCCGCTGTTTGTAAATGGATGTACGACTGCAATTTTCAGGCGTAATTTACGCCAGGACTCCCATTAATGGAAGCGCTGTAAAAAATAATAATTAATAAATACAAATAATATTATTAAATTATAAAATGAAAAAATTAATTAATACAAATAATGTTAAAAGAATGAAAACGAATGGAAACTACCCACAAAGCATCAAATCCTGAAGGTTTATATCTGAATCTTGGGGAATTTGATTTTTACTCTTGAAAATTTGACCCCATGAGTCATTGACTCTTGAAATTCAAAGTCTAAGGAAAGCCCTGTATTGTAGTTACTAATTATTTTGTTAACTTAAATGGTGTTTTGTACATAAAGTTTCTATAAATACTGTGGTACAGCAAAACCGTATCGTGATATGATATTGCAATTGTATGTATCGCGATTTATTGTTGCACCCCTACTAGTTGGGACCAGCTGCAAAACAACTCGGTATTGGTGACTAGGCAAGTGTACATTTAAATCCCAGAATACACATAAAAAAATGCATGGTTCACTAACTGACAAACAATAAAATGTTAATTATACCCATTTATTTTTACTGCAGCCAAATTTATAATTTGTTAAAAAAAAACTCATTTGTTTCATAATGATAAAAAAACAACAACATTACAATACAATATTTTTTTCATTGATTCATAAAGATACAGAATATGGGGTCACATGCTTTTCATACTTTGTTCTTAACATATTTGGTGAATAAAAATTAAATAAATTACATTGTTTTGTATTATTGGTCATTTATTTTATAATGATTTATTGTAAAATTCTATAAAAAATAAAGTTTTATAGTAGATTTTGGTATAATTTAGATCGATGAATGTGGATTCATGTAGATTCCGGTAGATTCATGTAGATTTCCATATTTCCTGTAACCGCAGAATATGTTTTCACACTTCAAATAGAAAATATATATAGCTTCGAAAATCTCATCACATGGCGTGTATTTTCTTACACATAACTTGTGTGTTATGCTCAGATACAGTATGACAATTATGTTTTTAAAGTTACAATACAATAAATGAAAGATTTATCATTATGGAGTGCAGGAAATTCAAATATTTGTGTATTAATTTAATGTGTGTGTGTTTAACACATTCCATTTACTAACAGAGTCAATAAATGTTATCTATCAATGAACTCAAGTGATTGACTTATTTGTAAAAACGAGTCTAACCTTTATCCGAATATGTTTCTATTCCGAAATATAGCACATTTCATTCGAATATGTTTATCATCATTGTTTGACTATTTGTAAAAGAACTTGAACGTGGGTATATAAAACTCACCTTTTCTCCTACTCATTTCGCAGAACAATTCAAATTTATTTCAAAACAAACATGCAAATCGACTAAATTCTGTTAAAATTGTGTTGTTGTGCGTTTTCCGGAAATAATAAAGTTACTCAAAATCGAATGCAGATATTGTCATCGACTCCAATTGGTATCGGGTCAGGAAGGCCCAAATCGAAGACGGCCGTAGTCATTGACAGCCAATACCATGACGGCCCAACTTTAATATTATCAGTGTTGTTTATTATTAATTATCGATAAGACGCTAATAAAGCACAACAAATACGTTCTTTATATTTGATCATTATCTTATTATTTTTTATTTATCACATATATGTGATAAATAATAAGAAATGATAAAAGATAAAGAACGTATTTATTAAACACAGTGTGTTTTTAACTGTTCTAAATTCTTAACACTGTTGAGCTAGTACTGATTTGACAATTTTCTGACTACATGGTGAACACATATCTTAGAGATTGACTGAAACTGGGTTTAACTAGTTGTGAGTAAAATTTATATTCTTCTTTGGGACTATATAGATCTTGATTTGTATAATTTTTTTGCTATTGAAGTAATTTAGCAGTTCAGTTGAACAGTGAATTTCTATTCCTGTTGTATTTGTAATTTACCACATCTGTATCTGTCTGGTAAGTGTTTTATATTTATATATGAATAATTGGAATATTTGTATTTGATGGTATTATGTATTGAGTTTTCATGAATTGTGTTATTAACTTTCTAACATAATAATACATAATTAATTTATATTGCTAACATAATATTATTTTATTTCAGGCTTTGTCCTTATGAAATTTTGTTTTAAGGAATTAAAACATCGAACTTGCTCTTGAATCGTTATGAATACGCTTTCAACGACATTGACCCTGTGACATACATATACATAAATAAAAATTCATTCGTTAGTGACATTATATGAAATCTCTTAATTCAACAAGCATATGTAACGACCAAAACATAAACAACATTAACACACGAATGCAGAAATTATCAGAATAATACCAGTATAATACATTAAATCAATTCAAGGGACTTGTTCACATGTTTTCCCATTTTTTGATGTATGCCATTAAATGTCCTAACATATTTAAGCATCGAAACTAAAAAGCTCAAGTATACTGACAAAAAAGGTATTGGGGAAAAAAACAAAAAAACAATTGGTCCCACTAGTGTTCGAACCCGGGACTTGCGGATTAAAAGGCTATCGCCTTAACCTCTAGACCATTCCGACTTCTATATTTCATTCTGCAGTATTTACTGTATGTTAGTGTTGAACGTGATGTCAACAGTTCTAACGAAACAACAGAAACATTCCAAATTATTCCTTCGTTTAGCGTTACAAACGCTTTATAATTTGTATGAATTTCAACTGATGATTACTCATAAACGAAACGGGTTTACAGTATATTTCTAGGTCCGTAGTGTACGTTAGCTCCCTTGTATCCACCGTTCTTTTACTTTTGGAATCGGGACAAAAAGTAGAAAAAAGTGTCAATTCGTCAATCTGTGAAAAGGTCCCTTTAACTACACGCATCATTTATTAACATAAATACATATAAAAAAATAACAAACATGCCAGTATAGTAACTAGACAAGCATAACTGTACACACAACATCAGTCCTCGTGAACATCAAGCTCAGACACCGTACAGCTCCGAGCACGCCCGCAGAAATCCAGCTGTCATTACTTCTTTTTCCATGTACCTGGGCCAAAGGCTGTCCAGTCGTCACTGAACCACCTGGCTGCGTCCCCGTACAATCCGCACGAGGTCACCACCGCTGACCGCCAAACGGACCAATTCCGCATCGCGACGCAACAGCTGGACAAGTTCATAGAACTGCAGTCCGATTTGGCTTGCCTTCCTGTTCAGTCGGTGATGCCATCCTACAGTCATAAAATTGTTATGTATTTATTGTATTATACTGTTAAGTAAGTACAGTAGTAAATACAAATACATAGACACGTAGCAGAACTATATATACTCAAAACGTTCGTCATAATTACGAAAAGTATGTGAACGAAGTCGGAAATATAAAAGCAACGCAACAATATATATTGCATATCTCAGTAGAGTGCAAAAAAAGTATATATGAATGCAGTAGCACATTAATCCGAATAATTACCACCGACATCGTTGTTTGTGCGGACCAACTGTCGGAACACGGACCATGCTGAAATGCCGTTTTTTTTAAAATTGTTTTATATAGCTAATAGCTCTATGTTCCATTACACTTGTACTAATGTACTAATGTTTTTACATTCACACCATATGTGTAGCCGTTTCTAGTGACCAGTAACTTTGATCTTTTTTGCGACACGCCAAGCATCACTGTGTAAGTAGCACCTCTGTCTTCTATCACGGTCTCCATCAGTGTGTCGTGCACAGAGCTAAAATAAACCATTATTATTAGTATTATTTTATTATTATTAATTTTAATAATAATATTATTTTTATATTATTATCATTATTATTATTACTAATAATAAAATTAACAATAATAATAATACTTATAATAATAATATCATATTACTATTATTATTATTAATCATCATCATCGTCGTCATCATCATCTATTGTATTAATGTTTAATAGTTCAGAGCATAGGTACATGACTTTGTATATCTCTTTTAGTATAAATGTGTATAAATGTGCCGCGAGATTTCGTGGTATGGGATACTGCGAACGTGTGAGATCTCGTGTTACAACATCGTGCCTTGCTTCGTGTTTCGCACAATTCCCGTGAGTCGCCCTCGCCGTAAGAGGCACGATATTCCATGTGGCCTAACCGGATTCCGTAAGATTTTGCACTGTCGCAGTATCCCATACCACGAAATATCGCGGCAAAATATCGTGTCTCACTTCGTGTTTCGCCAGACTATCGTGTCTCGCTTCGTGTCTCGCGGTAAAATATCGTACCTCGCGTTCAAAGGTCGAGACATGAGATGCGAAGCGAGACACAAGGCGATACACGATATTCAGGCGAGACACGACGCGATGCACGATATTATATCGTTCAAATATGGCCCGAATCTCTCGCGGTAGATATTCAAACCACCATACACGAAGCGAGACGCGAGAATCCGGCGACATACGAAGCGAGACACGATATTGTATCGTTCAAATATCGCCCGAATATCGAGTCTCGCCACTACCGGTTCACCAGGAATTTATCACGTTGTAGTTGTTTGAAATTATTTTGTACAAAAATGATGATGATGACGACGATGATGTTGTTGATAATGATGATTATAAGTAACACAGATGTTGAGTTGACACCAAAGTGCGTTGCTACATAGGACAATAGCGCAATGCAACTATATCTACTTAAGTGCATGATGCAACCCCACGTCGTGTTGACCTATTTTCAGTGTGTAAAAGTTAATCTGAAGAAGGCCTATAGTACCCAACTATTTAAAACGCCACAGAAGTAATTGCAGATGACGGATGGGCGGACGGACGGACAGACAGAGAAAGAGACAGTCTTGTAGTGTAGCTGTATGCCACTCACAGCAGAGCTCCGCCTCTTTATGTTAATTACTCACTGGCCCTCTCTGATAGCGCTCGAGGCTTAAGAGTTTAATAGTAGCATTAGTAGTGTGTGTATCCACCACGTAATTAGAACAATTATATAAGTACTTAACCGTTCAACCGTCTTATGTTTACCCTACTACACGCGGACATAACAAGTCTGACAGAGAGACAGACCGTTACTTCTACAGCAACAGCCTTTTCGTTAAAATAAACAGTAAGCATAAATAACACATAGACATAATTATAAGAGAAACAGTTATCAAATCGAGTAGAAATAGCCACAAAGCAGCAGTATCCTCCAGGCAAATGGGCGGACTGACGGACAAAGAAGCTGACGAACAGTGGGTCGTCATGGTCTAGGCCGTCAACGACTTGGGCCGTCTTCACCCGCATTCCTTTACAAAAGAACATCGAGAATGAACTTATCGTCATCATCATCACCATTACCAGCACCATCATCTTAGTGAAAGAAATTCTTCATTCAACAACTAGGCACCAGGAATTGTAGCTACAAATAATGTTCACCCCAAATTTGTATGCATATTTAAAAGCAATGTAGATCTTTGCAGGTCTGACTGGTAGAGGGGACAAAACTGGGTCCAAAAATAATGTAGATTATTGGAGCCATCGTCACACTGTTGTTAACTATGGTCAGGTTCTGTTAATGAATGTCATCTATTTTATCAAGATTCAGCTAGCCAGATTCATCCAACCATTTTGTATTTATTGTCAAAGTTTCAGTAATAATCACAGATCATGAATTTAGGCCAGGTTACAGGTCACATATGAAATAACTTTGACCATGCCTCAGTGTAAAATGATTGCACTTCACTCTAATTATGACGTAGTAAACCAAGTTTTGGAGCCAATCTGACCGATTGCAGATCTGCAGTCACGAGGTAATGCACTGGTTTCCCAACCAAGGGTCGCAGGTTCCAACTGTTGCTACACCCTCAATCTCATTAAAATCATCCCCAGTCTGACCCTACTATATTATCCGCTGACTCGATCCGATGACTTCGCATTAGGGGTCACGTTCAGATGACGTTTCAGAAGCCAATCAAACGGTTGCCTTCAAAATGTTGTGGTATAACTTCATTATATAAACCACAAATACTATGCACGAAATTAACGTGAACCTTGGATGTTTACTCGCCTATGGTACCACTATATCCATTGTTATCCGCATGAAAATTAACGGTAAATGATTTATTCTCGAGGATCAGTTGGAATTGCATCACTTTTCAAAAACCGTGGCCAAACATTGCTGTGCTGTGCAAAAGGCAATTTCATTGGGCGCAGCAGGGCTGCTATTTTATTGTTCTGAAGGTCATTTGAACGTGACCTGTTATATGATGTCTTCAGATCCTAATAATGTTAGGATTTGATTTTAATGAGATTGCTACACCTTGAACTACTAACTTGCCTTTTGCACGAGACGTTAAGTGCAGTGTACTGAGTGCTTCACACCCAGTGTCGCCTCTAGAATGGGGATTTCCTATATCTCGCAATATTCCCCGTAATGCAACTAATGTCTTCTAGAGGAATGCCTACTTTTATTGTTCCAAAAATGAAAGGAGACTGGGTAGCAACACAGTTGATGTCATTAGTGTCAGGGAAACACTGCAAGGAAGGTGCCCTACTCCCAAGGATTCTTTAAATGATGGCCTAGGTCGCTCACCTGAGTTTAAGGCATCATAATGGCTAATAACAAGAGGGAAAAATGGCACTAAACGCCTTTCCTGAGCATAAAGATTTGGGCCTTGCAGTTTCAGATGTTTTTTTTAGTCTATATAAACCACGTGACCCACAGGGCATGGCCTCCTTGTACCCCAGGGGCATAATTTGAACAATATTTGTAGTGGACCACTTTTCAATGTTAAATACCCAATATGATTTTACTGGCCCTTGCGGTTTCAGAGGAGATTTTTCAAGTCATTTTGCTATTTAAATGTACATAAACCATGTGACCCCCAGGGGGTGGCAAATTTTTACCCCAGGGACAGCATTTGAACAATTTTTGTAGAGGACCACTCCACAATGTTTCACGCAAAATATAAAACCTCTGGGCCTTACGGTTTCAACAAGGAAGGTTTTTAAGGCCCACTTGCCATATGTCTATATAAATCATGTGATGCCCTGGGTCATGGCCACTTTTTACCCCAGGGGGATAATTTTAACAATCTTAGTAGAGGACCACTATACAATGTTACATATCAAATACGAAAACACTGCAGTTTCAGGAGATTTTAAAGTCATTTGGCTATTTAAGTCTATATAAACAATGTGACCCCCAGGGCAGGGCCAGTTTTGACCCCAGGGACATCATTTGAACAATCTTTGCAGAGGACCACTATAAAATGTCACATACCACATATGAAACCTCTAGGCCTTGCAGTTTCAGAGAAGATTTTTAAAGTCATCTTGTTATTTAAGTCCATATCAACCATGTGAGCCCTGGGGTGTGGCCAGTTTTTACCTTAGGGGCATCATTTGAACAGTCTTTGTAGAGGACCACTATACAATGTAACATACCAAACATGAAACCTCTGGACTTTGCAGTTTCAGAGAAGATTTTTAAAGCCATTTTGCTATTTAAGTCTATATAAACCACGTGACCCTATGGGGTGTGCCCAGTTTGGACCCCAGGGACATCATTTGAACAATCTTTATAGAGGACCACTATACAATGTTTTCAACCAAATATGAAACCTCTGGGCCTTGTGGTTTCAGAAGAGAAGTTTTTTAAAGTCATTTTGCTATTTACGTTTATATTGACCATGTGAGCCCCGGGGTGTGGACAGTTTTGACCCCAGGGGCATTAATTGAACAATCTTTGTAGAGGACCACTATACAATGTTACATACCAAATATGAAATCTCTGGGCCTTGCAGATTCAGGTAAGATTTTAAAGTCATTTTACTATTTAAGTCAATATAAACCATGTGGACAGTTTTGGCCCCAGAGGCATAATTTGAACAATCTTTGTAGAGGATCACTATTCAATGTTACATACCCAGGCCTTTCCCCAGGATTTTGCTAAGGCACAGGGGCAAATAACCGCGGTTGGGGGTGGGACGGGGGGGGGTACCTTCTTAGATTCCAAAAAAATTTTTATGTGTATTTATTTAAAATCTACAGTTACTGCAGAGCTAACAGAAGCACAACAATAAACAGCCTTTTGATATAGTTTTTTGTCTTTCTTTTGTTTCCCAATGACATAACATAATCATAAAATTCACACACTATACAATTTATCAAGGAAACACAACAACATAAGTTGCAAAAGTAATGTAACCTGGAAATAGATAATGACACGGTTTACCTAAATATATACTTCTTTCCATGAAGTTATTGGCATATCACAAAATTATCAGAAATGACTTTAAACAAAGCTTTATTTTATACTTCATTTCATGTCTGAAATGTTCAGGTCTTCCACTATCCAACACTTGTATCCAACACAAACATTTCATTTTAGTGCAAGCCCTGTACACAAATTTAGAAAGCTGTCCTTCATGGTTTCTGTTGGTGCCACATGTCCACCCACATGTTGATGAGGCATAGTGTTCATGTCCATTATCTGGTACTAAAAAGTTGTTCTTCTGAGAAGGTCCTTGGGTGGAGGCTGCCAACAAAGCATTGGAGAGACATGATCTGTGTGTAGTTCTTTGTGTGCTGCACACATTTAATTAAACTGTACAAATGAAAGATTTTAAGTAGATGACGAGACTTTAGGCTCTATGCTATGTGTTTCTGTACATGCTGTTGAAACAGACTGCAGTGTCAGAGCCACAGACTCGATTGGTGTGTCATTTTGTCTGACAAAAAATTCTGCAGTTCCACCTAAGTTAGACTAGATATAGATCTAATGCTATTATTTCATATTTGGCATTTCATTATTAAATTAGAAATATACATTTAGCCTGTAAACAAATTCAATGTAGTAGATCTAAAGTGAAAATGTATTATATAAGACGGTCTTATATACTAAGACTGATTGACTATATTTCTTACACATTGTCTAAACATTACATCCAACTACTTTACTTACACAACAACATGATTGACCACGCTGGTGGGTAACATTTTCTATGCATTTCAATGGTCATCTCCAACGATTCTCTAAAGCACCCTCACAACAGTGTGTAACTGGCTAGCTGGTTTGATAAGATCTAAAAATAGCACCTGTATACACCTGGCTGGAATGTGGTCTGCTGTATAGATTTTTGAGTGTTAGAGGCTTATTGAAATTATAGTGCTGCAGCATAAACAATGTGACCCCCGGGGTGTAGCCAGTTTTGACCCCAGGGGCATAATTTGAACAATCTTTGTAGAGGACCACTATACAATGTTACATTCCAAATATAAAACCACTGGGCCTTGCGGTTTCTGAGGAGGACATTTTGCTATTTCAGTCTATATAAACCATGTGACCCCTGGGGCGTGGCCAGTTTTGACCCCAGGGGCATCATTTGGAAATCTGAGTAGAGGATTACTAGAGGATGTCACATATCAAATATGAAAGCTCTCAGCCTTGCGGTTTCATATGAGATTTTGGGCACTTTTTATATATATTTTTAGCTCTGGTGACCTACATATGCAGCGGGCCAGAAAGATTTGAACAACTTTGAAAGAGGTCCACACAAGGATCATTCCTGTGAAGTTTGGTGAAAATCTGCCAAGCGGTTTAGGAGATGTTGTTTGAATGAAAAGTTGACGACGCATGCACACACGCACGCACGCACACACGACAGAAAACGGGCGATGACAAAAGCTCACCATGAGCACTTTTGCTCAGGTAAGCTAAAAATGTTCATAGGGGACCACCAGACGATATTACATACCAAATATGAAACCTCTAGGCCTTGCGGATTCAGAGGAGAAGAATTTTAGAGTCATGTTGCTATTTAAGTCTTTATAAACCATAACACTGTGACCCCTGGGGTGGGGTCAGTTTTGACCCATGAGGCATAGTTTGAACAATCTTTGTAGAAGACCACTATAGGATGTTACATACCGAATTCGTAACCTCTGGGCCTTGCGGTTCCAAAGAAGATTTTTAAAGATATTTTGCTATTTAAGTTTTTTTTTTTTATATAAACCATGTGACCCCCGGGGCATGGCCAGTTTTGACCCAAGGGGCATCATTTGAACAATCTTTGTAGAGGACCACTGAACGATGTTACATACCAAATAAGAAACTTCTGGACCTGGCGGTTTCTGAGGAGATTGTTAAAGTCATTTTGGTATTCAAGTCTATATAAACCATGTGACCCCCGGGGCGTGGCCCGTGTTGACCCCAGGGGCATAAGTTGAACACTATTTGTAGAGGACCACTATTTGATGTGACATACCAAATATGAAACCTCTGGGCTTTGTGGTTTGAGAGAAGATTTTAAAGAAATTTTGCTATTTAAGTTTCTATAAACCGTGTGACCCCCGGGGCGTGGCCAGTTCTGACCCCAATGGCATCGTTTGAACAATCTTTGTAGAGGACCACTATGCAATGTTACATACCAAATATGAAACCTCTGGGCCTTGCAGTTTTAGAGGAGAAGATTTTAAAGTCATTTTGCTATATATTCTATATAAACCATGTGACCCCCGGGGCGTGGCCAGTTCTGACCCCAGGGGCATAATTTGAACAAACTTCGTAAAAGACCACTAAAGGATGTTACATACCAAATATGAAACCTCTGGGCCTTGCAGTTTCAGAGGAGAAGATTGTTATAGTCATTTTGCTATATATTCTATATAAAACATGTGACCCCCGGGGCATGGCCAGTTCTGACCCAAAGGGCATAATTTGAACGAACTTTGTAAAGGACCACTATAGGATGTTACATACCAAATATGAATCTCTGGGCCTTGCAGTTTTAGAGGAAAAGATTTTTAAAGTAATTTTGCTATATATTCTATATAAACCATGTGACCCCCGGGGCGTGGCCAGTTCTGACCCCAGGGGCATAATTTGAACAATCTTTGTATAGGACCACTATAGAATGTTACATACCAAATATGAAACCTCTGGGCCTTGTGGTTTCAGGAGAAGATTTTTAAAGTCATTTTGCCAAATATTCTATATAAACTATGTGACCCCTGGGGCGTGGCCTGTTTTTACCCCAGGGGCATCATTTGAACAATCTTTGTAGAGGACCACTTTAGGATGTTACATACCAAATATGAAACCTATGGGCCCTGCGGTTTCAGAGAAGATTTGTCAAGTTTACACTTTTAAAATCTATTTATAGCTCTGGTGACCTACATACGCAGCGGACCGTAACGATTCGAACAACTTTGAAAGAGGGTCACCCATGAGAAGTTTGGTGAAAATCTGCCTTTGTGGTTTAGGAGTTGTTGTTGGAACGAAAAGTTGACGACGGACACACCAACACACAGAAGCACGGACGACGGACAACGGGCGATCACAAAACTCACCATGAGCACTTTGTGCTCAGGTGAGCTAAAAACCATTTCCTAACAGACACAGGAAATTATTCTTCACACTAGCTTTTTTTTTTTTTGACAAACTTGCCCGTTCAGGCATTGGCCATACCATTACAACTTTCCAGAATCCTCATGAGAAAAGGAAAACTAGACCTACCTTGTCAGTTCAAATGATAGTTACAAATTAAGGGCAACATTCATGTAGTTATATGGAAAGAGAATAATGTGATTATGATATATTTGTGAGAAACATTTCCTGATATTGTATTTTTTGGTAATCTGTTAATTTCTTAATTTCTTAATTTTTCATCCTTCTTGTACTTGCTCTTTTGGTTAGAAAGGTAAAAACTGTAACTTGCCCGAACAGGTTTTACTTGTCCCGGGCTTTGGGCACGTGGGTTATTTCAAAGACTGGGAAACTTTCAAACAGATGAAATCAGCTAAACGGAGAAAGAATCAAACCCCCTGAATATTAAAGCCGCAGTCCAGAAATATGTTAATAAAATAAAACTTTTCAGAAATCGCTTCAAATGGATATCTTACCGATCAAAATACAACAAGAGCTGTCAGAGGGCAGCGTGCTCGACAATTCGAAGTTTTTCAGTTGGTACATATTTTGGAAAGTGGTAGGGGCATAATATTTGTTGAAATACAAAACATTTAAGTGAAATGTTAAGATTTTGGAACAAAAACTTTAACCACAAAATCTATGTAAAAAGTGGGCATACCTCTGTAAAAATACAAAAACAGAGTTACGGAGATTGTTGAACCTGATGCTGGAGTTGATGCCAAAGGTATATTCCAAGTTTCAAGTGAATAACCTATGTAGTTTTCAAGGTATAAGAATTCTGAATATAAACTTTAACCAGAAAATCTATGCAAAAGAGGCATAACTCTGTCAAGATACAAAACAGAGTTATGGGGAATGTTGCACATGATGCTGCAGTTGATGACAAATGTGCATTCCAAGTTTCAGGTGAATAACTTGTTGTTTAGAAGTAAAAAGACTTTTGAATATATAAACTTTAACGAGAAAATCTATGTGAAAAAAGGAGCATAACTCTGTCAAAAATGTCAAAATACAAAACAGAGTTATAGGGAATGTTGCCCTTAATACAAGTTAATGACAAAGGTATATTGCAAGTTTCAAGTGAATAGCTTCATGTAGTTTTGATGTTACAAAACTTTTGAATATAAACTTTAACCAGAAAATCTACGTGATAAAGGGGCATAACTCTAAATAAATACAAAACAGAGTTATGGGGAATATTGACCCTGATGCTGGAGTTGATGACAAAGGTTGGTTCCAAGTTTCAAGTGAATAACTTATGTAGTTTTGAAGTAACAAAACTTTTGATTACAAACTTTAACCAGACAATCGAAGTGAAAAGGGGGCATAACTCAAAAAACAAAACATAATTATGGGGAATGTTGCCCCTGATAATGGAGTTGATGACAAATGAATTATTCCAAGTTTCAAGTGAAAAACATATGTAGTTTTGAAGTTACAAGACTTTTGAATAAAAACTTTAACCAATTCAGTTGCGGAGGCTGACACTGACGAAAGCTCAACTATTCTTTGAATATTCATGCAAAAAAAAAGCATTGAAATCGGTAAAATAATAACATTTCAGTAACTTCTTATCGTACAGTTTCTGTATGCGATTGCTGGTGATGCCTCTGGAGTAAATCACCATGTACATTATTGTTTATTCTGTTCGTACCAAGCGTTTTCGAATATAGACTATAAAATGCCCTTCGTAAATAAGAAACAGTTTTCAGTCGAATAAATACCATTAATGTTAATTAGAACTAATGCCAATTTACAATGTATTAATTATAATCTACGGACTGCGGCTTTAAATACTGATGATATTTTATTGGACCTGGCACCCATAGATTCTAACTTTGAAACAGTCTACATTTCAGTAAATTGCAGAAATTTAATAATAACAATAGTAACTGTACTTTTGCATCGACACAATAACTAATCTACAAATGAGGGGCGTCGTGGGAAAACCGGACTTAATGCATGTGCGTAAAGTGTCGTCCCGGATTAGCCTGTGCAGTCTCGTATTTTCTGTTTCAAGGAAGTCTCTTCTAAACATATATCCACTGTAGGCGGAAAGTGACGTCCTGGATTAGCCTGTGCGGACTGCACAGGCTAATCCGGGACGACACTTTATGCACATGCATTAAGACCAGTTTTCTCACGATGCGCCACAAATACATGTATAACCCGTACAACCAACATTACGAAGAATCACCAAACAATTACAGTGGAATGACAAAAATAACATTTCACACCTACTTGTAACACAATGTCATAGTAATTCAAATTACTTCATTAAAAATTATACCATGCTCGAATAAGTGAATGTAATAGGCATTTAATGCTGCTGTGTTGGCACCATATTTTTTCTGCATTAAATGCCCATTAAATATACTTTTAGTACACTAGGTGTATTTTTCCTGCACTTTTTCTGCATTAAAAAAAAAAAATGCACTAGAAAATACACTTAAAATACACGTAAGTGTATTTTTTGAAGATATAGTGTATTTTTTAAGGAGAAAAATACACATTAAATGCACTTGAGTGTGTTAATGCAGGAAAAATGCAGAAAAAATACACTTATTCCAGTATTATTATGCATTTTCAAGTGCATTTAATTCGTATAACAAGCAGAAAAAATACACATTAAATGTGTATTAAATACACTTATTTGAGACATTCATGTTCTCTGTAACACAAAAATCACATTGAATAACAACACTAAATGTATGAATTACTAGTTATATGATACTATAACTGATACATCTACTCACTTTAGCTCATTTCAAATTCAAGACCATTTCATACTAAATATTCTTGAAATAATTGTGGTGTATTTCAGTCAATGTAAAAGCATCATAAACAAGATTCAGTGTTTGATAAACACACATGCCCCCGTTTGGTGCTGGAAAGCCCATTTCTTAGTACAAATTAGGTCAAGGTCAAAGTAAGTTGGGGTGATATGGGTGGATTGGGAACGGTCATAAGTAACAACTGTGTAAATATCCAAATGTTTCAGTAAGTGTGTTCTTGCTAGACGAAACGGTAAAATAATTACAAGTCCAAATTAGGTCGAGGTGAGGTTGGGTGATATGGGTGGATTGGAGATGGTCATAAGCAACCCAATGTAAGTATCCAAGTGTTGTAGCAAGTGGTGTTGGTGCTAGACGAAATGGTAAAATCTAGTTAACCAAGAATCAACCCATTTGAATTATTTTAAGTGCAAATTAGGTCAAGGTCAAAGTGAGGTTGAGTGATATGGTTGGATTGGGAACGGTCATAAGTAACAACTGTGTAAGTATTAAAGTATTGTAGCAAGCGGTGTTGGTGCTAGACGAACTGGTAAAATCTAGTTAACCAAGAAATGGCACTTTTGAATTATTACAAGTCCAAATTAGGTCAAGGTCAAAGTGAGGCTGGGTGATATGGGTGGATAGGGAATGGTCATAAGCAACAACTGTGTAAGAATCCAAGTGCTGTAGTAAGCGGTGTTGGTGCTAGACGAAACGGTAAAATCTACTTAACCTTGTCAGGGAATGACGGATGGATGGAAGGACAGACGGACAGACAGGAGAATGGATTTTTCTGTCTATTTTATTTGAATAAATCATTAGCATAACTTAAAGAATTTGTTTATTAATCTTTTGGCTATGGAAAAATGTATGCAATGATTACACGTCATTTAACAAACTTTTTTTGACACTTGATTGAAAAAAGAAAATATACTAAGACTATTCTGTATTCCAAATTAAATTATTCTGATTTCAACAAATCAGACTCAAGAGTATTATCATGCTCAATAATTATTACATAAGAAAAATAGGCAGCCATCACTTGACACTTACCTCTGATAAGTTATTTTTTTGTCTTTTAATAATAAAACCGTACGACATTCACCGACTGTTTTGCAAGTCTTACACAATAAACATGTGCAACACAACATGATATACAACACAAGCGATGTCACCAAATTTCAACAATAACTGCAATCAACTGAGTTAGTATTCAACATATTATCCATCATTGATATTTAAGAACAGTTCTATTGTGCATATTGTGCTTACAATTTACATAATCAATAATTTACTTTAGTCACCGCCGTTATACGACTGAAATACTGTTGAATACGGCGAAAAACCCAAAACAAACAAAAATGTACTTAAGTCGCCCTTTTACAGTTTCTGGTTTATACACACTTGCCTATAAATTTGCCATTTTGTTCAGTTTGGTGAACAGAATGAAATATAACAATTTTCACCCATTTAACAACATTCCAATATCATCAGATATGATTTGTCATTTTTGACTTTAAAAAATAGTCTATAAACACACATTTCATAAAAGTAGGCATGTAACACGTCCAACCATACAAAATATAATATGAACCAATTATTCAAGTCACATGATTTTCAAGGCATTTCAAAAACAGTGATATAATTTTCAGATTCCTATGTCCCTAATGTATTTTTTACAGCAGACAAATGACATACTTTTCCTTTTGTATTACTATATCCCTGCATTTACCAGTATTTTTCCCCACAAATGACAACATAGTGCATGTTTGCAAAAATCTGCAGAAGAACAATAGATAATTCATGCTTGTTAGTTTTTGTACAATGCAAATGTTATTCTTTATTTATGAATTTGATCATCCCATTATTATTTTTACTGCAGCAAATACATGTAACATTTTTCCAAATATTATCTTTACTGTTGCAGTTTTCTTAAGGTTTGTTAACATGACAACACAAATGACAAATTTCCTCAATAGTGTATACAATTCTAACAAATCCCATATTTTTTACATTTTATATCTAATAACTAATAAACTATGAACTAAAGTGTATTCCAAATTTTGTCTGAATATTATGCCACAATTGACAAATTATTACACAACTGTAACATCAAGTGACAAAATAATGTCTTCATCTGAAACATCAAGTGACAAAATAATGTCTTCATCTGTAACATCAAGTGACAAAATAATGTCTTCATCTTAAACATTATACTCCCAATGGCTCGGAGTCTCAGGGACCGACAATAAAACTTTGAGCCATCGAAACTTCGAGCGAAACAGAGTTCGAGAACATACCTTCGAGCGAAACAGAGTTCGAGAACATATACTTATACATGTACAAACAGTTATCCGTCGGCCTTATAAATTTTCTAATCTCCAATCGAAGAGTATTCTGATATCTATAATGGTTATTAAATATATTGAATTGAATTAACAGACATCAAACATAAATATATACATTATTTATTTTTGCTAAAGCTGTGAAATCAATAATTGCGTTCTCTCAACACTTGACACTAATCAATTGCATCTTATCTATTAACAACTCGATGCGACCGAAGCGTGTTCGAGCCAAACAAATAATAAAATGTGTGAAAACTGTGATCGGGACTGAGAAAAAAAACTTCGAGCCATCCAAAAATTCGACCCTCTCTAATTCGCGCCAAACGAAGACATTTATATCAATATATATTAATAAAATATCGGTCCCTCGAAGAGACTTCGAGCCAAAGAGAAATTCAAGACAGGCGAGTTCGAGGCATCGGGAATCAACTGTATTTATAAAACAATTAAATAAAACCCTTTTTGTCAGAAATTTCATTTAAATTGTCACTTAACTAAATATTCAGTGAACAGGACTTTTCTTTCATGTATTTGTAATTTTATTTAATCATGTTAAATTACCATAATTTATATCAGCTTAAAACAAGCAATTTGGTTTATTATTGAATGCAGACATGTCCAACTGCCACTTTATAAAAATTAACATACAACAATTAGTTCATTTCATGAAAACATGACAAAACTTATCTAGAAAACAACAGTTTATGGTGTAAGGACATGAAAGGAAATATGCATGTTATAAACATATAGATATAATGGAGATACACCAGTGTTTTTTTAGGGCCAATTTGGGGCCGAAATTGTGCCCCATTCCCCTGTTTAAAAGGTATTTATTTTCCCCCTATATTTACCTTAAAATTCCCCTCAAAATGTTAGCTTTATTTTGAAAAAAGGACCAAAATCGGACAAAAATTTACTAAGATAGAGGAATTTTCTTAAACAATCCCAGCTATTTTTCATCAAACCAATGTAGTGCATAATCTAAGATATCATTTGTAGCAAATCAATTGATTAACGTTTTATAACAAAGTAGAACATATTAAAACATTTAATAATGTTTATATTTAAAAAAATCCCCCTTTTGTCATAAATTTTCCCACCTGAAGGGCCCCGCCACCTTTCCCCCAAAGGTGAAAAAAAAACACTGCACACGTTTTAATGTTCTATTCACATAATCAGCAAATTAAATTCTTAACAAACAGCAGTTCTGGATATTCCTATGATTTAAATAAAAATGACCTTTTAAAAAAATTTAACATCATTCATGGGTGATGTCCATTCCAAAGTGTCAGCAAAGCTCAGCACGTCATCGTTGTCAGTACGCATTTCGGAAATCCAATGCTTGTAGAAAAGAATGTTTTGTATTTTTCCATGACCACAGGCCCCAGACTGTAAGTACATGGCACCACAATATCTACGGTGTGTCGTAGGAAACTCGGGCTTAATGCATGTGCGTAAAGTGTTGTCCCAGATTATCCTGTGCAGAGACTTCCTTGAAACAGAAAATGCCATAAAAGCGGAAAGTGCTGTCCCGGATTAGCCTGTGCGGACGACACTTTACGCGCATGCATTTAGCCCGGTTTTCCCAAGACACGCCTCATATGTATCTTCTAATGTTCCATTTCTAAATAGTCCATTCTCAGGCGAAGTTTACCCAACTGGTGTCCGAACTTTTGTTTGAAGTACTGCTGCAAGAGAAACAAAAAGAGACAATATTACCAAACAAGAGCTGTCAAAGAAAGTGTGCTCAACTATTCAAAGTATTTCAGTTGGTGCATTTTATTTAAACTTGTGTACTTTTTAAGTTATAGGACTTTTGAACCAAAACTAAGCGGTTGCAAAAAATAGTAGGAAAGTAGAAAGAATGACTAGCATACAACAACTGCTTATCTGGCATTAATCACAATAATGTGTGTGTATTTCAAAGTTTATGAGGTCCTTCAGCGCCTGAGGCTGCATTATTTGAGGACCCGGAGTGTGTCCCAGCACTCCTACCTAATTAACATTCTAGAGACTCACGAAAGTTGGGACAATTTTTAAGTCATAACTGCAATTTCCAGCTATTTATTTTTTACTGAAAGATATTTTAATTTTGGTGTGATCTTGTGCTGTGGGGACAAACCGGAGTACCCGGCAGAAACCCCACCTGTCCGGTATGGTGACCACCAACCAAACTCACATGCGCCAGGATTGGGAAGCAAAACCAGGACGCCTAGGTGAGAAGTGAGTGCACCGAACACTGCGCTAGCCAGACAGCCTTAATCACAATAATATCCCTCCAATAATATTAAATGATCATCATAACACAAACATGCTTATAAATACATGTTTGATACAAAACAAAATGCATACATCAATGTTGAGTGATCAATAAAATATAAATAAAAAACTGCCATGGACAAATGTGTGATGGATTTGAAGCAAAAGCGTGCATTTTCTTTTTAGTACATGAACAACAAATTAAAATATCATATTTTTTTATAATTTTAATATATTTCATAATTTTTAAATAGTTTTCATTTCTTTTCCTGTGGGTCATCATTCTGTATGTCCATCAAAGAGAAAATGACATTACTGGTAACAAACTTTTCACTCTTATTACAAAAGACTGATTCTGCAAATTCAATGTAGCCATTTCAAAGGATTTATGCTTTTTTTTTATATAACTATATTAAATACATTTGAGTTGAGTTGTTAAGGTTAAAAGCATTCATGGGTTAGTCAGAATACAATTCCTGATTCTGTTACAAAGCCTAATCAGAATAAAACTGATGTCACAGACATAGATGCCCCTACGACACGTTTGGCCACAGACAAAGGGCGTGTCGCCAAAATTAATATTTGCTTCAACACATTTATTTTCATGTATTTTATATAGTGGAAAAAATGACAAAGGACTTTCTTCAGCTGTGAAAGTTTGAGCGAAATCTGCCCAGCGGTTAAAGAGTAGTCCACACACAAAAAATTCGAGAAATATATATTCTACAGTGGAAAAAATTACCAAAGGCCATAATTCTGCCAAAATTGGTCGCAGCTGAAATTATTTCATTTACGATTACCTACATGTTAAGGTTCTTCAGCTGTGAAAGTTCGAGCGAAATCCGCCAAGCAGTTAAAGAGGAGTTGAGTCCACAAAATTTCTAGACGTATGTATGGACGGACAAGTGCAATGCTTAATGCCTCCCACTTTGTTGGGGCATACAAATTACCATGGGCTATGTTTTGCATGGAACATTTACTGCTGTAGAAAAACCAACAATTAAGCATTCTTGTACATTATTACTTCCAATTTTTGGTGAAAATATTCTCTCTACAGACAGTTTACCAAGACCCTACTTACCATTCAACACTTACTCCCTGAGATGCATGTGAAAAACAATATATATGTGTTAATTAATGACATTAAAGTTATGTAAGAGATCGACAATACCATCTAGGCATTAACCCATTCAAACAATAAAAACATTTCTCCATTTCAATGTACGTTTATTTATCAACAACATATTATTTCCAATATACACTAGAACCCGGCTTTACGACCACCTCGATTTTACGACCACCCCACTAAAGCGGGCACTTTTTAAAAAACCCGAGTGTTTTCCTATATATTTCAATGGTTGCAATCCCGGATTATACGGGCACCCCGCTATTCCGTATTACGACCACTAATCCCAGACCGAAAGTAGCAAATAATGCTCAAAATAACCCCGTTATTGCGACCAGTGTCATTTAGTCATTTTGAGATTGCTCAAATGTTACAAGCATTCTCATTGGTTCTTTTGGGACTACTCAAATGTTACAAGCATTCTCATTGGTCAATATTTAAAGTTGAGACTAAGTTTGAGATTGAGAACTTTCATCATCGTGGGGCCAGAGTCATTTTTATAATACCAATTACCAATCAACAAATTGAAAGACTTTTCGTCTTTGTAAATGTCACAGGGCTTGCATTAAAGGAAGTTTGCGAGTAATTTACCATAAAATATCTATATATTCGGACACTTAAAAATAATTAAAAAATTTTGTGTCCGAAAATTTGGATACACAAAAATATTCCCAAAGTACAGGTGTCCGAAAATTTATAGACACTATGACAATATCGCAATTACGTTTGGATACGTCCAGCATATAATGTTTTTTGCCGAATATACACGGATAGTATCGATTAATGATTGCACGTGCTTGTTAAATACCATGCCGTATAGTATTATTAATGTTTAGCTATGTTTGCAATGAATTTTAAATCATTTCACATGTATGATTTGTTTTACAGAAAATTACGAAGCTTTGAGACAAACGACATAAAACAACAACTGTGAATAAAATAAGCAGAAATTATTGGTAAATTATTTAGACTGGTTCCTTAATAAGATAATTTCAACAGCATATTTAATATACGGTATCAATACCGGTATACACAATCGGGTAAACCAATTATTTATGGCACATGGCTCTTAACCCAATAACGCTAATGTAACGGTCGACCGCCTCCACTCATTCATCTGCCAGGTTTTATGACCTTCATCCGGTTGTATAAACACATGTGCGATGTGTCACCCGATTAACACAAACAGGTTAGAATTCTGCTAAAATACCACTGTCATATCAATTAAGATTCATTAATTATAGTTTAAAATCAGGATGTCCGAAAATATATAGTGACAAAAAATAATGATTTTTGCTAAAAAAGAGGGTGTCCGAAAATTTACAGTGTCTGAAAATATAGATATTTGACGTTACTCCGAGTTTTTGTCACAGGACTTTCAAAATTGCAGCCATGGAAGTCCACGGCTGATTCGCGATATATTGGACATCGCGAAATAATGGATCGAGATATAACGGATCTGCAGTGTATCAAAATGTCAAAAGAATGCTTGAGACTTCCAATATGCAAGCCTTGGAAGTGAGGAATTCCACAATGTTCACCTAAGTACAAGTCCTAATTATAACTCAAAGTTTACAATAGGTGAATAGAGTGAAAACATGACTGTAAAATAATAGCTGTACTACAGGTGTATATGCTGTGAAACTTGTAATGTACATATATATGTCGCGCAATACTGTCAAAACTTCCAAATATTATGAGCAAACTTCCAAAATCAGAGGCCAGGATGTTCAAACTTCCAGTTTTCAAACATTAATGAAAGCCCTGATGTCAACTTAAAACTAAGGAAGTTATAAAAAGCAGATAGAATACAAGGAAAAATGAGCAAGTCTACAGAGTGCATAATATTCACACACAATTTAAAGACTCATCTACTTTAAAGGCACACACAAGGTTTTGCATGGAAAAATACCTAAACTAGTATCAGAATTGAATAAAGACCTTGGTACAACACATTGAGAAAACAAAGGTAATTACACTCAAAGCAACATGGTTTTTCTATGCAAGTTTACTTATTATCGTAGTCAGAAACTTACTAAGTGATTTTTCGTTCGTAAATTGTTGCATGTATTATATATTTTAAACTTCAAATGTTGTACAAAAAGTTTCAGAGACGGCCCTCAAAATGACTTGTCCAGTTTATGACAAATGACATTACTGTTAGCAGTACAGTTATTCATGAAAAGCATGGAACTTGTGGAAATCACCACACTAGCAATAAACAAAGTAAGTGTTTATAAACAGTGTACTTGGACGATCGGTGCTTTTATTTTAAACGGTATTCAAAAATCAAATAGTTTCCTGACGTTGGATATAATAGAAGCTTACACATACAATAATACAATTTTACCAGACATTTTTTTATTGTTTAATATAAATTTGACAATTTTCACCTTCAATGAGGCTTTAAGTAAATATTAGTTAAGAAAATGTTTATAATTGGTGAACATTTAGCAGAATTTCTTTTAGTCATGACACTATAGGCATGTGTCTATACATTTTTTCAAGAGATGAAAACTTTAAATATGCCAAAACTGCAATAAAAACAAGAGGGGGGGGGGGGGTGAGGGGATCTTTCTTGGCTGTGTTGATACTTCATTGTTTAAAGGGTCGATTACGTCAATAAATACATGTCATGAAACACAGGCTTATTTTACAATTATTTTTTAGAATCGGAGTTTAGCTGAAGTTAGTTGTTAGTAGCCACATACGAATATAAACACTCCTGGCCCAAAATTATTGCTTACAGCATCATTTTGTAGATTCTGCCTATTGTGTCTGTACATTTTTTTTACCCAAGCTATGTCCCTGATACGATACATTAAACAAGGTTGAATTGAGACCCTATGTCATGACTCGTATTCATTATTGTACACACCTGCACAGGCCTATGGACGAGGTGAATAAAATCTAAATCAGAAAAAGAAAAAAAAAGCGTTTTGCCAAAAAAAAAAAAATAATTTTGTACACACATGGTCAGCATACAACATGTACAACATTAAAGCCTCATTTAAAGTGAAAATTGTCAAATTTATATTAAACAATTAAAATATGTCTGGTCAAATTGTATTATTGAAAATGTAAAGCCTGCGGGGGCATTTAATAAGGATTATACGCATCTATGTTAATTTTATATAATACATTTAAATATGTGCAGTTGTGTACCCTTAGCTCTAAACAGTGCTAGTTTTGGAAGCTGGGAATGGAACAATGCTCCAAATATGAATGATATCAAAATACATTGGGAGCAATATGTGTTGATTGTAATGTGTCGAGTTGTTTGGGGGTTAATCGTTTAAAAGACAATTTGCTTCGGAAAATGCATTAACATCTATATAGCATTCCTTAACACTATGAAATTAGAATAATATCATTGTCCTTATAACATAATTTTATTTGTCGAGGTAGACTTTACTAATACATGTAGTATATTTTCATGCATGGAAAGGAGGTGGGTAAATGTGAAAATCTGAGTCGGATACCTTTAAATTTTATCTGCCACCTAGAAAGTACAGGAATGTTAGTTAATGAACGGAAGAAAACATGCTAGAAACAACTAAGTTGAACCTGACCAAGTAGGAGATAATGACAATATATAAATCAAGCTATGATTTTTAGTTAAGAATGTGGTTAAATTTCAGAAACAATTCAGTTTTCCAATAACACAAATTACTAGATGCTTTTTTTTTAATATATACAATTTTGCAATTGTGCATAACAGCATGCCTGTCATCTCCCAGCCACATTACAATAATCAATGAATTCACTTCAAATGATGTACATTTTCAAAGACAGATGGAGATGCATTGTTTCTAAAACTTAAGTTCAACAAAAGAAAGAAAGACCACATCAAGCCGAAGGCATGCATTCAACGCTACCACGGTTTCCACGGTTACCTTGCGCTGGTAAAATCACCCCAGGGGTCTGAAGATCCACCCATAGGCTTTACACTATCTGATGACCCAGTCAGGAGGTCAAAACTGGGGTCAAACAATGAACTCTGACCTTGAGATTGAACCCCTCTCTCACCTTGCTGAGTACTGGAATAACTAGACTTTGAACTTGAGAAATGGTCCATTCCTATATCTAATAGCAAATCAACATTTGACGAAGTTGCTGAATTTGCTGGAACACTACTTGCAGAGGAATTTGTATTTGCCTGGAATAGAGAGTTCTGGTTTGACGTCTGCTGTTGCGGGGGTGTAGGAAAGTAGGGTGCTGTACCTAGGGCTCCACCGGGTGGGGGGAGCTTGATGCCCCCCGGGGGAGGGGGCAGCAAGCCCAGGCCCCCACTGCCCCCTGCTCCAGGCTTCGGACGACACTTCTTGGCAGATCCATCCTCTTCTGTATTCTTCTTAGTCTGAAGATATAACATTTACGAGGCACTACACAGAAAGTAAGATCTGTTTATTACTGACCTAATAAGAAGTATGTGGTATAATTTCACTAACACAAACATATGCATAGATAATTATGGCAATTTGTTTCCATAGAATACAGAGAATATAATTAGTCATTCCTCTATGTGAGTTTCGTTACTAGGATAGTCTTGGTACATGTATCTTTCCATTGTGAGAAAATGTATCTGGTGTTTTCCTAATGCGTATTATTTTTAATTGTCTAGTCCACACGTCGATAGTCGAGTGTGAACTGTTGTATGTGCTTAACATTTCAATATCAGATACAGTAGTTTGACGCTCAACCCTCGATGTTGCTGATGTGTTTATTCATAATTTCCACCGGGCCCAGCAAGCTCAGGTGGTGGAATTCTGGACTGTCAATGCGGGGATCATGAGCGTACTCCCCAACCCGGAAACATAACTTGTGTGGGGATTGGTCATGAAATAATTCCTACGACCAGTCTCCCCCTACCTCTGATTCAAGTAGGGCAGTTGTCAGTTACCGACATAAGTATGTGCACTTAGTACTGGTAAACCGCTTAGATCGGCTAAGCTTACCCAGGAAAAGTGTGAGTAGGTTAACTGACCGCCGTGATATGACCGAAATATTGTTTAAAATGGCAAAAAATCCAAACAAACATTCATAATTTCCAGTCCTCCAGTTCAGTTTTTTCTTTATTCAACATATTTGGAATTATTCAGGGCCCATGTCCACAAAGCTCCTTAGTTAAAATTTCAGTAAATTTCAGTAAATTATTCTGGGCCCATATCCACAAAGCTCCTTAGTTAAAATTTCCATAAATTTCAGTAAATTATTCTGGGCCCATATCCACAAAGCTCCTTAGTTAAAATTTCCGTAAATTTCAGTAAATTATTCTGGGCCCATATCCACAAAGCTCCTTAGTTAAAATTTCCGTAAATTTCAGTAAATTATTCTGGGCCCATATCCACAAAGCTCCTTAGTTAAAATTTCCATACATTTCAGTAAATTATTCTGGGCCCATATCCACAAAGCTCCTTAGTTAAAATTTCAGTAAATTTCAGTAAATTATTCTGGGCCCATATCCACAAAGCTTCTTAGTTAAAATTTCAGTAAATTTCTTAAAACCATAACATTCCTTAAGTCTGTGGCTGGCTCATTTATCTTTTGTCTTTAATGGTTTTAATCTGGTAAAGAATGAACAGATGCTTCTTATTTTACCATATTTCAAACATAAAATAATGCTTTTCACAAAGAAATTTTATTTTACATGTTCACTTCAATTAGACTTTAAATAAGATTTTCCTTAGGAGCTTTGTGGGTATGGCCCCTGGCCCACATTACTCCCCCACTGCTGTTTCCGAACAGCCATCGCTGTGCTCACTCACTGAGATATTTATCCGGATGGTCTGACCCTCTTTAAAGCCCAGGTCTAGTTTTGGCCCCTTATCCAGTTCTTTGACACTTTTCTCTGCTTCTTTCTCCTGCTTTATATGCCTGAAACAACAATTGTGACATTTCTCCTGTTTTACATGCCTGAAACAACGATTGTGACATTTCTCCTGTTTTACATGCCTGAAACAACGATTGTGACATTTCTCCTGCTTTACATGCCTGAAACAATGATTGTGACATTTCTCCTGTTTTACATGCCTGAAACAACGATTGTGACATTTCTCCTGTTTTACATGCCTGAAACAACAAATGTGACATTTCTCCTGCTTTACATGCCTGAAACAATGATTGTGACATTTTTCCTGCTTTACATGCCTGAAACAACGATTGTGACATTTTTCCTGCTTTACATGCCTGAAACAACGATTGTGACATTTCTCCTGCTTTACATGCCTGAAACAACAATTGTGACATTTTTCCTGCTTTACATGCCTGAAACAACGATTGTGACATTTCTCCTGCTTTACATGCCTGAAACAACAATTGTGACATTTTTCCTGCTTTACATACCTGAAACAATGATTGTGACATTTCTCCTGTTTTACATGCCTGAAACAACGATTGTGACATTTCTCCTGTTTTACATGCCTGAAACAACCATTGTGACATTTCTCCTGCTTTACATGCCTGAAACAATGATTGTGACATTTTTCCTGCTTTACATGCCTGAAACAATGATTGTGACATTTTTCCTGCTTTACATGCCTGAAACAATGATTGTGACATTTTTCCTGCTTTACATGCCTGAAACAACTATTGTGACATTTTTCCTGCTTTACATGCCTGAAACAATGATTGTGACATTTTTCCTGCTTTACATGCCTGAAACAATGATTGTGACATTTCTCCTGCTTTACATGCCTGAAACAACGATTGTGACATTTTTCCTGCTTTACATGCCTGAAACAAGGATTGTGACATTTCTCCTGCTTTACATGCCTGAAACAACGATTGTGACATTTTTCCTGCTTTACATGCCTGAAACAACGATTGTGACATTTTTCCTGCTTTACATGCCTGAAACAATGATTGTGACATTTCTCCTGCTTTACATCCCTGAAACAACGATTGTGACATTTTTCCTGCTTTACATGCCTGAAACAATGATTGTGACATTTTTCCTGCTTTACATGCCTGAAACAACAATTGTGACATTTTTCCTGCTTTACATGCCTGAAACAACAATTGTGACATTTTTCCTGCTTTACATGCCTGAAACAACAATTGTGACATTTCTTAACAATCATACCATATTCTTGTTCTATCTTATACATGCCACAACTATTTAACTTGTACCTTGCTTCTTATGTGTTTGTTGAATATATTGTACTGTAGTATAATGTTGAAAACAACATGTGAGGCGTGTCATGGGAAAACCGAGCTTAATGCATGTGCGTAAAGTGTCTTCCCTGATTAGCCGCTGCAATCTGCACAGGCTAAACCAGGACGACACTTTCCGCTTTTATGGTATTTTCTGTTTCAAGGAAGTCTCTCCTAAACGTAAATCCTCTGTAGGCTGAAAGTGTCGTCCCGGTTTAGTCTGTGCGGACTGCACAGGCTGATCTGGGATGACACTTTATGCATAATATTCATTTCAGCTATAGTTCAGGACGGATTCAATTAATAATTAAATTCATGATTATAGTTGAAGTACCACCACAGCCATGTAACAATAGCACTAACATATTTATTACAAATGCCCTCCTTATTACATTAAATGGACACATTGTTACATTTAAGCATTAAATCAAAAGAGAATTAAGAATTTGTTGCATATGAGAAGAAGTTATTAACAAACTCATAGCCAATCTAATTTTAAAAGAACATTATTACTATTCATACAAGAAACGAGGAACTGAAGTGATCTTGTCAATGAAGTCAAACAATGAAAAACGAAGGAATCATTAATATGCATAATATGGAAAATGGACTTTGCCACGAAGTTGTAACTATGAGAAACGCATTGTACGCATGCCAGAGTGAAATAAACAGTAGTTAACAGAAAAGAAGCGTCATAACCTATGCCGACTCAATTGTGCCCCTAAACCACAGGAAACAATTTACTTCACAACATCATTAATTAGGGGATAAACCACAGTGACTCACTGACTTCTCATATGAATGCTGACATCGATTCCAACAACCCATACAACTAGGCTGGCACTAAGGCATCTGAATCAGTAGCCCACCATTTGTGGCGCGTCATGAGAAAACCGGTCTTGATGCCTGTGCGTAAACTGTCGTCCCGGATTAGCCTGTGCAGTTCGCACAGGCTAATCCAATACGGCACTTTCCGCTTTAATGGTATTTTCTTTTTCAAGGAGGTCTCTCCTAAACATAAATCCACTGTTGGCGGAAAGTGCAGTCCCAGATTAGCCTGTGCGGATTGCACAGGCTAATCCGGGACGACACTTTACGCACATGCATTAAGTCCGGTTTTCACATGACACGCCTCATTTTAATTTTGCAAAAATTCCTGTTATATAAAAATAGTTCCCTCAGAAAGTGTGAAAATATGCTTCATTTTCAAATAATTTCATCAATTTTAGAATCCAATTGGAAATTTTAGTAGCCAATGACTGGTACTATTAACATAGCATCAAACTTATCTTGAGCACTAGCATATGCGGAGAAAACAATTTTTCAATATAAGTTTACAAATTTATACAAAATTTAATTACCTTAAAGCAATATATTCAAAGTTGAAGTCTTGTGCTAAGGTAAAATATTGTACATTCCTCATAAGAAGGATGCTGAGTACCCATACTTGACATAGTCATATTACAAAATAAAATAACAGACCATTTCCTATGAAAATCTCATACAAATTCAAACTTACTTGAAATGGTCTTGCAAGGCTACATTCAGGTCGAAGGAATCTCCTCTGTCTTCGAAACCAATCCCTATAAATGCAGATCGACCTGCAACAACACACACACATGTACGAGTCTAAGCAGTAATAACTGATAGGGAAAGATCTAGGATCTCAATAGGTACTGGGTGCTGCTAAAAAGGAGCAGGGTGGAAAGCCAGTCCAGCCTGTGGAAATTTTATAATAATTTCAAAATCCAGGGTTTTTATTAGTCTAATGCTTTTAATTGTGGTTTTTAAACATAGTCTGTTCATTTGTCATTGACTTTTTGCACAAATGTATTAAATTTTAAAAGATATTCAACATTTCTGTGTTGACCAGCTCCGAGGGGCAGCAGGGGGGAACCAAAAAGGAGCAGGGTGCAGCACCCTGCTATTTCGCTCTCTATCTTTCCCTAAACTAATATGTAATAACAATACATGTGAAGGTTAAGGAATTAGCGATGTAATAGATGCATAGTTTTCAACTGAGCACAAATTAAGACTTACTCTGTTTTACAGTTGGTTTTATTTTACTTTTTTCAATGTACTCAAAGGATCTTAATAATTAAGTTGCCACGAACAAGACCACAAAGGCTTTTTCTACATGAATTAGGAACATGCGGCTGCAAGGATTCTCTGAAAATATTTTGAACATGTCATTTATGAATCAGTGTACGCCAAAACACACAATCTGTTTTATTTTAATAGCAAGGTTTGTTCTGTTCATTTTCTGACGTAAAACTTTGACATAACTTAATATTATAATGTATACATTAACAATGATAACACAAACTGGTGTTTTGTTCAGATTTAATTTATTATGCAGGATTTTGGAAAAACAGGGTTACATGATGGGGCTTTCTTACCACATATACATGCATAGCAATGGCCTTATCAATGTGACCCCCATGCACAATTTCATTAAGATCAACCACTTTTTTCCAAATGTTTATTTTCCACCTGGATTTTTTGCTCCCTATATTTTCTGCAATATTTCTCTGAAAACACAGGCCCCCCATCCACAACCACTGAAAGAAAGCCTTCCTGTATCTCTGGAAGGAGCCATCAGCAAGACAGGCCCAATAATCACTCAAGCCCTTACCACTCTCGTCCATGATTCTCAGCACAAAGTATCGACTGGAATCTGTCACTGACTCGACTGCAATCCCTGGATACTGCTCCACTGGGCATTTTGCAAACAACTCACCTGTTAAAAAGTGTAAATTCTATACCAGCCTAATGAAATGTAAACACAATTTATATTTCATATATGGACAGTGTTTGACAAATTTGGAATTATGCTGGTAGCCCAGTGGGCTACCAGATTTTTTTATTTGTAGCCCTATACATTCTGCATGAATTCCACGATGCAGAAAGGCAAGCTAATAGTTTTATTATTTATTCAGAAAAAAATGCATACCTACATCATGTATGTATTTAATGGAAAGTAATTTCAACAATATCACAAATAATATTATATTATTATTATTGTGTCTTTTTGTAAAAGAATCACTTAAAGAACACTCATTGATTCTGTATTCAGAAAAAAATGCATACCTACATCATGTATGTATTTAATGGAAAGTAATTTCAACAATATCACAAATAATATTATATTATTATTATTGTGTCTTTTTGTAAAAAAAATCACTTAAAGAACACTCATTGATTCTAAATGTTCATCCTCTTTTTGTTTGATCTTAATTTTATAATTTACTCACGCCACTTACTCGCTTAAGATATGATTTATATGTATATATGTATCTAGTTTTTTGCTCCTTTCACGTTGACATGCTGAACTGTTATCATTATGTGTTGTTGACGACATACTTTGTACAAGTCGAAATAAAGTGTCTGTCTATGAAAAATAAATAGTAATAACAATAAATGATCATATTGTGGATCTGGTCAAGTTGTACACTTGTCATCTGGTACCCTCAGTTTTCTGGTCATCCGGTGCCAATTAGTTGGTGAATCCACATTGTGGCTCAATTCTTCATTTAAAATTAAAACTTTTATCATAGTCTTTATCACAAAATGTTGGATCATGTGATCTGGCTTTTAAATAAATGCAATTAGTTAAGCATATCTGCAAATTGAAGGTGTACTGAACATCCAGAGCACCAAACGGTGTATATTTACGTATAGAAATTAAAATTTGGGTGTATATTTACGCAGAGACATTAACATTTGGGTGTATATTTACGCACTTTTTCACATGTAAGCGTACACGTACATTTACCCCAAGTACAAAAGCTTATATGGAGCACACAGGGCTTTCATTAACGGAAGTTTATGAGTAATTTACTCCTAGTTTTCGTCACAGGACTTCCAAAATTGCAGCCATGGACATTTCAGGACTGGAAGTTTCATCATGTAAGGATGAACAAGTTAGAAGAAAAAATAAAGTGGTTCATCTCAATCTATACCTCCTTAACTGAATGAATTGGCATATTATAAACACCTGATGAAAAAGAAATGACCTTAAACAAACCTTGAATTTTATACTTAATTACATTTCTGAAATGCCCAGGACTTAGGTCATGCAATACTGTCAAAACTTCAAAATATTATGAGCAAAACTTCCAAAATCAGAGGCTAGGAAGTTCAAACTTCCAGATTTCAGAAGTTAATGAAAGCCATGATGGAACATCTCTGCTACATCAGCAGTACATCAATCAAAATATTTTCCAATGTATTATATCAAAAATATGTTTTTAAATAAATAATCATTTAAAAGTTATAACAACAGGTAGCATGCAACAATGTATTACCTGAATTTTTATCCTCTAGTTTTATTGCCACATCTTTTCCTTTGGCTACAATCCTTAGTCGGCCCGTCCAATCGGGCTGATCTAGTTTCCAGTCTGCGGCTCTACAAAATAAGAATGGAAGGTGTTGTTTTAGTTTCAACATGTTTTAACAAATATCCTCAAATTATCCAGCATCAACATGCAGCATCACGTTATGTGCCACCATCTTTATGCATCAAGTCTTTATGCTCCACTTTCTTAGACTTTATGCGCCACTATCAAATTGTGTATCAGTTGTGAATTATATTCGCTTATTGTGATTCATTTTGCATCAAAATTAAGAAATTCATGCATTATTGATGCATATACTGTATTTTAAAAACTATGGTAAAAAACCATATACATAGTTATCTTCTGAAGTTTTGTGAATAATACTTGAATAATTTGAATGAAAGTGATACTTAGTGCTGTTGCAATATAATGTGCTTTTTTTCTGTTTAATGTTATCTGTGTATTGATGCTATTGTTTGTTATTTGAATTGTACCTCTGGTACCTTTCTGTTCTACTGCTCCTTTTATGTGTTACTCCTTCTGTATTATTATTTTTTATGTCATGTTGTTATTGACCAAGTTATTCACACCCAAATTCACTAAGTATTCAATTTTCATACCTGCCTTGGTATTTCACACACAAATTCTATAGTGGCGCATAAAGACTCAAAGTGGCGCATAAAGACTCAAAGTGGCATTTTAAGACTCAAAGTGGTGCATAAAGACTCAAAGCGACGCATAAAGATTCAAAGTGGCGCATAAAGACGCGAGATTTTGCGGTCAGGGGGCTTCCGTGTTCTAGCTCTAAAGTAAACATCGATCAGCTGCTGATGCAGTTTCGCATAAACTGCTATTAAAACTTCAATAAAACAATTAACGTTATATGAAGACGTATTGCTTTATATGGTAATTTACGATTATAATGTTCACACACAAAATTTTGACCTGGCTGGATAACAGTATTAATCGTCACACAAGTAGTCTGTCAAAATAGTTAAAAATGAAACACCACACCAGACCTACGGTTAGAAGAAAACCATACCTAATTTGACATGCCACTTTGAAAAACCCCACCCACCTATTTTTAAACCATTTAATTGGTCTATATTTTACACATTGAATGATTTACTTAGTACTAAATGTGTAAAAAGTATCCTACAACATTGAGTACATTTTTATAGATCCAGAAAATTAGTTTTATTTGATTTGGTGAGTGGGGTTTCTCACAGATATATTAATTTAATGTATATATAATTTTTATATGATTTTGTTTTTTTGACAATTGCAACCTGAATACAAACCGGGCCTAGCTAGCTCAGTTGGTAGAAAGCTGGACAGTCACTCGGGTGTTCGCGAGTTCGAGCCCCAGCCCAGCCACATAACTTCAATAAACTTGTGTGGGATTGGTCATAAAATAATTTCTACGGCCATTCTCTCCCGACCTCTGATTCAAGTAGGGCAGTAGTTATTGGCATTAAAGTATGTATACTTGGTACTGGTAAACTGCTTAGATCGGCTAAGCTCGCCCAGAAAGAGTGAGTAGGTTAGCTGACCGCCGTTATATGACTGAAATACTGTTGAATACGGCGAAAAAATCCCAAAAGAAACAAACAAACTTACATCAAAGTCTGTAATTGTAGTAAATCTGGCTGCAGTATATACAGGATGAGTACTGCAGTTCCAAATAATAGACCTGTGTCCTACTAGTACTATGCAGCTTCATTATCTTCACTTAATCAATAAAAACACAAGAAAAAATGTCTATGTATTCTATTTTAATCGTAAGCAATAAATATAAAGCATTTCAAAATCACATCCACAGCACACAATTAAACAAAATTACATAACATATTCAATTATACTGAAAAAAGTATCACAAAAATACATTAGTAATGCTCAAAGCGTGGAAATCATTTAATTAGCATATTCCTGTGTAGAACCAGTACTTAGTCACTTTTTCACAAGTTTTAGTACATTTCAGTCAAAACCAAGCTGGTTCATCACCAGCTATTGAGTTGGGCTGATACCCCAGACACTTCCAATGTACCATTTTTGAACAGCAACTTGGACAGTCACAGTTAATGCTGGTCACAATGAACAATTTTTCTATAGCATATATAAAGCTACTTCCCGCTGTGGTTTGTCACACAAATCACAAAGCGGTCAAGGGTCATCATCAACCCGGCAGACTGGATCGACGAAAGAAAATTTTTAATGTCACCAATGGGTCGCTTTTCCACTGTCTGCGTATTCCGGATTGTTTCACCCCAACGGATGTTTTGCCAGAGGATGTTTCGACTTAGAACTTTGTATGCGCACAGAGGTTAGATTACTAAATACTAATGACAATCCTTCAACAACCATCTGTTAGGATTCATTCATATATTCACTTGAATTTTGACAATAAACTTAACTTGAACACACATTACATAATCTTTATATGTTTTTAATATATGTAACTACAGTAGTGGTGTTGTGTGTCACACTATGCTAATTCAAGAAGAAATACTACAATCCTGTGAATAATCAGGGTGAGACGTCCCAGATTCTGTTTGTGATAGTTACCTGAAACAAATAAAGTTCAATTAATATATTCTGATACAAAGATGTTCTGTAATATAAACACACAATAATATGTATAAACATACTGAACTGGCTACTCCATGCAAATCCTATTTTATATACTTTAAAACTTCTAAATATTGCCTACTGTAGCATACTTTTTCCATTGACAAACACTGATGAAACATTTAAGAACTTTTATGTATAAACGTACAGGGCTCACACTGGCTTCAATTTTTCTTGAGCCAATTTTCAATTGACTCGTGTCATCGTTTCGTATTTCATTATCATGGAACATACATCTAATAATATCTTAGAGTTTTAAATGTTATATATTTTACTGTGCTGTATTTTAATGCCCTTTAGGTATTTACCAAAGCACTTGCAATTGTTAAGTTAAAAATATAATATTACTCTTAGTGACTCTTACTCTTAGTAATAAAACAATGTAGTTGTTGTTTCTTGCAGTAACTTGGAAAACTATTTTTTCTGTCAACATAGACTTTGATAATATCTACGAGCACTTAACAAAATATATCCATAAATTAAAATTAATAAATTACAATTACCATAATCAACTGTTGCCCTCTGGTAAATACAAGTATATATATAAATAAAAGCTGAAGTTCAGAGCAAATATACACTAAATAGGTGTTTCACATTTACAAAATTGCCATGCTAAAAACAATTTAATAATGTTGATAATATATTTTGAAGTCAGAACTCACGAACATACAGCTGGTCAAATCTGTCCGAAATGTAAACGACCCGATAACCAGTCCATTTTGACAAATTCCAGACATCGATTTTCACACGCCATTAATCAACAAGATAATCCTTTAATTAACTGCTGTGTCTGGCGATCTTACACGAGCTTGCTAACAATCATCCTTAATTAGACAATGAATGCTGACAAACAGCTCATTGTGTTTTCACAGGTTTGATAAAACTTGATAAGAAATTGCCAGTCGTAACACACATGGCAGATGTGCTACACTGGTTATTGGAATTTAATGGTTTGCGTCATAAATTATGTGCTCTATAAATAAACCAGCCTCTAGAAAGTACCTAATTAACGTCCAAATCAGTACCATTTGCTTGTTGTCATATCGGGAAAAGACAAAATCAGGGTTTTTGGCATTTGAGCCAATATGACATTTTCTTGAGCCAATTTCTCAATATTTTCGCAAATTGGCGAACAGCAGCATGAGCCCTGAACATAACGTGAATAAAAATAAATATACTGGTGTTCTTATTTCATAACCTAATTGAAAGAAACGTTTTAAATCCAATGCCAACGTAAGATCTGTTGCCTTAGTTTTACGATCTTGAATTCCCATAACCCACCCACGTTTGGAATGTTAAATTTTCACCTGTTTAAAACATAACAAAGTGCATATAAGGCATAAATATGTATAAAAGCCAACTTACATGTATTTCTCGACAACAAGTAACAGTTTTCTTTTCCAGTCATATAGTTAAATGAGCAAAATTGCTCTCATCAACAATGATCATCAGTACATGCAGAAGTTACCAAATCAGTAGTAATAACCCCCCTGACCTCAACCTCCTACACAGAGTGATCTCCCCTTAATGGAATGTTGAAAAGGTCAATAAAAAAAGGGGAGCATATTTACCCTTCATCATCATAACTGCAAATGTATTTTCAGAATAAATAAACAAGTTGTTCACAAGAAAATATTCTATAAAGATGTCAGATGAAGTAATTTTTATTACTATGCATCCATAGACTTCATCTTACCGATATGTGTAACGATAATTTATTTCCAGCATTCACAGCAATAAAAAACCATTCAATCTGTGGGCCGAATGGCAACGTAAATAAACGAACTTGGGAATGCAACGCCCCTTAAAAAAAGAAAATTAATACTTTCAAAATTGTCTTATTCGACTTTTATTCGCACCATACTTAACACATATTACCTATAACCCCTGTTTGAAGATCTTGGCGGTATTCGAAACACATGTACGGTCGGTTTAACGCATAAAATACTCTCATACTCAGTTCCTGCCATTTTGACAACTTAACCGGAAGTTATTTTTTACCATAACACCGACCGGTTGATGCATCTAAAATGCGGTGTATCTATTATATCAGGATATCTGCGGATACGTAATGTTTATCGTGCGGATTAATCTAATGCATAAATACAACGTATAAAATAAATATACTTACATAGGCGTAACTATGCATACTCCTTTACGCACGTGCGTATAGTAGTTAAATATACATAACATAACAATAGAAAGTGATAAACTGCAAGAAAAACAAAGAAACTCGAGGTCTAAATTAGACATACAACCCGCTCTGTCTGACTGGCAAATCTGTGCTTTTTAACTGAAATTAGTAATATCAGATCAATAATATAAATACATTTAGGTTTTAAAAGGACAGGAAAATATGTGCAACTAGAAAGCACTTGGAGAGCGACTACCTTTTTATATGCAGCTAAAATATATAACGGCAGGAAAATATGTGCAACTAGAAAGCACTTTGAGAGCGGATACCTTTATCTAGGCAGCTAAAATATAACGGCAGGAAAATGTGTGCAACTAGAAAGCACTTAGAGAGCAACTACCTTTATCTAGGCCGCATAAATAAAGGGTCAGGAAAATATGTGCAACTAGAAAGCACTTGGAGAGCGGATACCTTTATACAGGCAGCTAAAATATAAGTGCATGAAAATGTGTGCAACTAGAAAGCACTTGGAGACCGAATACCTTTATATAGGCAGCTAAAATATAACGGCAGGAAAATTTGTGCAACTAGAAAGCACTTGGAAGGCGAATACCTTTATCTAGGCACTTGGAGAGCGGATACCTTTATCTAGGCAGCTAAAATATAAGTGCAGGAAAATGTGTGCAACTAGAAAGAACTTGGAGACCGAATACCTTTATATAGGTAGCTAAAATATAACGGCAGGAAAATATCTGCAACTAGAAAGCACTTGGAGAGCGAATATCCTTATTTAGGCAGCTCACTCTCCCCAATCCACATAATTATATTGTGCAACGAATGAGATATACGGTATAGTATAACAATTTGCCCTATCTCCCAAAAATTAAGAATACCCGATCCAGACGGTGATTTGGATCACCACCAAAATTAAAGCATTCATTGGCCAATGTTTCCAAAATTCTCAGTACAGTACACGCCACGCGAAACCCGCAAATTTCGCGCTTTCGTGACGAGCCTTCGATTTATATTCGCGAAGGGACGTCACGAAAGTTCGCGACGAATCGCGAAAGATAGAGGGCGGCCCCATCGCGAGATTTCGCGACAAATTTGTCAGGAAATTTTGTCGCGATTCGCGACGAAATTACATCTGCTCTAGACGATCGAATTAAAGAGTTGTACAGTTTCACGGTCTTTCTACATTGAGTATTGTAAAGTGTATGTTAAGTGTAGAAATTTAAATTTTATGTCTACTATTTGACAGTATTAGTCTTAGAAAACGCATATAGAGGTAACAATTATTTTATATCGTATATACGTTTAAGTTGAAACTTACTATTCGGACAAAAATCATTAAACTCCACTTAAAATGATACATCACGGATTGTTGTTACAATTAATTGATATCGATTATCCAATATGTAGTCTTTTAATATTCCACTGATAGTTAATGTTCACAACCCTGATGTAGTTGCACATAGTCTACATAAGATGAACGTACAAAGCAATAGTTTATTCAATCTTATTATCACAATACTATAAGTTTTCTTAAAGATCACAACGAATAAACGGTTATCCGATTATTAAAGCGGCAATCCGGTTATAGGTTTTATATTTTGTTATTTACGTTCACAACGCAGGTTTTTGATTAACACGATATAGATAAAAAAAAATCTTCATGTGCTAATCGGTGTCAATATCCGACCCGTGGACTGATCTGCAATAGCTCCCCTTAATTGATCAACAGTGGTCGTGAAGACATAAAGGGAGCAACCATCTCTTATGTTGTAACTTTCAGCTTTTGTTTGTCATTTAACACTGTATAATTTCCCATTTATTTTCGTTTGATTTAACTGTTTCTGTTGTTGATAATGTATGAGGCACGACAAACGATTATCCATTTATTTAACGTTTATTATCAACAAAATAAAATAAATATTGTAGTATTAAATAACTTTCTGATTATTCTTTATTGTATAATATTTATATTTTATGAACCGATACATTATAATATTACTGAATTATTCTTTCCACAAAAATTTCGTAATAGTGTTGTCATAAATGTATGTTTAAATGATATACTGTGTTCCGATGGAGTCGCGGTATTAACGATTTGTTGAATAATCAAAAAGGAAAGATAACACTTACAACTTTTAATAAAACGATTAAAATCTGTAAAAAATATCTTACACACACATGGTAATCAGCAAATAAACAATTATTTCATTCTGAATCCTGTAAAACACCAAACCACACAACACTGTCTATAAGTTACAAATATGAAAACTTGCACGACGGAGTCGCGGTAATCGGTAACACGGGAAGTAATCCTTTCCAATTTGTAAACATAAATAGTGTATAGTATAACCGTAGTTACCGGAAAGAAAATAACTTGCGTACAAAACCCACGGGGAACTACACCTACTACTTTGGCACAGACGACAGAGTAAAAACAATATCTTATTAAATACTTCAATGAAATCGGATGAGACTCTTAGCAGAAATGCATTATACAAACAAGTTTAAAAAAAACAAATTGTACTCAGCATTATTATATGCATTTTTATATAATTTTCACGATTAGAAGCCGAGTCTAGAAAAAGAGTGGGGTTTAGTTTACAAAGAAATGTCGTCTAGATGACGTTTATCATTTACCGCGACTCCGTCCGCACCGCGACTCCATCCGAATAGAGTATACTGTAAATAAGAAAATTCAGAGTATTACATTTATATAAACATTCCTGAAAGTTCTTTTAAAACGAATAATTAATTGACCTCTGAGTGAAAATATTGCGTTCAGGTGTGCATTTTTACTAATTGCTTTCTCGTCGCGATTCGTGGCGGAACGAATATGAGCGAATTTTCGTCGCGATAATTAGCTAAAATTCGTGACATCGCGAGCGAGTGCTCTGCGCTTCGCGATAAAATCATCTCGTCGCATATCGCGAACTTTGCGGGTTTCGCGTGGCGTGTACTGTAAATGAGTTTGCTAACTAACAGACAGACAACCAAACCAACGCCGGCAAAAACATAACCTTCTTGGTGGGGGTTGTCGTTATAAATGCACCTATCAAGGGGGGTGGGGGCGGGGGCTGACCGAGGGGAATTTGACTAATTTATCAGAAAAATGTGTAGGCCAGGGCCTGCACGGCCTGAAGGAAGCTACGTCGCTGCCTTTAAACAAATAACTATTTGTTTCATCAATGTACTTGATCTAGACTTCTGCTCAAACTAAATAACGCCAGTTCCATTTTTTTTGCAAATTGTGTAAATAAAGACATGTTGGTTTATTTATGACAAGAAATGCACGAGAGAGTCATCCGGACTACCTCGTGGTTTTCCGCTAAACATCCAGTTCATACGTCAATGCTTGTACCGAAATATTGGACATATTCCAAATAGGTGCGTTTTCCAGACTAATTCAGCTGCAGAATCCAAGATGGCGGAAGAAACCTAGCACTGTAACGATTTCCCATCATAAATCAATTATTGCACTGTTTTCATCGCAAGTTGGAGTAAATAATCGGAGAATGGTGCATCTCAAAAAGTGTGAATGCTAAATGCCAGGTAGGTGTATTGAAGAAAAATGTAGCTTTTGTAACGTTATTTTATCAATACCAATGGTATTACCATGTCTATCTAAGACTAAGTATCTAAGTTTTGATTTATAGAAATTGGACTTTCTACAATCATATATTTTATAGTCAGTGATACTTGTTCAATCATATATTTTATAGTCAGTGATACATATGCAATCATATAGTAACAAAGACGGGCCATTTTTTGAATTTAAGATTTATATACATTACTATATATCGTTGGAAAGGTCTTTCCAAATGCAAATCAATGCACTTTAATTGAAGCCTCTATCGTAAAGGGTATAAAAGTTATTGCATTTTGAAGTTGCCATGTATATCAAAAAGGTGAGGCAAAAAAAAAGAACGTCTGAAGTCTATGCACTTAAGGCAATTTTACTGTGACAATCCAAGTGAAAAGTCTATCAAATCATACATCAAAAGAAAGATATTTCAATCAGGAGATCAATGCACTTTAAATGAAGCATTTATCATAAGCAGTCTGAAAGTTATTGCATTTTGAAGTTGCCTTGGTTAGCCAAAAATTGAGGGAAAAATAAGAACGTCTCAAGTCTATGCATATAATGCAATTTTACTGTGACAATCCAAGTGCAAAGCTTCTAATGTTACACATCAACAGAAAGATATTTCAAAAAGGAGAGCAATGTACTTTTAATAAAGTATCAGTCAATGAGGATAACAAAGTAATTGCATGTTTAAGTTTCCATTACTATCATCAAATGTGCCTATAGTTTATCGTATGTATAATTTTCGATGCATCTAAAATACAACATTCAAGCAAAATAAACATGTTGTAATATCATTTAAAACAAAAAAGATCCACTGTAGAAGAATTAATTTAAAATGAGGCTTTAATACTACATAGCTGGAAGTTATCGGAAAAAAAAGTTGTCATGGTAACTAAAAAAAGTTAAATATTGATTATTGATAGGAAATCCATCATTATATCATCAGTTTCCGGCCTACATTGGAAGATGTCTGTATGCCGAAGACCCATACCAACAACATGGAAACAACTTGCTTACTTTGGAAAATTCCGTGGCTTACACATGTCTTCAGAAATAACTCTGTTTACCAGGAGGCCAATGATGGACTGATTACCTTAATATGAATTGTTATTAGAAATTAAAATTGATTATTAAATGTGAGAAGTATGAAGCAAGAAGTATGTTCATTACAAGCTAACCATTCAATCTTTAATTATGGGTCCAAAAAGCAATTGCTATGGTTAATATGTGTCGTTTGTGTTATTTTGCAACTAAGTCTAATGAACAAATCAAATAAACTTGAAACAAAGTTGTATGGACCCTGACATACAGGCTATATTTTAAAAGTGACATGCCGGTTATATTTGAAAAGATAATAAAAGTACAACTTATGTCAGGGATTTTAACTAAAATATCGGTGGTCCATACAACATTATTATGGAACTCCTGAAAAATAACCAAAAGCAAACACAATTAGGCCTAAATTAAAATTCTGTGTTTCCCCATTTATATACATTGTTACTGTTAATTGTAGACGGGATTTGGATAGTAGAACACTGTTATATATTATGAAATTATGTGTTGGTAGGTATTTAAAGGGAAACAAACACAATTTTTATTTAAGCTTCATAGTCAATAAGAAAACTTTGACCAATGTGAACTTCAGTGAGACACAAAACAAATGCACTAGACAAGACACACACGTACATAACAAACGCACAAACATGAATAAAACTGGGGTCACCGCCTTGGAACGGTCAATGCAAAAGAACAACATATATTGAAAATGGGTTCTGTGTGATACAACCTTAATTAATAATGTACCATATAAAAGTCTAAATCTCAAGAAAACATCTGGACAAACCATTTATTTTTATGGTTAAACTAGTTCCATGATTGTATGAAATTTCCAGTTTGTGATGATGAATGCTGCGAACACTTAACTCTAAGTTCTAACAATCATAAAATATAATGATATAATTATTAATTATAGTTCCTAACAAAATAACAAGAACATCTGAAAAAGGTCAAATTTCTAGAGGTCATTATCTCTTCTAATACAGTTTGAATCAACTAAAACAATATTGTTTATTTATTATGTTAATTATTATTAACAACATGCACTTCAAATAATATGAATAATTTGTGTATCCGAAATATAGATTGTCCGAAATATATACGCTCGCAGCTCATCTTTGTGTATCCGAAATATTGAATGTCCGAAATATATACCCTCCCACTTCAACTGCATCGCGGCAAATTGCGGCAAAAGATATTCACAGACATGTGGGCTCAATGTTCTTATAAATGCATCTTCTTTTTAAAAATCATAGTACAATTTATTCCAAAACAGTCTAATTAGCAATACGCATGATCAAATATGGGTCATTTCTTACCAATTCGCTTGATTTTCTGTCTCGTCGTTTTTCATTACGTCTGCGCTTAAAATGTCGCCAAACATGTGCTTTCTACATAATTGATGACGTTTTACACAAAAAAGCTGTCCAAAAGAAGGTAATTTGTAAAATATAGTACTGGGGTTTTCCCCAAAGTTCAATGTCATCCGCCATGTTTATGCAAAACTAGGTCAGGTGTCCGGTTCAAAGACAGAAAAAAGGCATTGAAGACCATTGAGTGTGAGAAAACTTCATTGTTTTAGTAAGATAAGATATTATTTAGTTTGACTGAACCAATAAATACAAACATTTCATTTAAAAAGTACATAAAACAAACTCCCAAAAATGTATGTTTACAACGGTGACACAATGGAGGAGCCTCGATTCGGTATCCCATTGACCTTGTTACATATAGTTTATAGTCAGTGATACTTATTCAATCATATATGTTATAGTCAGTGATACATTTTAATATATTTTATAGTCAGTGATACTTATTCAATCATATATTTTATAGTCAGTGATACATAAAAGATTTGTATGAAAAGGCTATGTTATGTTTTTGTCACATTTCCATGCAGCCTGGCATGGGTGTAATATTCACACTGCTGTTTGCACGTGCATAGAATAACAAATCGTCAAAGTTATGTGAAAATAGAAGGAACAAAAAGCTTCCGAAACATGCAATTTTGAAACCAATTCCGAAATGTCATTACACATCATTCAGTTACTTTCAGATAGCAGTTTTCACTAAGATTTTGACCAAATCTATAGATTAAACCCTTCTTATTATTTTTGTTTGATGCAATTATCCAGAGAAATCATCCAGAAACCAGCAATAGTGTCCGGATTTACTGATTTACATACTTCACCAGTAATGAAAATACGACGAGACGACGTTTATATCGCTTCGGCGCATCGTGTTGACGCTTTGGTGTAACGTGTCGCGCGTCGGCGTATTGTCTTGGCGGCACTAGCCCGATCGGATCAGTGACTTTGTTTGTCATCAACTTATCACTTAATAAAGTTGGTTGCATAATGAATGTCGGAAATATATCTACTGGAATGAAAATCTATTTAAAGGGACCTGTTCACAGATTGAAGAATTGACAATTTTTCAACTTTTTGTCACCGATTCCAAAAATAAAAGAACACTGTATACAAATTACAAGTGAGCAAAATAACACTACAGACCTAGAAATATTCTGTAAAAAACCGTTTCGTTAATGAGTAATCATCAGTTGAAATTGATAAAAATATATAGCGTTTGTAACGCTAAACGATGGAAAAATTTGGATTGTTTCTGTTGTTTTCGTTGAAATTGTTGACAACACGTGGAACACTTACATAAAGTAAATAATGGAAAATTAAATATTAAAGTCGGAATGGCCTAGTGGTTAAGGCGATAGCCTTTTAATCCAGTGGTCCCGGGTTCGAACCCCGGTCGACCAGTTTGTTTTTTTTTCTAAATACTTTTCTTATTATACTTGAGCTTTTTATTTCCAATGCTTAAATCTATCAAAATGTGAAAATCTGTGAACAAGTCTGTTTAAGGGTGTAGCACATTTTTCAAAGAAAATGTCTTAATATGCTTTTCACTGATTTGTTGTTTGTATGGGGATACAGATTAACGGGTGCCCAGTCAACCAGTGCGACTAAAAAAATCGTTGGTTACATCAATTTTCAAGTGATTCGCCCAGCTGGCAAAATTATGCAGATAAGAGAAAATATAATATAATCCATCTTTATGACAGAACATAATCAGTAATTTATAATCAAAATATTAAAAAGAAGTAATAATTATAGTGTAGCTCGAAAGCTTGGTGAGAATAGTTAACCAAATGGAGATATTGCATTTACGTAACACTCACATTTGAAGAATGAAATGATATTTGAATACTGTTATAATTATGTTATTACATCCATTATGGGGTATTTTCATAGTGTTTTTAGTTTGGGCGAGTATACAAGGTTTTGGGCAAGTAATTTTGCTAACCAACAAGCCCAACCCAAATGGGCAGGTGCGTTGAAAAAATTAAGCCTTAAGGCAAATAATGCCATCGTTTTATTTGTATGCAATGAGGGATACCAAAATTGACAGACGGAACTACTTTGTATAAGATTAATTAAATACATGCTTATGATATTAAGAGAATTTATTAAAATCAATTAAATAAGCACACTGTTACTGAAATCTTTTTAGAAAGGCCCCTGCCTGGTCCTGGTGAAACCCAGATTTGATGTTTTGTTTGATGCATACATGCCATACATCTTGCCAGGATTGTCCCGCTTTTGTGAGATTTGTCCCAGAGTCCCTTGGGTCGTGAAAAACATGCTACACTGTTGAGGGCGTTTACAGTAACCGTATGCCATAAATAATACTAACCTATCTGAATGGAGTGTATTTATAGAAATGGCATAACTGCTTTTCATTTTAAAGGAAATGTATGTCAACAGGAGACCGAGTAACAAGATGCCCTTCATTCAATTTTGTTGTTTTGCGCTATGAAAGTTTTATACAAAAGTAAAGATTTCACACTTCTTTGTGGTACGAAATGTTTATATCACAGTCAATACAACCATGCTTTCCATGCGGATGACGTAACATTGTCAGCAAAATTTTCCCACCCTTTTCTAGCATTATGCAGAGTTTACATGCAATACATGTGCATCTTAACTATAGAACTTTTGTGTTAACATCGTGTGAAAAGTAAAATTCGATTAGGCGTTTCGGATTTCAATTTTATTATATGCATGTTTATACGAGATGTTAATTACAAGCAATTTTGCACATGTATATTATAATTATTATATAGTTGAAAATATTTTATGTATGGCTGTTACACATAATGGATGTTAACAACAATGAAAAACGTCAGTAAATTACATTTACTCTTTTAGGTCGCAAAAATGGGCTAGTGTATACATAGGTGTCCCACTCAAATGTCACATGTCCCACCAATTTTTTGTCAATGTCCGGTTTTGATGTGAAAAATGTATGGCATGTATGGTTTTATGTTTGACAATCTTTGGTTTTATTGCGTAGTGTGAAATCAGGCTGTCATTTTATTTCTATTTTTCAGGTGGAACATCATCCATTTAATATCGGCTCATACACAAGAGAAATGTCAGCAAGGATACATTACAAGTAAGGGCGCTTTTCCATATGTCCGTATCCGCATCCGCATTGTGCAAATCTGCATCCACAAAAAATCGAACAAGTTGAAAACAGTTGGCCCGTTTCCATATGACCGCAGTCCGTATCCGCAAAGCGCATACGCAAAAGCCATGGTATCTAACTTAGCATGTTAAAAAAATGGCTTTTATACATAAAACATTGAGAAAATAGAAAAAAATGGTCTAGATACACCTGGATAACTCAGCCTAAAACCCGCCAAGTACAATAACTCGGTAATAACGGGTTATCTTTGAATGAGTCATGTCTGACGCTGAAGATATAATTGTTGGATGCTTGATTTTTTAAAAATCCACCACATGTAAATGGTTTCACATACTGGCATAAATATTTGCAACCGACGTAATTAAAAATGTTAAAAAGTTTCTTAATCAGACATTAGAACTACTTGAAAATAAGAAGAAAACAAAAATATTCGTATTCATGGAAAAGCGCGTCCGTATACTTTTTATGCGGATACAGATACGGATACGGACATATGGAAAAGCGGCCTAAGTCCATTGATTTCACTATGGTAATTCATTTGTAAAGAAATATCTATTGCAATATAGCAATGCCCTGGTCTTGTTTTCTGGTAATTTTACCTATATTTCTTTCCCATTACCAAACTGATTGCGATAAATTGTCCAAGGCCCATTCCCTAACCCCTAAAAAAAGCCCTGCATCGTAATGTCAATTCAATTATGATCGTTTGGCCTATCAGGTTATGTCCCTTTGCTGGCTAGCATTACAAGTTAGGCCCTGTGCCAATATTGAGCTACTTTTTATATGGGCAAAACGGGCCGGAGGGCCTAACCGGGGAAAGACCAATTCTGTGGTGGAAATTTCTCCCTATATGTCTATAGAGTAGCGACAGGATTTTCGTCGCTACTTTCATGCGCTGAAATGGCATGGTTAGCATTAATATTTCTTAATAAAATGTACATACCTGCAAAGAAAATTTATTCCTCAATAATATTTTATAAATATTTGTATGATAACACTTCCATTTTGGATGCAACACCAATTTAAACTTACACACTATTGCATTTTCAACACATCTCGCTGTCCTCCACTGTGTAAACTTCAATCAATATTCTGCTACACTGAAACGATTGCGTCATTTCGATTGGTCATTCAATTCTATCATTTATCATCCGATTGGTTGAAACATATTTGAAGGGTTAAACAAGGCAAGGTAAACATGGTGGACTTTACATGAATGTAAATTTATACGAAAGTTGAAGTTGGAATTAAACGCATTTCCTAGGTAAATTTTGGCACATGTTAAACAGTTGAGGTGTTGTTTAAGTAAAATATGTTGATATATAACTTTATTGTCGCAAATAATGGAAATTTGTGAACATTTAAACTTTAAGGTTTCCACCACATAAATGGTATTTCGGCGATGAGACGTTCCAGCGAATTTAGCCCTATATAAAAAGTGACACTAAATTCGCTGCACGTCTCATGAATTAGACTATTTGCAGGCCTCACCAGCTTTTGGAAAAAATCCTAAGTGAAAGCATTGTTCAAGCACTTAGCTACCAGCTATCTGGTGACCTGTACATGGTGGCAGACTTTTGGTATACATTATTAATGGGCTGTTCACACCACATCTGTTTCTATGTTTGTACCAGACACTCACAGCCGGGGTGACACCTCTAGACACCCACCCACCCACTGTGTACATGTATATTGCACGTGGAGGCTGCACATCAGCCCAAATTGGAGCAAGTCATCAATTATTCATATTACTAAACAAGCTGTACAGTTAGATGGGTGTTATTACTGGAATCAAAAGCGGTCATAAAGCATTGTGGTTTTGTGTCAGTAAAACAGTCGAAATATAGAATCTCTTTTTAACAGCAAAACATGAGCAGATTTCTAAATGCTTGAAAGTCTCAGATTACAACAATAATACCAATATTGTGGTCAATGCAGATGATGAGAAATTATTTAGAACCATTTTAGATCACCTGAGCAAAGAGTACTCAATGGTGAGCCTTAGTGGTCAGTCACAATCTGGCGTCCATTTAGTTACTAATTAACTATACCTGCTTAAGTGCAAATAGTGTTATCTGCACACTGAAAAACCAGTATGAAATCTTCATGTGTCATGGCAACCAACATGATGGTTAAGCGTCTGATTTAGAACTGTAAGTATTGGTGTGTCATATGCAAATTTGTAAAAAAATGAATTGATAAATCATTTTTAAGAATTCATTTTTAAAGTTGGGGAGTAAAATAAGAATTGCCCTAGAAAGTTATGTGGAGCTCCAGATAGGATATAGGATAACATTTGCACCATTGCGACCATTATGATACATTTTGATGATGTGAGAATAGCAAAAGGTGGTGAAATGTCTGAGACTTCGTGTTGTTGTTAGCACAACAGAATGTTGTGCCAAGTATACAATGTATTTTGTCCGTAAGTGTGTTTTTCTTGTTGCATACCATTGTGAGGCCAGTAGTGTAATGAAGTCGATTGTCTGTGCATGTTACATGCGACGGATAATTATCTGTATTGTTATTTTTAATGTAATAAGGCGACATAACAATAATTGCTGTAATTTCCTAGCAATTACTGGGATATTGACTGCAATGTGTGGGGGGGTGCCAGTGAGTGCATGGTGTAGGAGGTTGGGGCGGGGAGGGGGTTTGTACTCTGCTTGAGGTCAGTTCCATTAGCTTTAATAACTGGTCTAAGTAGAGCTGGGCTGTATGAGTGCAGGGTGTTCAGGATTGATGGCTTCGTTTGGTTGGATTGGATTTTTTTTCCGTTTTTAACCGAATTTCAATCATATCACGGCGGTCAGTTAACCTACTCACACTTTTCCTGGGCAAGCTTAGCCGATTTAAGCGGTTTACCAGTACTAAGTGCACATACCTATGCCAGTAACTGACAACTGCCATACTTGAATCAGAGGTAGGGGGAGAATGGCCGTAGAAATAATTTCATGACCAATCCCCACACAAGGTATGTGGCCGGGCTGGGGTTCGAACTCACGATCCCTGGATTTACAGTATAGCGCTCTACCAACTGAGCTAGCCGGGCCCGGCTGGGGATTGATGGGGAGGGGGGGGGTTAAAAATATGAGTATTCTTTGTGTATTGCAGACTGTATGAGTGCTCTACTTGAGGTCAGTTCCATTATCTTTAAAGGGACTATGTCAGCAAAAATTGGTTTCCAATTGCACTAAAAATTATATTAGATTATAGAAATGCTCTATACTAAGGCATGTATATTAAATAAATAATAAATAATGTAATACGTTACGAGATATTTGATAAAAACAAATAAGCAAAAATGTTGCATGTCTAACGATTTAGAAGCCATACATAGTTAATGACAGTAGGCATCACTTGAACCATCTGCGCTCTTCTGCTTTGTTAAGGAAACGTGTGTAAAGTATATTTATATAAAATGCTCACAATTCTGACATCAAAATGTAAACATGAAAAGGGCCAAACAAAACATGACTCATATTGTAAATTGAGTTTTATCTCAGAATGCAAAAACTATTTTCCCATTATATGTACGTTATTTTAACCATTATTATATGCCATTATTAGTATGTTAATTTCAGATTTGTTAAAGAAATTACCCCCTTGAGACCCTTTTCGTTGACATAGTCCCTTTAATAACTTGTCCAAGTGGGGGTGGGGTGTATGAGTACTCTCAGTGTATTACAAACAGTATGCTCTGCTGGTGGTTTGAGGTCAGCTCCATTATCTGTCTTAAAGACAAATGTCACTCTATTGTTAAAAACACTATGTTGATTTTCACATGTTTCATGCTTTCTATGAATAACTGTACTTCTAACGGTAATATTAACTGTCATCAAATGAACAAGTCATTTTAAGGGCCGTCTTATGAAACATGTTGAACATTGTTAGAAGTTTACAATATAGAATAAATTCCACAATTTACGAACTAAAAATCACTTGGTAAGTTTTTGTCCACTAATAAGTAAATTTGCATGGAAAAACCATGCCAATTTGTTTATAATTTACCTATGTTTTCGCCATTTGCTGTACCAATCTGTCTGTTCAATTTCGGATACTAGTAAAGATTTATGAGATGACTACAAACTTGAAACACTCCACTGACCACAAGAATGGGATTTCTCCTTGCAAAACACATGCATGGGATTAACATTCCTTTGACCAGAAACTAGGACACCCAATGTCTTTAATTGGCCTTATAATTTGATCCATGAGAGCTATGTCAATTTCCTCAAGACTACCAGACATCAGTAGTAGTTACATGTATATCATCAGTCAGTCATATCAAGGTTTGTTATGGCTCTGGCTATGGTATCAACACTTGTCACATCATAGTTCAGTTTTCAAGCCTGACATGCATTTGTTGTGAACTGAATTTCCGAATTGTCTGCACTATGAAATAATTATTTATGCAAAGCGTTTGTATCTGCTTTGTATAAAACCTGTTTGGCCACAATGTTATCTAGCTGATGTTCAAAGTTATGTGATGTCAAAAAGTAGGTAAAATAATGCAATGGAATCTTCATCATGGTCAGTGACTGTGTTTTTCTTTTTACCTATGTACCTTTTTAGCTCGACTATTCAAAGAATAGGTTCACGTCTGAACTTGGTTAAAGTTTATTGTCAAAAGTCTTATAACTTCAAAACTACATAAGTTATTCACTTGAAACTTGGAATGTACCTTTGTCATAAACTCCAGTACAAGTACAACATTCCCCATAACACAGTTTTTTATTTGGACAGAGTTATGCCCCTTTTTCACATAGATTTTATGGTGTAAAGTTTATATTCAAGTACTTGAAAACTACATAAGTTATTCACTTGAAACTTAAAATATACCTTTGTCATTAACTACATCATCAGGTGCCACAATCCACATAACCCTTATTTGTATTTTGACAGAGTTATGCCCCCCTATTACATAGATTTTCAGTGTTAAGTTTTTATTCAGGTGCAACAATCCCCAGAACTCTTGTTTTGTATTTTGACAGAGGTATGCCCACTCTTCAGATAGATTTTGGAGATAATTTTGTTGTTCCAGTCTTATAATTTCTAAACTACATAAGGTATCGCACTGTCCTCTTACAACTCTTGTTTTAAACGGTTGTTGTGTTGCTCTAACCCTTACTGCGCGGGAACCGGGTAAACTCGGGTCCGGAATTTAGTGCAGTACGAACGGGAACCGAGTATACTTGTTTTCAATAGTGGTCTAATTTTAGTAGTTCCGGGAGTTTCCCCGATTTACGTCATCGGTATTTTTCAGTATTAACCAATAAAAAAAGGTCTTCCCTAATTTGAAACGATATGATTGGTCTTTATTTTTGATTTTATGACGTCGAAATGTAAAATCAACAAGTCTTGAAATTCAGACCAAAACGAGACAAAGAAAATGGCGGACGTTAGTTTTGATGCAGAACTATTCTTTGGTAATTCGGACAGCGATTGTGATTTTGAGGAATTTGAAGGGTTTGATGAGCAAGATATACCTGATGTACAGCCTGGACAATTACCAGAATACGATGCTAACCAGTTTGAAGGCGACAGAGAGTCTCCAGGTGACATGTTAGCAAATTGGTCGTCGAGTGTTGTTGAACCTTTGGTACCACCATTCGTTGCAGAAAGTGGTTTGTGCGTTGATTTGGAGATCGATTCAGTTCCATTAGACTATTTCTCGTTGTTTCTGAATGATGGGGACATGGATCATATTGCATTCGAAATGAATAGGTATTTTGCACAGCAACGAGCCAAAAAGCAGCCGTCTCGTTTTTCGAGAATGAACTCGTGGTATGACACTACTGGGCCTGAGATACGAAAATTTCTGGGCATGACCATTGTTATGGGACTCATTGACAAACCTGCACTCAGCAATTACTGGTCTACTGACAAGCTGGTCTGCACTCCAGAGTTCAGCCATATGATGCCACGAGACAGGTTTCTGTCTTTGTTGTCATTTTTGCATTTGGCAGACAACACGACAGCACCCACTCGTGAACAAGAAGGCTTCGATCCGTTGTACAAGGTGTGTATATATTCATAACTAAACACTTTACATGTATATTTTATTTGCCATCTTGAAATAAAAACATACCACAAGTTTATACATTTATTCTGCATATATGTGTTTACAACAATGTTACATATCTACATTCAAATTTGACACAAGTCACATGAACAAATTGTCAGCCTATTTCAATAACCGAACGGTACCTAATTATTGTCTCACATTTTGTATGAAATTTTCTTTTAAAATTTTTAACACACAAAGCAACAGATACAATCAGTTCAACAAAGTAAAACAATAAAGTAACATATTTGTTATTCTGTCGTTTCAGGTGAGGCCCATCTACGACGTGATAACAGCTCGCTTCAGGAACACGTACACTCCGGATCACAACATCGTGGTGGACGAAGGTATGGTGCCATGGAAGGGACGACTACGGTTCAGACAGTACATCCCAAACAAGCCCGACAGGTTTGGAGTGAAACTCTATGTGCTAAGTGAAAGCAAGTCAGGCTACATGTGTGACTTTGACATTTACACAGGAGCAGATTACGACCCCGATCCTAATGCTGAGGACAGCGAACTCACCCTCGGACATTCTTACGGAGTTGTAATGTGTTGTGCCATGCTTCATGAGGTATCACACTCTTGTGAACTACAAGATTGAAGACTCTGACTGAAAGTGAAACTGCTGAGCACTGTTTTTGTTGTGTAACAAAATGAACTTTATATGGAGTATAACCAGTACATATCATAACACACCTGTATTTACCTGTAATTACCTTGCATACCTGTTAATAATGAAATAATCAAATCTTTAATAAATAAAAACAAATATTAAACAATTATTTGATGTAATGATGCTCTACAGAGTAAACTGGGTATTTTGTAATATGCATTGTTCAAGAAAAATGTTGCTACTCTTTACCAATAATGGACAGTCAAAACAATTTACCTGTATTGTTAATTAGGCAGTATTTTTGTCTATTTTATGTCAAAATTTAACAATTACAAGCTGTTTGTTGTACTCTGACATTGTTTTATTATTTATTAAATAAAAAAGAGAGATTTCTAATAATAAAACTAATAAAATCGTTCATTTGTTGAATTTTACCTGTATTTATAAGTTTATCTCACCTGTACTGGTGTAAAAATAACGACAGGTGAAAACAAGTTGCGTCAAAATGTCCGTCTTTCAATTACCTACACATATTATATAGGTTTTATATATCAAAGATAAACATATAATGGTGAAAATGAAGGTCAACTAACATGACTGTAAAACCAGGAATTCTCCAAAAAATAATCAGTACCAGGCTGCTGATAAGCCAAATACATATTCAGCGCAGTAAGGGCTAAACTTAACAATAAAAGACATCCAGATTTTTTATCCACCATTTGAGACTTTAGACATTTTGATCATATTGTCAGTCAATGACAGTACATGTACTATGATTGTACCACATTAAAATGTCTGACTGGCCTACAGTGTTTCTTACAGCTCTTTGTGATTTGTCTTATTATCCTTGTCAGTCAATGGCAGTTTTACCCTGCTTGTACAAATGCCTGACTACTGTACAGTGCTGTATCATACATTTTCAGGAATCTTGGCAAGTCTGGCCTCCGTGTGTCAATGGTGGGATTGGGTAAGTTTCGTATTGTGATATTCTAGCACAAAGTGAAGATTAATTTGTGTATAAATGACCTACAGAAAACATGAGTGTAATGTATCGTAACAAGAATCATACAACACCAAACACATGAAAACGTGATATTTATACAATAATTTGTTGGGTTGCGCTTGTGTACTGGGTATGGTTAAGAGATTGGGGTTTGATAGCTAGACAGGGAGCATTCATATGACTATTCTAAGACATTTTGTTGAGGTTGCGGTGGCGTAGTGGATACAGTGTCCGTCTAGCAATCGGGAGGTCCCGGGTTCGATCCCCACTCTGGGAGCGTTTTCAAGATCTCCCCCAAAGACACCAAGTACTGGTTCTACCCAGGAAACAGACTTGAGAATCTCTCAATAAGCCGTAGGCTTTTGAAGCAAGCGAGCTAAAATAAATAGGTTGAAACCAAAAAAAAACTAAACTATTCTAAGACACCAAGTACTGGTTCTACCCAGAAATCGCATTGCAATAATCCTGATGGTTTCAATAATGACAATCATTTAAAAATAAATGGGTCTTTACTTCCTTGTTTTTATATTTTTCTCGAGACTTGTATGCATGTATTTCAGGTACATGGGTGACATTTGGGGCCCAGACAAATGACGAAGTAAGACTTTAATATTTCTAAAACTAATTATGCCTGATTTAGATTTTTGAGAACAATGTTAAGGCAATTTACTGACATGTTCACAGGCATTGCAGTCATCACGGTTTGGACCAGCAAGCCCTAATTCTTATGTAATACATGAGGGCAATAAAATGTTTCAGGGCCAGTATTCACAAAGCTCCTAAGGGAAATCTTAACTAAAGTTGTACTTAAGTGGAAATTTCAGATCAAATTTTCTGTGTGAAATTCAATGATTTCTGTACAAAAAAGGCTGCAATACTAAACATATAACAATATTTACAAGTTTATAACATTTTAGTGTTAAAAGACCTATACACGAAAGAGCCAGAAACTTAATGAATTTTATGAATTAAAGGAAATTACTTAAGTTTTCCCTAAGGAGCTTTGTGAATACGGGCCCAGGCCTGCCTATATACAATTGAGAATCTGAGCAAGGCCAAAAAAAAAAAGTGTGTTTCGGGCAACCCGACCTACCTAGGGAAAACCCCTGACCTTAACGTTTATAGCTACGATTGTTTTCCGTGAAATCCATATTCATCAGATTTAGTATAATTTTCAATGTTTTTTACTGAAATATGTCTTGAAAAACTAAATCCCAACCCTACCTAACTTTTATTGAAACCATTGCCCGAAACCAAAATTATTTTTTTGGGCCGAAATCCCCATTTCACAATTAACTAGGACAGGGCTTACAGGTGTGTGCTACCACTGCCATTGTAGACATGGGATAACATAACCGACAGCATAGTTAATCAAACGTAGAAAATAATACTTGTGATGCCACCTGTTGTTTAAGGTGTTTTTAACATTAAATTATATGAGGCGCGTCGTGGGAAAACTGGGCTGAATGCATATGCGTAAAGTGTCATCCCGGATTAGCCTGTGCAGTCCGCACAGGCTAATCCAGGTCGGCACTTTTCCCTTTAATGGTATTTTCTGTTTCAAGGAAGTCTCTTCTAAACATAAATCCACTGTAGGCGGAAAGTGCCGTCCTGGATTAGCCTGTGCGGACTGCACAGGCTAATGGGGGACAACACTTTACGCACATGCATTTAGTCTGGTTTTCTCACGACGCGCCACATATCATGTGTGCACTTCCAAAGATACAGTGTCCAGAACTCCTAGGTCTTTCAAGAATTAAATTGTGTCATTTTCTTGAGTATTTGCAATTTTAAAATATGTTTTATCACATGCTGTACCTTGTTTCCCATGTAATACAGCCATTACGAATATTTCTATCTTACACATGTGTAAGATAACATTTTGAGTGTTTTCATTGGCTACATATTCTTCGACTCACAGACCAATCGGATGACGTTATTTTGGTCCAGGAAAATCGTTAGTAAGCTAGCCAGTCCGCGCATGCTAATCCAGGACGACACTTTTCGCTTTTAGGGTATTTTCTGTTTTAAGGAAGTATTTTTTAAACATGAAACCACTGTAGGCGGAAAGTGTCGTCCCGTAATCCGGGATGACACTTTATGCGCATGCATTAAGCCGGTTTTCCTATGACATGCCTCATTTATAATACTCTCATGGAAACTTTGTATTAAGTGAATTTTCCTCAAAAACGTCTGTTTTTCTGTTATGGTCGTAAAATTGTATTGCTTTGTTGTGAAAGGGGTGTATGGGGCATACTTTTCTTGTAGACGGCAGAAGAAATTCTAACCTTGGCATATGAAAGTGGAATCAACTTTTTCGATACAGCAGAAGTGTATGCCGCTGGAAAGTAAGTAAAATATTACCAGCATACTTCAGTATACACATGTGAACTTGTTGCATTGCTGTAAATATTGTATGAGTGATGTCCGTGCAGTTAGTGATTATGTATTCGTTTGTTTACATGTATAATTATACAGTATCCAAAGAAATACACGATATATCTGACAATTCATTGTTTGTAAGAGAGAATTTTTATTTGTTAGAGAATAATGAAGTTTAATAATAATAGGTAGTTTTCCCTGGAATTAAGAATTGTATTTGTGTGCAAATTTGTCCAAACTCTATGCTGCAGTATTTGAAAATATTGTTTTGACGTACTTTATAAATTATTGTTAGTGTGTCATGTATCTCTGTTTATTGGGTCAACATTTAAAAAAATGTCCGTTTGCCATTGCCTACCCAATTTTGCTGGTAACAGGTAGGTAGATAGGCAAAAAATTGCAAATTTATTAATGGTGCATTTAGCCTCTAAAAAAGCGTCAAACACAGACATTGCTTTTGGTAATTTAACCAAGTTTCTGTTGATATAACGAGAGCTTGCTAGCAATCATCTTTAATTAGACAATGAATGCTGACAAACTGCCCGTTGTTTTCACAAGTTTGATCAAACATGATTAGAATTGCATTTTGAATTGTCTATTTATAAAAAAGGGTTTAGCGGATACAGTTAATTTATTGACACAGTAGAAAACGACCGAAATGAAAGAAGAGCGAGCTTTTATTTAGCCCAATGACAAAATAGAATATACAGAATTTACAAAATAAAAACTGGTTTGATATTAACGATGAAAAAAATGTAGAGTCTGGACTTTTTTGTTGGGTAGGTAGGCAATGGCAAACAAAGTTAATGTTAATATTAGCCTTGTTCAATTTCATTTATCTAATTTTTGTAAATGGTGATCAGTAGTTGACCAGCATAGCGTTACATAGTTCCTTATTCCATACTTATGGGGGGGGGGTTATGTTTAGGCATGTTTAGTAAACTCATGGTGCAAACTGTGTACTCTACTTTAGCATGGTCTTCTCAGTTAAGATTCTCAATTTCCATTACCGTAATTATCATAACTATTGGGACACCCAAAATATTGGGACACCCCTAATTTTTGGAAAAATAATAATTTTGTTTGCGCCCCTTAAAATTGGGACACATTTGAAAGTTGAATTATTTCGTGTCCCTAAATATTGGGACACTAAAATAACACCTTTTGTTGTTACCGTATAAACATTTGATACCCAGTCACAACCGCTGGTTGCATAGCGACTTGTTACATGGTATATTGCGCTTGCTTATCTACACACCATAATGTCCACCATCAGGAGTATGTTTACGTGCAGCTGACATGGGGAAATAACTGATCTTATAAGCATCAGTCTACTTAAAAAAATTCCTACTAATTATTTATAATTATGTCCCCCTTCGAAGAAGTGGGGGTATCTTGCTTTGCACCTGTCCGTCAGTCGGTCGGTAGGTCGGTCGGATGGTCGGTCAGTCTGTAGACCATTTCGTTTCCGCACGATATCTAGAGAACGCTTTGACCTACGATCATGAAAGTTGATATGCTGGTCACTTGGGAGAAAAGGAAGACGTCTATACATTTTGAGGTCAACAGGGCAAAGGTCAAGGTCACTGTTGCTAAAAATAGAAAAACGGTTTCCGCTCAATAACTTGAGAACGCATCGAGATATTTTAATGAAACTTTATACAGAGATAACTTATATCAAGACCTCACTTGGAATTGCATATGGGGTGGGTGGGGTGAAGGTCAAGGTCACCATTACTAAAAATAAAAAACGGTTTCCGCTCAGTAACTTGAGAACGCATAGAGATATTTTAATGAAATTTCATACATAGATACCATATATTGAGACCTCGCTTGGGATTGCATATGGGATGGGTGGGGTCAAGGTCAAGGTCACCATTACTAAAAATAGAAAAATGGTCTCCACTCAATAACTTGAGAACGCATCAAGATATTTTAATGAAACGTCATACATAGATACCTTATATTGAGACCTCGCATGATAAAGGCATATAGGGTGGGTGGGGTCAAGTTCAAGGTCATCGTTACTAAAAATAGAAAAACAGTTTCTGCTTAATAACTTTAGAACGCATCGAGATATTTTAATGAAACTTCATACATATATACCTTATATCGAGACCTCGCTTGGGATTGCATATGGGGTGGATTGGGTCAAGGTCACCATTTCTAAAAATAGAAATACCGTTTCCGCTAGATAACTTTAGAATCCATAAAGATATTTTTATGAAACTTCATACGTAGATACCCTATTGAGACCTCGCCTTGGATTGCATATGGGGTAGGTGGGGTCAAGATCAAATTCACCATAACTAAAAATAGAAAAACGGTTTCTGCCCAATAACTTGAGAACGCATCAAGATATTTTAATGAAACTTGATACATATATACCGTATATCGAAGCCTTGCATGAGATTGCATATGGGGTGGGTGTGGTCAAGGTCAAGGTGACAGTTACTAAAAGTAGAAAATGGTTTCCGCTCAATAACTTGAGAACGCATCAAGATATTTTAATGAAACGTCATACATAGATATCTTATATTGAGACCTCTCTTGGGATGGCATATGTGGTGGGTGGGGTCAAGGTCAAGGTCACCGTTACTAAAAATAGAAAAACGTTTTTCGCTCAATAACTTGACAAGCATTGAGATATTTCAATGAAACTTCATACATAGATACCTTATAACGAGACATTGCTTGGGATTGCATATGGGGTGGGTGGGGTAAGGTCACCATTGCTAAAAATAGAAAATCGGTTTCCGCTCAATAACTTGAGAACGCATTGAGATATTTGAATGAAACTTCATACATAGATACCTTATATTGAGACCTCTTTTGGTATTGCATATGGGGTGGGTGGGGTCAAGGTCAAGGTCACCATTACTAAAAATAGAAAAACGGTTTCCGCTCAATAACTTGAGAATGCATCGAGATATTTTAATGAAATTTCATGCATAGATACCATATATTGAGACCTCGCTTGGGATTGCTTATTAAAAAAATTTCTTAACAATTGCACTTATTCACAACTTGGCTGCAAGTCGGGGGGGGCATACATGTTTTACAAACATCTCTTATTAAATATTCAATATATTTTAGTAAGCGATTATTATCCCAAAGAAATAAACATAATTAATTGGTTTCAGACATAGATATATGCAGAATAGATTGCATCATATATTGTCATAAATGTTGGGACACAATTTCGAGAATTATTCTATTATGTCCCTTAATATTGGGACAATAAAATTTTTATTTATTTTTAAGTGTCCCAATACATAGGGTAATTATGGTAAGTCACCAGCAAGAAATAATCAATCTTATAAACATCATTAAAAAAATCATATAATTTGTTATAATTAAATATTTTTAAAAATTAAATAAGCGATAATTATACCAAAGAAATAAAATTAATTAACTGGTTCAAGACATAGATTTATGCAGAATAGATCATATCATATATGGCCCTAAATGGTGGGACACAATTTTGATAATTGTTTTATTATGTCTGTTAATATTGGGACAATAATTTTTTTTAATTATCTTTAAGTGTCCCAATACTAAGGGTAATAATGGTATTATTTGAAAAAGTTCATATGGATATTGAATCAGTCAAAGTTGAAAACTAAGACCAATATATTTAAAACCGGAAATGATTAAAAAATATAATTACAAGTTCACATGCTTTCCTCATGTTTCTTTCTTGTAAAAGATTTACAATTTTTTTAATTTTGATACAGTTTTATTACATACAAAAAGAGTTATGGTCCTTGTACTCTGCACTTTCTCTCAAAATCCTCTATCAAAATATGTGGTTTTATTTTAAATTTTTTATTTGAACTGTTTTTCGCACATATACATGTTTTGGTTATAAAGTATAGTTGTTTTAAACATTGTGCTTCATGATTACAAATTATATTGAAATGAATGTTTGTACTAATTAGGAGTTTGGGAGAACAGCATTATGCAATACAATTACAGGCTGTTTACAAATGTAATACACATGTAACATCTTGCTTGTAGTTTACAAAATATAAATACAGTAAAATATCGTGTATTATGCGCTCCCATGTATAACGCGCACCCAATTTTTGAAGCAAAATTTGAGGGAAAAAAACTGGAAAACAATTTGCAGCTGTTGTTTGTTAATGTCCGTTCATGATTTTTTACAAAATTTTGTCCATGTTTTTGTTGTTGTTGTTCTGGAATATTGTACTAAATTTAATTTTATAAAAAACGTTATCAATATACATTTTAGATATGCATACATAATTACCTTGTGCACGACATATTAATTCAAATTGAATGCAAATATTCATGTTAATATTCAATAAGTTTGATGCCGTAACACAATCTCCATTTTAATTCCAGTACATGTATATTTTGTCATTCCCATTTAAATCTCCAATTTATTCAATGCAACAAAACAACTGTCTAAAATTTTTCACACCCTTGACATTTCATCTAAAATGCTAATGCATTAATGCCCTATCGACACTGTTTGCATTGTACAGGTACAGCAGTATTGATTGATGCTTTTTCACTGACCACATGCTAATCCTGTTACTTGCTTAAAGTGCTGCAAACATCTAGACAGTGGCTCCAACTTGGCAGTCACATCAAAGAGTTTTTTAAGTCAAATGGACACCGTTGCTATGGTTGTTGCTAACGGCTTGCAGATTTAGAGGCCCGGCTAATTGACAACATTATGAGCACTTTCTCTCCTCTCAGTTGTATCAGATGTTATTATAAATGGCTCTGTTTTTAACGGATTTTATTGTTTGTTCAAATTGGATATATGATTGCAAGGTAATTAGAATATTTTGTTGATAAAAAATGAATTAAATATAAAATAAATATTTAAAAAAATAACAACAACAAAAACGTTGCCACAAAATGATTGTTACCGTGTATAACGCGCACCAATTTTTTATAGCCGAATTTTTTGGTAAAACTTTGCACGTAATACTTGGTCTTTTAGGGTATATGATATTTACATCCATGTGGAACACATACCTGTTTGCATTATGTGGACTTCCTATGCACAATCATGATACTTTTAAATATCTTTGATTTAAATATTGCAAAATGCTTATTATTATACTTTCTTTATGATGAGTGCGAAGAATGATGTCCCTTTAAAGTGTAAATCTATCATAAGACACAGAGTTTCCTCCCTTAAAGAGATCCTGATTTGCAGTCCTGAGGTGGTATTCCAGAAACTTCTTCTTGACTTTAAAATATTTTTTATCGTTTTATTCCACTTGCTTAGTTATGACAATGTGATTAGTGTTTATAATCATCATCTTAAGTAATAATATTTGATTTATAGTTGGTTATCAGCTCACAAAAACCGATTTTGAGCTCTGAAGCTTATGAGTTTAACCACCAGGGCTTTTTGCACCTATCAATATTTTCCCGGGGGGGGGGGGGGGACACGCCGAATGATCCGGGTCCCGGGAAATACTTTGTTTGGATTTTTTTCCTGGTTATATTGGCCCCCGGACCATTTGATACACCAATTAAGCATCCCCCATTGAGATAATTTTGACAAAAATGCTTGGCTCTAGGGTGGGGAATTAGACCTTCATAGTACAATAAGTCTAATTCCCCTGGGTGTGCCCGCCGCTCCCCCCCGGGGGAAAATATTGATAGGTGCATTAGCCAGAGTTTAATGTACCGCATCGGAATGACAAATCAATGTTTGTAAGGCGATAAACAAAGATAATGCAAAAATTATTTCGATTCTAACATAACTTGACAACATATTCTGCAATTACAATGCAAACTATATTTTACAGTTTTGGAACTATTTGTTCAGGTTGTTTATTGGTAGTTTATCAACAGTGAATTTTGTTCTTTGTGTATAGAAAACTCTGCGCCTGTCATATAAAACTAGATAATTACCAATGGTTTAATTAACTGTTAAGGGATGTACACAATTATTTGTAATTTTAGAAAAAGTTGATTTCAAAGCTTGGACCTTAAGTGAAAGTTGTGTAAGACAAATTTACGATGTTTCCGGAAAATCGCCCCAGTTTCAGTAATTTACTGTGTTCTTGTTTTAGCATGCATTTTATTTCTGTTTTTTGTTTGTTTCCCTGTATTATTCTCTGCTATGCAGCTAACACTGTTAACATATAGCAGTATACTGCACCATATATTTGTTTGCCTTCCAGAATTCATTTTGCAGACCAGCTAGCCATGAGGTAACTTTCTCACAATCGCCATAGCTTTTATAGCTAGATTTTGTTGCTTTGTTGTTATTTATTTGCTTTGCACCAATTAGCTCTTTGGGCTGCAATGCTTAATGTAACATTTTGTAATGGTAACCCTTAATTCAAAATGCTCAAATAGGGATGTCGTGGGAAAATCCAGCTGAATCCATGTGCTTAAAGTGTTGTCCTGGACCAGCCTGTGCAGTCTGACCAGCCAGTGCAGTCTGACCAGCCAAATCTGGGACAACGCTTTCCACTTACAGTGGATTTATGTTTAGAAGAAACTTCCTTGAAACAGAAAATGCCTTAAAAGCAGAAAGTTTCTTTGCGGATTAGCCTCAGCAGACTGCACAGGCTCATCTGTGACGACACTTTTCGCACATGCATTAAGTCCGGTTTTTCCACATCACACCACAAATATGATTCAAGTATGATTTACTGACTTTCAAGGATTTTTGTTTGTATCCATAGTTGAAGTCAAAGATGAAACTTTGTTTAAGTGTTTATTTCCATGTGGGTATATTCCCTGATTGTTTAACACATTGGGTCATTTGATTTTCAAAATTTCTACCTTAAATCTAAATTCAATTTTTGCAATGCTGACCTTCAATACCAGAGTTATGTCCCTTTATGACCATTTGTTTGTATGAAGCAACATGCATGCAAATGAAATTACAAATTAGTGTAACAAAAACCTACAATAAGAGAGTTAGCCATACATGTGCATGCAAGATGTCCCATAATATCTGGGATTGTCCCAGAAATGCAGTGCCCATCCTGCAGTCCCGGAATATGTTTAGATGTCCCGGAAATCAGTTAGATTCAGGCCATTTGTTTATGTAGCAACATGCATGCAAATGTTGCGAGAATTTAAACGAAATTACAAATTAGTAAAACAAAAACCTACAATAAGAGAGTTAGCCATACATGCAATATATGTCCCTGATCATCTGGGATTGTCCCGGAAATGCAGTGTCTGTCCCGCAGTCCTGGAATACATTGGTTAACTAGATTTTACCATTTCGTCTATCACCAACACTGCTTGCTACCAAGCTTGGATACTTACACAATGTTACTTATGACCCAATCCACCTATATCACCCAACCTCACTTTGACCTTGACCTAATTTGGACTTATAACAATTTAAAAGTGCCATTTCTTGGTTAACTAGATTTTACCGTTTCGTTGAGCACCAGCACCGCTTAATACAGCACTTGGATACTTACACAGTTGCTTATGACCATTCCGAATCCCCCCATATCACCCAACCATACTTTGACCTTGACCTAATTTGGGCTTGGAATAATTCAAATGGGCTGTCCAGCACTTACCAGGGGCATGTGTTTATCGAACACAGTATCTTGTTTGAACATGTATTGTTAAAGGAATAGTGTTTTGGCTTTTTTTTTTCATTTTGTATGCCTTCAGACCGAAATCTGTTACGCAGCTCTCTGCCATCTGTGTTCTTGTTATGGTTGTTTTAATATCAGTGAATACTTTTTCATGGATTTGGGAACGTTTTCAATTACCATTACACTAGGAATATTTGAGATGTAAAATCATGCAAATTGGAAAAAAAAAGATAAATTGCTGAAACCACTATACTGGCAATTTGTCCAATAATGGGGCCCGTCTAACAAAGGAGAATAATCACTGAAATAAATTTATTTTGAATAAATAATAAACATGTTCATTAGAAGTGTGACAAATTACTAAAACGCTATACTGATTCGGAAATTTGGGTCTTTGAAGGGTACCTATCAAAAAAAGGAGAAAAATCATCAATTTGTGTTAAATTAATTTTCTTTGGAAGATTTTGTTTCACACTTCAGTTTTATTTGAGCTGATCAACAATTCTGGTCCATATTAGTTAATTAACCTTAATTTGCTTAGACTTTAATAGTGCATTAAAAACTTGGACGGTTTAGATGAATTGTACGTTTTTCTCTATGTCTTAGCGCCTGTTTCATCAAAATGATGTGATGAACTTGTAAATAAATGGTGTCTGTGGAAATGTCTGCATACTAAAGCATGTTTCACAGAACTGCGCATTCTGTCATCCATTATAAATTATATATTCGATTTCTGGTGTCAGTAACCTCAGTATTGTTGCATAAATATATTGGAATCATGTTTTTCCATCTGTCTGTCTGCATATAGACACTGTACAGTCCAGCTTTTCTATCCAGTTATAATTATGCTGAATTCACTGGGTTGCATTTTGAATTTTTGATGAAACAAAGGGAGACTACTGTCATGTTGCCATTGTAAACCAGCAGTATGATATGTGATAGATGCAAAGTCGTGCTTATGGGCCTATTTTCAGGGTTAACTGCCCTTGGTGTTGTTATTCGTAATTAAGCATTTGAAATAGTTCCCTTTGGATATGAAGCAATGTATAAAGGTCAGGGCCCGTATTCACCAACCCATTCTTAGACTTAAGAACATAGAATAGACTTAGACTCAAGAAAAATACTTCAGTATTGTATATATACTGGGTACCAATGTTGCTTATGTCATTAACAAATCGTTCAAAATAAAGAATGAGAGATGGTGAATACCAGGTTAGATTCAACATTAAACCGCTTTTAGAACAGTACAGTTTCAAGAATGTTCTTTATTCATAGTCTTAAGTCTAAGAATAGGTTGGTGAATACTGGCCCTGCTTTGCAAATACACTGGGTACCAATATACTGGGTACCAATATACTGGGTACCAATACACTGGGTACCAATACACTGTGTACCAATACACTGGGTACCAATATACTGGGTACCAATACACTGGGTACCCAATACACTGGGTACCAATATACTGGGTACCAATGTTGCTTATGTCATTAGCAGATCGTTTTAAATAAAAAGTGCTGTAATTGTGGCGCGTCGTGGGAAAACCGGACTTAATGCATGTGCGGTCAGCACAGGCTAATCCGGGATGGCACTTTCCGCCTACAGTGGATTTATGTTTAGAAGAGACCTCCTTGAAACAGAAAATACCATAAAAGCGGAAAGTGCCGTTAACTGAGTACTACTGGATATGGTCTCGCAAAAGCAATGTTCAGCCATTTGTATATCGTTGCCTCAACTTGTTTGAAGTTTGCTATGGTTACCTGTTTGTTAACTAGGCACTAATGGATATGGTCTTGCAAAAGCAATGTTCAGCCATTTGTATATTGTTGCCTCAACTTGTTTGAAGTTTGCTATGGTTACCTGTTTGTTAACTAGGCACTAATGGATATGGTCTCGCAAAAGCAATGTCCTGCCATTTGTAGATCGAATAGCTCAATCTGTCTTCTTGCAGCATTTGTGTGTAATGATATAACAGATTGACAGAAGGGCTATAACGATGTACTAATATATTATATTGCAAGATGTGTTTTCCCTATTGTATTGCAAGATGTGTTTTCCCTATTGTATTGCAAGATGTGTTTTCCCTATTGTATTGCCAGATGTGTTTTCCGTATTGTATTGCAATATAATATCTGTCATGGCAATATGTTGCCGGAAAATTTATACTATAATAAGTGATTATAAATTACTTAAAAGTCTTACTTGTATCAAGTCTTTATATAATTGAAACATGAAATTGGGATCACAAGTAGACATGTTGATTTTCACGGCACGGTTAGCTCAGTTGGTAGAGCGCTGGTCTGTCAATCTGTGGATCGTGAGTTCGAACCCCAACCTGGCCACATAACTTGTGTGGGTATTGGTCATGAAATTATTTCTACGGCCATTCTCCCCCTACCTCTGATATAAGAAGGGCAGTTGTCAGTTACTGGCATAGTATGTGCACTTAGTACTGGTAAACCGCTTAGATCGGCTAAGCTCACCCAGGAAAAGTGTGACTAGGTTAACTGACCGCCGTGATATGACTGAAATACTGTTAAAAATTGGCGAAAATCCAAACAAACAAACAAAACCATAAAACACCTGTGAAATAACAATGTGTTATGCTATGTTATTTATCTACTGCCCTCAACAATGACCATATTCAAACTGTTTATGTCATCAGCATTTTGCTATATATTGCAATATGGTTTTTCCAATTTCCTATATATTGCAATATGGTTGTGCCAATTTCCTATATATTGCAATATATTGCAATATGAATTTGCCATTGTCCTATATATTGCAATATAGTTTTTGCCAGATTGTTGCAGTCCAAATTGACAGTGTTTCCATTTTAAATTTAAATTACATTTCTGATAATGCACCATTTTACATTATCGGCTTTTAAAAAGTCTTTAAAGGAAAGTATTCCACCGCATGCAATTTTTGCTTATAGACTATTCAGCATTGCAAATCGGGTAACTTGTTAGATGTGTTTCCCATCAGGGAATAGCTGTTAATCTTGTAAAATTTGTTCATCTTATAATGGAGATTTGGTATATTTATATTTATTTGAACTCTGGTTGATTTTAGCCCAACCACAATTTTAATTATGTCCCTTTAGGGTTGAAAACATATACCTGTAGTTGAAAATGCCTTGCTTTGTTACTCATATTTTTACTAGCAATTTTATTACTCATTTCATACTTAACAAAAAAAGTTCATTATGATGTATTGCCTGTATTTTATCCTGTAATGGTCCTGCCCATGTTTACAGTAGTGAATACTATTGAGTTATACATGCTCTTAATAATTATGCTGTTATTGAATGTTGTTGCTTATTTATATCGCTTTATATTGTTAAAATAGTTTGACATAATAAATAAAGATAATATTACAGATGTTATAATACCAGGCGTCAAATTAAAGGATTGGTATCAAAAACGCCATCCAATACCTAAATTACAGCTATCAGTATCGCATTAACTATGTGTACATGTGAAACAAATAAGAAACGCCATCCAATACCTGAATTACATCTATCAATATCTCATTAACTATGTGTACATGTGAAACAAATAAGAAACGCCATCCAATACCTGAATTACATCTATCAATATCTCATTAACTATGTGTACATGCGAAACAATACCTGAATTACATCTATCAGTATCTCATTAACTATGTGTACATGTGAAACAAACCAATTACATCTATCAATATCTCATTAACTATGTGTACATGTGAAACAAACCAATTACATGTATCAATATCTCATTAACTATGTGTACATGTGAAACAAACCTTAAAGGGACTTGTTCACAGATTGTCAGAAAAATGTCATTTAATGGACAACTCAAACACAGATATTATATGAAGAAAAATATATAATTAAAATATTTGCCTTTGGCAGGACTTGAACCTACAACCACTGGGATCCATGCCACAGCAGTCTCATTAAAATCAAATTTTAAGTTAGGATCTTAAAGAATCATGTTCAATTGACCTTCCGAACAATACAAATCTCAGCCCTGCTGTTGACCTTCCGAACAATACAAATCTCAGCCCTGCTGTTGACCTTCCGAAACAATACAAGTCTCAGCCCTGCTGTTGACCTTCCGAACAATACAAATCTCAGCCCTGCTGTTGACGTTCCAAACAATACAAATCTCAGCCCTGCTGCACCCAATGAAATTGCTTTTTGCACAGCAAAGTTTGACCATGGTTGTAAAAGTAAGTGACGCTTTTCCAACTGATTCTCGGGATTAAATCATGTACAGTTAATTATGCCCCTCTTGTGGGGGTATCTTGCTTTGCACCTGTCCGTCGGTCGGTAGGTCAGTCAGTCGGATGGTTGGTCTGTCCGTAGACTGGTTCGTTTCCGCACGATATCTAGAGAACGCTTTAACCTACGATCATGAATGTTGGTATACTGGTTACTTGGGAGGAAAGGAAGACGCCTATACATTTTGAGGTCAACAGGTTAAAGGTCAAGGTCACTGTTGCTAAAAATAGAAAAACGGTTTCCGCTTAATAACTTGAGAACGCATCAAGATATTTTAATGAAACTTTATACATACCTCGCTTGAAATCGCATATGGGGTGGGTGGGGTCAAGGTCAGGGTCACCGTTACTAAGAATAGAAAAATGGTTTCCGCTCAATAACTTGAGAATGCATAGAGATATTTTTATGAAACTTCATACATAGATACCTTATATTGAGACCACGCTTGGGATTGCATATGGGATGGATGGGGTCAAGGTCAAGGTCACCGTTACTAAAAATAGAAAAACGGTCTCCGCTTAATAACTTAAGAACGCATCATAGATACTTTATACTGAGACCTCGCTTGGGATTGCATGTAGGGTGGAGGGGGTCACGGTCTAGGTCGCCATTACTAAAAATAGAAAAAACAGTTTCCGCTCAATAACTTTAGAACGCATTGAGATATTTTAATGAAACTTCATACATTTACACCGTATATCGAGACCTCGCTTGGGATTGCATATCGGGCGGGTGGGGTCAAGGTCACCATTACTAAAAATAGAAAAACGGTTTCCACTCAATAACTTTTGAATCCATAAAGATATTTTAATGAAACTTCATACATTGATACCATATATCGAGACCTCGCTTGGGATTGCATATGGGGTGGGTGGGGTCAAGATCAAGGTCACCATAACTAAAAATAGAAATACAGTTTCTGCTCATTAACTTGAGATCGCATTGAGATATTTTAATGAAGCTTCATTTCGTGGTCAAGGTCAAGGTGACAGTTTCTAAAAATAGAAAATGGTTTCCACTGAATAACTTAAGAACACATCAAGATATTTCAATGAAACTTCATACATAGATATCTTATATTAAGAACTCTCGTGGGATTGCATATGTGGTGGGTGGTGTCAAGGTCAAGGTCACTGTTACAAAAAATAGAAAAACGCTTTTTGCTCAATAACTTGACAAGCCTTGAGATATTTTAATGAAACTTCATACATAGATACCTTATATCGAGACCTCACTTGGGATTGCACATGGGGTGGGTGGGGTCAAGGTCACCATTGCTAAAAATAGAAAAACGGTTTCCGCTCAATAACTTGAGAACGCATCGAGATATTTTAATGAAACTTCATACATAGACACCATATATTGAGACCTCGCTTGGGATTGCATATTAAAAAAAATTTCTTCACAATTGCACATATTCACAACTTGGCTGCAAGTCGGGGGGCATACATGTTTTACAAACATCTCTTGTTTTTGTTTGTATAACAGTGGATATAGTGGTACCTTAAGCGACTAGACACCCGAAGTTCACGTTACTTTCCTGCATAGTTTTTGTGTTTTATATATAAGGTATACCTCAACATTTTGAAGGCAACAATTTGATTGGCTCCGGAAAAGGTAATCTGAACGTGACCCCTAATGTGAAGTCATCAGATCCAGTCAGCGGATAATATAGTAGCGTCAGACTGGAGATGATTTTAATGAGATTGCATTCCATAGTTGCCATTCGTACTTCCAGTCATAGTGGTGAATTTTTAATTGATGTGATTATGAATTAGTGGACAAAAGCCCCTTTCTGATATTGTATACTGTGTATGCATTTCAATAGGAAATTCCATTCCATCAAATCGAACTAAATATTAATTGCAATTAACTGTTGATAAACAGATGAAAAACCTTGCAAAACGTGATAATTAACATTAAATTCATCAAGGGGCTTTTGTCCACTCTGTCATATTTACCAAGAGGCTTTTGTCCACCGTGTTAAATCTACCAAGGGGCTTATGTCCACTCTGTCAAATAAACCAAGGGGCTTATGTCCATGTGTGCATTTTTAGACCAAGGGGCATTCGGGCAAGGGGCTTTTGTCCGGATACCTTTTTGACACTATGTAAATAATTAACATTTTGTCCAAAAAAAATGATAAAAAGCTTTACAAACTCTTTATAATTTTATCCATTTCAGTTGATGATTTCTGTGTCAGTAGTGTTATTTCGCTTATTTGTATAATAGCGATTCGACTGTACTTTATGTAACCAAGGTTGTGGCACAGAAGTTGTTGACTTGTTTACCTAATTCAGAACAGGTTTGTTCATATAATGTACTTCTTGGTCTTTTTTGCAGGGCAGAGATTGTACTGGGAAAAATCTTACAGAAGAAAGGATGGAGGTAGGTTGGATTGTTTCCTCAATGCTCTAATCTATGAAAAAATAAATTTGTAAAATTCTTCTTTCTTCCCATTATTTTATGAAATACTGGTACATTGTATTAGATAAATGCCAGTTAGCAAACAACCAACAAAAATATTGTTAATGTTGGTGACACATTATGCAAAACACCTTTTGAGACTTTCTGTGTCCTCTCCAAACTGCAACATATAGTTATCGTAGTCAAGAAATATTACTTCACAGTTTTTGCCAAGGTTTTCAAAAATATGTATTTTTTAATTTAATATAGAGGTCCAGCTATAGTGAGTGACAAATTGCATACTTAACACTTTGTGAAGTTTCTGTAACATTTTTCGATATCAAGCTTTTTATGCCCCCGGCATCTTGATGCAGGAGGCATGTAGTGATTGTTCTGTCTGTCTATCCGTCTGTCTGTGACAAGGTTAAGTCGATTTTACCGTTTCGTCTAGCACCAACTCCGCTTACTTCAACACTTGGATACTTGCCCAGTTGTTGCTTATGACCATTCAACCCATATCACCCAACCTCACTTTGACCTTGACCTTGACCTAATTTGCACTAAGAATAATTCAAATGGGCTGTTTCTTGGTTAACTAGATTTTACTGTTTCGTCTAGCACCAACACCGCTTACTACAACACTTAGATATTTACACATTTGTTACTTATGACTGTTCCCAATCCACCCATATCACCAAACCTCACGTTGACCGTAACCTTGACCTAATTTGGACTAAGAAATGCGCTATCCAGCGCCAACTGTGGACATGTGTGTTTATCAAACACAGAATCTTGTTATTTCTTGTTTAGGAGGTCCAGCTACATTGTGTCTTCTAAAATCTACTGGGGAGGAAAGTAAGTGTGCATTTCTTAAGCAATAAGATTACATATTTTTTTATTGCAGCTCTTGTCATTATATTTATAATTGAAGATTTTTTTTTTTTTTCTAGTTCGGGTGCACATTTTTGCAGAGAAAATTTTATCCAAACACAAAATTTGCAAATGAAATTTCATTGAAACTTTATCTTTAAAAGTAATTTCAGTTTTCCTGGCTTGTATAAATGCTGTATTTTATGCTTTCCAGTGGTTTATTGGGAAATATCAGTGAAATAAAATTGTAATTAACTATTTTAAAACAGTGAAAAAAAGGTAATTCACTAACAATTAAAACTTTCATAATGTAACTACTTTTTCACCGGGAAGTTGGAAAATGCCAAAATGTGTTGGTTTCTGTAGACTAACAATTTTTCATTCACTCTTGATCATAGAAAATATGTTTTATGATCACTTTTGAATTAAAATCGATATTCTAACAAAACCAATAAATATCCTCTATTTCTTACTCTTTCCAGGGCAGAAACTGAGAAAGGGTTGTCAAGGAAACACATTATAGAAGGTAACTGGCAGTTCTCACCATGAACATTGAAATTATTTGCTATCGGCTGTGGTTGATAGTGTGCGTTAACTGGCAGTTCTCACCATGAACATTGAAATTATTTGCTATTGACTGTGGTGGATAGTGTGCATTTCAGTGATATAACATGGCTAAGAACTGTGTAGTTTTGTCATGCATTATTTAAGAAATTATTTTCAGTTTGTCATTGTTTATCGGCCAATAAACAACGTTTTGGAGATCTGATTCCTAGGAATAAACCACAAGGGCATTAGCAGGTATCAGAACGACAAAGGGTTGTTTTGGGTCCGATTACAAAAATAATGCAAAATTATTTTGATTCTAACGTGATCTGACAAATATTTGTTGCAGTTATAATGGGAACTACATTATACCATGATTAGCCCAACTTTCCGTGCGAACATTTGAACGAGTGTCTCCGCTGTTACTAGTGCGTCACTCATTGATACAAATTCATTGTAACGTTTCTTTCATTGATAAAAACTGACAAAATGTAAGTCTCGGAACTATTTTTCCTTGTTGTGTACTGGGTAGTTTAACAATGATAACTTTGTTCTTTGTCTTAAGAAAAATCTGCAAGTGTCATGTAAGAATGTTGTATACACATGTCAGTATTTACAAGTTTGAACAGTTATTAAATCTGGAATCTTTTACTATATTGTGTAATCAGTTATGATTCTGACATTTAAATATTGGTTTCTTAGCTCTATTTGTAAACATATATCAGATATACATGTACACAAGTTTATAGTTGTTTAAATTTGGTTGATTATGAGGAAATAATCCATTTGCTGAAAATAGGGGAATTATAAACATGCTGCAATTGTCTATATTTGAATCGTCAAATTTACCTTTATTGTGGTGTCGATGTTTATAATGATTCTCACTCGCATTTTTACCAGTTATAGTTTGACTGTTAACATATCGAGGGTTGAATACAAAACTAGTGTATCTGATATAGAAATGTTAAGTATATACACAAGTTTCACATTCCACCGTCAAAATGGTCATAGTTTTAGTGTGGATGCTAACCTGTTGTAGGTCTGAAGGGCTCCCTGGAGAGGCTACAGCTGGAGTATGTGGATATCGTGTTCGCCAACAAACCAGACGTCCATACACCCATGGAAGGTACCCAGTACACGCTCCTTTCACTATTAAAGGTTTATATGGTCTGCAATGTACATGTAGCTTCAGCTGTTTTAATACAAAACTAAGATCTTAACAGAGCAGAATGATTATGTTCATGATGTGAAACTACTAAGACATAGACACAAATTTAAATTGCAAAGTTTGAGGTGACTAATAATATTAATAATGATCAATTAAATGTAAAAAATATGGTATATTAAAACATTTGAGACTTCTCTAATGTAAAGGGAAGTAATTAAAACAAAGCAGTTGTCTCTCTTTGTTAAAAAATTGTCATTGCACAAATGGCTTTTCTGTAGACTTAAGATTTGAAAAAGCATATAATAATCATATACTGATGATGCTACATGTTGTTATTCAGAGACGGTTCGTGCGTTCACCCATGTGATCAACCAGGGCTGGGCGATGTACTGGGGCACCTCACGATGGTCGCCCACAGAAATCATGGTAAGAGAGTGGCTTGAGTATTGTTTTTTTACTTTATGTGTGCTTCAAACATTTTATAAACATAAATTGCACCATTCCAGTCACAAGTAGATATATTGTTGAGAGCAATGGTTTGAATATTGACAGTATTTTTAAAGAAAACTCAAATAATTTCAATTAATATATTGGTAAGTTTTCATAGACAATAACTAAATGTGCAATTTGAAGACAACTTAGACACATTCAGCATGATATTATTATTTCTGTTATGAATTACATTGTAGAGTGTATTAAGTATTTTGTAGGAAACTTGAATTTTAATGCCCCAACAAAGTGGGAGGCATTAAGCATTGCACTTGTCCGTCCGTCCGTATGTACATACGTCCAGAAATTTTGTGGAATCAAACTTCTCTTTAACGGCTGGGGGGGATTTCGCTCAAACTTCCACAGCTGAACAACTTGAATGTGTAGATGATTTATCAGGAAGTAATTTTGGCTGCAACCAATTTTGGCAGAATTATGGCCCTTTGACATATTTTCCACTATATATTTCATGAAATTTTGTGGACTCAACTCCTCTTGAATGACTGGGCAGATTTTGCTCAAACTTTCACAGCGGAACAACCTTAATGTGTAGGTGATCGTAAAGGAAGCATTTTTGGCAGAAGTATGGCTCTATGTCATGTTTTTTGCTATATATACATGTACTTCATGACGTTTTGTGGACTCAACTCCTCTTTAACGGCTGCGGATTTCGTTGAAGCATTCACAGATGAACAACCTTAATGTGTCGGGGATCGTAGAAAAAAGGAATTTTGGCTGCGACCAAGTTTGGCAGAATTATGGTCCTTAGTCTTTTTTCTTATTTTTTTTCCACTATTGAATTTATATGACAATACATTTTTGAGGACAAAAGTTAGTGTTGGCGACACGCTCTTTGTCAGTGTCCAAACATGTGTCGTGGGGGCATCCTTGTCTGTGACACATCTAGTTTCTTCTATGACTTACATTGAAGGAGGCCTATTATATTCTTTCTGTTATGCTATGACTTGCACTGTGGCAAGCTTATTTACTTCTGTTTTGACTTGGACTTCAGGAAGTGTATTCAGTTTTTCTGCCAATACCATACATGCCGTACGTCCTGGTCTCGCCGGGATTGTCCCGAATTTGCGAGGTTTGTCCCGGCGTCCCGCTTAGATGCATTTTGTCTCGGTCAACCACAAAAATCGATGTTAGTGTGCTTTATTCGGCCAACAGTTGACTTCACATTGTGTCAAAGATGAGCAGTAATTATTGGTCCATTTGGTCTGGATTTTCGCGCCTACAATGCTAGTCATTAACACCTGTATTTTGCAAAAAACAGTCACCCGACCCGCTCAACATCAGAGTGTAACAGTTTGACGTCATCATCAGTTAATATCCTGCATGCCATCCATGGCAAAGTCTTTTCTCGGTTGTCGCTCTGATTAGCAGCCACATTACAGCTCTGGGTCGTGAAAAACGTGCTACACTTGAAGGGCGTTTACATTAACTGTATGTCATAAATCAATACTAGCCTATCTTAACGACAATAAAGTTATCGATACGGCGTAACTGCTTGTCATTGTAAAGGAAATGTTTATGGTGACAAAAGACCGAGTAACAATATGTACTGCCCATCATTCTAGATACCGATACCAAATGTTGTTGCTTTGCGCTACGAAAGTTTTTTGCATAAGTAAAGATTTCACAGTTGTTTGCACAACAAAATTTTATATCGCGGTCAATATACCCACGCTTTCCATGCGGATGACGTGACGTACACATCGGCATAATTTTCCAGCGCTTTTTCGCAGAATACAGAGTTTCGATTTTATTATACACATTTTCATGTAACGCAATGTTATAATTACTATATAGTTGAAAATATTTTATGTTACACATTATCGACAACAATGAAAAACGTCATTGTGAGTAAATTGCTTTTACTTTTTTATGTCGTGAAAATAGACTTGTGTATACATGTGTCCCGCTCAAATGTCAAATGTCCCGGCGATATTTTGTCAATGTCCCGTTTTGGCCTGAAAAAATTATGGCATGTGTGGCCAGTACCTATGTTGAAAGAAGCATGTTTTCGACTTAAGGAAGCAGATTCAGTTTTTCTGCCAATACTATGTTGAGAGAAGCAGTCCTTTATTTCTGGTGTAAGAAGCTTTTTCAGTACTTACTGCTGCTATGACTTACTCTGTAGGAGGCGTATTCCGTAGCGCGTCAGTTCAACCTGATCCCCCCCGTGGCAGAGCAGACAGAGTATCACCTCTTCCAGAGAGAGAAAGTGGAGTTGCAGATGCCAGAACTCTATCATAAAATTGGTAAGACTTCAGCATAGTTTATTTTGCTTTTAGAATATTTCAAAATTATATAACACTGTTTTGTTGTTAGGTATTTAATATTTTAAGTTCATATTTTGATGGTTAGGCATGAAGCTGATGTATCTGCTTTACATTTCTATATCAGATACAGTGGTTTCACACACAACTCTCCCTTTTTATTCTAACTTCACATCTTTGGTCGGCAGTGCATAGATTTTCATGTGTCTTAGATGTGAACGATATTGAGTAACAGCATTTGTATATGGTTATAAAACCCATTATGTTATTGGGACATAACAGCTTATGTTATTTATGACATAACAGTTTATGTTATTTATCAAAACATTCTAAAGGTGATGAGAATTTCTACAGGTCTTACATTTGTGGTAGTTATGTTAAAATGTAACTGTGGTGATCGTTTTTGCTTAAATGTACAGGTATAGGAACTGTCATCTGGTCCCCACTGGCCAGCGGAATCCTCACAGGGAAATACGATGATGGCATACCCATCTACTCACGAGCAGCACTGAAGGTACGAAAATATGTAAAAAATAAAACAAAAAACTTTGGTTTCCCAGTTTTTACACTGGGTTTTTTGTTTACTAAAAACGTCATCATTTGGTGTAGTCACAGTGAAATACGTAGCGTTCTAAAAATAACAGTTAAATAAACGTGTGAAAAAAATAGCGATCAGATAAAGCTAAAGTTTCTACAATGGGCTTTAGTAGTAAGATAAAATAATATAGACCCTCGGGTATGTTTTTAGTGTAAGGTTCAGTTAATAAAATACTTATGAGATGACTCTGTTTAGTAGTGTACTGAGAAAGAGGAGCCGAGAACACTTACATTTCATATGCAAAACACAAACTAGGTAGTTAGAATGGGTGTTGGGGGATTGCAGTGGTGGCGGAGGGAGGGAGGGAGATTTTCGTGGAGGGAGGGAGATTTTCGTGGATTTCGTGGGTAGATGAAACCACAAATGCAAGCGAAGATGAATAATTGACAAGTTTAATTGGTACTTGCTCAACAACTGCCTGTACGTGTCTAATAACATCTTTTGGTGACCATGATTACGTAATTTGGGCTAAATGACGGACTTGGAAGTTTACAGAGTAGAGAAGTCAAACTGTAGATCACCGGAGCAGGACACCACTGCCAATCCTGATTACGTAATAGAAGGCTTAGACATAAAGTTATGATGAATATTTAATTTACGAAAGCTAACTATAGCACTCACATTTTCTTTTTCAAAATTTGAAATCCACGAAATCAAGTACGAACAAAATACTTCATTTTTAAAGAAACCACAAAATTTCAGACGAATATATATATACGTTTGCAGTATTTAATGCTGCTTAAACTGACTGGACCACTGCTCGTGGTCTGACTACAATAAATCTGTTTCCAGGGTTACAGCTGGTTGAAAGACAAGATACTCAGTGAGGAGGGTCGGCGCCAGCAGAGCAAGTTGCGAGAGGTCGCGGAGGTCGCCGACAGGATCGGGTGCTCGCTCTCACAACTTGCCATCGGTAGGCTTGATTATTGATATAGACCGTTCTTTTTTATGCCCCCGGCATCTTGATGCGGGAGGCATATAGTGAACGTCCTGTTCGTCCTTCTGTCCATCCTTCTGTCCGTGACAAGATTAAGAAGATTTTACCGTTTCGTCTAGCACCAACACCGCTTACTACAACACTTAGATACTTACACAGTTGTTGCTTATGACCATTCCCTATCCACCCATATCACCCAACCTCACTTTGATGTTGACCTAATTTAGACTTATAATAATTCAAAAGTGCCATTTCTTGGTTAACTAGATTTTACCGTTTCGTCTAGCACCAACTTTGCTTACTACAACTCTTGGGTATTTACACAGTTTTTACTTATGACCTTTCCCAATCCACCCATATCACCCAACCTCACTTTGACATTGACCTTGACCTAATTTGGACTGAAAAATGGGCTACCCAGCACCAACCGGGGTCATGTGTGTTTATCAAACACAGAATCTTGTTAGCCAACTAATATTGTAAAATCCTGTCCTATTCTGTTAAAGGATCATTTTCCAATGACCACCTTGTGATTACTGTAGGGAAAGATCTACGATCAAAAAAGGTAATGTGGCTGCTAAAAATGAGCAGGGTGGAAAGCCGAACCAGTTTATTGACTTGTTCTAATATTTTGACTAGTCCTCGGTTTTTATGAGTTTAATGCTTCTGTTTAAGGGTTTTAAGCATTGCCTATTTATTGGTCATTGAATATTTGCAAACGTATATTAAATTTCAAGAGATATTCAACATGTCTGTGTTGACCAGCCCAGAGGGGCCAGCAGGGGGAAGCAAAAAGGTGCAGGGTGCTGCGCCCTGCTATTATGTTCTAGATTTTTCCCTATTACTAGCTGTACTGTTTGACATATGGTGTAAACTAGATTAACAGTTAAAAAGGGGATAAATAAGTGATGTGATTGGATAATACACTGAATTCATTTGCTTATGTTTGACATTTGTGAAAATGTCTATTGGTAAGAAAAGCCGAAAATGGTGTGTATTATTTGGAAGCATTAAATATTTATTAAAATTTAAACAATAGCAAAAAAAAGTTGAAAAGTCATACATCCTGTTGCCAAGTTAGCTAACTTATTCCAAAGTATTGATACAAATATAGAAACATGTAAAGACCAATATCAGAAAGATGTAAAGTGTGTATGAACAATTTTTTTTTTTTCAACAGCCTATTTGTGGTGCAAAAGGTGTTGATCAAAAACTGCTGGGTGATGGTCATTATGAAACACATATAAAGATTAGTTTTTATAATATGCCTTTCAGTGAAATATCGAATTTTATTGGTGAAATAAAATGTTATATTTTCACTGTTGGAGCAGTGAAATTTCACTGCAGTGAAAATATAACATAAAATGGACTATTTTTCCATAAATAGCATCGATCTATTAATAGTGGTTTACAACCCTTGGCAAATTTATATACATGTACAGTATGTACATGCATGTGTATACATAAAGCACATCATAAAATTCAACAAAATTATAATTTAGCGACAACGACTCACAAAGTATGGCACTTTTTTCCCACTATACTAATGAGTGACAGTTTTGGAAGAATTTATGATTTCATTTTTATGACGTCATAATACACGAACTTGTGACGTTTAAGCTTATCTTCGCGCAGTTTTATTTATTTATTGTTCAAAAGCATAAAATACAAAGAAAATTTGTTGATTTTGGTATAAGAATGTATTTTATTTCACTCGTGATCATAGAAAATTGATATGTTCACTCGTGGCTGCGCCACTCATGAAAATATCATTTTCTACGAACACTCTTGAAATAAAATACGATCTTACACCAAACTCAACAAATATCCTCTATTTTTGTTAGGATTTTTTGCCGTTTGTAACAGTATTTCAGTCATATCACGGTGGTCAGTTAACCTACTCACACTTTTCCTGGGCATGCTTAGCCGAGCTAAGCGGTTTACCAGTACTAAGTGCACATACCTATGCCAGTAACTGACAACTGCCCTACTTGAATCAGAGAATGGCCGTAGAAATAATTTCATGACCAATCCCTACACAAGTTATCTTGCCGGGCTGGGGAGTGAACTCATGAACCCAGGAATGACAGTAAAGAGACATGAGTACCGAAGAACAAAAAGCATTAAAAATTTTATGACACATTTGAGGCGCGTCGTGGGAAAAGCGGTCTTAACGCATGTGCGTAAAGTGTCGTCCCGGACTAGCCTGTGCAGTCTGCAAAGACTAATTCAGGATGGCACTTTCCGCCTACAGTGAATTTATGTTTAGAAGAGACTTTCTTTAAACTGAAAATACCAAAAAAAGCAGAAAGTGCCATCCCAAATTAGCCTGCACAGGCTCATCCGGAATGACACTTTAGGTACATGCATGTAGTCCGGTTTTCCCACGACGCGCCACATTTGTTTCCCCCCACAGCCTGGTGCCTTAAGAATGAGAATGTGAACTGTGTACTGCTGGGGGCCTCCAACGTGGATCAACTCTATGAGAACATACAGGCTGCACAGGTATAACTTGGATCATATTTTTGGCAATATGTAAAGAATTTACATGATTTTTTATGGAAATTAGTATTGCTTTTATAGTCTTATATATAATTAAGAAATAATCTTTGATTTATCGTTTTGTATAGGCCAGTAAACAACGATTTGGAGTTCTGATGCGTAGGAATTAAAGGATTGGTAGAAATGTTTTTTTGTAGCCATGTATCAGAACAACAAAGAGTTGTTTATTAGCCAATATACAACGATAATGCAAAAATTATTTTGATTTTAACATGATTTGACAACTATTTTTGCAATTGCAATGAGAACTACATTTAAGTATGCTCTGCTCAGTAAGTAATCGGGATTACTTTTTTTGCGTTGTTTATTGGGTAGTTTAACAATGATTATTGTGTTCTTTGTCTGTAGATAAATTAGTGAGTATCATGTTAGAATCATGTATAAAGTTTGCAGGGCTTAAGCTGAACATTTTCCTATGCTACAATTTTATGTTGCCTTGTTCTTATCATGCCTGTTACAGTTAATTTTATTTTATGTTGCCTTGTTCTTATCATGCCTGTTACAGGTAAATTTTTTTTATGTTGCCTTGCTCTTATCATGCCTGTTACAGGTAATTTTTATGTTGCCTTGTTCTTATCATGCCTGTTACAGGTAATTTTATTTTATGTTGCCTTGTTCTTATCATGCCTGTTACAAGTAATTTTATTTTATGTTGCCTTGCTCTTATCATGCCTGTTACAGGTAATTGTATTTTATGTTGCCTTGTTCTTATCATGCCTGTTACAGGTAATTTTATTTTATGTTGCCTTGCTCTTATCATGCCTGTTACAGGTAATTTTATTTTATGTTGCCTTGTTCTTATCATGCCTGTTACAGGTAATTTTATTTTATGTTGCCTTGCTCTTATCATGCCTGTTACAGGTAATTTTATTTTATGTTGCCTTGTTCTTATCATGCCTGTTACAGGTAATTTTATTTTATGTTGCCTTGTTCTTATCATGCCTGTTACAGGTAATTTTATTTTATGTTGCCTTGTTCTTATCATGCCTGTTACAGGTAATTTTATTTTATGTTGCCTTGTTCTTATCATGCCTGTTACAGGTCATTTTATTTTATGTTGCCTTGTTCTTATCATGCCTGTTACAGGTCCTGTTACAGGTAATTTTATTTTATGAAGAATGAGTTGTAGCACAATATAATTTTCTTTTGCTAAATGTACAAATTTGTAGTCTTTGACTTCTTTGGGGAGTTGCTGCATTAACCCATTAACCCTTGGTTGCATGTTTCGGGGCAGTACGTACACGATTTTATTTTATTTTATTTTATGCTTTCCAGTGATTTATAGGGAAATATCAGTGAAATAAAATTGGTAATTCACTTATTGAAACAGTGAAAGTGATCACTCCGGTAATTTTCACTGTTTCACTCTGGTTACCGATCTAATACAGTAAATGAAATGACCATCAAAGATGCCGGGCTCAAAATTGCTACGTCATGACGTTATAATTCACGCCTTTTTTTTCAAATTAAACGCATTTATATAGCATGTAACAAAACAGGGTAAAAAGCATAAAATAAAAGGAAAATTTGTAGGTTTTGGTAGAATATCGATTTTTGATTCACTCGTGAAAATATAAATTTCTATGTTTACTCATGAATTAAAATCGATATTCTTCCGAAACCAACAAATATACTCTATATGTTTCATTGAAACTGTTAATTTAAATTGCAGTCAATAGTCTTTATTATTTCAATTATTAAATAAAATATTGTTCAATTGTGGACATTGATCAAAACCGTGACTATTTTCTTCAGTACACATCACAGCTAACCCCCAACATTATGCACGAGCTGGACAGGTTGCTAGGCAACAAGCCCCAGGCCCATCGCCGTGACAACGTGTCCAGGTGACTAGCAACGCAGCACAGTCCCGATCACGAAGAGGTAACTCCGCACCAACACGAGTCACGTCCCCCACAACGAAAAGGCTCGATAGACTACAACACCACCCCTGCATGCTCTCTGCAATAATCACATTTGTGAACTTCGTGGAACTGCGTTTGTTTTTTGTCTACGTGATCAAAATATTGATGTCTAGCACTGTTTCAGATTTGTATATGAGATCTAGAAATTGCCCCATGTCTATGAATGTTTTCAATCTCAAACTTAATTTTAACTTAAATTATTGACCAATGACATTGGTTGAAATATTGACCAATGAAATCATGTGTTACGCATCAGCTTTGAATTTCATTGGCTTATATGATAAATTAATACTAAATTTGAGATTGATAACTTTAGTAGTCCTGGGGCTGGGTTTCTAGAAGGGTTTTTATACCTTCTGCAAATTACATGTATGTACAATATGAAAATAATGTTTACCCTAGGGCAGACTGTCTTAAAAACAGATCATTTATTCTTACAAATCATGCAGCCCAGGTCACATGAATATGAGACGACATGCAATCATTTCTTTAAACTGTGACACCATAATTTAATTTGGGAAGAAGGCACAATTGTTTTTTATACATTTTGCCGGAGTAAAATTGTTTGTGCAATCTGCAGTGTTAAAACATGTGTTATGGATGAGTAGAAGAAGGTTAAACATTCTTTCACTTTAATAACTTAAGTTAGATCAAAAACAAAACAGCTGACAGCCGGACTTTTCCTTCTAGGGTAGTATTTTGTAATTTCTATAAATTACACATTAAATGCTCACAGGGACTGTGCATTTCTGAAGATCTATGTAAGTACATGCATAATTTGCTGGATTTTTATTGCAATGAAAGATATTTGTGTGATTTGACATATTAAATCTATCAACTACATGTGCTGAATACACTACCCTCAGTTTGCCTGGTATTACTCTTTGTAAAGAACTTGATCAGTATTCTGTTTTAAGAAGTTAAATATAGGCATGTACTCTTACTGCAGTTTTGCTCAGTGCCTGAAAGCTAACATGTGATTAATTTTTTTCTATAGGCTTAGGTGATTGAAGTCAAATTTATGATTCACAATGAAATGGTGTCAATATATGTCTCGGGCAGAGTAACTAAAGTTGCTAGACAAAATTTGTTGGACATTTGTTATTTATATATTTCTAATTTTGTCTGTGTTACAACTAAATATGTGCAATATTATTTTTATTTTAGAAAAGCTAGGTTAAGAAAGGAATATCTTTGATATTTGTTCTCTTTCCACAGAGCTAAACTACGAATGTTTGCTACATTTGCTCTGTTTGCAATGATAATAACATAAACAATGACAATCAGTTCATTTAAACGTGTTGATAAAGACATATCATTGAACATTTCAATCAGTCATTGTTCACACTGCCAGGTACAAATAGGTTTTAGTCACACTGCTGTAATAGAGGTCGCTCAGCTATCACCGTATACACAACTATATGAGGCGTTTTGTGGGAAAACCGGGCTTAATGTATCTGCGTAAAGTGTTGTCCCGGATCAGCCTGTGCAGTCCGCACAGGCTGATCCAGGACGGCACTTTTTGTCTACAGTGGATTTATGTTTAGAAGAGACTTCCTTGAAATGGAAAATACGATAAAAGCAGAAAGTGTCGTCCCGGATCAGCCTGTGTGGACTGCACAGGCTGATCCAGGGCGACACTTAACACAGATGCATTAATCCCGCGTTTCCCACGACACGCCTCATATGTTTGTATAGCGTTCTTCCTGTGGTCCTTCTGTGCCAAAGCTGATTTGGCCCTCGCCCCAAAACCAAATGTACTTTTTACGACATATCCAAAAATCTGGATCAATTTCCAACTATTTATGACTATAGTGAAATATATTAGAATTTTGGTGTGGTATTGTGGGTTGAAAGTGACCACTAACAAACTTGCATACTCTGGGCTTGAATGGAAACTTCATTTTCATTTTCAGCACAAAAAAGTAAATGTTAATTTTCTTGTCTTGTTAAGTGTTTACCTGAAACGTGTTGAAAAAATCAACTTGGTTACAGGTTTATAAATGTATTAAAGTTGTTGCTTCATAAAACATTAAATCCTGGTATCAAGCAATTAAAGGGCCTTTCCATTTTATTGACATATCTCAGTATATAATTTTTTTCCAACGCAATATAAATATAACCACTTACCATACAAATGTTACAGTTGTTTTCTGTTGGATACTTTGTATGATACGAAGACACGGAAAAATTAATTAGAGGCGTGTCGTGGGAAAACCGGGCTTAATTCATGTGCATAAAGGGTCATCCCGGATTAGCCTGTGCAGTCCGCACAGGCTAATCCAGGATGGCACTTTCCCATTTAATGGTATTTTCTGTTTCAAGGAAGTCTCTTCTAAAAATAAAAATGCACTGAAGGCAGAAAGTGTCGTCCCGGATTAGCCTGTGCGGACTTCACAGGCTAATCTGGGACGACACTTTACGCTCATGCATTAAGACCGGTTTTCCCATGACGCGCCTCATTAATAGTTTTAGACATCAGCAGCAAGCACTTTACAGATTCACATATCTTGGTGTTGTAATTGTTAGATGTCATTCTAATACCACAACATTTATGCAGTTGATATTGTAAAGTAGCTTTTAGATGCAGTGTTTTAGAGTTTTCAGGGTTTTGTTACAATCATAAGTAAACATGTGCTGTAATCCTACTGTCACATAATCATAAAAAATACCCTTTCTCACAAAATGACTGGTTGAACTGGTTGCTTAAGTATTAGTATAAATTGTCGTGAAATTTCGTAATGAGTGCACAAAATATAACCTTTGTATATGTGTATTTTTTTAGCAATGTTGTAATCAAATTTAAGATTGTGATTTAAATGTGTATTGAGTAGCTTCAACAATAAATAATTGTTAAATACACTGCATCTCCATTATATCGTGATTTACAGTGTCCATGGATCGCCATATAACTGGTCAGATTATTCGTGTACATATACTTGTATACTCTAAATCTTTATATTAATCTTTTTCTAAAGTAAAGGTTTAACCATTATATATTGCACTGTATAAATGACATTTCCTTATGTATGCATAACTATATTGTATCAAGAAACATGCAATGTTGCAGAGTCTTGCAGAATATATTTGTCAGGGTACTGACACATTATTGTAGCTGTCCTTGATCATTATCTATATAAAGATTCTTTTATCCATCTAAGTGGTTGATAGTTTATAGAAATTGTCTGTTGTTTGAGAACATAGGAAATGTGTATTAGTTTTTTCATGAGTGTTTAGAAAAAGGAAATGTGTATTAGTTTTTCATGATTGTTTAGAAAAACATTACACAAATCATTCTTCACACTGCCATCCAAAATTTTGTAACAAAAAATCTGTACCACCTTTGTGTGTTAAAACTGTTGATATTAGTTTCCACTATTGCCAAACTGTTCGTATGTAAGCTATCATACTGTACCTCACTCCCAGTAGGGTGGAGCTTATTTGTGAAATTTTGAAATATGATCTTCTTACCCTCTCATTTTGTTCCTATATATAAAAAAATTTGGCAAAATATGAGCACAATTGAACAATCTTTAGGGGTAGCTCAATGATTATGAAGTTCCTGATATTGGGCCCCAAAGCTGCAGCGGTACAGCCACCTTATTATTTCGCATACTACCTGTAGATTAATTCTCATAATAAATTAAGAACCCATATTTAACTACTAAGTAAAGTGACATTTTTTCCAATCATCATATTCACAACACAACATTCAATAATTGTTGAACCAATCATTTAGATTTCATTGTTTTGCTGACAATGCAAAATGTCAACAAATTCATGTTCAGACGTGTCATGTTCACACTTGTTTGGACTGACTATGCTGTCTAGGCAACAGTGTTAAAGCAGTTCTGCTTTGATCTTTTGGCCTAGCATCACACCTGCCTTTACCGCTCTCTGTTCCAATTGTAACCACTGCAACCGCAGTGCTCCGTCATACCCCAGTGCTCCACCTATTGCACTGAATGCCCCGGAATATCCATTTCGGTGTCTGTTTGCTGAAATTACTTTTAGTTTACCAACAAAGGACACACTTATCAAGTGGTTGTTGATTGTTACTTTAACTGGCCTATTGTGTGAAGATCATATCAAGGTGCTACCGGGCTCATCTGCCTAGACGGATCTTTGTTACATACGGAATACCTGATGAGCTTGTTTCCGATGGCAGTCCTCAGTTCAATGCTACTGTCCTGAAAGATGGGGGTGTTTATCATCAGTGGTTGTATGTGGCTTTCCCCCATAGTAATTGTCGAGGCGAGGTTGGTGTGAAGACTGTAAATCGCCTTCTAATGGACAATAGCAGTGACTCTAGTGAGTCATTGACAACGACAAATTTCAGCGTGCAAAGCTGCAGTATAGCAACACACCTGATCCGGACACAAAACTCTCCCCAGCTTTGTGTATATTTGGCAGACCTATCAGGGATTTTATACCCATTTGACCTGGCAAGTACAAACCTCATGAGAAGTGGCATTCCACAGCAATGGCAAGAGAAGAGGCTCTTCAGAACAGACACTTGCAATGCGCGAAGAAACTGTCTCAGCATACAAAACGTTGTTATTGAGGTACGCCAATATGACCAATATATTATGAGAGTTAATGGTTCCAGACGTGTAACCCTACGTAACTGGATATTTCTACGTAAATATTCCAGTGTATGTAGATTGTCCAAACTGACGGTTGATGCCGACTTCACGGGTCTATGCCTACCCAACTAGAGGCTCCTACTCCAACTTGTAGGCCTAAGAACACTGACACTGCGCTTTACGGTCTGTTACGAGAACACCTAGGCAGCCTGAGGCTATACAGACACCCGTCGCTACATGTGGCACATCCGGGCAGATCACAAACCAGAACATCTGACATCAGTTGACCTATGACTCCCCAAATCAGTCGGGCTACCAGTCACCAGATGCGTGTGAAAACCCTACAGCTCTGCCGCCAACTGGGGGATGTCATATCCCTGTTTCTGATGTACCTTCCACTCATACCTTCTACATGGCAAAACGACTACAAGATGGAATTGTCTAAATCTTTGCCATAATGCTATGCCGCGCTTGTTTATACTGTGTTGTCTCTTTTCTCTGATATAGTTGCATTTAAAAATTTGAGTTATTTTACCCGAACAGGAGTTATTATATGCATAACATGGTAAATGACAATTATGTGAAATAATGATACTACTGTGTATTCACTTTACTTGCACATATTTACTTGCAATATTAATAAATTTTATGACAGTGCTTGATAGTTGTCAGAACACTATTACTGTGTTCAAAATAAATAATATATTGTTTAAAGTTAATTTAGAGAGATCCTCTTAAAAATCGTGCAATTTGCCAAATTGTTTTAACGTAGGTAATCTTTGAGGCACTGTGTTCAAAATAAATAATATATTGTTTAAAGTTAATTTAGAGAGATCCTCTTAAAAATCGTGCAATTTGCCAAATTGTTTTAACGTAGGTAATCTTTGAGGCACTTGAGCTACCCCTAAACATAGGAATTTATTGTTCAAACTTTCCATACAGTGTTTTTATATCATAAGGAACAGATTTGGGGGGTAAGACTTTGAAAACAAATATTTTTATTTGTTTTTGATGTTTTAAGCTCCACCCTACAGTGGAGTCAGTGAGATGGTTTGTGCTTGCAGGTCATTCACAAAGGGTCTGCTACCATTGCCGATGTAGGCGCTGAATGACGACTCACTGTTCAACATAGTTACGGGCCTGTTGATAGCGAGAGAGATCCGTTGTGATATCTAGCTAGGATGGCACTATGAAAAACCAATTAGTAGCCAAAATTTTTGATTTTGCACAAATATTTCTCATGTTGAAAGATTTTCATTGGAAAATATGACAGTATGCCTCATTTTCTACTATTTTCAGGCTATTTCTAACTACGGGTAATGCAACCATAGTTTTTTGGGCAGGGAATAATATAGACTCTATGTAAATGGTTTTGATGCAATTTTTTTATTCATTTAATCAGAACTCTGTGTGAAATGTAATGCTATTTTATCGTTGTTTACAGGTGAAATGTCTGTTTTGAGAACCATATACAACCATTGTCACATTTTAATATCACTTGCCAAAAGATTTTGCATTGTGGTTATGCATTATACTGAAAAAGAATATCACAGTTGAGTGGTGTGTGTTTTGTTTTGGGATTTATTTTATAAAATAATTTCTGTCGTGACTTTTAACTAGTGTGTGTAAATGTTTACAGTTACATTGTATTTAAACACTATATAGATTTATAATCATTTTTGTACAATATAAATGGCATCGCAGCAAATGGGTATGCATAATTTTCACTACAACTGATTATTTATTTAGATGTTATATTCAAATCTGATTTTTTTTTCCTTATTTTCTATGATGAATTGTGTGTTATTTAAATAACCGGTAATTTTTTTTTTTCATTATTTCATGGCCATACTTCTTCATACTGCTGGTCTTAAAAAAAATCAACACAATATTTAATTATGCATTTAAAACAAATCTTGGGTGGAGAGTGGTTGGTTGATAAGGATAATCCTTGGTTAACTGTGTAAACAGGATTCCATATGATTCTGATTCATTGTTATTTACCCACAAGTACTCAAGCAATTTAAAAATTACTCTATAACAGCTGCTTAAAATACTTTAAACAATAATCCAGCAAATAAACCTCTATTTGGAGTACATATACAATCTTTTAATATATTCATGTTCTGCCACACAGTTTGAAAAGAAAACATTTACAGTACCCTTAAAGCCTAGTGTGATAGAATGATCATAAACATTACAATTATATACTGTGTATATACTCAGCACCCCAGTGTGAAGAATTAAATTAAATTTGTTGTGTTTTATTTCATCATTGCAAGCCTAATGATTGGATAAAATTCATACACTGTTACACAGCTGAACTTCGTTATATTGAGCTTGCTGACATCGAAGTTCCGGATAATCTGAAGTGGAAACTAATTATCTATTTTCTGCCGTCTTATTTTATTTAAAATAAATATGATTGTCTCGAACGTTTAGCTCAATGTTTTTGGCTATGTCGAGGTGCTTTCCTATCCCAAATAGTATAATACTATGCATTTATCTTGAAGTGTTAACGCCCATGGCAAGACGTATGTGACCACTCAATGCTATTATAGAGTCTGTATTCGGTTAAATCGAACTTCCGATCAGTCAAAGTCATTTCGAATCCCTCGCCACTTTGAAATAATGAAGTTCTGCTGTATAATAATTTGTCATTTTACATGTATATTTTAAACTGAAACTGGTGTTACTACACTGTCCAGGCTGTAGGTAGTTTCCTTTGTTGTTTAGCATATGGATTTTTATTATAATCACATGTTATGTTTTGTTATTTATTATACCCCCACAAACGAAGTTTAGGGGTGGTATATAGGAGTGAGCTTGTCGGTCTGTCGGTTTTTGGTTTCCGGATGATAACTCAAGAAAGGCTTGACATACGGTATTCAGATAATTTTTGGTACGCATGTGTAACATCATAGAATACAGGTTAAGTTCGATGTTGGTTACAAACCCCAAAATTTTGACAGAGTTCTGGCCCCTTTTCGACTTAAAATTTCCTAAAAACATGGTTTCCGGATGATAACTCAAGAAAGGCTTGACATATTGAAATAATGTTTGGTACACATGTGTAACATCATAGAATACAGGTCGAGTTCGATGTTGGTTACAAACCACAACATTTTGACAGAGTTATGGCCCCTTTGCGACTTGAAATTTCCTAAAAACATGATTTCTGGTCGATAACTCCAGAATGGCTTGACATATTCAAATAATTAACGGTAATCATGTGAAGCATCATAAAATACAGGTCAGGTTCGACTTTGGTTACAAACCATTAAATTTCGACACAGTTATGGCCCCTTTTTAGCTCGACTTTTCTAAGAAAAGGCAAGCTATTCTACTCGCCCCGGCGTCGGTGTCCGAGCTAGGTTAAAGTTTTTCGGTAAGCTAGTTTCTCAGGAATGGCTTGAGGGATTTATTTAAACTTATAACATTTATTCCCCACATTAAAATGAACCTACAGGCCAAGTTTGGTAACTCTAGTTTGAAATTTGTCAAAATTATGGGCCTTTTTACACATAGAAATTGTACATATAACTATATGGACAGGTTAAAGTCTTTGGTAAGCTGGTTTCTCAGGAATGGCTTGAGGGATTTCATTCAAACTTAGAACACTTATTCCCTATATTAAAATGAACTCATAGGCCAATTTTGATAACTCTATTTTGAAATTTGTCAAAATTATGGGCCTTTTTACACTTAGAAATTTTTTCATAGAAGCTATATGGAAAGGTTAAAGTAAGCTAGTTTCGCAACTTTTAGTTTCCGCTCTCTAACTTGAGAACGGATTAAGCAATTGTAATGAAACTTCAAACATAGATACCTTATAGCGAGACCTCACTTGGGATTGCATATGGGGTGGGTGGAGTCAAGGTCACTGTTACTTAAAATAGAAAAACAGTTTCCTCTCAATAACTTGAGAACATATTGAGATATTTTAATAAACTCTTAATACATAGGTACCTTATATCAAGACCTTACTTGGGATTGCATATGGTGTGAGTGGGGTCAAGGTCAAGGTCACTGTTACTTAAAATTGAAAAACAGTTTCCGCTTAATAATTTTAACACGCATTGAGATATTTTAATAAAACTTAATGCATTTATACCTTTTATCGAGACTTCGCTTGGGATTGCATATGAGGTGGGTGGGGTCAAGGTCACTGTTACTAACAATAGAAAAACGGTTTCCGCTCAATAACTTGAGAAAGCATTGAGATATTTTTATGAAACTTTTACATACATACATACCTTATATCGAGACTTCGCTGGGGATAGCATATGGTGTGGGTGGGGTCAAGGTCACTGTTACTAAAAATAGAAAAACAGTTTCCGCTCAAAAACTTGAGAACGCATTGAAATATTTTAATGAACTTAATTCATACATACCTTATACCAAGACCTCACTTGCGATTGCGTATAGGGTCAAAGTCAAGGTCACTGTTCCTAAAGTAGAAAAACGGTTTCTGCTCAATAACTTGAGAACGCATTGAGATATTTTAATGAAACTTTATACATAGATACCTTATATCGAGACCTCGATTGGGATTGCATATGTGGTGGGTGGGGTCAAGGTCACTGTTACTAAAAATAGAAAACTGGTTTCCGCTCAATAACTTGAGAACGCATTGAGATATTTTAATGAGACTTAATACATAGATACCCTAATATCGAGACCTTGCATGGGATTGCATATGGGGTTGGTGGGGTCAAGGTCAAGTTTACCATGACTAAAAATTTTATTGATGTGCTGACTTTAATGCATTTCGTTTGAAAAATTTGGTTTTCGTGGAATTTCCATGTTTCTTGTTTTAGAAAAAAAATGCCAGTAACTCTGACAAGCACAAGAAAAGTCGATGGCGCTGTCCTCCGACAGCTCTTGTTGACTTAAATTCCCCCAAAACAAGGACAATAACTGATGAAAGGCTTCGCATATTTAAATTATTTTTGGTACATAGGTGTAACATCATAAAATGCAGATCAAGTTAAACTTTGGTTACAAGCCACTAAATGTTGACAGAGTTATGGCTCCTACTGAAATTAAATTTTACCAAATACACTGTTGACCATTCACATATTAAAGCAGTCTGTCTCTGTCCATTTTTTTCGAATGGATGCCTTAGTTTTGTGACAAGGCCATATTGTGGGGGTATATCCATAACTCGTGTGACAATTCTAGTTTATTTTCAATTTATTGGAGTTGTTACTCGCTCTTCATCTTGTACAAGGTATGTTTTACATATACTAGCATTGTTGGTCTGTTCATAGATCTTGCAGGATGCATTTAGGATGCCGTTAACAGATTTGTTGTTAGTTTTTTTAGTAATAAATAAACAGTTTTGTTGCAGTTCCGTGTTTTGTTTTCATTGTAATACAAAAAATAAATACATGAATTGAGCATACATTTCATTTATCTACAAAACACTTCATCTTAAAGGCTCTTTTACAATATAGAAATAAAATCTTATTTGAGGTTTTACAACTATTAAATGTATAATTTTAAAGCCTTATAGAACAGCTTTCATTTATCCATAATAAAACAACACACACAAATCTTTAGGGACATTCAAAATTACAACTCATTCTCTATTAATGCACCCATCAATATTTTGGGGGGGGGGAGCCGGAAGCGGCAGACCAAGGGGAATTTGACTACTTTTATTTTTATGCCCCCGGCATCTTGATCATCCGGTCCCTCCGTCCTTCCGTCAGTGACAAGGTTAAATAGATTTACGGTTTTGTCTAGCACCAACACCGCTTACTACAGCACTTTGATACTTACACAGTTGTTGCTTATGACCATTTCCTATCCACCCATTTCACCCAACCTCACTTTGACCTTGACCCAATTTGGACTTATAATAATTCTAAAGTGCCATTTCTTGGTTAACTAAATTTTACCGTTTCATCTAGCACCAGCACCACTTACTACAACACTTAGATACTTACACAGTTGTTACTTACGACCATTCCCAATCCACCCATATCACCCAACCTCACTTTGACCTTGACCTTGACCTAATTTGCACTTAGAATAATTCACATGGGCTGTTTCTTGGTTAACTAGATTTTACCATTTCATGTAGCACCAACATCGTTTGCTGCAACACTTGGGTACTTACACAGTTGTTGCTTATGACCATCCTCAATATAACCATATCACCCAACTTTACTTTGACCTTGACCTTGAACTAATTTGGACTTGTAATAATTCAAAAGTGCCATTTCTTTGTTAACTAGATTTTACCCTTTTGTCTAGCACCAACACCGCTTACTACAACACTTGGGTATTTACACAGTTTGTACTTGTGACCGTTCCCAATCCACCCATATCACCAAACCTCACCTTGACCTTGACCTAATTTGGACTAATAAATTGGTTACCCAGAACCAACCGGGGGCATGTGTGTTTATCAAACACAGAATCTTGTTTTGGGTCTAATTCCCCACCCAAGAGCCAAGCATTTTTGTCTAAATCCCTTCAGTGGTTGAAGCCATAAGGGTATCAAATGGTGCGGGAGCTAATTTTACCGGGAACTAAACTCTGACCAAAGTCTATTTCCCTGGGACCTGCAATCATTTAGCGTTTCAAATTCTCGCCTGCCGGGAATCGCTTTCAGTCTAAATATTGATGGGTACATTAGTGCCCTTTACAAAATATGACCTATTACATTTTTGTTTTCTAATTAATTAATCAATAACAATTTGCTTATTAACATGTTTAATATAAACGAAAATCAAGTCTGTACATTTAATATAATTTTCTTACACATGATAATAACATAACGGGGATATAAACCATCTGAATGTGCATGACCGTAAGATATGACCAAATTGCACTACTGATACCAAGAAGTCTAGGTAACATACTGCCATATGAATATGGTATTCAACTATTTATTACTATCCTGTATACTAAATTTGGGAAAGATCTAGGATCAAGAACGGTACAGGGTGCTGCTAAAAAGGAGCAGGGTGTAAACTGGACCACTTTATCGACATTTTCCATTTATTTTCAAAATCCAGGGTTTTCATTAGTCTAATGCTTAGGATTAAGGTTTTCAAGCAAGGTTCTCTATGTATTTTTCATTGAATATTTGCAAAAATATGTTGAATTTCAAAAGATATTAAACATTTGTGTTGACCAGCCCAGAGGGGCAGCAGGGGGGAACCAAAAAGGAGCAGGATGCAACATCCTGCTTTTTCGCTCTAGATCTTTCCTACTATATACATGGTTGTAAAAATCATATTCAGCATTCTGTAAGTTAGACACAATTTAAGTAGACCCGTCTAATGTAAAATAATCTAACTGGAGAAATAATGTAGATCGAACTGTTAGCTTATTGTGATAAACAACCATTTCTCCCACAGTTTATTTGTATTAAACATGAGACGTGTTAATACCACAAAATCTGTTCAGCAGACACGAGCCCACCATGCCTAACGGAAGCTACGCCCGTAGACATTCAAAGTCTGACTACAGTGTACAAATATAACGGATACAGTAGAGACTTGAAATAATACGTGTACTCAGTACAGATGAATAATAAAAAAAAAACAAAAAAAAAACGAGCATTGTACATGCAGTTCGTGTCTATCTTAGTATAGTAAGATACAACTGAATCATAACATAGAACAAAAATCAATGCCTTGGGCACATAACGCTTTCTTGTGGTTTTTTTTCTTTGGCGTACACATATAGCTTTGGGGCGATTTTGGATTTCGTAGGGTAGATAACTCCATAATGTATACTCTTCCGTGTGAGTCACCCGAAATATTGTTCTTAGTTGTGTACGGGATTTGTTTACGTTTCTTACAAGTAAATATGTGTGAAAGGAAAACGAGCAATGGCTGAAGGTGCTAGCTCAGACGTGCCGAAAAATACGCAGCCAATTCGTGGAAAAGTTCAGAAAGGTTGGTATTTATATGGCAATTTTTGCTAAATTGTAAAACGTTAAAGTCAGAAGTCATACTGGTAACTTTAAGTAATGGCATAATAATTTTGTCTGTGATTGTAATTCATTTTAATTCCTTCATTTTATGTCATATTTTTTGTGGGAGACTTACAAATAGCCTACCTCTATGTGTACGTATCCATAATGGCACTACTGATGCTGTAGCACAATGTGTAGCAGGATATAGTATACAAGACAAAGATTACCAGGCCTGTACACTGTATATGGTCACCGACAATAAATAAAATATTAATTATAATAGTATGTTGGTTGATGAATGATAAAATAAAGTATGCATTGTATTGTCCAATGTTATGCATTAGACTCAATATGATAATGAAAAAAATGCAAAATATTTAACTTGATTGTGATGAAAGTTGACAGGTGTAATTAACACTACATTATTTGTCAACTAAAGTAAACAGTTGGGATGTACATTGTATTTTTTGTTTTCTGAAGTCAGTGACAAAAAATGCAAAAAGCAGTTAACATGGTTCAGTTCAATATTCTAAATGGGTAACGGGTTAGAGTAGCAGGAACATATTTGGAATTTTAAAATGTATAGTAATGTTAGATAAATATTAATGAGTTTCTTTTTCAGTGTCGGGTTATGCAGGTTTGTTGGTTTTGCTAGTGCAAATTGTTGGACATAAGCAATGTTCTGTTGTTATACTTTCTTTGGTTAACCATTAATTGTTATTAACAGTGTTTGTTATGGGACATTTTTACTTTTGAGCAAATACATTTTATATAATATGACTAGTGAATACACTAGCATTTTTAAATATAAGTACATATTGCAGAAAGAAATCCATTTGTAACATTAATTCTTTATCATATCTATCCTATTATTAATTGAGATTAATATTTGGCTGTAAGAAATATTATGCAGTAAAATGTACTGAAAACTATTTTACAATATTTCACAGCCAACAAATAATTTCAATTTAAACATAGTTGATTAAACTTTACTTTGCTTTTTGCCACAAAAGATTGGAAAAACAATAAATGATTGCCCATTCTTGTTATGGTCAACATGCGTTAACTGCGTCAGGTAATAGCATTTTGCAAAAGGCATTATTTTAAGCATTGCACTTATCCATCCGTACGTCCTGAAATTTTGTTGACTCAACTCCTCTTTAACTGCTTGGCGGATTTTGCTCAGACTTTCACAGCTGAAGGAATTTGGGCTGCAACCAATTTTGGCAGAATTATGACCCTTTGTCATTTTTTCCTCTTTAGAATATATACTTCAGAAATTGTGTGGACTGCTCTTTAACTGCCCGGAGGATTTTGTTAAAACTTTCACAGCTGAAGCAGAGTTCTCACTAGGATTTTGAAACCTGGAGTCCAGGACTCCTTCCTCAGAAAAAGTAGGAGTCCCACCATAATTAAGCGTTCCAGATCATTATTTGATTATCTTCGTATTTTTATATGTGTCTTATGTATATTGAATAAACCATATTTAAACTATATTTTGTTATAATAGTTATTATTACAAACACCGTGTTCAGCACAATTATTTATTTTTTATTTCATATATAACCATACAACATTTTCACAAATACATAAACATACATATTAGTCATCAATTTAAATAAAATGATACATCAACATCTCATCAGCATGGCCATCTACATAATTCACCACACACAATCCATTATACTCATCAACATATCATATCAAAATCGTGATACATCAGCATCTACATAGTCATAGTTCATCACACACAACCGTGTTATAAAAACCCCCCATAAATTTATGACATCAAAATTTGGAAATCATAATAAAACAATTTCAGTGTTTAAAAAATAAAAAGAAAGCATACATTTCCATTTCTTTCAAAGTCATTTGCTGCACATATTACACACAGTTCACTTTCGCTTTCAGTTTCACCATCACGTTTACGTTTAACTCCAACGTCCGTTGCTGCTACAATACACTTTTGAAAAGCAATAACTTTATCACAAATATAAACATAAATAAACATTATAAAAATATACTGAATTAAATAAACGTCCTAACGAAACAAATTCTGAATATAAACTGAACATATCTGTTCGAGTGCTAGAAAATTGGAGCTTTTCAATTAATGCCTTCCATCTCAGTTTTATTATATTTCAGTAAAAAAGATGTAATTATTATTAGCCTAATTAGCCGCGAGCCTGCACTTCTTAAAGACCATGTCTTTACTCTCGATGACTACCGTTCACACGTTCCAAAAAACACACACACCGAAATTAAACTTATTACAAACAATACCCCCTTTACTTTGCCCCTCAATTAAAACGAGCCATGATACGTTTATACGCGATTTGATTGGCTGAATGGTTAGCTGAGGTAATCCTGACTCCGCCTACGGAAATATTTTATCGATAATTGACATACTGCTGCAGTAGCCAAACAATGGAATGTGTTGATAGTAAGGTTAATAGGCATGAGCGATCATTTAGTGTATTGGAAAAACATGCGTACGCAACTGGATACTGACGCGTCCTAGAATCTGACCCTGGATTTTATGGCGTCCTTTTCGGAAAAGTTCGCGTCCAAATACGCTGAATCTCGCATTACCGAGAACTCTGCTGAAGAACTTAATGTATGGGTGGTAGTAAAAGAAGGAATTCAGGCTGTGACCAATTTTAGCTGAATTTATGGCTCTTTGTCATTTTTTTCCTTTGTAGAATATATATAACATATGTGGAGGCAAAAATTAGTGCTGGTCCTTTGTCTGTGTCCAAACATGTGTCGTGGGGGCATCTGTGTTTGTGACACATCTAGTTAATATTAATTTACTTAAATATTTTTATAAAATGTTAAATTCACAAGTCATTATTGATACTAATTTATTTTGAGAGTAACATGTGTAGTAAAGAGCCATTGCAGTTTAAAGCATTTAATGTACATATTACATATATTTCTTAGATGTTAATAATTAATGTATTTCAATTTTGCAAATGCCCTACACATTTTGCAGGTCATTCTGTCAAGTTATTTACTTTCGGTCCAACACAAAGGCTTTCAAATCTGTTTATACCACAAGTTTTCCTAATGCAGTTCTTGTACTTAGGGTTTGACCTTAACATTTTTGCTCGGACCGGTTGTCTTCGTAGGACGACCGAATGTTGTTGTTTTTGGACTAGTTCCAGTTGTATAATTCGTGAATTCGTGAATTATTATTTGTGATTAAAAATACAGGGAACGGTCCTATATGATATTGTTTACTGGCATTTTACCACAAGGTCTCGTGTATAAATCACACCTTTTTTCGATTCCTCAACTTTCCAGTCATTATGTTATAACAACGTGTTATATGTTGGGAATTCAGTTGAACTCCATTTTGACTAAAGAAATTACATCTCACGGGCATTGTAGTCGCCTTTTAGAGAAGCAATTTCCATTTATAATAATTAACTATAGTCATTTAACAACTGTTAATAATTTTAATACTAATTTAATCAAACTACAGATACTTTATCTAATGATGTGTTAATAATATCTTCTTTTCAAATTATAACGTGCAACACTAGCAGTGTCAATTAAATTTGACTAAAAACCGAAATTCATAAGTTTGGCTAAATACTTTGTACATGGTTGAAAAACTTATTCTCTTTTCGACATAGCAATAATTTATTATTGTTAGCTCACCTGAGCACAAAGTGCTCATGGTGAGCTTTTGTGATCGCCTCTTGTCCGTCGTCCGTGCATGCATGTGTGTGTGTGTCCGTCCGTCCGTCGTCAACTTTTCATTCAAACAACATCTCCTCCTAAATCAATTGGCAGATTTTCGTCAAACTTCACAGGAAGGATCATTGGGTGACCCTCTTTCTTCAAATCGTTATGGTCCACTGGGTCACCAGAACTAAAAATAGATTAAAAAAGTGTAAACATAAAAATCTTCTCTGAAACTGCATGGCCCAGAGGTTACATATTTGGTATGTAACATCCTTTAGTGGTCCTCTACAAATAGTGTTTAATTTATAACCCTTGGTATGTAACATCGTAAAGTGGTCCTCTACAAAAATTGTTCAAATTATGTCCCTGGGGTCAAAACTGGCCACGCCCTAGGGGTCACATGGTTTATATAAACTTAAATAGCAAAATGACTTTAAAAATCTTCTCCTCTGAAACCGCAAGGCCCAGAGGTTTTGTAGTTGGTATGTACCATCCTATAGTGGTCCTCTACAAATAATGTTCAAATTATGCCCCTGGGGTCAAAACTGATCAGGCCCGGGGGTCACATGGTTTATAAAGACTTAAATAGCAAAATGTCTTTAAAATTCTTCTCCTCTGAAACGGCAAGGCCCACAGCTTTCCTTTATTTGGTATGTAACATTGCATAGTGGTCCTCTCCAATGATTGTTCAAATTATGCCCCGAGGGCTCACATGGTTTATATAGACTTAAATAGCAAAATGACTTACCTAAAACCGCAAGGCCCACAGGTTTGTTCAAGATTGTTTAACTTATGCCCCTATGATAAAAATAAGCCACTCCTCCGGGATGCAAATTCCAATTGGTTTACAAGGTCTCAGGTGAGAGTCCTAGGGCCCTTAGGGCCCTCTTGTTTTTTGTTTTTACAACAGCCAGTTTTTATTTGTTTCTATTAAAAAACAATCGCAGTAAACAAAATTCAAATCTAGGTTTCCGCATTGTGATTGCAAAACGTTAAGGAACGGATAGCCCAATAAAAAAATGATTTTCTGATTTTAATTCTAAGAATCATTTTGTTTTTTAAACTATGCAGTTCGATGTATTTTGATTATTGGGACCAGTTCATACTGTATTGGACGGTAGGCTTTGAAGGTAGCCGGTCCTGTGGACCACCTCTTCCCAAAAGTTAAGGTCAAACCCTGTTGTACTGTTATTATTCTCAACGGAAACTATATGAGGGGCGTCGTGAGAAAACCCGTCTTAATACATGTGCGTAAAGTGTCATCCCGAATTAGCCTGTGCAGTCTGCACAGGCTAATCCGGGAAGGCACTTTCCGCTTTTATGGTATTTTCTGTTTCAAGGAAGTCTCTTCTAACCATAAATCCATGCTGTCCTGGATCAGCCTTTGCGGACTGCACAGGCTGATCCGGGACGACACTTTACGCACATGCATTAAGCCCGGTTTTCCCGCGACAGGCCTCATATCTGTACTTCTGAAGCAGCTTAACTTGTGTAATAATTTTAATAGCTGACAAGCATTAATTTTGCTGTAACATGTTATACATTTCTATAAAATTTTGTCTACTGGAATATACAATGTATCCATTCAGTTAAACAACTCTAACTTGACTTTGTCTGTATTTTCTACAAAATCCATAACTTTTTAGTAATTTAATTATATTCTTGATATGGAAATATCTGATTGCTCCAGCATTAATAATTTGAAAAATCAAGCATAGATGATGGCGTCTTATGAATAATTCAGTTGTGTTTTACGCATCTAACTGAATCGTTTGTCACATGAAGTTGTTAAAATTTACTGAGTATTCGCACCATTGGATGATCAAACTCACATATCCATACATGTACAGTCCAATAAATGTAAGGAGCTCTTTGAGGTATATACTGTGGAATCACTAATTTTCGCGGTTGTCTAATTATCTCTCTTTTCGTGCTCCCGCCATTGCGCAAATTTATGTCCACCGCGAATATTTACCGATTTCGTAATTTAGCCTTGGGAGTTTACACGTTCGTTCAAATGTACGTTGGTAATCGTTCATAAATATACGCAGGTATATGTGACCATCCCGATGTTTTAATCATTTACGTCATGAACAGTTTAGTTAAATATTTCTTACTACATTGTAATTGATGAATGATTCATATTTCTTTTAAATATATTGCGATCGTTTTTGTACAATAAAGTGATTCATACCTCTATAACACAGTCGCGGATTTGCGCGAACATTAGACCTCGCAAATATGTCTGCGATTGCAAGTGCGCGAAATTTGTACCCCGCAAATTCAAGTGATTCTACAGTACTAAGTAATTTGTGTAATAAGGGGCATTCTAACTTGACACACGCAGAGTTTTCTATAGACAAAGATCAAAATTCACCATTGTTAAACTACCAATAAACAACCCGAAAAAATAGTTCCGACGCTGTAAATATAGTTCATATTGAAATTGCAAAAAATGTGGTCAGGTCATGTTAGAATCGAAATAATTTTCCATTATCGTTGTTTATCGACTGACAACCAACGATTTGTCGTTCTGATGCGGTATATTAAAGCACTTGGTATAACACCTTGTGGTTAAATTCCTACGCATCATAACTCCAAATTCATTGTTTATAAGCCAATAACTCTAAATCGAAAATTATTTCTTAATTAAGTCATTAATCAATCATAAATAATTTACAAAGTATAGATTCATGCAGGCTTACATGTACATGTGTGCAGTGTTCTGGGCTGGCGCTGAGAAATAAAAATTAGCAGCCAAATTTGTTGGTTTGCAAGAATACCAGTCCTCTCCTGTTGAAATAATTTTCAGAGAAAGTATGAAAATATGCCTTGTTTTCAAATATGTTATAGAAGAATTCATTGCGAGGGTTGACTGTGAAACTATTGTACTGTAAACGTATATAAATTCGTCGGTATGAAATTTTGTGGTTTCTTTAAAAACGACAATTTCGTTGGTATTTGATTTCGTGGATTTCAGATTTTGAAGAAAAAAAATCCAGTTTGACATCATTACTCTGTAAACTTGCAAGTCCGTCATAAAGCCCAGATTACGGTGGTAAATATTTAATTTATGATTCATTATTGCACACGCGATATGCTCTTTACAAAGATGTCTTAATTGCTAATAGTCAGCTTAAGAAGTGGACTTGCTGGTTGGTATCAGATGCGTCATTTATTCGTCGGCACTTGAATTCATGGTTTTGTCTATCCACAAAATCCACGAAAATTAGTGTCCCACGAATAATAATGATTTTATAGTATCTACTTTACATTTTTATATCAGATACAGTAGTTTCACTCTTGACCCTCGATTGGCCTTTTGTGCTACTGGTAGTGCTGGAATAGAGCTAAAGTGATTGTGTTGTGGATCAAATGAGGCGTGTCGTGGGAAAACCAGGCTTAATGCATGTGCGTAAAGTGTCGTCCCGGATTAGCCTGTGCAGTTCACACAGGCTAATCCAGGACGGCACTTTCCGCTTTTATGGTATTTTCTGTTTCAAGGAAGTCTCTTCTAAACATAAACCCACTGTAGGCAGAAAGTGCCGTCCCGGATTAGCCTGTGCGAACTGCACAGGCTGATCGGGGATGAAACTTTTCGCACACGCATTAAGATAGATTTTCCCAATGCACGCCGCAAATATTGTTACAAGCCTTAAATGATGGGTGTCCTGTAAATCACTAAATATTAATCATAATATAATGGACAGCCGATCGTTCATTTGGAACTAAACAGATTTTCTGTAAAACGCAGCCTTAAATGAGTGTGACTGGGATGTCATTGACTCGATGTTTAACTAATGTGTACGTTTCGTTTAATCATGACTGATTACTGTACAGTTTGTAACTAATAAATTGCATACAAGTATGTATATAAAATAATATTACGCATTGCGGATATGCACATATGGAAAAGCTCCATGCGGACTACGGATGCGGATACGGTTACGAACACGGATAGGGAAAACGGATCACCCGTACATGGAAAAGCTGCCTTATTGAATGTTTACAGTAATTGTTGTCAATATGACATAAATATTTTATGTACTGTCTACTGTGAGTTTTCCAAACAGCAGCAAACATCTGAGGCAAAAACACAGACTTCCAGACTTGTCCAACTGATTAATTCATTGTTACCTTCATTTATTATGGTACAGCAACATTGTTAATTAGCAGTAACATAGACCCACTTTGGCTGATAACCCCCATTAGTACATGCATACATGCTATATTAAAAGTTCCACGGAATGCAATGTAACTAATGAAAACAACTAGACAGTAGTGCATTCTTTAGCATGGTGAGCTTTTAGGATCGCCTTTTGTCCGTCATCAGTCGTGCATCGTGTGTCAACATTTTCATTCAAAGAACATCTCCTCCTAAACTGCTGGGCAGATTTTCACCAAACTTCACAGGAATGATCCTTGGGTGACCTGCTTTCAAAATTGTTCAATTGTTCAAATCGTTCTGGTCCGCTGCATATGTAGGTCACCAGAACTAAAAATAGATTTAAAAACTGAAAACTTTAAAAATCTTCTCTGAAACCACTAGGCTTGGAGCTTTAAAATTTAATATGTCACATCTTCTAGTGGTCCTCTACAAAGTTTAGTCAAATTATTCCCCTGGGGTCAAAATGGGCCACGCCCTGGGGATCACATGGTTTATATAGAATTAAATAGCAAAATGACTTTAAAAATCTTCTCTGAGAATGCAAGGCCCAGAGTTTTTATATTTGGTGTGTAACTTTGTATAGTGGTCCTCTACAAAGATTGTTTAAATGATGCCCCTGGGGTCAAATCTGGCCATGCCCCGGGGGTCACATTGTTTCTATAGACTTAAATAGCAAAATGACTTGAAAAATCTCCTCTGAAGCCCTAAGGCCCAGTGGTTTTATATTTGGTATGTAACATTGTATAGTGGTCCTTTACAAAGTTTGTTCAAATGATGCCCCTGGGGTCAAAACTGGCCACACCCCGGGGGGTCACATTGTTAATATAGACTTACATGGCAAGTGGGCCTTAAAAACCTTCTCCTTTGAAACTGTAATGCCCAGAGGATTCATATTAAGCATGAAACATTGTGTAGTGGTCCTCTACAAAGATTGTTCAAAGTATACCCCAGGGGTACAAAATGGACAGCCCTTGGGGTCACATGGTTTATATAGACTTAAATAGCAAAATGACTTTAAAAATCTTCTCCTCTGAAACCACAAGGCCCAGTGGTTTCATTGTTCGTATTTAACGTTGTATAGTGGTCCTCTACAAATTTGGTTCAAATAATGCCCCTGGGGTTAAAACTGGCCACATCCCGTGGGTCACATTGTTTATACAGACTTATATGGCAAGTGGGCCTTAAAAATCTTCTCCTTTGAAACCGTAATGCCCCGAGGTTTCATATTTAGCATAAAACATTGTGTAGTGGTCATCTACAAAGATTGTTCAAATGATGCCCCTGGGGTCCAAACTTGCCACCCCCCGGGGGTCACATTATTTATATAGACTTAAATGGCAAGTGGGCCTTAAAAATCTTCTTTGAAACTGTAATGCCCAGAGATTTCATATTAAGCATGAAACATTGTTTAGTGGTCCTCTGCAAAGATTGTTCAAATTATACCCCTGGGGTACAAAATGGCCATGCCCTGGGGTCACATGGTTTATATAGACTTAAATAGCAGAATGACTTTCCTCTGAAACCGCAAGGCCCAGAGGTTTCATTTTCAGTTTGTATAGTGGTCCTCTACAAAGGTTGTTCAGATGATGCCCCTGTGGTCAAATCTGGCCATGCCCGGGGGTCACATTGTTTATATAGCCTTAAATAGCAAAATGACTTTACAAATCTTTTTCTCTGAAACATCAAGGCCCAGAGGTTTCATATTTGGTATGTAACATTGTATAGTGGTTCTCTACAAAGATTGTTCAGATGATGCCCCTGGGTTTAAAACTGGCCACGCCCCGGGGATCACAGTGTTTATATTGACTTCAATAGCAAAATGACTTTAATAATCTCCTGTGAAACCACAAGGCCCAGTATTTTCATATTTGGTATGTAACATTGTAAAGTGGTCATCTACAAACGGTTTTGAAATGATGCCCCTAGAGTCAAAACTGGCCACACCTCGGGGGTCACATTGTGTATATAGACTTATATGTCAAGTGGGCCTTAATAATCTTCTATTTTGAAGCTGTAATGCCCAGATGTTTCATATTTAGAATGAAACATTGTGTAGTGGTCCTCCACAATGATTCTCCAAATTATGCCCCTGGGGTAAAAACTGGCCACGCCGCGGGGTCGCATGATTTATATATAGACTTAAATAGCAAAATAACTTTTAAATCTTCTCCCCTGAAGCCGCAAGTCCTCTACAAAGATTGTTCAAATATTTCCCAAGTGTAGAAAGTGGCCATGCCCTGGGCTTGGCCCTCTTGTTTTAGTTTAAGTATGGGATTGATGGATTCAGCATTGGCTTCATGTTTGTCTGTGGTGTCTGTTAAATACTAGTCTGGCGCAGATACAGGATTTTGATTCAGAGGCGGCAGAAATATTCAATAACTGCAGGCCTTTCCCCAGGATTTTGCTAAGGCACAGGGGCAAAGAGGGACGGGTGTGGGAGGGGGGTGACCCTCTTCCACGTTAGATTTTTTTTAACTTGTTAAGTCTACTAAATCAAAATCCACAGTACTTAAGAGCTAACAAAAGCAAAAAAAGAAACAGTCTAGAATAGCTTTTTTTCTCTTTTATTACTTAATAATACAACATAATCATTAACTTAACTACACATTTTATAAAATTTATTAAAGACACACAACAACACCCATGGCAAGAGAAATGTATCCTGAAAAAAAGTAGCATTTTATCACAAAAATATCAGCAATCATAAATAAACATATAAAATTATGCCATGACACAACACCAGTGGCAAGAGAAATGTATTCTGAAAAAAAGAAGCATGTTATCACAAAAATATCAGCAATAATAAATAAACATATTATAAAATTATTCAACGAAATAACAGGTCCAGTGGAAAGAGAAATGTATCCTGAAAAAAAAGTACATGTTATTACAAAAATATCAATGGCCAACAAAACATTCTAAATTCCCGTTTTTCTGGGTTTCTGTTGATGCCAAGTTTCCACCATCTGTCTGAAGTTCACTTCATCTAGAGGTGGGCCTGTAATGTTACATCGTCACTAACAGGAACACTTTCACTTTCACATTCACTAACAGTCCTAACTAAATAGTTAGCTATTTAGGATTTCCCAGACACAGGCACTGGTCGTTTCCTGGACCTAATCATTCTAACTTGTCTAAGAAAATGTTTACGCACAAAATTAACTAAAGCTGAATTTAATTCAAATAATTTACGTCCGTATTTTAAAAATGCAAGTTTGGTTATGAAACTTATGTGTGCTTAATTACCTGGTAGGTATTAGTTGTGAAAATGGGTGTGAAAACGTTTAGGTTTTGGGGTGTTAATTAAATTTCAGCTATAATTGTAATTAATATAAACTATAACTGCCAATTAGCAATATCCGTAAGTTAAAACAAACCGTCAGAACAAACCGTCAATATTACTGTTCTTCACCTGTACTTTTAAACACCGCTTTATAAAAGTCGTCAATAAATTAAAATCGAAAACAGACAATACCTACCCTTAATTGTACTTACATCACACGTACCGATCATAATCATCCATAATTAGCCGATAAAAGCCATAATTGTACCCTATACACAACCTGATAATCTCACATGTGTCTTGTGTAGACACCGATACACAAACAGCTGAAGTCGTAATTTGATTGGTCGTTAGTTAGAAAGCAGATGACAGTCGGGTCAGATTTTGCAAGCGCTTGTAAAATGTTCAAGCGCGGATTAACCAAGATCGAAAAATCAAGCGCCGCTGCGACAAGGATTTGGAAATTAAGGCACAGCGGCACCGCTGCGCTTAAAGCGCCTGGGGAAAGGCCTGAACTGAAAAAGACCTCCAACAAACTGTTTTAGTCTCTGTTACATGTTGGAATAGATACTGATGATTCTTCACAAAGTAACCATTTAAAGAAAATACCGATGAATGGGTTTGATCATTACAATAAATTGATAAAAAAACATCAATCTCAATGACATGTATATGAGACGTGGCGTGGGAAAACCGGGCTTGCATGTGCATAAAGTGTCGTCCCGGATTTCCCTGTGTAATCCGCACAGGCTCATCTGGGACGACACTTTCTGCCTACAGTGGATTTATGTTTAGAAGAGAATTCTTTGAAACAGAAAATACCATAAAAGCGGAAAGTGTTGGAATATTCTAGAGGGGCATACGCCGCTTCTGCCCCCCCCTCCCCCTCCCTCTAAGACCACATATGCTGGTTGTATAATTATTAGTCTTTTTGTTAATTGTGTGAGAGGGAACTACCTTCCAACAATTTTACCCAATTTAAAATCCATAATGATGTTTAAATTTGATACAATTCTGCATTTTCAGTCTCCTAATCCTGTTCATTCTGTTTTACATTTTTACCTTGTTAAAATATGAATCAATATGAATAACAATTTGTGTGTCAGATTTTATTGCCAGTATGGTTTATCTATTGAAATTGTAAATGGTAGTAATGCTTTTATTGCACCATTTAGTAAAGTTATTCTTACTAAATTTGACAAGCTGGTTGACAAATCAATTTATATACAGAGAACTTGATTTTGTGTATGCATGAAGAATTAAATGTACACTTTGTATTTGGAAAGAATGTATCTACTGAATATATTAATATTTAATTGTATGCTTCTTTCATATTTCAGTAGAAAACAAGTTCTTGTTTCAGTCATTGATATTTAATAATGTGAATTCTAGTAATGTTAAAAGACCAAGCTTATCTGTGTGTTCAGAATCAAGTTTTGTAGTTGTATTACATGTACACTGTTACATGTACATGTATGTGAACTTGGACCAAGGGTTTCTACAAAATATAGGTTAGAAATAATAAAAAAATCATTTTTGATTTCCTGATTTGAAGGGGCTGAATGATAATAACAGCAGTAGCTATTTCATCTCTAATACACCCCCCCCCCCCAACAAAAGCACAACAACAACAAAAGAGATTTCAGTCTGAGAAAGTTCACACCATATTGTGGTAAAATATAAAAAAAATATGTCCCTTAACAGATTATCTGATGAGAAATTGTACCTACAGTATGTGCTTGTTAAAGTGGGCTCTATTAATCTGTTTAGGTACATCAATGATTATTTTAAACTAGAAAACTCATGGATGACATTCTAATAAATGGTAGAAATAACTACCATATGTTGTATGTGTCTCACAAGAGTTGTTGTTCTTGGTTCCAGTGCGTCAGGAGTGGGCGGTACATGAGGACGGTGCCTTCGCATACCAGCTGCAGAATGAAGAGAGTATGTATACTGTAGAATTGGTTTTATTGGCATGGGTTTTATTTTCGCTATTATTTGCGATGTTATTTTCTCACGAATTGAAAACCAGCGCGAATAAATGTGTATGTCCAATTGTAAAAAATCAGAAAATATGCTACTTTTACGTTGTAATGTACGGAACCATATGGTAGTCAGCCAAATGATGTTATTATAAGCAATTTATTTCAGTGACATAGGTGTGGAAATGTGTGAAAACAGCCTATTGTTACTGTGGATTGTCGTTATTCCTGCTTAGCAATAACAAAAACACTTTCAATTTTGAAAATGTGTCTTGCGAATAAATAAAAGGATAATTTTGGAGAAAAATATGAAAATTTATCCTCACGAATTTAAAGCAATCTGCAGTACATGTACCTGCACATTAGACTGGCAGTGTCCGTCTTAAGTAAAACATTTTGGTAATGTTTTATCATTGTTGAATACCCATTGGTGTTGTCACTCCATGGTCACAGAGATAACTCTTGGAACAGTGTATTTCAGACTGATGTGCATATTCCAGATTCCAAGATATGGTTTTCACTTTTAAAATGAATTTTGCAAAGTTGCCGAAGGTGGCGGTAATGCAACTATCAATATTTTCCCCCAGGGGCATATGTAGACTAAAAGTGATTCCCGACAGGCGGTAACTAGACACGCCAAATTATTCCGGGAACTGAGGAAAAAGACTTTGGTCAGATTCCCCGGGGAAAATATTGATAGGTGCATAATTATGATGCTGATGATGAAGATGAAAAAATGAAGATATTTTAACTACTGCTGCTGCTGCTACTGATGATGATGATGATTATGATGATGTTTGTTATGTTGATGATGACGGTAATTATGTTTGTGTTACTGCTGCTAGTGGTCTTGATGCTGCCGATGATGATGACCATTAGTATGGTAATATTATGCTGTATGGTGGTTGTAGTGATAATGGTGATGATGGTGAAGATTACATCGTTTTGCAATATTATTTTCTGTAGTATTTGATATTAATATTCGTGTCCAGGGATAAATTGTCCATTATGTCTAACTCAATGACTCACAGCTTAACAAACCATTGCACATCATTTTGTCTTCGGGGCTATTAGCAATTACACCAAATGTACATAGACAAATGTAACACAGGCAGACAGCTCGTAATTATCTCGTTTACTAGCTGTTCCCCGCCGGCCTGAAAGCCTTGTTTTGTGTCCATATCGTTCTCTTCTAACATAGCAAGTGTTGCTATAGGGCACTGTGGTGGGGAGTGGGCGGGGCAAGTTGTAGTGACACTTGTTCACATGATTGTTGTTCGGTTGCTGGTTTGGACTGCAGATACTTGTTTTTTTTATGCACATTTGATGTTATACGTTGAACTGAACATAGTTACAAACATGAAATGTTACAGAGGTGTCTTTCTCATATGAAATGAATACTCCAAAAGGATCTTATTCCACCATAGAAGTATGACAGTTGTTTCCCATTTGATAACTAATCTCTAATCGCTATGTGTCTTTACTAGTATTCATGACAGTTATTTAAAAATTGTCATAGCAAGCTCTCTGTTTTTCTTGTTATTTATGAACTATGAGATATATATAGGATCTGACACGAGTTGTCATGTCATACCATATTTTATTAAATGAGTCCAGGAATTTTGTTAGTAAGCGAGCCTCTGGCGAGCTTACTAACGAATTTCCTGGATGAGTTAAATAAAATATGGTATGACATGACGAGTTTCAGATCTTTTTTATCACATGCTTTTAAATGAAAAAAAAACCTTCTCATTTACCAAAACATGCTGATAAATTCTAAAAATTGTGTACTGAAGTGACGTCATGTTCATGTTGATGACGTCATTTCACAAAAATAACGTCATGCGATTGGTCAGTCTAAAAATATGTAGCCAATGAAAATGCTCAAAATGTTATCTTACACATGTTTGAGATAAAAATATTCATAATGGTTGAATTACATGGAAAACAAGATATAGTATGTGATAAATTCATATAATTGTTAACTGCACTGGTTCCATGGGTTTCTATATTGTACTACCCCATTATAGTCAAATCTATTATCTTGAAAAGACAAGTGGTCTTTATACTCATATTTTCACAAGGCATTTTATCAGGGGATGGGAATGGAGCTAGGTTTGGGGCATATTTGTTAGTGTAAGAAAATGGTTAAGCAAACAAAAGGAAGGATCAATTTGTAATGTCAACTTTTGGGGGAAAATCCTTGATTTTAAATATACTTTGCAACAGAAGACGCCTTTATATGGCACAAGCTATACATGGTAAAACAACCCTATGCTTACCAATAGACCAGTAAAAAGATCATCATCACGATCACCATCATCACTACCGTCATCATCATCATTCATCATCAAAGTCATCATTATCATCAATATTTATCATCACCATCGTCATCATCATCACTGCCACCACCATCATCATCATCATCAATATTACCATCATCATCGTCAATATTACCATCATCATCATCACTGCCACCACCACCACCATCATTATCATCAATATTTATCACTGCCATCATCATCATCATCACTGCCACCACCATCATCATCATCATCAATATTAATCATCATCATTATCATCATCATCAATATTCATCATCATCGTCATCACCATCATTAAACAAATAAGTATATATATTATCAGCATGCCAATGCTCACAGTTCACACGTATGCGTGCAACAAATCAGTGTCAGTAACATGAATTCTTAACAATGCAATTTCCAGTTGACCGCCACTATGGGATGAATCGCTACAACCGGCGCATAGTTCGGGAGGACATTCCTATCGCTAAGATTGTTCAGACAGACGAGGAAGTGAGACAACAGAATGAGCGCATGCAGCAGTTGCAGGCCCTGAAGGCACAGTAAGTCTTGCACAGAGGGGAGGTACTGGTAATGGAAGCACACAACCTGATTACTTTGTTACATTTGATCTTTGCTTGAAAGAAAATTTTTGGTAAGAACATTATGTAACTGTGAGGTGGAGAAATGGTAATATCATGAACTTTATGGGACTCTGGCTACTCATGTAAAGGTATCTTGGCTACATTCATTACTAATAGCCAGGGTTAAAGTTACGTTTTACAGTGACATTTTGTTCACCAGAACTATTAAGATCACTGGAAACTCTCCGACATGCGTTGTCCGCACTTTGCTTTCTACATGTCACATTTATCATTGGATCACCGCAAATGTTTGTCAGAATGATGTCCTCAGTAATTGTATGGTGCATGGTGAAAATGGGTCATGATGGGTAAAAAACTAGGTCACTAGGTCAAACATTATAAAAACCTTACGGATAGAGGTAATTAAGTTTTTTACAGCCAGATATGTCAACTGGGTTACAGTAACTATAAAGATGTTACATGTTGTGCTTTGTTACCATGTACACTTACCATGGGCATGTTACTGTAACCATGGACAAGTTATGGTTACTATGGAGACATTAGGGTAACCATGGAGATGTTATGTAACCATGGAAAAATTAAGAAATAATTTTTGATTTATCGTTTATCGGCAAATAAACAACAATTTGGAGTTCTGATGCATTGGAATTAAACCACGAGGGCGAAAGCGCATCAAAACTACAAAGAGTTTTTTATTGGCCTATAAACAATATTAATGCGAAAATTATTTAGATTCTAACATGATTTGACATATATTTTTGCAATTGTAATTGGAACTACTTTTTACTGCTATCGAATTTTCGCGTTTTTCTCCCAAAATGATCCTTTTTTAATTCGCGTGTTCTTGAAGTCGCGTCTTCGTTATGACGCGAATTCAAAACTGAAAATAGAGTGACCATATAGGAAATTTTAAATCGACTACCACTAGCGTAATCCTACCATGAAGGAACAATAATGTTTTTTTAACTGGATCAACTAATCCTATCTTTGATTAATTGATTATAAATTTACATGTAATTATTAGTCCCCTACCGGTGTTTCACCGGAGGGGACTATAGGTTTGCCCTCCGTCCGTCCATCCGTAATTCCATCCGTCTGCAAAATATTGTTCCTGTGATAACTCAAAAAGTGCTGAAGATACTTCGATGAAACTTGGTATACGTATAAACGGCAATGTGAATATTATGCACGACCTTTTATTTTTACCAGAGGTCAAAGGTCACATGACTGTTACTAAAAATAGAAATAAACTAAAACAAACTGGATCCTGCGATAACTCAAAAAGTACTAAAGATATTTCGATGAAACTTGGTATATGTATAACAAGCAATCTGACGATTATGCAGGACCTTTATTTTTCATCCGAGGTCAAAGGTCACGTGACTGTTACTAAAAATAGAAATAAACTAAATGCTGTTATAATTCGAAAAGTACATAAGATATAACCATGAAACTTGGTACAAAGATTGAACTATAGGTTTGCCATCCGTCTGTGTGCCTCTCTATCTGTTCGTCCGTATGTTTGTCCGTCGGTCTGTCCGTCCGTTCCCAAAACCTTGTTCCTGCAATAACTCAAAAAGTACTGAACTTATTTCGATGAAGCTGGGTATACATATAAACGGCAATGTGGCAATGTGAGGATTATGTACGACCTTTTTTTTTTCACCAGAGGTCAAAGGTCACGTGACTAAAAATATAAATAAACTTAATACTGTAATATTTTGAAAAGTGCATAAGATATGATTATGAAACTTCATGAAACTTGGTACACAGATTGGACTATGGGTTTGCCCTCCGTCTGTGTGCGTCTGTCTGTCTGTTCGTCCGTCGGTCTTATTCTGTCTGTCTGTCCCGTCCCCAAAACCTGGATCCTGCGATAACTCAAAAAGCACTGAAGATACTTAGATGAAACTTTGTATACATAGAAAGAGCAAGGTGGGGATTGTACATGACCCTTTATTTTTCACCAGAGGTCAAAGGTCACATGACTGTTACTTAAAATAGAAATAAACTTCATACTGTAATAATTCAAAAAGAACATAACATATGATCATGAAACTTGGTACACAGAATGGACTATATGATTGCCGTCTGTGCGTTTAGTACTGCAATAACTCAAAAAGTAACTCGAATGTCTGGTCAATTTTACTAAAATAGAAATAAACTTAATACTGCAGTGACAAATGGAATTTGAATATGAAACTTTGTACATCTACAAATAAAGGGCGATTTGGCGGTAGTGCACAATGTTTAATTAGTAGGTGTTTTCACCGGTAGGGGTCTCGTGTATTGCTTGCAATACTATCAAAGCCTTGTTTAAACTAGCGTCGCAAGTGTGTTTGTTATGGCTAAGAGTAAAACACGGCAACGCACAGTAACAATAGGTCATTTTCACACATTTCCACACTTTTTCAGGTTTGTCACACGTTTATTCACGCTGGTTTTGAATTGGCAGAAAATAAAATCACGAATATTCGCGAAGATTAAACCCGCGCGAATAAAACCAGTTCTACAGTATGGTCCGCTCAGAATTGGAACTTCTTTTTGTGTTCTTTATTGGATAGTTAAACAACGATAATTTTATTCTTTGTCTACAAAAAAATTAGCGAGTATCATGTTAGAAAATATGGTTAATATATGGAAATGTCTGGTAAGCATAGATATGTTACGGTGACCAGGCAGATGTTTCGGTAACCGTAGAGACATTACATAAACCATAGAGACATAACATGCTGTGTACACCTCAGGGCAGAGGAGGATGCGAGGGTTGCCAAGCAGCTGTTGGAGCAAGAGCAACTTCAGAACGAGGCTCACAAGATGGCCATCGAGCTCACCGACGAGGTAAGCAAGAGCTTGATTTTACCCGGCATGCTGTTTTAGGGCTTTGTTTGACAAAGTAACACACTTCAACAAGCATTTCATTTTACACAGCATACTGTCATAGAGCGCATGAATGAGGTAGAAGAATTCACTGAACATTTGATTGTACACTGCATACTGTTATAAATCTTTGTTTGACAATGGTACGCTTTTCAAGACATTATTCATGTTCATAGAACATTGTTATTATCAACTGTGGGAAATGTGACAGCTTGTGAAATAAAACAAGATCTTACACTGAACTCAATAAATATCCTAAATAATTATATATTCGCAGTCATCGAACTCAACAGTTAATATCAAATTCTTACATTACTACTTGGGCTCAAGTGCTGTAAAGGGCAGAAAAAAATGAAACAATTCTGTAATATCGTACACAAAGGCCAGTGGTAAAACTAAACGTTGTTTCAATAAAATTCCCGTGACATTTTCTACTTTGATTTTTGGTGGAAAATTTTTCGAAAAAATACATGGACTAACATTTATTTTTGGAAAGATTATAATACAGGTTTCTGTCAACACAAATTAGTGTGACATTAACTGAATAAACACATGTAAAGGGTTTGTTTTTATTGATTCAATTCAATTGTACATGCAGTCTCCGCGAAAGACCGTCAGACCTTGGACAATGCCGATAAAAATCCGGATTGTCCGGCAAAAACTGTCCGAATACTGGTCCTCGTGTCTGGCGAATATTTATGTAAAAAATATTTTACGACGTCGATTGCTGTAAGTTTTGTTTACAAAATTACGTCTCTCTCTCAGAATCTCCTTTCTCCTTTCATTTTCGGTTTTCATTCGACTGGTTCCGTCTTGTGTTTTAATTGGTTGAATTTATACATGTTTGTGTTTCAATAAGATGACGTCACAAGTCTCGCAAGATAATTGGTTCCCGACTACATGGTTGACATGACAGTGTAATGGCTGTGTAAAAGGAACCCTTTCAATGTTGTTGTCATATAGTTCCAGTTGAAGTTTAACATTGTTGAAGACGTTGAAAGGACTTTGACAAATACAATTGAATTCATATATGTCTTGCAAAATTAACATGCTGCTAGTAGTAGCGTTAGTTAATAAAGCATTCTCAAGTGTATATTGTTTTAGTTTTCATCAAAAATATTGTTTTTATTGTATTTAAATGTTTCTTAAATAAAATAAGTGGTCAGTAATAGTTTGTCCGGGCCAGTAATATTTGGGGCATTACTGGTCCTCGTGGCCAGTCATAAATTCACGACTGTCGCGGAGACTGTACATGGAAACGATATCAACATGTTTTTGTAAATTATTAAAGTTGAAAGATGTCTTAAAACGTACATGTTCCCTAACATTAAAGTTTCAACACCAGACTGTAATTTTCAAGTTCCTTGACCTCAGAAAATGTGTTATAAAAAAGCCAGTAGAAATACAGGAAGGATTTTGAAGGTACCCAATTAAGTCCAGAGAAAATTTACAGTGTATTTTCGGCTGGCCCTAATTGAATTTGTTTCGTTTTTTTGCCCCTTACTGTAAATGCTTCAAGCCTGCCTATGCATAACTGATAACCTGAACAAGCCTGGCTCTGAATTAACAGTTCGGTTGCGGATTCTTGCTAATTTTTGACCACTGCATTTGAGTTTACTCTGTCCAGGAATATGCAAAAAGCCTGCAGGAGAATATGTTAGCATATATTCTGCAAAACTTAAAAGTTTACAAAATGTACTGATACATTTATATCTGATCTTTCTGCGAATATGCGAAAAGCCTGCAGGAGAATATATTAGCATATATTTTGCACCACCGAAAAGTTCACAAAATGGTCTGATATCCGATCTTTCCAGGAATATGCGAAAAGCGTTCAGGAGAAAGAGAAGCAGCGGTACGAGCGATACCTGGAGAAGAAGAAGCTGCAGAAGTTGAAGAAGGAACGAGAGCAGATAGAGCGGACACAGCAGCAGAGAACGGAGGAAGCGAGGTTACACGTGCGACAGACTTCAGGTGGGCTTGGGCATTGAGAAACAATCATTTGTAATAAAAAAGGTGTGATATAATATTATGGTCGTAAGGGGCCATATCAACAAAGCTTCCAAGGAGAATCTTAAGTAATATTTTTGTGAAAATAATCAAATAAATCTGTAATTTTTTATTTGAGAAATATTGTAAAATAAGGAGCATCTGTTGATTCTTAAACTGTTAAAAACCATTAAAGACAAAATGAGGGGCGTCGTGGGAAAACCGATCTTAATGCATGTGCGTAAAGTGTCGCCCCGGATTAGCGTGTGCAGTCCGCACAGGCTAATCTGGGACGGCACTTTCCGCTTTTATGGTATTTTCTGTTTCAATGAAGTCTCTACTGAACATAAACCATCTGTAGGCGGAAAGTGCCGTCCTGGATCAGCCTGTGCGGACTGCACAGGCTGATCCAGGACGACACTTTACGCACATGCATTAAGTCGGGTTTTCCCACGACGCGCCTCAAACAAACTTCTATTGAACCAGCCACAGAGTTAAGGAATTGTTGTGATTTTAAGAAATTTACTTTTCACTAAGTAGCTTTGAAGATATGGACCCAGGCTACATGTGCGACACACCTCAGGTGGGCTTGTGCATTGAACAACAGTACAGTCGACTGCCGATGCCTCAAACTCGCTTGTCTCGAATTTCTCGTTGGCGCAAAGTTTCCTTGAGAGAATGATATTTTACTGGTATATATTCATATAAATGTCTGTTGTGTGGCTCGAATTCATGAGGGTCGAAATTTCGGATGGCTCAAAGTGTCTCAGTCCAAATCACCGTTTGTACACATTTGTTTGTTTGGCTCGAAAACGCTTCCATCTTATCGGGTCATTAGTAGATTAGGTTTGACCGATTAGTGTGGAGAGAACGCAATAATTGATTTCACAGCTTTCATAAACTAACAAATAATGTAAATGAAATATATAATTAAATTTTTGAAGTCTGTTAATAACCATTATAGATATCTGAATACTCTTCGATTGGAGATTTGAAAATCAGGCAGACGGATAACTGCCCGTACATGTATAAGTACACATTCTGGAACTCCGTTTAGCTCGAAGTTTGGATGTCTGGAAGTTTCCATGCCGGTCCCTGAGACTTTGAGCCGTCGGGAGTTGACTGTAATTTGTAGCAAAATTGGTATGATACAATATTATTCTCGTAAGACTGTGGTCCTTTACATAAGCAAGGTCACATGTGCAACATGTGAGGTGAGCTTGTTTTAAAAAACGGGATATTGGATTAAAATCGTATCCTAAAATAAAACCAACTGACGTATTCAAGGTCTGATTAAGTACGCGTATGCTGATGAACAGCATGATAGTAACTTTTTATGTTGATTTTGTTTCTTTATGGATACTTAACAGTATCATTGTTTTATGAATATAAATGGAATATAACGCATCAATCTAATTTTAGGCAGTACAGATGCCCTTGAGGAGCACCTGGGTGACCTTGACCTCCGTGAAGGTCAAAACCTGAGGTATAGTTGCAGGTAGTGGCACCTTTACTAACACAGCTTCTGTCACCTCTCCCCTGTCTCTCCAGGCCTTCGCACTGTCATCGCGCTAAAGTGTTTCATAAACTTTTAGAACAGGGCCCATGTTCACGACTCGAGACGTAAAGAATATAGAATATTCTCGAAACTCTTCTAAGTATGTTGTTTATTTCTAATAAATCTAACTCGTTATGTACCAACGGTTATTTAAGCATTCTTTATTTAGAATTATTTAGTAATGACATAGGTCTATTCTTTTGTCTTAAGTGTAAGAATGGGGCGGTGAATACGGGGCCTGAACTTGGGTCCAGTTATTTGAAACTTTATCCCCAATTAAGCTTATGTCCTGCAGTCATTTGAACATTTATTCCCCAATTAAGCTTAAAAGGTCGCGGTGGCGTAGTGGATATGGTGTCCGCCTAGCGATCGGGAGGTCCCGGGTTCGATCCCCACTCTGGGAGCGTTCTCAGTGTCTCCCCCGAAGACACCAAGTACTGGTTCTACCCAGGAAACGGACTCGAGAGTGTCTCTATAAGCCTAAGGCTTTCGATGCAATCGAGCTAAAATAAATAGGTTTAAAAAAAAATAAAAAAAATAAAAAAATAAAAATTAAGCTTATGTCCTGCAGTCATTTGATTCCCCAATTAAGCTTATGTCCTGCAGTCATTTGAATATTTATTCCCGAATTAAGCTGATGTCCTGCAGTCATTTGAACATTTATTCCCGAATTAAGCTTATGTGCTCCAGTTATTTGAAACATTATTCCCCAATTAAGCTGATGTCCTGCAATCATTTGAACATTTATTCCCAAATTAAGCTTATGTGCTCCAGTTATTTGAAACATTATTCCCCAAATACGCGGATGTCCTGCAGTCATTTGAACATTTATTCCCGAATTAAGCTTATGTGCTGCAGTCATTTGAACATTTATTCCCCAGTTAAGCTGATGTCCTGCAGTCATTTGAACATTTATTCCCGAATTAAGCTTATGTGCTCCAGTTATTTGAAACTTTATTCCCCAATTAAGCTGATGTCCTGCAGTCATTTGAACATTTATTCCCAAATTAAGCTTATGTCCTGCAGTCATTTGAAACTTTATTCCCCAATTAAGCTGATGTCCTGCAGTCATTTGAACATTTCTCCCAAATTAAGCTGATGTGCTCCAGTTATTTGAAACATTATTCCCCAATTAAGCTGATGTCCTGCAATCATTTGAACATTTATTCCTGAATTAAGCTGATGTGCTCCAGTTATTTGAAACTTTATTCCCCAATTAAGCTGATGTCCTGCAGTCATTTGAACATTTATTTCCGAATTAAGTTTATGTGCTCCAATTATTTGAAACTTTAGTCCCCAAATACGCGGATGTCCTGCAGTCATTTGTACATTTATTCCCCAATTAAGCTTATGTGCTGCGTCATTTGAACATTTATTCCCCAATTAAGCTTATGTCCTGCAGTCATTTGAACATTTTTATTCCCGAATTAAGCTGATGTGCTCCAGTTATTTAAATTTATATTCTCCAATTAAACTTATGTCCTGCAGTCATTTGAACATTTATTCTCGAATTAAGCTGATGTGCTCCAGTTATTTGAAACTTTATTCCCCAATTAAGCTGATGTCCTGCAGTCATTTGAACATTTATTCCCAAATTAAGCTGATGTCCTGCAGTCATTTGAAACTGTATTCCCCAATTAAGCTGATGCCCTGCAGTCATTTGAACATTTATTCCCGAATTAAGCTTATGTGCTCCAGTTATTTGAAACTTTATTTCCCAACTAAGCTGATGTCCTGCGGTCATTTGAACATTTATTCCCGAATTAAGCTGATGTGCTCCAGTTATTTGAAACTTTATTCCCCAGATAAGCTGATCTCCTGCAGTCATTTGAACATTTATTCCCGAATTAAGCTTATGTGCTCCAGTTATTTGAAACTTCATTCCCCATATAAGCGGATGTCCTGCAGTCATTTGAACATTTATTCCCGAATTAAGCTTATGTGCTGCAGTCATTTGAACATTTATTCCCCAATTAAGCTTATATCCTGCAGTCATTTGAACATTTATTCGCGAATTAAGCTGATGTGCTCCAGTTATTTGAAACTTTATTCCCCAATTAAGCTGATGTCCTGCAGTCATTTGAACATTTATTCGCGAATTAAGCTTATGTGCTCCAGTTATTTGAAACTTTATTCCCGAATTAAGCTGATGTGATCCAGTTATTTGAAACTTTATTCCCCAATTAGGCTGATATCCTGCAGTCATTTGAACATTTATTCCCAAATTAAGCTGATGTGCTCTAGTTGTTTGAAACTTTATTCCCTAATTAAGCTGATGTCCTTCAGCCATTTGGACATTTATTCCCGAAATAAGCTGATGTGCTGCAGTCACTTGAACATTTATTCCCGAATTAAGCTGATGTGCTCCAGTTATTTGAAACTTTATTCCCCAATTAAGCTGATATGCTGCAGTCATTTGAACATTTATTTCCAAATTAAGCTGATGTGCTCCAGTTATTTGAAACTTTATTCCCCAATTGAGCTGATGTCCTGCAGTCATTTGAACATTTATTCCCCAATTAAGCTGATGTGCTCCAGTTATTTAAAACTTTATTCCCCAATTAAACTTATGTCCTGCAGTCACATTTGAACATTTATTCCCCAATTAAGCTGATGTGCTCCAGTTATTTGAAACTTTATTCCCCAATTAAGCTGATGCCCTGCAGTCATTTGAACATTTATTCCCCAATTAAGCTGATGTGCTCCAGTTATTTAAAACTTTATTCCCCAATTAAACTTATGTCCTGCAGTCATTTGAACATTTATTCCCCAATTAAGCTGATGTGCTGCTACCTTCAGAAGTTTATATAATTCTTTCCAGAGACAATATTTATTTCAAAATTATTTTATATATTAATAATTGCAATTGTAACATTTTTATTATTGTTATTACATTGTATTATTATTAACATGAACTTAAAATTCACCAACTTAAGAAGTTGCATTTTATAAATAATGTAATTATTGTAATGGCTAATTTTAGCCTAATTGGACTTGAAGTTTTGAGCAACCAGACCTTGGCATTTGTCTTTGAACAGTTGGACAAACTTTATAATGTCAACATGGGACTGGGAAACCGGTGCGACATGCGATAAAATTGACAAAAATCGCATAGAAATGTTCACCGATTCAATTTTACGTCGCACCGACTTTTTTTAGAACGAATCGAAAAACGCTGCCAAACAATACCCAATGCTCTGTTTGGTTTGCTGTTTAGTCACTATGCTGTGAGATTTTATCCATAAAATTTATTCGGCAGTCTGAGAACTCAGTATCCACAGACGCTCATTACACCTTGAACGGACAGCACGAGCGTCTGCGTGGCGTTTTTTTCTCGATGGAAACCAGTTCACAAAAAGGAATTGCTGTAAATCCCATAGAAATAATAGAAAAGCCTATACATTTTTGAAAAAGCCCGTAGATTTTTGTGGAGTTGAGAAATTATCTCAGATGAACAAATCCTTTCCCAGTCACTGCACATGGATTTTCAAATACTTTAAAGTTGTTGTGATCTCGGTTCTTTAGTCATTTGAGAAATAAATGTGGTGCACCATGAGGAAACCGGTCATAATGCATGTGCGTAAAGTGTTGTCCCGGATTAGCCTGTGCAGTCTGCACAGGCTAATCCGGGATGGCACTTTCCGCCTTTGTGGTATTTTCTGTTTCAAGAAAGTCTCCTCTAAACATAAATCCACTGCAGGCGGAAAGTGCCGTCCTGGATTAGCTTGTGCAGACTGCACAGGCTAATCCGGGACGACACTTTACGCACATGCATTAAGTCCGGTTTTCCCACGACACGCCACATATTTACATGTAAAATAGATTGCTTACAATTTTATTACATTCTTGTAGTATTAACCATTTAAAAATAATTATAGTACAGAAGCAAAGCATAGTATGTTTTTATGCCCCCAGCATCTTGATGCGGAAGGCATAGAGTGATTGTCCTGTCCATCCATCCCTCCATCCGTCCGTGCGTGATTCCGTCTGTACCAGGTTAACTAAATTTTATCGTTTCGTCTAGCAACAACACTGCTTTCTACAACACTTAGATACCTACACAGTTGTTGCTTATGACCATTCCCAATCCACAAATATCACCCAACCTCACTTTGACTTTGACCTTGACTTTATTTAGACTTAGAATAATTCAAATGGGCCTTTTCTTGGTTAACTAATGTTATCATTTCGTCTAGCACCAACACCGCTTACTACAACACTTGGATACTTCCTAATCAACCCATATCACCCAACCTTACTTTGACCTTGACCTAATTTGGACTAATTCAAATGGGCTGTTCAGCACCAACCGTGGGTATGTATGTGTTTTTATTGAACACAGCGTTTTGTTTAACTTGATAGTTATAGTTGCTGTTTATGTATATAAGGGTATGTGGTTTGAAGCGGTTTCTATAAAAAAAATGTGTCTAGGCTATGTTACATTGATATTAATTTTAAATGAAAGTAAAATCTAAATTCACAGAATTTGAATCGACATTATCCATAAAATTATTATTCTTTCTTTCTAGCATTAACTTTAACCAATGTCCTCTTCACTTCTATATCTTGAACTGTTGTTCAATTTCTACTTCATAAAATTCAACACTTAATGTATATATAATTCCCATAATTGTTTCCCATAATTGTTTTTTATTAGGCTTAGAAATTGTCAAGTTTAATTGAATGTGGACTGTGTGTGGATGTTTAAATGAAATGCATGTACATGTATACTAACACTTGACAGCAAGCATGTCTAGGGGTGAAGGTCACATGTCTTGTGTGAAGGAAGTAGATAAATAGTGATGCTTTTGAAGCAGCAGTCCAGAAATATGTTAATCCAAATAAAAGTTTGCAGAAACCATTTCTAATGGACATCTTACTGATCAAAATACAAAAGACCGTATTGAAATCGGTAAAAGAATAATGTTTTGGTAACCTTTTATCGTAAAAGTATCGGCATACGATAGCAGGTGATGCCTCTCTAGTAAATCAGCATATCCATTAGTGTATATTCCGTTCGTACTAAGTGTTTTCGAACATAGACATTATAAAATGCCTCTCGTAAATAAGAAACTGTTTTCAGTCGAATAAACGTCATTAACGTTCATTAGAACTAATGCCCATTTAAGATGTATTGAATTATATTATATGGACTGTGGCTTTAAGGCAAACATTGCCAATGTTTTGTTTCCAGTTTTCTGCAATACTCGTGAATTTAAGTTCAACTGGCAGATACAATAGTAAATACTAAGGGTGTACATGAACTATCCCATAGCACAAAATTTCAAATGTAATACACGTGTCTGAAATTTTACAATTTGAGTGCAATAGTTTTCGTCATTGTTTCCTTTAATATATAGATGTAGAAGGGTGCAGGATGAAGCGTACCATTGCTGAAGCGTAGCAGTGCCAAAGTGTACCAATTTAGGATGAAGTGTACCACCCCGTAATAGATGTTTTTACAACAATTACTTCATGCCCTACGGATCAAGTGTGAAAAACTCCACCTATTACTTGGTGTATAGTATAGAAAATGTGTGAAAAGTGCCAAGGAATAGGTGTTTGTGGGGATTTATATTTGTGTTGGTTTTCATTAATTGAAATAGAAAAAGACATCTAATTTTTTATTGTTGAAATTTAATAATTTCTTTTATATAATGCATGTCAGGCAGGTATTACAATGTTTGCTTTTATTGCAAAATTACATTGAAATAATAAACTTAAAAGCACTCAGGTAAACTGTGAATTATATCATGAAAGTGTTCGTTTATTTCACATTTATTTGAATTACATTACAATGGACAATAAATCGTGTATTTTATTGTAAAATTCATCAGGAAGCATTACACTATTTCACGAATAGTCTTTGGACTATATACATTGTACAGGGGTGGTACGCTTCGTCCTGGTACGCTTCATCCTGGTACGCTTCAGTAATGGTGCACTTCATCTGACATCCGATGCCGAACTGAACATTTTTCAGATTTTCCAATATATTTTCATTTCGTATTGCTGTTATCCGTCTGCTGAAAGTGTAACATTTATTTTATAAATAGAGCCTGTGCTTGATTGGCTAATGAATGATTTAAAATGTTTAGTTTAAATTGAAGAATTCAAATACCAGTACTACATTAGGAAAAAATATGGACATATATTAATAATGTTTAAACTTTATTTATTTTTTAAGTCTGTCCATATCTATCTTTTGAAAAAATTGCAAAGACAGGTAATGTCCTCAAATCCTGTGCCCTTTTTTGTTATGTGGACAATTTTTGCAATGGTATCCGATTACAAAGTACAAGTACATATTAAGTACATACATCAGTAATATATGCTAACATTTCTCAAATTTTGTCATTTGGCATACTTAATCCAATAATATCTACACGTTCCCTATAAAAATATGAAGAGGATTTTAAGTAATAATACACATCAACATCCACGTCTCTTTGAGCTTGTCAACAAGGCTTTACCCTGGCTCTTTAGCCAAATTAACTGTCTGAAGTTGAAATCGTTATTTCAGGTATTTTATTAGGTGTTTTAAAGGAAATGTTGTAGCCAAATGTTGAAATGTTTAGCCATTGGGTAGTTTGGCACACGGCAGAGTGAGCCCTGAGCCCTTGATGTTCCATCATTACAGGGTAACCCCCAGTGGTACGATAGAGGATGAGGGAGACTTCTCCGACTTCTACAACCTCCCAGACCATGTTGACCCGGCCCACCGACAGGTGCTACAGGAGCTGCAGGATGAGGAGCTGGCCAGGCTGCTACAGGAGCAGGAACACAAGGTGGGGGCAAGTCACGTAACTCTTGTGTTGGTGGGGCAAAGTTCAGCGATTCTTAATCAAGGTGGGGCCAAGTCCCACAACTATTGTGTTTGTGGAGCAAAGTCCCATAACTCATGTATTAGTGTAGCAAAGTTTGACAACTCTTATGTTTGTTGGGCAAAGTCTGGAACTCTTGTGTTAGTGGGGCAAAGTCCTGTAACTCTTGTGTTAGTGGGTAAAGTGTCACAACCCTTGTGTTAGTGGAGCAAAGTCCAGCAACTCTTGTGTCAGTGGTGTGAAGTCCTGCAACTCTTGCATTAGTGGAGCAAAGTCCCATAAGTCTTGTGTAAGTGGAGCAATGTCCCACAATTCTTGAAAATCCTACACCTCTTGAAAGTTCTACAACTCTTGCATTAGTGGGGTTAAGTCCTGCAACTCTTGTGTTAGTGGGGCAAAGTCCAGCAACCCTTGTGTCAGTGGAGTAAAGTCCCACAACTCTTGCATTAGTGGAGCAAAGTCCCATAAGTCTTGTGTAAGTGGAGCAAATTCCCACAATTCTTGAATATCCTGCACCTCTTGAAACTGCAATTCTTGTATTAGTGGAGTAAAGTTATGCACCTCTTGAAAGTCCAAAAACTCTTGAAAGTGCTGCAAATATTGTGTTAGTGCTGCGAAGTCCCACAAGTCCTGTTTTTTGTGGAGCATTGTCTGTCAACTCTTGTGCAAGTGGAGCTAAGTCATGCAAGTCAAGTGTTAGAGGGCAAAGTCTCATAACTCTTGTGTTAGTGGACCAATGTCCCGCAACTCTTCTGTTTGAAGATGTGAGAGGGGGGGGGGCAGGATCTCTTTTCTGGTGTTTTAACTTGTACAAATGAAAGGCAAACAATAAACTTGTAAAACTTGGCGATTTTATTTTCCCAGTACATGTGTAAATCAAATCATCATTCTTGTACATATGTGCATATTTCCCTGTGATCTCCAGCGTACAAAGGCGGAGGTGGACCGAGCCAAGCTGCGTGAGATTGAGGAGCAGGACAAGCGTCTGGCGGAGATCATCCAGGAGCAGGAGAAGATACGGCTGAGGAAGGCCAAGCAGAAGTGGAAGCAGGAGCAGGGGGCACGCCGCGCCCAGGTAGCAGAGGCTTGACTGACTTACTGTGTACATTACAGAAATATCTTAAGTTTATCTTAAACTATTGTCACTTGAGTGATTATTTTAGAAATGTTATATTTCTGCAACCATGTTAATTGGTGAATCACTTTACAATGAGGCAAACAGTAGTTAATAATTTAGTTTATAATTAATAAACACTATGCAAAATGTCAAATACACATAGAATAAAAATTTAACGAAAAAATGATGATTTGAAATTAAAGCATAAGACTTTCCTTCGACTTTCCCTGGGACTGTATCCACAATGCACGTTAGGAAAATTAACTTAAGATGTGCTTAAGAGAAAAGCATTTCAGATCAGATTTTCTTCGTGAAATTCAGTGATTTGTGTTCACAAACATGTACATTAAGAAACATGTTCAATATTTAGTAGATTAAAACAGTTATGCAGAAAAAGCTGCAGACTTAAGGAAGTTTTGGTTTTAAGAAAGTTTTTCCCGAGGAGCTATGTGAATACAGACCAAGGGCTGAGTTACTGAATGAGGCGTGTCGTGGGAAAACCGGGCTAAATGCATGTATCTAAAGTTTCCGCACAGGCTGATCCGGGACGACACTTTCTGCTTACAGTGGATTTATGTTTAGAAGAGACTTCCTTGAAACAGAAAATACCATAAAAGTGGAAAGTGCCGTCCTGGATTAGCCTGTACGGACTGCAAAGGCTGATCCGGGATGACACTATGCACATGCATTAAGCCCGGTTTTCCCACGACACGCCTCAAATCTTTATTTAATCTAATTATTGATCCATGGTACTTGCACTTCTTGCAATTATGCTGCTTATTAACCAACCCTTCCTGCATTATCTTCTATTCAGACTGCTTTCACCTGTTGTCCAAATCTTTTCATAAATGACTCCTAGACATAATTTTATTCAGGAAAACAATGAAATTTTCATCAGAAAATCATTTGCCCTTCAATATTTTTATGTTTTTGTGTGAAAATAAACCTGTTTTTTATAATTTAATATTTAATGTGGGAAAGGTCGGAGGTCGGTCAATTTTGTATTAAACATTTCATTTTAATTTTATGATGATTTTATGATGATATCTTGCATTAAAATTCACCTGGTCAACACAGCAGGGTGCTGCACCCTGCTCTTTGTTGGTTCCCTGCTGCCCCTCTGTCCTGGTCAACATAGCAGGGTGCTGCACCCTGCTCTTTGTTGGTTCCCTGCTGCTCCTCTGGGCTGGTCAACATAGCAGGGTGCTGCACACTGCTTCTTTTTGGTTGCCCCCTGCTGCTTCTTTGGGCTGGTCAATACATAAATATTGAAAATGTATAGAAATTCTATATATTATATTACAATTGGATAAACTATGTTTAAAACTTTAATGAGAAGCATTAAACTGCTAAAAGCCTTGGATATGACAAATTATTAAAAAAAGATGTTACAAAGAACTGGAATGGCTCCCCTCCTCCTGTGAGCAGCATCATGTACCTTTTTTTGATCCTAGATCTTTAGCCACCATAAATATAATGATAAGTGCACTTGTCGCTATATTAGGCCATACCAATTTCATTCTATGTTTAGCGTCCTCGGGCTGGTAGGTTTTCGGATGCCTGAACGAAAAAAACAACAATTTTGACATTGTAAAAAATGGAGTTGGAAAGCGTACATGAAATTTGGAAAAACATGGGGAAAAAACTTCTTGTTGGTGTTTTTACCAATATTTGTAAAAAATATTGTGCAACTAGTCAATTTACACAGTTAAAATACTATGTTAAAGTAGGTTCCCAATACATGTATGAAGATGATATAGAACAGTTTTGCCAGTAAACATTCTCACTTTAGCTTGTATCACTGGCATGAATAAGTTGTGAAACAAATATGTTTTTTATCGACTCGTTGTTTGTTTTTTCCTGCCTGGTTGGTAGGTTTCGAAAAATCATGGGGACGCTACACATAGAATCAAATTTGTATGGCCTAAGGTATCTTTTCCGGGAAATCTTATGTGACCGATATCAATGGCAACAGTGTTAACGTGTACAAACTAAGTTGAAGTTAAATAGGGGAGTTCTTGATTGCCTGGTCAATTCATTAAAGGTACACATATAATAGTTCATCTCCCATATTGCACACTATCACTGATATCTATAATTGTTCCCACCAGGACGCTGCCCAGAGACCCCCACAGCTCCCCCGTAGGCCTGCGGACCACGACCACCGGCTGTACCGACGGAACAGCTTTATCCTCTCCATGGAGAACGGTCCGGAACACGAGGACCTCTCCAGTCCGGGATCGTCCGAGGACTTCATTCCTGCACATCTGGCTGACGACCAGAGACTGCAAGCCTCTCAAGGACACAGATCAGATCAGGCTTCTGAGAGACAGCGATCGGGTCATGCGTCCAATGGACACATTTCTGAACAAAGTAGACAAGCTTCTGGTGATATTTTGTTAAACCATTCAGGTGGATCTCGTGAGATTAGGCAAAAGTTTCAAAATGTGCAAAAAGTGAAAAATACTAATAACTCTCGAAATCAGGCGGATTTTAACCCAGCCGTCTTGCCGCAAGACAAACCAGATGTCGAGCGGTGGCTGGCGTCTCAGCCGCCTGATGCCGGTCGTCAGAGGCTGCGCTCAGAGGAAAGTGATAACATGTTTGACTCTCCCTCCCCACCTAACAGTTTGCAGAGTGACGAAGCTCTCTCGCATCATGGGTTAGTGAATGCTTCAAGTTATTTGTACATGTCTATTCATGTGTCTTTGTTTATTAACAAACAACTGATATGATTATAAAATTAGATTTAAAGAGTCCTAATTTTTGAGGAAATAACACATTTATGCCCCTGAAGGTTTACGAATTCGTGCGTAGCTTCATTTGAAACAATTACAGCTGAACAGCATATTAATGCAACTTCATTTTCTGATAAAGGGCATTAAGTGCGGATTTCAAAAACCATTTTGATATTCTCGATATTGATATACGTTGTTTAAGTTCTTCTGAAGACATTACCGACTTTACATGTATTAATAAAGTGAATAAAATGGAAGTTTATGTATCGTTCCCTAACAGCCAGTAGGAGTCATCAGCATATGTGCAAAGAAGGCTGTTAGCCCCTTTTGGCTTTCTGTAGATGATATGAAGCATGTTGTAAGAAAACGGGGCTTAATGCATGTGCGTAAAGTGTCGTCCCGGATCAGCCTGTGCAGTCCACACAGGCAAATCCAGGTCGGCACTTTCCGCCTACAGTGGATTTATGTTTAGTAGAGACTTCCTTGAAACAGAAAATACCATAAAAGCGGAAAGTGCCGTCCTGGATTAGCTGTGCAGACTGCACAGGCTGATTCGGGACGACACTTTACGCACATGCATTAAGCCCGAATTTCCCACGAAATGTCTCACATAATGATTGATGGTATGAAGAGGGAGTAAAAGAACCGTGACTATGTTTTCAGTATTTCAAGTTCTTAATTGATATTTTCTTAGTAGGCATTTCATCACTTACATACATTGTCTTGTTATCATTGCTATGTCTATAATATTTTGTTAACCATGTCTGTGCAGACCAAGTCGCTCGCACCACCACAACCTAACGGCAGACAGGGGGTCCCACTACGCAGTCAGTGACCCCTTCAACTTCAACATTGCCACCGCTATAGACCCCACGTACACTCGGAGGACCTCTGACGGAGCTACAGAGAGAAAGCAGCCTCTCAACCACTCGCAGCCCAGGCCACCTGTTGCGTTAGAAGGTAATGGTGAACTGTTTCTCTCGATTAAAAAACCACTGCTTTCTTTTGCAGTTTTCTAGCTTTTCTTTGGAGTGCTTTATCCTTTGCCAGTCTGTCAGATCACCTGATCTTTGCTATACTTTGCTTTTTACTAAAACCAACAGTCCGATGGAAGAAGTTGACTGACACAGCTATACAGGCATTTCCAAACATTCTTATTATCTGATCAATTAAGGAATTCCATTTCTTTGTAATGTGTGTGCTGTTGCATTTCTTTGACTTTAAAACGTTCTGTATTAGTCCTCATTGCTCATATATTCACACTTCATTTGTGCATTCACCCATAATAAGAAACTTTCTGTATAGACATCATTGTTAGTATATTCACCCTTCATTTGATCGTTCACCAATCATAAGAATCTTTCTGTTTCTCTCATGACTGTCTGTTCATATATTCATCCTTCATTAGATTATTCATCAATCGTAGAAAACTTTCTGTTTCCGTCAGCACTCTCTGTTCATATATTCATCCTTCATTAGATCATTCATCAATCGTAGGAAACTTTCTGTTTCTCTCATCACTCTCTGTTCATATATTCATCCTTCATTAGATCATTCATCAATCGTAGAAAACTTTCTGTTTCCGTCAGCACTCTCTGCACATATATTCATCCTTCTTTAGATTATTCATCAATCGTAGGAAACTTTCTGTTTCCCTCATCACTCTCTGTTCATATATTCATCCTTTGTTAGATCATTCATCAATCGTAAGAAACTTTCTGTTTCCGTCAGCATCTCGGTTCATATATTCATCCTTCATTCGATCATTCTTCAGTCGTAAGAAACTTCCTGTTTCTGTCAACACTGTTCATATATTCATCCTTCATTAGATAGTTCCAAAATCAAGAAACTTTCTGTATCCGTCATCACTCTCTGTTCATATATTCATCCTTCATTAGATCATTCATCAATCGTTAGAAAGAAACTTTCTGTTTCTCTCATCACTCTCTGTTCATATATTCATCGTTCATTAGATCATTCATCAATCGTTAGAAACTTTCTGTTTCCGTCATCACTCTCTGTTCATATATTCATCCTTCATTAGATCGATCATCAATTGTAAGAAACTTTCTGTTTCCGTCATCACTCTCTGTTTATATATTCATCCTTCATTATATCGTTCCACAATCAAACTTTCTGGTTCCGTCATCACTCTCTGTTCATATATTCATCCTTCATTAGGTCATTCATCAAGCGTATAAAACTTTGTGTAGTGTTGAGCTTGAAACTGTTGTATCTGATCTAGAAACGTTGAGCAGATACAACAGTTTCGCATTCAACCGTTGAATTCTGTTGTCATTGTCTTCATATTTTCACCCGTCATTTGATCATTCTGCAACCATAGAATCCTTTGAGATCGAGTGGGAGCCTTGTTACCAAGGCAGCCTGCGGCGGAGAGCCATCTATAGTTTCTATGACAACACGTGTCGTCGCTGTGGTTACTATGGTAACAAGGATTCACAGTGTGATCGTTGAGAGTGTAAATGTGTGAAAACTTAAAAGTGTGCTGTATCATAGCTCCCACCTAGAGCGCGTATATTTTATTTTCCAAAATATAAAAATTGACAAAGGTCAAAAGTTAAAGATCCCAGACTTTTTATGGTCAAGTTATATAGGCTAAACACATAGAAAACTTTAATTGAATCCATAATATATCCAGACTACATAATTCAGTCAGTTTTCCGTGAGCTATTACTTCATATCAGATAAATCTTGGAGAAACTCCATCGCAATCACTAACTCGCCAGACTGGCGACTTAATATGGAGACTTGTATCACCGCGTGATCTATCACATGATTGAAGCATGTTATAAATAATACACAAACACAGTGTAGCAATTGTCTTACTTAGGGTTTACTTTCTTGTAGCAATATAAAAAGACAAGAGGATAATAAACAGTCATTGCAATTCTGACATACCCTCGGATTATCACGTGAAATGCGACCAAATCAACCATAATGTGATTGTTAGAACGCAATAGAGCGAAAATAAAACAATAACTTACACATTTTGTAACACTGTCTGTCAGTGTCGGTCATGTTTGTTGTGTATTGTCTTGACACGTGATTGTAGATCATGGTCACATGGACATGCATCAGCGAGATCTATTTTTAGGAGTTTTACTTTCACTTCATCTGTTGTTCTAAATGCCTAAATTCGCAAATTTATACAGTTTTAAATTGTTTAAAGTGTTAGGTTGTGTGTTTGAGTCCATTTTACAGAAGATATAAGCCTGTTTTTATAACATGCTGGGACTTTACATGTGTTACATAAGAGTTTTGCCAAAATTAAAATTTACTTTGTTTGCCATTGCCTACCTACCCGACGAAAAGGTCCCTACTCGATAAAAAATTTCTTTGTTAAATCAAACCAGTTTGTTTTTTTAAGTCCAAATATTCTATTTTTTCTTTAGGTTAAATAAAAGCTCGCTCTTCTTTCATTTCGGTCGTTTTCTACTGTGTTAATAAATTAACTGTATCCGCTAAACCCTTTTTTATAAATAGACAATTCAAAATGCAATTCTAATCATGTTTGATCAAACTTGTGAAAACAACGGGCAGTTTGTCAGCGTTCATTGTATAATTAAAGATGATTGCTAGCAAGCTCTCGTTATATCAACAAACACATGATTATATTATTCAAAGCAATGTCTGTGTTATATACAATTATTATTGCTATATTTTGACGCTAAACGGATCATTCATAAATTTGACTTTTTTTTCCAATTAAAAAAAAAAGGCCTACCTACCCATTACCACCAACCTTGGGTAGGCAATGGCAAACAATTTTTTAAGGTTGGACTTAGTGTTGTGGGACATTGCTGCCCTGTAAAATTTTGTAAGCAGTCGCTTAAGTGCTTCAGATAATTGTCTACAAGTGTGTTGTGTTTTTTGTTTAATTTTGAAATTTGAACTCATGACTTACAAATCTGTGCATCACATAACCCTTTGAAGGATTTAAGGAGGTGATTGATTTTCATGGGACCAGGTGGTACCTGTTGTTGTGTCCATGGATAGAATTAAGTAGCTTTGGGCATAAGTATATCGAAGTTGAAAGGGTTGTTGTGTCCAGTGCTTTCAGTATTAGTCTGTAGTGTCAATAATATAATATACACTTGGTTATTAAGTTATCACAGGTGTTGTTGATTTCCTGTAGGAACGAAATGAGGCGTGTCATGGGAAAACTGGGCTGTCCGCACAGGCTAATACAGGACGGCACATTCCACCTACAGTGGATTTATGTTAAGAAGAGACTTCCTTGAAACAGAAAATACCATAAAAGCGAAAAGTGCCATCCTGGATTAGCCTGTGCGGACTGCACAGGCTAATCCGATACAACACTTGACGCACATGCTTTAAGCCCGTGTTTGACACGGCACGCCTCCAATATGGGATACATATTAGAATTTACTAAGGTACAATTATTTTAATGTTGGGCAAAGAAATTGAAAATAAATCACGTGATATTTTATTAAATAGATTGCACATAGAATGCACTGTAGTACCATGCAACCGTATGACTGTCAGAACTTTATATAGAACATTTACCACTAATTATAATGGAACCTTATCATACATGTATGTGCAAAAACTTATTGAATTAATTTATTCAATACAATGCAGTCCTTTTTTAATTTATCACATCCAATAACACAAAATAACACAATGTCCTTATGAGATGTACTTACATTTGAAAACTTTATTGTCTTTGGTAAAAAAAAACACGAATATTTAATTAAAATCTTATTTCTTGGTGTATAAGAAAAATAAAATTTAAATTGAAATCTTATTGTTGACTTTGCGTAAGTTCAGTTGCCATGGTTGCATAATATTTTTGGGCTTTAAATGTTTCAGACCGGACTATCAGTACAGGTTCCTCCCATGACAGCTACCATGACGATGGGCCAGGGGTCATCAGTCCGTTTGTGCCAGTTCAAGGTCAACGCAGGACGGGGGGTGAAAGGTCAAGGAGACCAAAACGACCGGAAAGTGGACAGAACTCTTCGAAAGACAAAAATAATTGCAAACAGCAGTGACACAAATTCTCAGCAATTGACCTGTACCGGGATAAAACTATTGGTGTTATTTGTCATTCAGTAATTTGTATTTATTGAAGGGTAAAATTGTGCAGGGGTCAGTTTGTAAACAATATTTTTAACATTTGCATTTACAATGTAAGAATAATGGTATCTGTTTCCATTGTTTAAGGAAACTGAAAGTGAATAATATTTAATACAGTCAGATATAATATAGCCTCTTTTCCTGTATATTCGGCCACGTAAGAGCTAAACTGCTTGTATACCCTAAATGAGCACAATTTCAACACTAGTGAGACTTTTATCTATAAATTTAAGGTCTCTCCTACTAAATAAAGGCCAGATAATTTAAAGATCAGCAATTCCCTTAGTTACTGACCAATTCTAGGAAGGCACCCTAGCAACCATGAATTTGTCAGATGTTTCCTATCATTTGGTTCAGTCTTCATTTTGATAAGAAAACACAAAAATTTTGTTATAATTTTGATATAATTCATTAGAAGCATTCTTTATTAGACCAATACACACTAGCATACTGTTTGAAAATGAATGTTTACAAAATTCTTGGCCTATGCACAAAGTGTGTAGCAATTTTGGGGAATTTTTTGTACAAATCTTAATTTTCTCAGACATAATCGAAAATTCACAATTTTTTAAACTAAAAAGAATATTTATATGATAGAATTGTCTCAATACAGATAGCTAGCACAAGTTTTGAAAGAAACAATAGTTAATTTTCATTATCTGGGGGTGGCCGAATCTATAGGAATGGCTGAATCTAAAGGAAAGAAGGATACATGTATGCATACAGCGTAATTAATAATTGTTTATTGCTTCGCATGTTACCTCATGTAACATTCAATAATGGAAAACCACTTATGAATACAACAAGGCAAGAGAATTCCTAAAATTTAATAGTACAAGTAAATAGTGAATAGTTCTGCAATTCGGTTATACAAATAAGTTCAGTAATAAAAGTTATATAAAATGTCTCATTCAGGATTAATTATGAAAGTAGGAAATGTTCTATATGAAAATATAAGTAACAAGTTCCTCTTAGAATTTTTTTCTGCATTTATCATTAAAACATGATATATAGAGATCTGATATTTCTGGTATTTCTGTGAACATTTATCAGGATCAGTATGGACTGTTTTAGACCATGATCAATTTGGAATGTGTAAGTCCATAATCATTTAGATTCTGTTTGATCTGGATCATTTTGGATCAAGATCAATAACAGCGAAAAAACAGATGACAATTTCTATATTTGGTTATCAACTTGTGTAAACATGTCATTCCAGTTATTATGGCCATCATTGCTTGTTATTGTTAAATAAATAGTTCATTTTTATACTTTTGCAAATACTCAATATGTGTAGCTTAGATTGCAATATAATCAACACCATAGGGTCTTCAGCAATAGTTGTGCAAGTTCTTTGACACAAAAATCATTATTAGCCCAGACAGAGCTAAGCTTTTACATCGGTGAAAGATTCCACGTAATAGAAACTTCCATTTCCATTCCATTTGCAGATATTGAAAGCTGTTTTTTTCTCACTGCATAAAACATTCCGTAACAATGTCATCTCCAAAATTATACGAGACGTGTCGTGGGAACAGCGGGCTTAATGCATGTATGTACAGTGTCGTCCCGGATTAGCCTGTGCAGTTTGCACAGGCTTATCCAGGACGACACTTCCCGCTTTTATGGTATTTTCTGTTTAAAGGTAGTCTGTTCAAAACATAAATCCACTGTAGGTGGAATGTGTCATCCCGGATTAGCCTGTGCGTACTGCACAGACTGATCCAGGACGACACTTTACGCACGTACATTAATCCCAGTTTTCCCACGACACGGCACATACATCCAGGACGACACTTTACGCACGTACATTAATCCCAGTTTTCCCACGACACGGCACATACATCCAGGACGACACTTTACGCACGTACATTAATCCCAGTTTTCCCACGACACGGCACATACATCCAGGACGACACTTTACGCACGTACATTAATCCCAGTTTTCCCACGACACGGCACATACATCCAGGACGACACTTTACGCACGTACATTAATCCCAGTTTTCCCACGACACGGCACATACATCCAGGACGACACTTACATTAATCCCAGTTTTCCCACGACACGGCACATACATTCAGGACGACACTTACATTAATCCCAGTTTTCCCACGACATGGCACATACATCCAGGACGACACTTACATTAATCCCAGTTTTCCCACGACACGGCACATACATCCAGGACGACACTTTACGCACTTACATTAATCCCAGTTTTCCCACGACACGGCACATACATCCAGGACGACACTTACATTAATCCCAGTTTTCCCACGACACGGCACATACATCCAGGACGACACTTACATTAATCCCAGTTTTCCCACGACACGGCACATACATCCAGGACGACACTTACATTAATCCCAGTTTTCCCACGACACGGCACAGACTGATCCAGGACGACACTTTACGCACGTACATTAATCCCAGTTTTCCCACGGCACATACACATACATATTATATGACTATGCTACATGTAGGTTGGTATAAACTCTGCCGGTCACTCTTGCTTGTTAAATTGCATGAGAATTTGTTTATATACTCGTTTCCATTTTACGTCGTGAACGTTGTTGTTCTACAAAAAGAACAATGGTACTAATTGGTACTCATTTAAGTTTTATCTGATCAAACAGTGTGTTTATCTAAATTTAACACACTATTATGGAAAGTTAGAATAAGACATCAAACATAGAATAAACTGTTTTATTACACCAATAGTGCAATAAGCATATTTATTTAATGCTAAGTAGTGTAATGTAGAAAAATATAAGTGATATATATCCCGATATCACTCACAGTGAGGGACTACTTTTTTGGGTCCCGATTTAATACAGTAAATAAAACGGACCGTCATCGATGCCGGACTCAAAACTGTGAAATGACGTCATTATTTTAACGTCATGACATTAAGATTCCCGCGATATTTTCCAATAAAATGTTAAACAAAGGTTAATAAAGCATAAAATAAAGAGAAAATGTGTTTGTCTTTGGTGTGATAACGCCTTATATCATCACCGGAAAGGTTGACAATTTACATATTTTCACTCTCGAAAATATTAAGTCTCCTTTTCCGGTGATGATATCATGCGTCATCACACGGAAAACAAAAAAAAAACACCATGTCCATACGTTCATAAACACAGTTTCAAATGCAGTAAAAACGATAAAAAAATGTTCAGTTTTAACAAAAGAGTTATGGAAAAATGCAAAATATACCACAAGTATTGACAGAATATAACAAACATACTTAAAAATCACGAAATGCACCGTTTTATTTATAAAAACAAAAACAGAGACACATTTTATGCCCATTCTATGTTTTATGTCTTATTCTAACTTCACATAATAGCATGAACTACAAACGTACGTTTACTATAAACCATCAAGAAAATCAACTAACATACGAAAAAACTAAACAGCATGTTCAAAAATACAAAATACTTCAGTGTCAAATTTAAATGGTTTAAAATAATTCATTAATTTAATCGATATTTATATTTGTTATTCTCTTAAGGAATTAGTCACCTATACATGTACATATACATTTTGATTAAGTTGCTATTTTGTTATACAATATTAACAGCAAACTTGGCCTGCTATTGGCTGCATTTTGTGATTATATATTCACTGTACATATTGTAGACTGTCACATAGTAATTTATATGGTGCAACATTATTTTCATGATTTCCTAAATGTATCATAATGTGTATTGTATTATGGCTACCACGATACATACATGTACTATATCATACAGTGAGCATATTGTTGCTGCCTTAGTGAACAGTATTTAGTGTACACACATTTATGGCTGTACGTTGCATATCTCAACTTTACCGTGTCCCGTGCGATGCTCCATTCCATAACATTTCTTGCACAGTATTTAGTGTACACACATTTATGGCTCTACGTTGCATATCTCAACTTTACCGTGTCCCCTTGCGATGATCCATTCCATAACATTTCTTGCATCATGGAATATTTTGAAGTCAAGAATTGATAATGTTTTAATTTGAATAAATTTACCTAAATATGAACTTTAAGACCAATGATTGAGAATTGTTTTTACCCATGGAATGGGAATGATGCAAGCAACATAATTGGTTAATAACTATTCATTATGAATATTTGTGTCTCTTACATTTATTTTGTTATAATGAAATTTCTGTTGAAATTCCATTATTGTATCAGTGAAAATTGTATTTGAATTTACTTGTGATATTTATTATTTGGACCAGCTTTAGGTATGATAATGTAAATATATAAACATACAAATATGTTTTTTTTTCCTAATAAACAATATTGATTTTGCAGTTATGTGTTTTTTTATTAAACATTTTGTAAGTTAAGGTATTTTCTTGTTAAACATTTTGTAAGTTAAGGTATTTTCTGTAAAACATTTTGTAAGAGAAATTAGTTTCATGTTTCATTGTGTAAGTGAAAGTATTTTATTAGAAATAATGAGTTAAATGAAATGTTGATTTTAAGGTTAAGAATAAGATATTACATATACTGGGTGTGCCGTCTACCGGTGTATTAAGCTTAAAAACACTCTTCAGTATGACTCAAATTATATAATTATATTGAAGAAGAGTGAATGATATTTACGATAATAATGTTACTGTTCATAATTTGGCACTTTCGTACGATTTTATATTTTGATAAGTGCAACAGTGACCTCTTTGTTGAACCTAGGATTGGCCATTTTATTTTATGATGTATGTACCGATTAACGGTGCGAACGAATTATCTTCATTGTTTCATGATCAGCTGTTGTATTAAACCTCTCGTTTATATGACTCCTGAAAGCAATTATTGACAAACAAAAAACTTTGTTTTTTAATATGTTCGGCTTTGCTTTTTCTGTTTGTTCAAGGTATAATCAGGATGATATATGAAAAATATACATCAACATCTATAAACATATAAATATGAACAATATGACAATATCTCATGTATAGTCAATGCACAAATCTAATCTATGTCTATCACAGATTAAGTAAAACTATCACAGTCTCTAGTAATCTTGTCAAATAATAACAGCCTATTCAGAGCAATGGGGTCATAAGAAGTGACTGCCCCGCCTTGACCATACTCGGATTACACCGATAGACGGTATCCTGAGTATAAGATGTTTCTAAAATAGGGCCCCAGGAGTCCTATAGTTGTTCCTTCGTTAAATTTTGAGTTAAATATCATTTAGTTAAAAATCATTCAAATATAATAGTTTTCAAAGAGTTTGTCGGACATGAAAATTAAACATTACTATCAGTTACATTCTTGTATTGTTAGTTAGTGTTTACATGTTTTAATTTAAGTATACCAAATTGTTATGCCTACGTAAAATATATTTACATTAAAAATAAAACAATATTGATTAATTGGTTATTTTATTCAATGGTTGTAAATTGAAAAACTTTTTTTTTAGTTTACCTGATTTGTATACATTTTGATATTTAGAAATAATTTTATTTTATACATGTATATCAATTTTCATGTTATTAATCGTTCCTACACAGAATTAATATAACTTTTTTGTACAATACAAAAAGGAAAGCACTGGTTAGAGTTGTATTGAGCAAATACAATTGAGGGCTACAACTGGCTATTTTATTCGATGGCATTTATGCACCTATCAATATTTTCCCCCAGAGGGCTGCGGCGGGCATATATGGGATGTTAGACTGAAAGTGATTTCCGAAAGGCGGGAACGCCGAAAAATTCCGGGTCCCGGGAAATAGACTGGTTGGATTTTAGATTCCGGTAATATTGGCCCCCGGGCATCACCCACTGTGGGGATTTACAAAAAAATGCTTGGCTCTAGGGTGGGGAATTAGACCCCAAAATATAAAATTAGTCAAATTCCCCTGGGTCAGCCCTCCGCTCCCCATTTGGGGGAAAAATATTGATAGTTGCATTGATAGTTGCATTAAGTGTGTGTATGTCATTCCTTTGTGATTATTCACAATGCGTTGGGCTTTTAAACATGATTATGTAAAGTGCGATTGAACACCTTATTTTAATGATAATACACTATGCAATGTTTAATATTGTATGTTGTATGGTTTATGTCTTAACTAAAGAGCTTAGTTAATGTCAGTCTCAAATTGATCACCTATATGTTTGTTAAATGTGTGCATATTTAATTGTTATTAATGGTCAAATTTTGATATCAATATAATGACCAGTAAATTCAATTCTGAATGTCTCTGGTATTATACATTTTAAACAAAATTACAAGAATTTTTACTGATTGGTTATTTGAATTAGAGTTGTTGATAATTGTTCATTCAATATTTTTCTACTGGTATGAAATGTTATTTTCAGAATTTGAAACTTTGTATTGTGCAAGGATTCCAAGATGCACAAATGCAACTGTGTTTGGCCATACATTTTGAAGCCAGTTAAATGAACAGTAACAAATTCCATTTTATTATGAGGCGTGTCGTGGGAAAACTGGGCTTAATGCATGTGCGTTAAGTGTCGTCCTGGATTAGCCTGTGCAGTCCATACAGGCTAATCCGGGATGACACTCCGCCTACAGTGGATTTATGTTTAGAAGAGAAACCCTTGAAACAGAAAATACCATAAAAGCGGAATGTGTCGTCCCGGATTAGCCTGTGCAGACTGCACAGGCTAATCCGGGACGACACTTTATAGACATGCATTAAGCCTGGTTTTCCCACGACACCCCACTTATTATCTTGAACAATATGCATGAATCTCAATTTGTTTTGCTCAGTATGATATTATAGGTCAAATTCCTAGAAGAGCCATGGTGGTTATAGGTACGCGTAATTAATTTGCATTAATTTGTGAGCTCTGAATTTTTGCTAAATAGTCGAATAGTAAGGATATGAATTACACAAATCGGGAAACAAAAAAAAAGCATTTGCTAAGTACAGTTTTAAAAAGTAACCTTCATACATATCTCATGTAAAAGGGGGGTTGTTGCACAGTGTACAGTTGGACCAAGCTGTGCTGCTTATTGTTCAGCAAGTGAATTTGAGTATTTTATCAATTAGAACAAAATGTTATTGTAGTGACTCAAAAAGCACAATTTCCATTCTCAATAGATGCACTTATATAACTTTGTTGATATATATATTTTTGTTAATAAACATGCTTACTGACAATTGCTGTTTTTGTTCTTTTTCATCTTCTTAAGAGTCTTAAACTTGTAATATAAAATCTGAATTACCACTGAAGACAGAGTCTTTTCACCGTTTCAAATAAAATGTCTATACATGCGAGATTGTATTAACTTTAAAAGAGATGGTACAACACGTATTACCAGCTGGATCCTTTTATTGTCACATATGAAGCACAACATAACCTTCCAGAGAGCCTTTGAGGCCGACGTTAATGTGCTGAAATGGCGGCCAGTATAATATTATATCTCACCTCCTACATAAATGATGCAATCCGATTGGCCAAGAGCGGTCACATGACCATGGTGTACTTTCCATACACCACGGGTATATTTTAATACCCCATAGAAGTCTAATGACGCAATCTAATGATGTCATTTTGTTTATTTTCGTGACGTCATTGTTTGTGTTTCAAAGCTATTTTGTGAGGTTTTCTTTCGTTAATTTACAAGTGATATCAAATAAAAGAAACCAGTTGAAGGTAGTCGGTGTGATATATTCGTTACACTGTTAGTAACTGAGGGTGTATGGGTTATACACCCTCAGTGGCTTCATACCATACTCGAGCTGTATATCCCATACACCCTCAGTTACTAACAGTGTAACTAATACTACCTCAATTGACTAGCCTATCACCATACACGTAACCAAACAATTTGTAATGCCCCATGTGACAGTATAATGTCACCCTAGGTGGAGCTAGAAATAAAACAACAGTTTTTCCGTAAATGAAGGAAGCCATTGCGTATGAAAATTACTCGGCAACCACTTATTAAAATGTGTTTATTACCTGACATTTGAACAAGTTAGTAGCTTTAGTTGATGATAAAATAAGTTACCTTGCATGTTGCCTTGTTTTTATTGTTCGGTTAATTTGCGGTTGACATTCTAATGTTGACAATACGTTGTATCACCCTCTATGGGGTGTGATATTTTTATGTTACATATTTTTTACAGTCTGATTATATGTGTTTAATATCCCAATACCACAAAGTGCTAGAACACTTATTGGTTGAAGAAGTTAGACTCTTCAAATATTTTCAAAACATAAACAAAATAATGTTAATGTTAATGTTCCATAAAAAAGCTCAACATAAATGAAATTTTAGAAACTCAACCAATAGTGTTATGTTTTCCTGATTTCCACAATAAAAAAAAAAAAAAAAAAAAAAACAAGAGGGCCATGATTGCCCAAAGCGCTCACCTGAGAACTGGTACAGATTACAACCATACTGTTGTGACAGGTTTGAAAATTAAGATATCAGAACAATACACAGAGTGGGTAGGATCAATTTTCATTTCAAACATCGGTTAGTGCAATGGGCTAACTAAAGTATGAGTTGGGTAGTGGATGTGCGTTTTTTTGCTAATGGTTCTCAAATCATTTTTCTCGCTATTCTTACCTGACCCTTTTTCATTAAGTCATTGACAATTCTGGAAAATGCACAAACAGTAGATTTTGATGTCTTTTTCGCAAACAGTTTTGGAAAACTAGTTGCAATGCGATAATTGCGATGGCTGTGCTATAAGGTAAAGTTTTGCTTTTTCTTCGATAATTTTCTTTCCAATTAAGATAAATGATGTTAATGCAGGCTCTGAAGACATCACATTTGCATGTACAAATAACTGCATGCAAGTCTTGCAACTGTTGGAAATCAAATGTAATCAATCAATTTTTATGGTTAATGCGCAAACTGTGTAAATTTGGTCAACATTGAATCAAAAATCGTGTGTGCAAGCCAATCATTGATAACTTGTTGATGTTTTTTTCCAAAAAGAAGGGGCAATAACTCTGGTGTTTCTGGCCCTATCATGCTTATATTCGACTTCACCTATAGGCTTACTTTCATACACAAACTGTACACGGTTGGTGAAGATTGGATGAAAAATGAAGTCTCTATCCTGAATAATGTCCATTTTTGCATATTTATTTCACAAACAAAGGGAAATAACTCTGGTGTTTCTGGTGTAATCTAGCTTTTATTCGACTTCAACTTTAATCTTATGGTCATAGACAAACTGTGCAAGATTGGTGAAGATTGGATGAAAAATAGTCTCTATCCTGTATAATGTCCATTTTTGCAAAAAACTTTCACAAAGGGCAATAACTCTGGTGTTTCTGGTCCGTCTTCTGAGCTCTGACGGTCATACACAAACTGTGAAAGTTTGGTTAAGATTGGATGGAAAATAAAGGCTATACGTTGCAAAAGGGCACTGTGGCACTTTTTTGCATGAAAAAGGGGCAATAACTCTGGTGTTACTGGTCTGATTGGGCCCATTATCGAACTCATACAAGATTTTATAGTCATACACAAACTGTGCAATTTTGGTCAAGACTGAATAAAAAATGTAGTCTTTATCGCGATAACGGTCCAAATTGTTGACGGCACCTTCACGACGGACGACGGAAGGACGGACGCCGCCGGAGAGGTCCCCTATACCAATAAAAACACAAAAATACCCACACATTGTCAGAATAATACTAAATCTTATGGCAACATACACAACAGACAATCTCTAAATAGAAAGACAGGGCATCATTTGATAAATGTTTATTTAGACTACAAGTTAGAATATTTTACTTACATGTACAAAACAGAATGTTGCAATTTATCAAAAACGATATATTAATATATTTTTAGCAACCAAGATATTTATTTATGGAACTCGCACAATTCATGTAACTCGACTGTAATTCAATAAACTGTTTTGATTACAAAACCACTTATATTTTTATTAAAAGCTTCTAATTCTGTTATTAATCACCTAACATTTCACAACCTGTGACATCAACCAAACGTCTTAAATCAATACAATAAAGTATATCTGACAAGAATAAATATACCAAAAACAAAGACCACATTCATAATCTGAACCATCAACAGAAATCGTATACATGTAGTTAAGGAATAATTTTAGATTTATCGTTGTTTATCGGACAATAAGCAACGATTTGGAGTTTTGATGCATAGAAATTAAATCACAAGGGCATTAGCCCGAGTTGTTTAAAAGCCACGCAACAGAAAGACAACGAGTTGTTTATTGGCTGATAAACAATGATAATGCAAACATTATTTTGATTCTAACATGATTTGACACATTTTTTGCAATTGTAATTGGTACTCCTTTTTACTATGCTTTGCTCAGGTTCGGGACTTCTTCTTGCGTTGTTTATTGGGTAGTTTAACGATAATTTTGTTCTTTGTTTACAGAAAAATTAGCGAGTATCATGTTAGAATACATGATACATGTAAGTTTAAGAATAAAGTACTTTTTGAATTACAGATAACAATCTAAAATGGAAGTTTCATAAGTATAATACACAAAATAAGAAGAAATATCTAGTTAGTTTACCCTTACCCCTTCTAACTAAATATAATGGATTAGCAAATTCTTAATCACGACATGACATCAAGCATTCTACTAACATATATCTTATTGAGTGACTAGGAAACATTACAGCTGGATAACTGGACTAACCAGGATCTAAACTGGTCTAATTAAGGTATCTCGGTCTTAATAGACCAAATCTGCGATTAGGATATAAGTAGGCCAGCTAAGTGCATCCATAAGCAAATTTCTATCAGTCAAAACAGTGTCTCTCATCTACTCTGGTTAATTATCTGGTAATTTTGAAAGTAAGACTACATCATTTTCGCCTTAATGTGTCTAAATTACTCGACATAGCTCCGTCTAAATTTCACATCAGGATCTAATTTGACCAGCTTAAAACCGAATAAGAAACCTAATTCTTACCAGGATCTAGTTAGAATTTATGAGTATTAAATTGGCCAGATCAGGATCTAAATGTGTGACCTTATTATTTCAGACCATATCTAAATATCTAATTAAGATTCAAATTGCTGATCAGGATCTACATAGGTATGATTGGTATTAATACGTTTTTGTATTATGGCACTGGTCTCTATAACAGACAACTAAGTCAGAGCTTGAAAAGTTAATAAATTATGATACACATAGCACCAGATTTAGGAACGTACTACAAAAGCACGACTACTGTGGTATTTTACAACATATTACTTTTTTTGTAAAACCTGGGGTCATATTCCTGAAACATCTTAAGTGAAATCTTATCCTTTACCTTAAATCGTCATTTTTCTTTTCACTAATTATCAACTTATTAACTACTATTTACTTACCCGTAATTGGAATCATTAATTTATATGCAGTTTTAAAAGTATTGCCTTACAACAATTGGATCTTAAGTGAAAATATTTTAAGATAAACTTAAGATGTTTCTGGAATGTGGCCCCTGGACTCAAATTCACCGACACATTCTTAGACTTACGGAAACATTAAACTCTACAGTCTGCAAAAAATACCGGTGCGTATGCAAATATGACGGGTACCAAAGTCGCTAATGTCATTAACAAATCATTTTAAATAAAGAATGCTAAAATTTTTGCGTCGGTGAATACCGTGTATGATTCAAATTAACAACAATATTAAAAATATTCTTATGTCTTAAAATGGGATGGTCAATACGAGCCCAGATTAATTCTACGATGTTTAAGCAGACTGCAAAATCTTCTCAGCCGTTGTTGATGGAGATTCCGACCTACTCGGCTTCACGATGTAGCGCTGTTGGTGTGCGAAGAATTCCTTTGCCTTCCCGCAGACTGCGTTCGTACATTTAGGACAGCGTAGCGTGTTTTGCGTGCTGCAGGATTTCCCAGAATCCAAGTGCTCCTTCATGAGATTGGCCAGACCCTGCACAAAAATACAAATATACTAATATATGTTTAATGGTGGTGGTATTTATTGCATGTATCTGTTTGCACTTGAGCTTTTGTTCATGTAATAATTTGACTGAAAAATTGTAGAATGTATCATGCTTATAATTGTACTTATAAATGGTTTTAACATCTTATATTGTAAATAAATACTATAATTGTACTTATGAATGGTTTTAACATATTATATTGTAAATAAATACTATAATTGTACTTATGAATGGTTTTAACATCTTATATTGTAAATAAATACTATAATTGTACTTATGAATGGTTTTAACATCTTATATTGTAAATAAATACTATAATTTCAGAACAGACACGCATTTTTAATAAAATTAAAGATTAATAAAATTAAAGAGTTTCTTTGAAACAACAACAAAAACAGAACATTCAAATAAAATGGAGAAATTATTTGAGATCTACAGCAAAATATCAGTTAACAAGCAGTTATAAAGCAACCACACAGACTTGTCCTACCTCTATAAACACTGGGTTGCCATTTGGAGCTGCAGATCTTTTAATGTTAGCACCAAGCTGGAAATAGAAAACAATGACAAATTCCATATGACATTGACCTATAATGACTAACAGCTTTCATTCATGCAACATTTCCTAACAGACACTTATTTATGAGGATTTTGTTGGCTAGCTCATCCACGAAATCAAATATACAACAAATCATTATGCCAGAAGTTGACATATATATTTGAAATTCCATTAAGCGCAATGCTTTAATGTCAGACTACAAAAGAATCGATAATTATAAGAGGTGTATCATGGGAAAACCGGGCTTAATGCATGTCCATAAAGAGTAATCCAGGACGTCACTTTCCGCTTTTATGGTATTCTCTGTTTCAAAGAAGTCTCTTCTAAACATAAATCCACTGTAGGCGGAAAGTGCCATCCTGGATTAGCCTGTGCGGACTGCACAGGCTAATCCAGGACAACACTTATTGCACATGCATTAAGCCCAGTTTTCCCACACCACGCCTCTATTTTTTTTTCCTTTTTTTAATTGATTCCACTAAGACCTGGTATGATGCTTTTCACAATTCCATGACATTTCTTAATAATGAAATAAATTAATTTACAGTATCTAAATCAGTGGAGTCTAACCTTCTCTCCGAGCCCCTTGGAGTACTCGAGGTCGAGTTCAAACAGAGTCTCGATGTGGTCGCTTGTGAACACTATGGGAACCAGTAGCAAGTTCTTCTTGCCCTGCTTCACAAAGCCCTCGATGGCCGCGTCCGTCTGTGGCTCCAACCACTTCAACGGTCCTACCTGAAAAGATGTTGAGAATACGCATTTCTTGTGCATTAAGTGATAGTACACATACCGTAAAAGACCATGTATAGCCTACACTTTTTTGCCCTAAAATTCTGGTATGAAATGTTTTTTTTTTTTTCATTTTCTGTTTGAAATTTTAGTTATGAATTAATATATTTAATTTGTAATTAATTCATAATGTTCTGGTTTTCAATGTAACACTGCATTCTAATTACTATTTTAAGTTTCAAACTGGGAACGATTCACTCTGAAACCACAGTTATAGTAATATAAGTATGTAGCCTCTTTTCCTGTATATTCGGCCACTTAAGAGTTAAACTGCCTTTATACCCTAAATAAACACAATTTCAACACCACTGAGACTTTTATCTATAAATTTAAGGTCTCTCCTACTAAATAAAGTCCATATAATTTAGAGATCAGCCATTCACTAAGTCACTAGCTAGGAAGGCACCCTAGCAACCATGAATTTGTCAGATGTTTCTTATCATTTGGTTCAGTCTTCATTTTGATAAGAAAACACTAAAATGTTGTTACAATTTTGTTGTATAGTTCATTAGAAGCATTGTTTATTAGACTAACACACATTAGCATACTGTTTGAAAATGAATGTTTACAAACTTCTTGGCTTATGCACAAAGTGTGTAGCAATTTTGGGGAATTTCTTATCAAACTCTTAATTTTCTCAGACAAAATCCAAAATTTGCAATTTTTAAAACCAAAAACTATATTTATGTGATAGATTTGTCTCAATACAGATAACTAACACAAGTTTTATAAGAAATAATAGTTGATTTCCATTATCTGGGGGTGGCCGAATCGATAGGAATGGCTGAATCTATAGGCATGGCTGAATCTATAGGCATGGCTGAATCTAGAGGAATGGCTGAATCTATAGGAATGGCTGAATCTATAGGAAAGGCTGAATCTATAGGAAAGAAGGATAATAAGTGAGGGTATATGTAACTAGAAATGTACAACATTCAGACAGAAACATACTACCGGTACTTTACCCGTCCAACATGGAATGAACAGTATGTAACAAGAAATGGTAACTAGAATTGTAGAACATTCAGACACAAACATCATATGAGGTGCGTTGTTGGAAAACCTGACTTAATGCATGTGCGTAAAGTGTCGTCCCGGATTAGCCTGTGCAGTCCACACACGCTAATCTGGGACGGCACTTTCCCCTTTTATGGTATTTTCTGTTTCAAGGAAGTCTCTTCTAAACATAAATCCACTGTAGGCGGACTGCACAGGCTAATCCGGGACGACACTTTAAGCACATGCATTAAGTCCGGTTTTCCCACGACGTGCCTCATATCATCTACAATTGTATGGTTAAAAGTGAATTTCTTACCTTGGACTGCCAGACCAGCCTGTAGGGATGTGTGTTACCCAGGGCGTTCATGACAGCTGTTACTGTAGCAGCCACCTCCGTGGTGTAGGGGTCACCTCGATCCTGGTTCTGGAAGTGTAAGAGCTATTTTACGAAAATACTCTGTTATTAGATCATTATTTCTACATTCAATTAAGAAACATTAAATGTATGTAAAAATATGTATCATTGACTAAAGTTACAAAATGAAGTTATAAACTGGTGTTGGACAGTTTGTACACTGACAATCAACAGAAATTATACCAGACTGCTAAATCATATACAAAAAATGAACAATGTGCAATCTAAAATAACGAAACACTTGTAATTTTTACTACTCAGAAGTTACTCCATACAGCGAAGATATATACTGTACATTCTAACATGATACTCGCTAATTTATCTATAGGCAAAGAACAAAATTATCGTTTTTAAACTACCCAACAAACAACGCAAAAATCAGTCCCGATTCTGAATGGAGCACAGTAAAAAGTAGTTCCAATTACAATTGCAAAAATATATCTCAAATCATGTTAAAATCAAAATAATTTTTACATTATCATTGTTTATCGACCAATACACAACTCTGTCGTTCTGATGCGTGTCTATTAAACAACTCGGGCTAACGCCCTCATGGTTTTTTCTACGCATCAGAACTTCAAATCGTTTATTGGCCGATAAATCTAAAATTATTTCTTAAATAAATTATGTTCACAAACACAACTTGTAAGTAATAATTGTAGCATATTTTTACCGAAATATGTTAGTTATTTAACTAGCCTGCAGGGCGATATGACATTATTAACATATTGAGGTCAAAGTGTGCTACCAGTGTTTTATACCATATTTACCAATCACATGGCAACTTTCTACGATGCCACTCCCAATGGGCAGTACCTAGACGTCATGTGATGTCTGAAGTGCTTGACATATGTGTAATTTCCAAATTTCGCGCTATCGCAAGCTCACATGATGCGATCTGACTGTGCAAGCTTACTGTGCAATAAGTAGGGTTCGTATAAATCACAACTAAATTTCAATATGCCGCACGATACTTATTGCACAATAAGCTGGCATATTAGGCTCCGCCTATTTAACAGTTATTGAATACCGAAAACTCTCTGAGATATGGTATAATGTGTACTACTCACCCGCTGTGGGAGGGAATGCGCAGAAAAGAGGATAACAACATCATTTCGGACGTGTTCTGGGAATTTCAACAACTCTGCACGTATGTGTTGAACATGGGTCTAAAATAACAATATAGTATGTAAGCACTGGTGTTTGACCATTTGACATAAGAAGTAATGTTCACTCTAATGATAACAAAAACATTTGTATAAATACTTACATGCGTCTAACAATAACTAGAACAGACATACATTTATATATATTGTAGTATGGTATAGTTGTGATATTTTCTTAACTAGGAATAACATTAAATACTTTAGTTTACTTTAACGCTTGGCACACGGTAATTTAGATTAACATCTTGACGTAATACATTCTAATAGCATATAACCAAGAGCAAAAACCAAAATAACAGCCATTCTTTAAAAGTAAGGCCAAAAAAATAAATAAATTGTGTGTTTAAAACAACGGTCTCCAAAAAGGTAGGCGGGGCCAGGATTGAGATTGAGTTTTATGTTTAACTTTTTTTAAAAGACATTTTGGTAAAAAAAAACACATTGAAAATCTGACAAAGACGGATTTCACCGAAAACTTTAGGGTCATAGGAAAGGGAGGGGTTTGCTTTGTAGGGTTGGGTTGCCCAAAACAAAGAATGTATATTTTTTATGCCTATTGCCATCTTAAACAAATGACCGATTGACAGCATTTTGAACCGCTTCGAAAGGCAGGATTATTTACACAGATAAATTCTGTAAGCAGTGCTTTTCAGATTTTGTTAGCATGGTTGATCATTTGATAGCGACCTATCACATGCACACCTGGACGAGGCCCTGATGGGTGGGCCACCTGTCAATCACGCTCCAGACAATCTGACTAACCACGCCCCTCTGGTGGTAATGTCTATAAATAGCATTGAGGCTGCTCCCTGTCGTGGAACAGCTGTATTGTGGGTACTGGGTAAAGGCAATACCCCGCTTAACACCGTCCCTTAAAAATTGACAATAGAAATAAAACAGTAAAGGCGATACCCCGCTTAACACCGTCCCTTGAAAATTGACAACAGAAATAAAATGATGAAAAAAAATACAGGAATACATGAATGCATTCATTATTTGTGGTGCGTCGTGAGAAAACCGGTCTTAATGCATGTGCATAAAGTGTTGTCCCGGATTAGCCTGTGCAGTCCGCACAGGCTAATCCAGGACAGCACTTTCCGCTTTTATGGTATTTTCTGTTTCAAGGAAGTCTCTTCTAAACATAAATCCTCTGTCGGCGGAAAGTGCCGTCCTGGATTAGCCTGTGCGGACTGCACAGGCTAATCCGGGACAACACTTTGCGCACATGCATTAAGACCGGTTTTCCCATGACGTCCCTCATTTGATTTTATCAAACTGTTATCAATTTAACACTTAATATTTCTAACGATAGAGGCGTAGAATTATTCATCACAGTGTATATGCTAATTGCTGTTCTCTGGTATGTATGGAATGCATTCAGTTCCATATACAAATATTCAGTTCTATATGCAGTTCCATATAAAATCACATACACGAGCATTGGAATACATAATAGAGCTGCAACAATTTAACCATGGCTCGATTGGATTCCATTTCATAAAAAAAAATGTTGATGAATACTTTGATGCGATTCATGTTTCTTTTCATACATGCTTTTGTGTATTTGTGAGTCATAAATTGCGCTATAGTCAAGATTTTCATTTGTTGTAATTAATGCCATTATACTGGTTAATGCACCTTATTTATCAGCATAAATAAGAACAACGGCAACATTTTGGAGATAACATTCCACAACTAGTGCAATATACAGGTAACACAGGTAACAGCAATCATGATGCCATGGTCAATTTAGAAGATTAATTAACAGTTTCATGACAAATAATCTATACATACATAAAAGATAATCGAATCAAAATTAGTTGGTTTAGTATCGACAATCAGATCAGGGGTGTGTGGCTCAAAACTTTAATGGCGAGTTAAGCTAACAGCCGTTAAATTTTGAATTTATTATTTTATGTTAATGAAACATTACAATTTTAAACAGCGAGTTTATTCTATATGCTATGTTATGCTAAATAACGTATAAAATGTTTGATAAACCAGTTGCTTGTATTATTTGCTTTATATAAATCTTAAGTTAACAGGCTGCTAGCTTAATTGTCCGTTAAAGTTTCGAGCAACTGGGCCCAGGTCGTTTACAATCGATTTATCTGATCAAAAAAATAATGGTAGCTCTAATACACACATGTATATGAAACAATCTAACTACTTGTTTTGAATTAATTTCTTTAGGTTACAAGGGTGCAATCACAAAACTCTACCTTAAGAAACAAACATTTTTATTTCTTTGTTACAAAACATTTGGTGAAAGATTTTCAAGGATATGAAATTTTTGACACAACACATAAAAGACAGTGGGCGTTCCTTGAAGAAATGCTGTTAAAATTTTTGAAAATGAGTACAAATGATACGAACTTCTCCATTTGCTCCAAGGCATCCTCTGTGAGTGGGTTCACATAGCGGAAACCAATATAGAACTTGTGTGGAGCTGGAAAAATACAATTAATATTTTGACAGCTTTATTATGCTGCAAAAATAAGTTGTCTCGATATTCAGTTAAAAGAAGTGTGTAGATGTTACAGTAAGAATTAAACCAAACAAATTTTAATTAGGACCTGCTGGAAATACACTGTACTTTTTCTCTGGACCTAATTGGGTGCCTTCACAATCCTCCCTGTATTTATACTGGCTTTTTTGTAACATATTTTCTGGGCTCATGAAATTTGAAAACTACAGTCTGGTTCAGTAACCTTTAATTCTGGGGAACATGTACTTTAAAAAAAAAAATTCAACTTTAATTATGTGCACAAACATGTTAATATAGTTTCCATGTACAATCAAATATTCAGTAAATGTCACACTAATTTGTGTTGACAGAAACCTGTTCTCTAAACTTAAACAATATGTAGTATTTACTTTCGAATTATAAATGTCAGTCCTTTTTTTTTTGAAAATTGGGATTTGCAGTTGTCTTATTTCCACCAAAAATCAGCTCTTAAATGACAGGTAAACTTTATTGAAACTGCGTGTATTTTCACCACTGGCCTTGCTGTACGAGATTACAAATTTGATTCATTTTTTCTGCCCCTTACTGTATATAAAGACCAATCACATGTCACAGAAGCACAAGACCATCGATGTGGAATAATGTCAACCAAGGCACTGTGAGGTTTCTTTAAACTCCTCTTTCACAGACAGTAAAAACCAAGAAATACTCACTAGACAGGTAAATAACTCTTCCTTTTCAAAATCTGATTACTTTTTAGAATTACTTCAAGCAATGTCCAGACCAAAAATTTCACAACTTGGCTGAATAATGAATGTCATTACACTGGTCATTACTCTCCGTCTACCTGTTATTGGACCTTCATGTAAATAATTATGAGGCGTATCGAGGGAAAACCGGGCTTAATGCATATGCGTAAAGTGTCGTCCCTGATCGGCCTGTGCAGTTCGCCAGGGATGACACTTTCCGCTTTTGGGGTATTTTCTGTTTCAAAGAAGTGTCTTCTAAACATAAATCCACTGTCGGCAGAACGGTTCGTCCCAGAAAAGCCTGTGTGGCATGCACAGGCCGATCCGTGACGACACTTTTCGCACATGCAATAAGCCCCGTTTTCCCACCACAAGCCACTTATTAAACTTCAAGACAGCCTTTAGCCTTGAATGACTAAATAATGAACTTATTCAGAACTTAATATGATTCATGTATATATTTCACCGGCCATGCCCCTTTGTCTAACCCGCCGATACCCCCCCTCCCCTTACCTGTTTCAGGACTGATCCTGTCCAGTATCTCCACCATGCCCTGCCCCTGCTGTTTGGTCCACTTCTTGATGGGGGACCCGCCCCCGATCTCATGGCACTGCTCCTGGATCCTCGGTGTACGACGTTTCGCTATCACTGGTGCGAGGCGACTTGAAAAGATTCAACCAATGTTTACATTTAAGAAATAATTATTGATTCCCCATTTCACCGGCAAATAAACAATAGTTTTGAATTCTGATATGTAGGAATCAAACCATGAGGAAGAAACGTCACACAGAAAATATCGTCAACATGCAATCTCATGCGATGTCTCGCTATATGGTGTCTTTAAATTAAGTTTTTATTATTTCATTATTATTAATATTTTAATTTGTTCTCGTGTAATTGAGCAAAAACTGTTTTTTCTATTTTTAGTAACAGTGACTTGACTCCACCCACCCCACCCCAAATGCAATCCCAAGTAAATTATTACTGTAGGGCATCTATGTATGAAGATTCATTCTCGAGTTAGAGAGTGGAAATCAAAAGTTGACACCGCCACACCAACCGCCGAAATATAAAACTCCTAAGTGTAAAAAGGACCATAACTGTGGCAACTTTCAAACAAGAAATGTGGAAATTCCATGAAAAACCAAAATTTTCGAACAAAATCCATTAAAGTCAGCACAAAAATAATATTTTAAGTAATGGTGAACTTGACCTCGACCACAACAACCCATACGCAATCCCAAGCGAGGTCTAGATATAAAGTATCTATGTTTTAAGTTTCATTAAAATATCTCAATGCGTTCTCAAGTTATTGTGTGGAAACCGTTTTTCTATTTTTAGTAACAGTGACCTTGACCCTGACCCTACCCACCCCATATGCATTTCCAAGCGAGGTTCGCTATAAGGTTCTCCAACGCTATGGGTTCAGTTTAATATAGGGAATAAGTGTTTTAAGTTTGAATGAAATCCCTCAAGCCATTCCTGAGAAACTAGCTAAGCGAAAAACTTTAACCTATCTGATATGGTTATCTGTAAAATTTCTAAGAGTAAAAAGGCCCATAATTTTGACAAATTTCAAACTAGAGTTATCAAAATTGGCCTATGGGTTGATTTAAATATAGGGAACAAGTGTTTTGAATGAAATCCCTTAAGCCGTTGCTGAGAAACTAGCTTATCGAAAAAATTTAACCTACATACAAATACCTTATATGTAAAATTTCTAATTTGTTACTGAAGATACGATGATAAAATGTACTAAAACTCTATGCACAATATTTACATGGAATCGACTAGGTCACAAAGCTTGATGTACCGGCAGTTTCTATGAATCTATGTGAATATTCAACTACAGTAGATCACCGTTATTTCGAACACCGTTAATCCGAATTCCTCGTTATTTCGAAGTTTTTTTTTCGGTCCCGATTTGTTCCTTCTTATTTTAATTAGAATTTTGATGTTTTATTCGACTCTGTTATTTCGAATTATCGCTATTTCGAACCCATTAATCCTGTCCCAACACCTGTTTTTCAGTGCATTTATCAATTGTTAATTCGGAGTGTTAATAATAGAGATGGAGATAATTTTCACACCTTTAACTTAACCGTATCAGCTGTGACAGCATTTGTTCTCTGCTTGATTTTCACACTTTTCCGGAGTTAATAATCGATTAAACCAAGCTGTTGTGTTTGTATAATTAAAGCGTGGCAAGCTATTGCTTTAACAAGACTGAAATGCAAACATGGATGTCAAAACGCAATTATTAGGTTTCTGTATTTAAGATAGACTTGCATTTGTCAGATCGCATTTACTTGCGCTAATATTCACGATGTCAGAAGCAGTATTACTGCGTAGTCAGACATTGTGTCATTCGTTAAAACCGGCCATTAAATGTTTATTATATTTATTTCTGGGACAATCAGTGCTATATCTAGTGCTACCGTGCTTTTTTGAACTTTTATATCATGTCTATTTTGTTGTGCTGTGACATTATGTGCTATCATGCTTTATTCATTTTACAATGAATGCTATGCATTATTCTGTTACTCTTGTATCACGTGTGTTCTTTAAAATATTATTTTATATGTACAAATGAATATATTTTTTAATGAAATGTAATAAAATATAATTATAAAATACACTCCCGTACATCAAGTTATCGTACTTGTTCGTTTTTTTTATAAGTTCAATCAAAGTGTGTAGTGTAACCGCATCTCTACAATATAACTATGCGATTTTTACAACTTTTTTTTTTTAAATCTAGAAATGCTTAATTCGAATAATCATTATTTCGAAGTATTTTCTCCGGTCCCGACGACTTCGAAATAACGAGTTTTGACTGTATTCGAATAAATGAAAAAGCGAACATATGAATACCAATTGTGGTATTCGATGCCATCCCTAAAAACAACACTCTTGCCTTTATTGGACCTAACATACATTTTGCAATTAAGCAAACTGAATTTTGCATCTGAAAACATCTCTTAACCCCAGTCTACAGCTTGAAGTTTTCAACCGAGGTTACTTAGGCCTTAAAAAAATTAATTATGTGTTTCGGGCATCAGTTTTAAAAAAGTTAGGTAGGGTCGGAATTGCATTTTTTAAAAACTTATTTTTAGTCATATTTGGTTAAAAACAATGAAAATTATCTCAAATCTGACGAATATGGATTTCACAGAAAACAATCATAAGTAAAAACTTTAAGGTCGGGGATTTTTCGCTAGGTAGGGTCAGATTGCCTGAAACACAGAAATAATTTTTTGGGGGCCTTACTCCTGTACAGGCAGCTGTATAAGGTCCTTGTCCATGAACAGGTTGTACAGGAAACTGTGGACCTCGTCCAGGGTCTCTGGTCCGCCCATGTTCAACATCAGGATCCCCGTCTTGGGCTTCCTGCAGAGGAAATGGCTCACATAACCATCTGCTAAATGTTCAAATCCAGAAAAATGATTGTAAAATTTGTGAAACACAGTACATTTTTATCCAAAGTGTGTACAATTTTATGTAATGTTTAAAAGTTACATCTCAAAATCATCCACATGGAGTTTATATACCATTATCCAAAGTGTGTATAATTTCTATGCAAATATTTATGTTTTTATTTAGCATAATGAACTAGCCTCAGTTGTTGAGACAAATAGGTATTTTTAAGCATTACCTAACAATTAATGTGATCACAAGACACATTGTTTTCAAATTATTTTTTATGGTAGCCGGGCCCGGCTAGCTCAGTTGGTAGAGCGCTGGAGTGTCAATCCGGGGATCGTGAGTGCGAACCCCAGCCCGGCCACATAACTTGTGTGGGGATTGGTCATGAAATTATTTCTACGGCCATTCTCCCCCTACCTCTGATTCAAGTAGGGCAGTTGTCAGTTACTGGCACAAGTATGTGCACTTAGTACTGGTAAACGGCTTAGATTGGCTAAGCTTGCCCAGGAAAAGTGTAAGTTAACTGACCGCCGTGATATGACTGAAATACTGTTAAAAAAGGCGAAAAATCCAAACAAACATATTTTTTATGGTCTTCAATAAAATTTTGAAACTATCATGATTGGGTACACAAGTAATTGGAAAACATTGCTTGTGCCACGAGTTACATCTCAAAATCATCCACGAGGTGTTTACGAAATAATAAACCATTAAAACACATCTAACCAAGATTAGGTATCAAGCAGGTCCAGAACTTCAGAAATCTTGAAATGTGGCTGCATATTTATTTGTTCCCCTACTTAATTCAAAGCCTAGCTTTCATCGTTATATACACTTGTCATGGTAAATTAATTTTAATAAGGGATAGAGCCCGAAGTTTCCGGCTTTTAATTCGACTGATAATTATTAATAATGATGTAATCATGAAAATCATTATACAGTATTAATCATGTGGGTTATTTATACGCTGGTAGTTTCTTCTGGGCGATGTTAACAAGTTACCTGTAGTCTGTACTGCTCAATCTCTTGCTGACACTGTAGCTGCCCAATTGTATAGCTCCATTCAACAGCCTGTTACCAACACAGCGTCTCAGCAACACTGAAAACATTGCCATAGTCTGCCTCACCGTCTTATTCACTGACCGTTCAACAAGTCTTGAATTTGTGAGTGAAGCTTGATTTGCCCATAAACACTGACTAACCCCTTTGCACATGAACGCAGACAGAGAACACTTCAATATGAGTATCGTTTGTTGCATTGATTTAAGGAATATCAGTTTAAAGCCTCTGCAACAACCGGTTTGCGGCGACCGTACAACGAGCTTACAGCAAGATTTTTGCCAAATACGCGTCGTGTCAGCATGGTGTCCATGTGGTTTTTCACGACCACAAGGTCCGCACAACGACCGCAACAAACATAAGAGCATGACGCCATGTGCTTCGTAATAATAACTGAGATTATTTGCATGCGTTTAACATGATGATGTCATTCTCCACATTATCTCTTTTTTCATGTGACTTGTGACCCCCCCCCCCCACAGCACAGTCATGTCTGGATCCGGTCCTGCATCTCATAATACTTCAAATAATGGATATAGTCATTAGAGATAGCACGTTTGTTACTGAAGCACGAGTTGGCTGTCCAAAAAGCCAAGAGACACAGAGTTAAACATTACAATAGTGTCGTGCACTGTGCTTGATACACACAAGCAATAAATAAACTTTTGTTCAGCTGCAGCAGTTACAATATTTATTGTTTTCTGAATGAGCAATTATACAAGACAGTTTTCCCGCTACATTGCATAAACGGGCATTCACCAAACCCCCTGTGCACTCATTTGATTTGGAAATTATTTAGTACACTCTGAGTAAAACTTAAAGACTCTTTTCCCATAAATTTTTTGGGTTTCGTCGCTTAAAATGAGGGGTCTGGGAAACACTGACCAAGTTCTATGCAATCTTTGGAATGCAAACCTGAAATTCTAATTTATAAACTTCATTGTGACCTTATAGGTTACAGTAACACATATCTATGACAAAAACAGAAGTACAAAAAATAATGCCAATACAACTGTGTAACAAAAATACATGAATTTTCACTAGTGCCTCAGTCATTTTTAAATGACGTGACATTATTTGAAACATTATATAACATAATTGTGTCAGTTACACACAGCCATTTAAAAATAATCATAATTAAATATATTCGAGTTTTATAGCATTGAAAACGTGTTTGATAAAGAAAAACAGATTTTACCATCTCCGAACAGTTGCCGAACAGTTGCCATTTGTAAATCGTGTCCAAAACACAAGGAAACCCCTTTCTAAAATAGAATTATTTCGGGATTCCAGCGTTATATCCGGGCAAGACCAAGATGGCAGATCCCATTTGTTATTACGTGTCAAAATAAATATTTAGCCAAATTATCACATGAAAAGCGACACATCTGTTCAGAGATTAAATTATATTATAGAAAATAATCATGGTATTCACATTTTCTAGAAAAGGTAATACACATGTTTACGTTAGGTAAATGTGTGGTTGTTTTCATTACTTACATGGTATTCGGACATCTTTTTAAAGTTTAATTCGGACATAGTTTAAGTAATAATTTTCGAGTTTTCGTTGTTTATTGGCCAATAAACAACGATCTGGAGTTCTGATGCATAGGAATCAAACCACGAGGGCGTTAGGAATTAAACCACAAGGGCGTTAGCATGAGTGGTTTAAATCGACGCATCAGAACGACAAAGAGTTGCTTATTGGTCGATCAACAACGGTAATACGAACATTACTTCGATTCTAACATGATCTGACAAACATTTTTGCAATGATATTGTGAAATACATTTTAAAATGTTCTGCCCAACTTCTTGTGTGAACATTTGTTTGCGCATCTCCGCTGTTACCAGTGACGTCATTCATTGATAAAAAATCATTTTGACGCTTTTTTTCGCGTTGTTTATTGGGTAGTTTAACAACGATAATTTTGTTCTTTGTCTATAGAAAAATCTACGAGGTATCATTTTAAAATAATAAATACTACTTTTCTATCTTTACACGTTGTCTGATAACACAAATTACAGATTATAGTTGCAAAGAAAAAAAAGAAAAGTTGTTAACCCTTGACAGTTCCACTGCTGCTGGAATCATCTCACAGTACTGGCACACATAACTGTACATGTGTTATATACAAATGTATATGTAATTGTTGTTCATACTTGGTCATATTATGCCTATCACACGTCATCTTACACATAACTGTACACCTGTTAAATACAGTTGTATAGATGATTGTTGTTTACATTTGACAGTGCTGCTACTGCTGGGGGTGGTATGGCTAGCAGTGATGTTGTGCCTCTGGTTCCCAGACGTGATGCCCCTGCCTTCCTTCATCAAGCAGAGGGCCTTGGGCAGCCCCAAAACAGACACAGAGTCAGGTATACATATTAATAATTATCATGTACAGGGATTTTGAAAATCAGAAGTCAAATGACCCCTGGCTTGAAATTTCGAAGGGTCAAAATGAAAATTTCAGTGGTCAAATAATGAAGTCAGTGGAAGTCTGTTTTTGCAGCATATTTGTTTATGCTGTGCAAATGTTCAATTGTGTTAATAAAGGTTAAGAACTTGGAAAAAAAAACATGAGTGTTATACAAAATATTATTGTCTAGTGCTTTTAAAGCTCGCAAACAGAAAACAAGTGCATGGAAATGATGCAAGGAATATTATTTGCTTGAGTCAAAAATAATTAAATTGAAATTTGCTTACATAAAAAAGCAGGATTCTGCTTTTATTGAAATTGCTGGTGTAGTCAGGGTCATGTAATGGATGTGGTGTCCACCTTGCAGTCTGGAGGTTGTATATGATCTTTCTCAATAGACACCACGTACTGGTTCTTCTTAGGAGGAAAACTTGAAAACATCTCAATAAGCTACAGGGTTTTGACATAAACAAGCTAAAAATCTAGGTTTTAAACTAAAAAACTAATTTTCGTGGAAATTACTTCTATAAGAAATAAAAATCAGAGGCCAAATTCTATATGTGATTTTGATATATTGTTCACTTAGTCTACAATGTTAAAATTCAAATCTCATTTTCAAATAATTTCTAGTAGCCATTGGCTCTTTTATCCATTGGTTATGCGAACATAGAATTACGTGATTCACTGATTCTGAAAACTATAAATATGCACTGCCCATGCAGTGTGACTAAAGTATTTGACATTAATAGTGATAGTTTTTAAGTTTGATCTGACTTGTTTATTTTTATGTTAGTTACGGTCCTTGTGGATATAATTAAAACCGCCCATACTAAATGCTATAGTACGGGGCTAAGGATTTGGCATCAATAGTAATGGTCTTCCAAGCGTGTTCATAAAAAAATTTCAACTTATAAATGGAAGTTAAAAAAAATATGTTATTAAAACAAATTTACTCTTTAATTTTGCATTTAAATGTTCAAGCTGTTTATTTATATTTAATGCTTCTTATTATATTGCACCTGTAGAATTTGAGGAGTTTATTTGTGCTTTTGTCACAAACCTCACTTGCCTAGTCATGCTCATTTTGTAAAAAGCAAAAGCAAAATCATTTCTCAAGAAACGGCATTAATATATAAATCATGTCTCAGGATTTTAATTTTTTTACAGCTCAAACTTTGTTCCGAGCCCAGACCTTCCAGTTGGCCCGATTCAACAAGTCTGCCCTGGAGCAAGGGGATGTAATTCACGTGTGCATCACATCAGACGAGAACACCCTGGGCGGCATGGTGGCGTTGATCAACAGCATCGATTTGAACACACAACACCCCGTCATGTTCCATCTTGTGGTTGACCAGAACAGCCTGGCACATATCAAGTAGGGTGGCAGTTCATTATTATCCTCAAAATGGAAGCTGTGAAAGACAGAGCTCACTACGTCATTCGCCAAATTTAAGACCATGCCAATTAAGGGTTTCTCATGAATGGAATAAAAACTACTGCAAAATTAAATGATTTTACAGTTACTTCATTTGGCCTCAGCCAGTTTGAGACACAGATAATAAGAAAAGATGACATCGGAACAACAACAAAAACAGCCTCACACATATTATATATGCTGGCAGTTCCATTCTTATACTACAGCCTCACATATTATATATGCTGGCAGTTCCATTTTTAACCTCTGTATTTCAGCTACTCCAGAATTGTATGTGTGTATACATTATATGAATATCATGAGTTCAGAATGACAAAGACAAAAAGCAACAAGTGGATTAAAAACGAATCTAACCAATAAAATTTTACCATGAAATGTTCAAGGTAGCCATTTGATTGTATCCAGAAAAGGTCATCTGAAAAAAACAAAAACATGAAGTCATCAGATCAAGTCAACAGACAGTGAAGTCAACTGGATATTGATTTTAATGATATTGATATAATACTAAACATTCAAACATGACACGGGTAGAGTTGTCAAAAGACAAAAAACAAAATTGACCATTGTTTAATCTCCAGTAAACAGCCCGAAAAAATATTTCCAAAACTTTCAAATATATTTGGCATTGTTATTGAAGAATACGTATTCATGTCAAGTTAAAATCGAAGTAATTTTAGCATTATAATTGTTTATCAGCAGCTAAACTAAATGTTGTTGTGATGTGCGTATATTAAACCACTCGGGATATATTGTGAGCTGATTAACAACACTAAATAAAAAATTATATCTTCATTATAAATTTCAGGACGTGGATTGAAGGTTCTCGCCTCCACGACATCATGTACGAGGTGAAAGCCTTCCCCAAGGAATGGGTTGCGGGGAAGATAAAGGTTCGAGGAAGTCGTCCCGAGCTGGGCAAACCTGTATGTGTGAAACTTTTAAGTTGAAAAATTTATGCAAAGCTCTTTTAGATGTTTTAAGTAACTTTTTCTGCATGGATTTTATGCATATAAATGTTTTTACCAAAAGCGCTGAGTCACTAGTACCTGTTTCCAGTAAAAACAACAACAACAATACAAAACATACAATGTTTGTGTTTATAAAGGGAACTTTTGAATATAGAACAACTTGGTGAGTTCTGCAAACATAGAAGACAAAGGTACCAATACCATTTTTCATAAAAAATAATAAAACTACATGCCAACTCCATAATCTCGCGATTTGCAGGGTCCATGGATTGTGATAAAGACTGATCGCGTTATAACGTGCGCCATATCAGGTCATTCATGTACACATACATGTAAACACTACCCTTTTTTTGCGAACTCAAAAAGAAACGTAACATTAAACTAACATATAACTATTCAATTTTGTAGTTGACTTACTTTTATTATTAATTTATTAAATAAAATGTCAGCTTAAATAGTAGAATATGAAGAATAAAGTATGTATTTAATTTACTTGTATACTTGATTCAGATTTTAGTTGCAGTTGGAACACATGAATATTCAGCAACATTACTTATTAATGATATTGGCTTTTTCAAATACTACGCCATTATTCGTACATTGTTTGTGTTTTAGCTGAACTATGCCCGATACTACCTTCCAAGACTATTCCCAGATCTCCATGGACGAATCATCTTCATTGATGACGATGCCATTGTTCAAGGTTCATTATTTATTTATTTATGATATTTGATGCACGTGTACACTTCTTTACTTTTTTATTATCATTGTTGTATGTCTGTGTGTATAACACACAATTTTATTATAAAATTAAAAAATCAGCAGGAAGTATATAAAGGTCCAGATTGTAGGATACTCATGACATTTTAGAAGACCACATGTATGCGAAATAAAGTTCATCGAAGTTTTTTGAATGTGACATGAAATTAATGTAATGTACTTCTGAAGTTGACTGTTCTAAAGAGTGCAGAAATTGGATCAGAGACTGAATAATGACCAAAAGTGTGCCATAACAGGATTGTCAGTTTGGAACACAGATGTTTCTGTTTGCCCATGGACAGGTGACCTGTATGACCTGTACACTGTGGAACTGAAGCCCAACACATGGGCTGCTTTCTCTGAGGACTGTACGGGCTCTGCCAAGAGGATCACCATGATGAAGGTATACAAAGCTACCCAGTTAGCGAGAATTGAAATTGTGGAAGTGCGGAGCTGGTAGTTGTAGAGCAATTTCTGTGGTATTTGTTTGTTTTTGTTGGGAAATACAGATATTTTGTTGGGAAAAATCTGGTAGACAGATTTCTGTAATGTTTGATGGGTTTTCATAGCTGATCAAATAAATTTACTTTTTGAATAAACTGGGTGGTTAGGTTTCGAATATGGAAAATATTTGGTGTGATTGGATTGTGATTTAATTACTGGTGTAGATTAATTAAAAGTATTTGCAGTTTTGGTCATTCTATTTATTTTTGAAAAGAATATTCAGATGTCAAAATAGCATCTGGATATCACTAAACAGATTTAGTATTTGGACCTCTCAAATATTTGAATAACATTCTGTTGCTACTTAAATTGTTTAACTTATTACTTAAACGTCTATTACTTATCAATTTGTGGGTGAATATAAAGAAAGAAGTCATTGTCAAAATCAATGTTTTTTAACCAGACATTTAGATTGGTAGCCACTGAAAGATTTTGCCAACATAAGTGTTTTGCTTGTTTGTTTGTTTGGAATTTTCACCGTTTTTAACAGTATTTCAGTCATATCACTGCGGTCAGTTAACCAACTCACACTTTTCCTGGGCAAGCTTATCCGATCTAAGCGGTTCATCAGTACTAAGTGCACATACCTATGCCAGTAACTGACAACTGCCCTACTTGAATCAGAGGTATGGGGAGAATGGCCGCAGAAATAATTTCATGACCAATCCCCAAACAAGTTACGTGGCCGGGCTGGGGTTCGAACTCATGATCCCCGGATTGACAGTCCAGCGCTCTACCAACTGAGCTAGCAGGGCCCAGCTAACAAGAGTGAGTTACTGGGTATGCAAATTCAGTATAAATACCCATTTTAAGTAACTTGATTTCAGAATGTGTATGCAGAGTACATAGATTTCAAGAACAAGCACGTTCAGTTCCTGGACATGAGCCCGATGGAGTGTTCCTTCAACAGCGGGGTGTACGTGACGGACATGGACGTCTGGAGGAAGAACAACATCACCGAGCAGCTCGAGCACTGGATGACACTGAACACTGTGTAGGTGCTATTAGCTGAGACTAATTGACCAGTTGCAACTCGTCTTTCAAGGATTGAGTTGACCAATTATGGGTTTCTATTCAGTGGTATATAATATCTCATGGTTGCATTATCCTATCAATTTACTTCACATCCTTGGACAAGCAACCTTAGGGCTGTTCAAGGAAAAAAGGTGATGGGGTGGGGGCAGAACGCCAGTCCAAAAATGGGGTACCACTAGCACAACTTTTTTTTTTCAAGTCATTGATATTTCGTTTTATCCCCACTATCACCTCCCACCCACCGAATTTTAATACATTGGCGTTCCACCCCCTCGTCACTTTTTTTCCTGGAACAGCCCTTAGACAAACAGAAAGGCAGAGCGATCTATGTTTTTGCAACTGGTCAATCAATCTGACACTTGTAAACCATATAGAATGTTTTGTGTGCATGAATTGTTTTCTATATCCTGGGTTCACTAAGTTCATGTGTTTCAGAGTTTCACATGATTTTTTTTCACAAGGACTTATATCCTACCTTGACTTTCAATGAATAAGGATGATTGCAACTGGGAAAATAATATTTTTGTATTGATTTGTTATATAATTAATGCATACAATTCAATGTCAGGTTAATATTTCTGAGCTATATTTTTTTTGGACGACTAAAATGATTTGTTGCTGTTGTTTTTTTTTCTTTATTTTATTTTAGGTGGTAGTCACCGAGAATATTTTGAATGCATTATCATTTGTTGCACTATAAAGTATTAAAAGAAACAAAAGAAAACTATTTTTATCTTTTTATGTCATCAATTTCTGTGCCATTTCTCAACAATAACTGGCTGTAAAAAATTGCTTATTAAATTATATTTAGTGTGATAAAAAAGCAAATACATCGAAGTGATAAAAAACTACATCCTTTTTAGCTCACCTGAGGTATTGGTATAGCGGACCTCTCCAGCGTCGTCCGTCGTCCGTATGCCGTCAACAATTTAGACCGTTATCGCTATTCAATCTTGACCTAACTTGCACAGTTTGTGTATAACCATTAAATCTCGGATGGGATTGTTATTGGGTCAGATCACACCAGTAACACCAGAGTTATTGCTCCTTTTTCATGCAAAAAAAGTGCAAAAATGCCCTTTTCCAACGGATAGACTTTATTTTCCATCCAATCTTAACCAAACTTTCACAGTTTGTGTATGACCATCAGATCTCAGCAGACATCAAAAATGGGCCAGATCGTGTTTAAAACACCAGAGTTATTGCCCTTTGTTTATTAAATATATACAAAAATGGACATTATTCAATATAGAGACTTCATTGTTCAATCTTCACCAATCTTGCACAGTTTGTCTATTATCATGAGATAACAGTTGAAGTCGAATGTAAGCAAGATCGGAATAAAAACACCAGAGTTATTGCCCTTTGTGAAAAAAATATGCAAAAATGGACATTATTCAGGATAGATCATCCAGTCTTCACTAATCTTGCACAGTTTGTCTATGACCATAAGATTAAAGGTGAAGTCGTATATACGCAAGATCGGACCAGAAACACCAGAGTTATTTCCCTTTGTTTGTGAAAAAAATATGCAAAAATGGACATTATTTAGGATAGAGACTTCATTTTTCATCCAATCTTCACCAATCCTGCACAGTTTGTCCATGAACGTAAGACTACACGTGAAGTCGAATATAAGCATGATCGGGCCAGAAAAAATAGAGTTATTGCCCCTTGTGTTTGGAAAAAATATCAACAAGTTATCAATGATTGGCTTGCACACACGATTTTTGATTCAATGTTGACCAAACTTGCACAGTTTGCGCATGACCATAAAAATTGATTGATAAAATTTGATTTCCAACAGTTGCAAGACTTCCATGCAGTTATTTGTACATGCAACATTGGTGTCTTCAGAGCCTGCATTAACATCATTTATCATCATTGGACAGAAAATTATCAAAGAAAAAGCAAAACTTGACCTTATAGCACAGCCATTGCAATTATCGCGTTGCAACTAGTTCTCCAAAACTGTTTTTGAAAAAGACATAAAAATCTGCTGTTTCTGCATTTTCCAGAATTGTCAATTAATAAATGAAAAAGAGTCAGGTAAGAATATCGAGAAAAATTATTTGAGAACCATTAGCAAAAAAACGCACATCCACTACCCAACTCATACTTTAGTTAGCCCATTGCACTAACCGATGTTTTTAAATCAAAATTGATCCTATCCCCCTCTGCGTATTGTTCAAATACCTTAATTTTCAAACCTGTCACAACAGTATGGTCTTCATCTGTACCAGTTCTCAGGTGAGTGCTTTGGGCCATCATGGCCCTCTTTTTTTAAATAATAACATCTTATAAGAAAATAAAGGGACTTTATGTTACCTGAATTGCATCACTATGCATGCCACATTTCCCGCTGTTTCCAGGGAGGAGGTATACGGGAATGAGAAGGGCGGAGGGGGGTCCCAGCCTCCTATGATGCTCGTCTTCTACAAGAAGTACACCGGTCTCGACCCAAACTGGCATGTCAGATACCTTGGTAGGTAGCTGGTTTATAACAAAATATCGAGAGCAGGGCCCTCAATCTACGATGTTTGCTGCCGAATATCGGCCCATTCCCCCACTTGAATAGTATGTTTTTTTCCCCTAAAAAATGGAAAAATTCCCTCTTGGAGGTCTGCAAAAAAAACAACAAAAACATTAACAGGAAACCTAGTTAAGATGCCAATAATCGTCCGCATCATAAGTATAGCCGTTTTGGTCTAGATCTCTACATCGCTAATATTTCATTGACACATGTTATGTGTGATCAACAATAAACCGATCCGTTCAACATCAAAGTGCAACAGTTTGACGTCATCAGGTTATATTGCGCGTGCCACCCATGACAACGTCCATTCACTGCTGTCGCTTTAATTAGCAGCCGAATTACACGCTGTCCACAGTACCTGTATGTCATAAATCAATACTGACCTATCTGAACGACAATAACGTTACCGATACGGCAAAAGTGTTTTTTGTTTAAGAGGAAATGTTAACTGCACATCGATGGCGATAAAAAAAATTTGGTTGGTATGCGCTACAAAACTTATTCAAAAGTAAAGATCTCACAGTTCCCTGCGCTACAAAGTTTTTATATGGCCATCAATACATCCACGCTTTCCATGCGGATGACGGGACGTTGTACATGTCAGCATAAATTTCGCGCGCTTTTCTAGCCGAACAAAGGCTTTTCATGAAGTACATGCGTATTTTAACTGTAAATAAAATTTGTGTTTATGACGTGTGAGCAGTAAAATTTGGATAGGCGTTTCGTATTTCGATTCAGTATATGTCTTGTGATAACTGATTTAAAATTAATTACAATGAACTATATAATATTGTTATATACAAATATAATATTTTACATATGGATATAACACATTATGGATGTTAACAACAATGAAAAGGTGACTTCATTTACTTTTTGAGATAGCGCAAATAGGCTTGTGTTTACATGTATATGCACATGAATGACCTGGCAAGTTATATTGCGATTGTGATCCATGGACCCCGCGAAATGAATACATTAAATTAATTAATAATTTAAAAAGCGGGACTGCAAATTACTTTTACAAAAAAATATGTGTTGCATATTGAATTATATTAGTTTCATATCTCCGTTATAAAATCGTGCTGGGCTAGAAAAACGCGCGAACTATTTAATGACACGTGTATAGTTGCAATGTTACATGTATACCGCAGCCTAGTCCAAATTTTAAGCGTTATTGGTAGATTCTGAGCTATGATTTTTGTGCTTAAAAATAAAGTTATATTTATAGAAGTTCCATTTGCTGTAAAGATTACATGACGTTTTTACCAAACTACAATTAGACGTTTGTTTGGGTTGAGTTAGTTTTCAAATCAGTTAATTTGTAAAAAATTCCATATTAAAATATTCCCCCAGTCAGTCAAAATCCCCCCTCCAGAGGGCGGTGGGCCCCTTCCCCGAAAACTGATTGAGGGCCCTGGAGAGTTTGAAATTAATGTGCTTTCTCAGAATTACCATCACAGTCATCAACATGAACCTTGCTCCCACACCACCACCCAAACACATTTTTTCAAAATTATATTTCAGGCGATGTTTTAGTTTTCCATGTTCAAGAACGTAGACTTTAGATTATATTACGAGCTTGAATTATTTCCTGTATTTGTACTCGATTTTATTCGTGTACGTGTTCCGTGTGTTTACTGATAACATAACTGTATTTTCAATAAAATAAACTTCGATTGTTCTTGAGTCCAGTATGGATATATTCATCAGGGGCGTAGCTTGGGTTAAACAAATTTATAGGCACAATAGGCGGAATCTACAAACTGACGCTATAAGAGATAATTTTGGCCAGGAGTGTTTATACTCGTATGTGGCGCTATAAACTACTAACTTCAGCTAAACCCCGATTCTACAAAATAATTGTAAAATAAGCGTGTGTTTCATTAAATTTATTTCACATTGACGTAATCGACTTGTTAAACAATGAAGTATAAACACAGCCAAGAAAGATACCATTATTCCCAACCCCCCTCTTGTTTTTATTGCATTTTTGGCATTTTTTAAATTTTCATCTCTGGAAAAAAATGTATAGGCACGTGCCTATAGTGCCTAAAAGAAGCTAAGCCCCTGTTCATAGAAAGGCATAAAAAAATAATATTTTACAGTTAGTAAGGCAGTAATACAACTACATGTAATCAGAATATGCACACCCACGCACTGTTCTTATCTTTATGGTATTTTATCACTTTTGTTTACCAGGTACTGAAAGAAAAGAAAAAGATAGCTTCTACTTGATAGTTTGAAAATCAGTAGAAGTCTGAGTTAAAAAAAGGACAATTTGTAATACACTAATGAAATTTTTTATACTTGTGTGTTTAATGGCATTTCTTTCAAAAGAATAGTTAAATTAAATTAAATTAAAATTGTGCAAGTGTTCGAAATCTGACGATGTTAATGTTATGTTTCGTATTGTAAATGTGTTTTAACCAGATCAAGTGTACCAATCTGTAGCAGGGTGTGATAAAAAAAAACACTCGTGGGTATAATTATATACTTTATTATGTATTATCGTATGATCCAAATGATGGCCTGAAACAATAACAATTATTATTATACAACATATTACAATGATAATAATAGTAATTTCAATAATTCATTGTAATACATATTAATTAATTTAGGACAAGTATTAAATAAAAATATATCAACAATTCAATTCAATACAATACAATTTATGTAATAAAATAATATATATACACTCACCAGTGACCAACCCCTATAGTTTGAATATAAGAGATAAGTTACTTATTGGCAAATGGTAAATGCCAGAGACCTTACTTCTACAAACTCAAAATAGCGAATGCACTAAGATAGAAAAATCTATTACACCTATTGATTATAAACATCTCACCATAAAAGCATGGGACAGACATTAGTAAAAACAGTTCACCAATCACTCACTCACACTGACACTTCTCACTCTCTAATTGGATTAGTGGTCAGTAAAATATCAATAGGATTAGTAGTGAATACCCTGTTTCAAATCTATATGTCAATCATGTATTTTTCTATCCATCTATCTGTTTGTCTTTCTTTACGGCAGCGGTCAAAATTAGCATGTTAGCCCTGGACCCGTATTCACAAAGCTCCTTAGGGAAAACTTAAGATTATTTCTTAAATCCATCAACGTCCTCAAGTCTGTAGCTGTTTCATGTGTAGGTCTTTTGACCTTAAAATGATTCAAACTAGCAGATATTGCATAGATGTTTAGTATTTTATCATTTTGAAAACAGAAATCATTGGATTTCACTTTTACAATTTGATCTGAAATGTTCACTTAAGTCCAACTTAAGTTAAGATTTCCCTTAGGAGCTTTGTGAATACCAGCCCTGAACTGGTACACTTTGAATTGGCCACACTCTGATTTTCAATTGCATATTGGTGGGCTTGTAACATTTTCCTTGCTCACATTTAATAATATGAGAATTCGGACTTGCTTGGCAAAACTGCTGATTTCAATGTCTGTTATTGTGTAAAACATGTAAAGGTCTATGAACGACTGAGTTCACTGGTTGTTTTGCAGGTTGGACTCGAGGTACCAGCTACACGGCCTCCTTCCTGCGCCAGGCCAAACTCCTCCACTGGAACGGTCGCATCAAACCCTGGGACCGCGCCTCACAGCACTCCAGCATCTGGGACCGTTACTTCATCCAGGACCCCATGAAACGATTCGTGCCCGTCCGGAAAGCTTGAACTGGGAATCTGTCTCATAACATCTGTTAAAAAATCTCCACATGTGATAATGTGTCATTGTGCCTGTAAATATATTTGTCAATGATTTCTTGCCAAATTTATGTGCTTATGTCCTATTTCTTCGTTTTTGAACAGTAAAAATATTCACAAGATCTGAGAATCTCATAAATAGTATTTTGTAAACATTATCAAATACTCAAAATGTCACTTATTTGTCTGCCAGTGTGTTTATCTGTAGTTCATACGTCTAAGTCTTTAGACATAGTCAGCTGTTCTTATTGTGACAAAAAATAGTCCAAACGTTTTATTGAAAACAAACCCAGGTTGTGAAAACTAACCAATGAATTTTGAACAATTCGCGATACTGAACTCTAATAAAAGACGCATCTAATACAGAGACCAAAAGTATAATTTTCATTATTTCGTAATTGTTTTGTCATAAACAACATATTTGTGTTTTGTTAACAAAAACGTTTTTTATTGCATATGTTGCATATCTGTTTGTTTATTTGTCTCTGCAAATATTTAATACTCTTATTTATCTCTTACTAAGTTGTATACATGTAAGAAAAGTTAAATGGTTTGATACATGTGTTAATCATCTTTAAAACATATGTGAGCATAGTATCAAACATTGTTGCTGTGAGACTTACGTTATTTTATTTAATTAATATTTAAGTAATAAGAAACTTCATTACATGATATTTTGATCAACCTTATTACAATGTTTGGCATTATGGCTTCTATTTTTGTTTATTTATAGAGGCCATTAAATGTTGAATTTATTACTATGGTGCCGGGCTAGCTCAGTTGGTAGAGCGCTGGACTGTCAATCTGGTGATCGCGAGTTCAAACCCCAGCCCAGCCATGAAATAATTTTGGTCATGAAATAATTTCTATGGCCATTCTCCTCCTACATCTGATTCAAGTAGGGCAGCTGTCAGTTACTGGCATAAGTATGTGCACTTGGCACTGGTAACCGCTTAGATCGGCTTAGCTTGCCAAGTAACAGTGTGAGTAAGTTAACTGACGCCGTGATATGACTGAAATACTGTTAAAAACGGCGACAAATCTAAACAAACAGACAAACATTATTACTATGGTGCTACGATGGAATAATTTTTCAAGGTGCTATTTTTATTAACTATGTCACGATTCTATTGACTGTGGGCTGAAGATAAAAAACAAACAACAAAACACACGCAATATTTTTTTTTCTTGTTCTTAGCGAGAGATAATATGAACTGTATTGAAAACACAGTTATTATTCTAGTCAATAGTTTTCAATGTATATGTGTACACTTGTTTTGCGCATTATATATTTGTTCTTTGAAAAATACATGTTGCAAGTCACTCTTTTGTTTAATGTATTTTGCTTGTATAAAATAAAATCCGTCCAGGTTATTTTATGGTTAGTGTTACTAAATTATCCATATACTAGTATTTGAGTTATCTAGACACTGTAACAGGTGATAAAGAATAATTATGTCAAATAAATAATAAATGAAACATTATTTTCTCCCTTGGAATGATTATTTTTCTGTACATGTACAAATTCTGATTACATCCTTTCAGTTTTGGTAAGACCTATATGGGAGAGTCTATTTTCCTCCCATGAACATTTTCTGAAATAACACTTCACCAACATATACTGTAAGCAAAATAGTTCTGATGGTATGAAAGAAATTAACAGTTGCGGTTTGGCGTAAGTTATTGACACTATCACTAGAGAATGGTGTTTGGGCGAGTAGAAAATTTATTTGCCCACTGGTTCACTGTTATTGGTGATGCTGCATATTTTCCTTGGAAACTAGCTGACATTATAAGCAAATGTAGGTGTTGACAAATCAGAACTTAACAGCAGACGCCAAAACTTGTTTAAACCAGTTATGTTCTGCCTTAACGTTAAACTAGCTGACAAATGCCGTGTATATGTTTGTATAATGAATGATACGTATACGTTTGCCATGCTGTTACAATGAATTTTGTATTTATACTGAAATGACAAAATCACGTGACGGAAAATTGTATGTTAGTATGTTAAGAATAACAGGCAGCAAGATTGTATCCGCACAACAAATTATATTCCATGTATAGACATATTCACATTTTGTGTGGCTTTAAACGTTTCTGAATTATTTCAAACGTTTATCGGTAATACGAGTCGTTAGAGTTAAAACTTAACTAAGAGCCTTTGAGCAATATCTTGATGTTCTCCCTAGAAACTTAGTGTACTTAGATTTAAAATTGTTAATCCTAAGTTCCCCATCGTAGCTGAACGCTGTCAAAATACACGTATTGAAAGATTTAGTAGAACCTGTAATCTGCGTAGCTGAGTTAGTTTAGGAGATGAATTCCATTATGTATTTAAATATGATAAATTTTCATCAAAAGAAGAACTTATATAAAGAGATATTATATTTCACATCCTAATTGCTTGAAATTTGTTCAGCTATTAAATAGTACGAACAAAAATGAACTTAAACATGCATCATTTTGTAAAATCCTTGTAGCCACTGTTAAGAAGTAATTCTTTGATATTTGTCTCATTATTTCTTCAAACTCTATTAAACATGTATTATGTGTTACTAATTTCTCTTTAATTTCTTCATTCCGTAAATTTGAAACTGTTTGTTGTTAAGGTGTTAAAATGAGAATGTTATTTTTAATCACATGGTTGTAATAACCTTTGACCTAAATAAACAGTTAAAAAAGTTGAAAATTACAAGAAAGCGTGGAAGCGAAAGTACGTACTCATACGTGTCTATACACGCACAGAACGGAACTTATTATTATCATATTTAGCCTTGGGAATTATTAGTCTGGGATCCCCAATAACTGTCCTGCTGTCCTTTTATGGAAGTCCGTTGCGCCCATATATCGCCAAATGTCATTTGCTATAGTTGACAAATGTCAACTGCTAAATGAAATTTGCCAACTGTGCAATGATCAATGCTAACCTGCAAATATTTACTGACGAATACTGTACATAAATGATACACTACTTATAACAAAGACATTAACGCACCTAGTTCACAGTTCGGTACTTCTGGGCGAATAGCTGTACCAACAACCGACATTACGGTAACTATTTTATGTTGTTTCTAATAACATTTTATAGATGGATACATTATGGTAGTTTATGCTAAATGGTACTGTTTTAGAATGTTTTTATATTGACACAACAAAAGGCCATTACAACCGCAAAATTTTGAATACTTCATTTTTGATTAATATAAAGTAACTGGATTATTTTTTCCATACCAAAGGGTTGGAATATCGTAAGATAAACCAGGTGACCGGCCTATATTGTGATGTAACGAATAAGCCCGAAACTTGTGAAATAATATATCTTTTCTATCCCAATACGTGAACTAGAAAACATGGTCGAACAATAAGTGTGTATGGCCTTAAGTGTACGCACACGATGATATTCAAATAAACAGCGTAATAGGTACATAATGAATAGACATATCTATACATGTATACACAATTTTTACAAAAGAAATGATTATGAAGAAGTTATTGTTGTTGGCGGTTAGGACGATGATGATTATGATGATTAATTTACACTGGCCCATTAATGGAAGCACATTTACTCAACAGCGCATTTGTAGAGGTTTCCGTTTTCCTGTACTTTCCCAAAAGTTCCACGGTATTCCTTCCGTTTTCTTATTCAGCATTGTCTGGTGTCTTCTTCTGGTTTCGCCTGAATCTTCACCTCCTGCTCCTCCTGGAATAATAGCTATATGTAGAATGGCAGATTCCCCTTTCTTGCTCGTCGGTTCAGCTCGTTATGCCAGCCCTTAAGTCATTATCACCGTACTGTTTCCAGGATTCCACGGGCCACATGTCGTTATTCATCGATGCGATTGAAGTAGTCGTCGGTCTGTTGAGTGTCGCTCTCCATACTCATGTGCTGGAATGCTGGTCCGATGTCTTCGCTTGTTTGTATATTTGGATTTTTCGCCGTTTTTAACAGTATTTCAGTCGTATCACGGCGGTCAGTTAACCTACCGGTACTCACACTTTTCCTGGGCAAGCTTAGCCGATCGAAGCGGTTTACCAGTACTAAGTGCAGATACCTATGCAAGTAACTGACAACTGCCCTACTTGAACAGAGATAGGGTGAGAATACTAATACAGGTAAAATACGTGTATTTCGTTTCCGTTCCATAACTTCGTAACGCATGGAAGGATTTTAATATAGCTTCAGATTATTATTCCCCATGACCAGACGATGTGTCGCGCACATGACCCATGCTTATCCATCAAAGGTCAAGGTCAGAATTCAAGGTCAAAGACTTATTTTTTGTTTCCGCTCCATAACTTCTTAATGCCTGGAAGTATTTTAATATAACTTCAGATAATTGTTCCCCATTACCAGGCGATGTGTCGCGTATATAACCCATGCTTGTCCTTTTAAGGTCAAGGTCACAATTCAAGGTCAAAGGTCTAAAACAGGTAAAATACGTGTATTTCGTTTCCGCTCCATAGCTTCGTAATGCATGAAAGGATTTTAATATAGCTTCAGATTATTATTTCACATGACTAGACGATGTGTCGCGCACATGACCCATGCTTGTCCATCAAAGGTCAAGGTCACAATTCAAGTTCAAAAGTCAAATACTTGCATTTCATTTCCGCTCAAAAACTTCATAATGCCTTTTAGGGTTTTAATATAACTTCAAATAATTATTCCTCATGACCAGATGATGTGTCGCGTTAATGACCCATGTTTGTAGGTCAAAGGTCAAGGTCACAATTCAAGGTCAAAGGTCAAATGCAGGTCAATTACTTGTATTTCTTCCCGCTCCATAACTTCGTAGATAGGTTAAAGGTCAAGGTCACAATTTAAGGTCAAAGTTTTAATATTAGCATTTTGTTCCTCTCCGTAACTTCTAAATGCGTGGAAGGATTTTAATATTACTTCAAACTGTTACCCCCATTACTAGACAATGTGTCACCCACATGTCTCCTGCTTGTCAGTCAAAGGTCAAAGTCACAATTCATTGTCAGATATGTGTGAATCACTTCCGCTTGTACTCTTCATTGTGAATTTTAAGGTCATTTTTCCTTTCATGCAGGTAATTTTGTCAGTCAATACATTGTCCTGTGTCAAAGCTCTACATCTTTGCCAAAGCGGTGTGTGGGGGTATTAATCACCTTAGTGATAGCTCTAGTTTTAATGTACTTATAATAGTACTTTAGAGTAGTCGCAATGCTTTTTTCCGATATTATTACGTAGCAGATAATTATTAAGCATGTCCCACGGGCCTACCGTACTTTAAAAAATAAACGATATAATAATGTTTTGTTGGATATATTCCGGTATATGTTTTTCATGGTAAGATCAGTTTTTAATTGTGTTGCGGATACATAATATTTATCATGGTAATATCAATTTTAGACTGTTGGCAGAAGCATGGTCTCTTTTTTGGAAGATCCTACTAAGGGATGAACTTCTTTTCTAATACTTGCGAGTTTAATTCGAAAATCGTGACATATAAAGGACTACTTTTTCGAGCGAAAACATCTTGTTCTTTCTAAAAAGATTAGTATCCAAAAAGCATGTAAAGCAATGTACTTGATGTTTAATGTTCCACCAGCATTTACACAAAATAATGTTATACATGTATAGATCTATATATTCAATGTAAATCCGCCATCTTGAATGTCATACCAATTATTTTAAAAATAAGCAGATGAAAGTGACAATATAGCTTGAAGGCAGACAGATAAACATCAACTTTTTGTAAGTAAACAGTAAAATATCGAATAAATAAACAAATACGAGTGTCAACTTTGCATCGTTTATTAGTGCTGTTTTTTACCTAAAACATCTGCCGAGTTAATGTATGTATACAGAGTTCCCGTCTGTACAGCAGAAAACTAGTTTCATGTAGTTAGTAAAAGTAGTGCGTGTAACAAGGTTCGTATTGATTTCTCTGTCATTTCAAATCAAGGTACGTGGTACTTAACTTAATCGAGTTAAGCAGACGATAAACAGCACAGGTTTAACAGTCTTATCGTACCGGCCCGGTTTAAATAAGTAGTTTAAGATTTAAAGCAGACTCTCCTTTAGGTTGGGTATGGTAGGGCAGACAACAACGTTTTCGTTAGTAAACACTACTTAATCTATGTAGTCCCCGCTGATATGGTTATGTAGGCGTGTCATATGGCTCAAGGTTTATAATTTGAAAAGGTAATAAAATACATAAAATATTAAAGTTCTGTCTATTTATATTTATTTACAAATACTACATACATGGATTACAATTATTTATGTCCATACAAAACATAGTTAACATAAACAACAATAGTTAAAACGAAGTTTAACGTAACTTACTGTCAAATATCAACGTCTTCGGGTAATATTTTCACTTCACAAAGTATTGTTTATTGCGTCTTTTTCACCTCGTCCTAAGCACATTCTCCGCCTTTCACCACATATTGGGATGCTTATTTTCTGCAGTTTATTTTGATAAGCCACTGGATGACGTCAAAATACTCTATTTTGATATATATTAAATAATGTATGTTATGTGTATGATATGTTCTTAATATACATGTAACTGATACAAGAAATGGTCTTCTCCAAAGTTGTCTGTCCTTGGATATTGTATGGTTGTTTTTAACCTTTTCTCTTTCTTGTATATATTGGTTTTAGTTCAATTTTGATTATCTACCCTTGGATTAAGTTTGCCGCTCTATTCAGTTGGCAGCAGGATATCTTCATGAAAAGATGACAGTTGGTTCACTGACTGTTTATTTAATTGTGTGGGTTGATTTCTGAGGTCGGTATAATTGTATTATTAGGATGCATTGTTCAAATGAGTTCTGTGTATTTTATTTGCCACTGTTGTGCAAGTAAACTTTGGATTTGATTGAAATTCTCAGAAGTCAATAATGTACTTTGGGAAATAGCCTGGCAGACATATTTGTCCTTGGATCTATTTTAATATCACATATTCCATATATTTATACACATGCACTTAATTTGCAGTTCTAACGGTCACAACAGGAGAGAGCGACTGCGATTGCGAGGCTGTAAGCAACCTTTCCATAAAAGGTATATATGTATTATTGTTGTGTCATTGTCTTGTGTTTTATATTATTTTAAATATTCGTTTAGGTTTCATTTATATGATGTTAAGCCACTGGATGACGTCAAAATACTCTATTTTGATATATATTAAATAATGTATGTTATGTGTATGATATGTTCTTAATATACATATAATATGCTTATTCATAAATAGCTACGTATTCTATATTCCATATAATGTGGCAATTTATTATTTGTGTTGTTTATATTTCTTTCAGGTTGTCTCTGTGATACCTATTGTCACAGTGATATCGAATGTCTTAGTGATATCCAGTATACTCGTGATATTCGTGATATCAGAAATATATATGAACAGTGAATAAATTAGAATACATAACTCCTGAACTGTTCTTCAGTGTTACTTTTAACGAACCCCACACCTACCTTTTTAACATTTTAACATTATACAAAAAGGGCTAGGTAACAAATGGCGCCCAACGTGGTTGGAGTTTTATTCTAATATAAGAACATTTAAAGTTAACTATATAATTTTTGTACTATTATCAGGGGTACATTATTGAATGTAAGTTTGAAATTATTGACGCTGCCAACTCCAACTTACTATCACGTGAATAGTAAACGACGGGACCTCTTTTTTTGGGACGAGGGAGGACATCGTGTGCAGGGCTCGAATTTAATTTTTTTTTCTACTTGCAAAAAAATGCGAGCAGCTGTAATTCCAACTCGCAAAATCAAAAACTTTCTCGCAAATTTTGCTGGAAATAGAAAAAGCAAGTTTGGACATTAGTTTAGTAGTATAAAACAATTTAAGGAGTACTGAACATTCATATTTTATTTCTGCAATCATACAATCGAGTGTGACGTTAGTTCCTTGGACCATAAGGGCCCACATCAGGTCTCTTTGCTTTCTCTCCACTTAGCCACCACCTCTGGACAGCCCTCCTTGGATGAAACTGTTCATCCCTGCCAGCAATGTTGATCCTCATGAGCTGATCCATTCGCTCACTACTCAGGGAACACCTCCAATCATTCTTTATGTGTTTCATCACTGAGAATGCACGTTCACAAGATGCATTACTAAGCGGGTAAATACTTGTCAAGTGAATGACAAGCATTATGTTCTTGTACTCCCCCCTCCCAATATCTTCTTGGCTGACTCGTTGGTAGATGCTCAGGGGATTTCTTCCCTTAAAATGGTTTGTTCTGCCAATGTACAGTTTCAGATCTTTCCATTCAGATTTTGCTGCATCTATATCGCAACCTGCATTCAACAACGGAACTTGGAAATGATCACACAATACCTTAATGTCTTCATTACCATATAAAAGTAATGCTTTTTGGTCATCTACACTAGGCCAATTCTTTGGATCTAAAACGTGGCAGCTAAGATAAAGTGGATCACTGTCAATATTGTTAAGCCTACTGTGTATACAATCAATGACTGACTGCACAAGTCGTCTCTTTTCATTGTCAAGAGTGTCATAATTAACCACATTTCGCAAAGTTTCACCTTGATACTGGTCCCCATTTTCAAGTTTTGTTCTAAAGTCCTGCAGGCTTTCACCATCATGGTCAGCAAGATGCCGCAAAGTTTCATTTGATGTTTGCAGTTTAGTAACTGCACTTGAAAGGGTTACATCTTCCCTCTGAAACTGAAGAGAAACCTTGGCAATTTCATTCAACAAGTCTTTCATGAAATGAATGAACCAAACAAATTTAAATTGCAACATTTTTTTAAGGATGCCCTGAGCTTTTGCACGATATTGGCCAGCATTGCTATCATCTTGGCTATAATTCATGATGTGCATGACAAGGACTTTCCAGTTTGTAATCAGTTTTGAAATTGCCCTTAGCTTGTGGTCCACCCACCGTGTACCATTACATCGCTCTGGCTTTGTGAAGTGTGTATCCATTACATCAGCGATTTCCTCAGCTTCCCTGTTCCTTTTAGCTGAACCCCTGTAGAAATAGTAAACACTGGTGAGAACATCAATAACAGTGTCTAAATATTCCCCCTTGAAACTGTCTTTTAATGACAGTTCTAACCTGTGGGCTAAGCACCAGACAGCCAAGATCCATGGAGCAGGACCCTGCTCTTTTATTTGCTGAATTACACCTTGCTTTTGCCCCATCATCACTGATGCTCCATCAGAGCAAAAACCAACAGTTCTTTGCTTATAATCCTGCATTTCAAATTCATCAAAGGCCTCATTGATAGCAGTGACAATGCCATCAGCTTTGGTACTAGGGGGTTCTTTCAGTTTCAGGTAAAAAATTCTAGGATAAAAGTCATAAATTACTTTCACTAATATGACCTCCTTCTCAGAATTGGAATTGTCAGTAGTTCCATCACAATATATGCTTAAGAATGGAGACTTGAGGAGTATTGTTTTCAGGTCATCAAACAAACATCCTGCAATGTGGCCAATAAATTCAACGCATGCCTTGTCATTAAGATATGTGTCACCTAAACTTATGCCATTGTCAATTTGAAGCTTACACAATCCTTCAAAATCAGTAAAAGGCTTAGCATTATAAGCAATATAAAAAGCAGTTCTAAAAAGTTTCTCCATTTTCTCCATTTGAAATTCGTCTAGTTTCATCAAGCCTTTAATCAAGGCACTTGGTGCGCCACTTTTTTCTTTTTCCTGGGCAGCCTTTGCATCAGTGGACCTTTGATGAATGACCGAATCCCTGTGAAACTTGACAGACTCCTTCTTGATTGATGTGCATCCAGTCACAAACTGAAATTAAAATGTTTGAAATAAAGTATATGTAGCATACTAAATCATTTTCCAACGAAATTCTGTATGGATGAATTATCTAGGAATATATTTTGTTTTCCGATTTATGTAGGGCTATTCCAGGAAAAACATGACGAAGGGGCGGATGTATTAAAATTCGGTGGGTGGGGGTCACAGAGGGGATAAATTTGTGTTGGCTTGGGGTATTGTTTTCAAATATAATTGTGTCGTGTGGATTTATAAAACATAGTAATTGTGTCGGTTGGGGATATTTTTGCCATTAAGACTTTTTAATTAAACTTTCAAAAATCAGCTAGCAGTCACCACATGTATTGAGTGTGACGTCACCAAATTACATATCGTACATGCCACCCATGACGACGTTTTTTCAATGCAGTCCCTATAATTTATTATTAGCAGCTCAATTACACCTATGAAATGATAATATATTAACCAATGAGTCCTTTTCGATATATTACATACCGATGACGTCTGATCCGGCATAAACTGCAAACAGTCCTCGCAGAATATTTGATTTACATGGTCGTCTTCATCGGCAACAATTTTAAGTTTAATATTCAGTTCTTTTTCCCATTTTTTGACTGTTTTGATTGAAGGATTTGATTTCAGTTTTTTTGCTTTCTCAGTGGTAGACTCTGATTCAGCAATCTTATTGTTGTTTCCGTCTACCGGCAAAAAAAACCCCGTAATTTTTCGCTTCGATGTCATGTTTGTTTTTAACGTTCAAGGTCAATGAACACGTGTGAATCGACTGTGTCACATTGTTTATAGCAATACCGGCCTAACATATATCTGTATTAAACGCAAACCAGTCTACATTACAAGGTGCGCGCTTCCTCATACGGGTATTTAGACGTTCTATATATTGACCTACGGATCAGCATTCATGACATCGAGCGCATTCAGCAAGATATAAATCGTTTTTTTTCGCTGTTTCTTTACTCGCAAAAAAATGCTAGTGGCTTATAACGTCACTCGCAATCTGTATTTTTCACTCGCATTTTGCGAGTGTGCGAGTGTTAATTTCGAGCCCTGCAGTGTGGTATTTCCATCATGCAGATGGCCATCGGGTGACATAGTGTGTTTTCTTCATCGTGCAACAGTCGTCACACACAGGTACACTATATATCAAACAAGACACCACTTCAAGAATCTTCCTGTCGATACACTTCGACAAGCATTGGATTAGGTGGACGGTCGTGTCATCACTCGTGTGTTTCCGGTCAGATGTGGCTATCCATGCCATGTCACACTCCATTTTCTTCTAGATCATCATACCAGCTCATTAGACCTCTGGATCGCCGTGGAGTACTCATCGTGTTACATGTGAACTCTAGAGTACATATGAACTAGAACATTGTGACATTTAGTGCATCCAGTGGCCAAATTATTCAAAGTGTACTTTCAAGGTCCAGGTCGACTGATCGTGAGTATTGTAGTGTGAGAGATTTTCACTTGCATGCTAACTTTAGGTGAAGGATTGAATAACATTGCATTTCTCATAGAAAATTAACATTTCTCTGCTGCATTCTTATGTCCATGCCATGCTATTTCCTTTTCATTTTGGCTATATTTTTTTACATTTGCCATATAAAGGTCATAAAGTAACATGGAACTCATTACAAAGGTTTGGGCATTGTTAAATAAGTTTTGAACAGACTCAATTTCGGGTTGGACCTTTGTGTTTACACTGCAAGACAATTTGCAGGTTCAAAATAACTGGTTATTTCCTGTTCAGAACTGGTTTTGACCTTGATGATCATTGTAAAAAAAAAAAAAATCTCATTGGCTATTTCTTGGAAAAAAGAAAAAACCTATGACATCACGGGGTAGCTGAATATTTCATTGGTTGACTTTACAGCTGACCTTTAATGACCTAGTTATTGTGTAGCAGTATTTCCTTAAATGGAAATAGTAGTAAATACCTGGTAAAGTACATGTGTAGTAGTAGTTGATTGAAGTGTGTAGAATCTTGTATACATGTCTGTGTTCAAAACTAATTTCATTGCAGTGTGGATTTATAAGGTAAGTGATGGTAAAATGAGCAATAGAGGATAGAATAATAATTGATATTGTGATGACTTGTATTGTTCAGTGGAGTTTTAGTTTATTCTTATTAAATTAATAATGTGATTGTTGCTTAGTCATTTAATTAAGTTCATACTTGTGTAGTATTTACATTGAAGTAAATAAGTTACATTAGTTATCCTTGTGTTGAAAGTACTTCAACGGTAAGGATTTACAATGGATGGTATACGGACGATACGGACCATGGACCATACGGCCCAGACCATACGGCCCAGATTCGCGGACTATACGGCCCAGATTTGCGGACCATACGGACCACATGTTGTTTACGTCATGGAGATTATTTTAATACACGAAATACTACAATACTATGCTGTGCATACTATGATACTATGTACCATTAAAAAAAAAAAAATGAAACGTTTGTGTTCATAATTATTTCAATAAAATTATTTCATATTCTCAGATTTGAACTCATTTGATGTTATCTATTACAGTAATTGATAATATACACTAATTGATTAACACGTCTGTAATTACCAATTAAAGGTAAAGTGTGACAATCGTTATTATTGTAGACAACATCGGCTTATGTTTGCATCTCGGGTACGCCCTATTTATGACACATATTGATTGATGTTATCAATTACATTAATTGATAATATACACTAATAGAGTGAACACGTCTTTAATTACTAATTAAAGGTAAAGTGTGACAATCGTTATTATTGAAGACAATATAAATATCAGGTATGGACATGGTCTTGCCATATTCGAAAAAATGTCTGCGCCTCCATGTTTATTCTGCTTAAGGAGAATTTACTCCACCTCAAGAGCGGTCACTTGTGACAAGTGCCAACGGTGGCATCATATCCGATGTGGAAACACAGGGATTACGGAGGAGGAATATGACGAAGCTGTTCGAAATCATCATGAACTGCGTTTCGTATGCATGAGGTGTCGTCACTACGATACTACTGATGAGGACATGGATGTAGGTGAATATGAAGTCACCCACGTACAACTGCGGGTGCCTGATGCACCGATGGACATTGAACCCACACAGGCAACTCTGTTGTTGAACGAAGAGTCAGGAAGTGGTGATATTATGGACGTGGTGGCAACAGATCACGCAACGTCAATGTTTGACGTGAGTCGACCTGAGCGTTCAGTGGAGTTGGAAGAAAAAGAGACGTAAGTGGACCAATTAAAAAGTTATCATAATAATAATAATATAATAAATTTATAAATCAAACAAATATTTGTTGTTTTATACAAATAATAATACCATTCCTATGTTTTACTTCTTATTATAACAATACAATAATTTATCACTATAGTCATATATATCGCATAATTATTTGTTATTTGATGTTTTACTTCTTATTATAACAATACAATAATTTATCACTATAGTCATATATATCGCATAATTATTTGTTATTTGATTAAATTAATTGGGTATTATTCCTATAAAGTAAAATGCTAAGTAATCAACAATGATTTTTTTCAGTGACCTCAACGATGAAACCGTCCATGATGTCGTAATAGACGGAACACCTACATACACAGTGGTGGACGGTGGTTCTAAGAAAGGTTCCCGGAAGCTAGTCTCCAGCGAAGGCTATGCGTTCGTGGTGAAGAGAACCTTGGTCTCTGGTGTGACGGAGTGGAGATGCAGCGTCCGAGGAAGGGGAACTGGTTGTCCGGCGGTCATAAAGCAAACTGGGGATGCCTTTGTGAAAGGCGCACGGGGACACAGTCACCCAGCAAATCCCGGTCTACTCACTGCTGTTCAGAAAGCGAAAGAGGTAATTATAGTTAATTTATCTGTCATATATCATAAATAAAATGTTCAGCCATTTTTTTTATTACTTCAACGTCGAAAAGTATAATAGTTGCTAATATGTGTTTCGCTTTTAATTACAGATAAAAGTGGCGGCTCGTGGAGACGTGTTCGAGACTGCACCCGTCATTGTCCGTCGTGTGTTCAAACTCGCAAACAGGTGTCGCAAGAACATGCGACCAAAAGACCCAGTGTCGACAGAATTTGAGGTAAGATAAATCCCATATGCTAAATCAGACACATAGATCATTCCACAAAAAATAACTTGTCCATTGTACATACCATAAATGTGTATTTTGTTGTTGTTTTTTTATGGGTAATGGGTAATGTATAATTATCCATTTCTTTTTCAGATCGATGAACAGTACCTGAACAATGCGATCAACGAACCGTTCTACAGGGGAACGGTCACGGTAAAGGAACGGAGACACGTCATTCTAGCGACGGATACGCAGCTGGAGCTGCTGTCGAAGGCAAAGACATGGTATATGGACGGAACGTTCAAAGTGGTGAAATCGCCGATAACGCAACTCTTTTCAATCCATGGCTTCGTGAAGTACGAAGATGTAATAAAACAGCTACCACTGTGCTTCGTCCTCATGACTGGGAGGAAACGAAGAGATTACAAACAGGTATCTAAACAGTATAGTTTACAGATAATTTATCACCTTATATTATATATATATTTAATCACATTTTATAAATAATGCTATTATCAGTATGGTTTATTGTAATTATTATTGTTATTATTATCATTTCAGGTGTTGCAGAAAGTGAACTCGCTTCTAAGCGAAACCAAAGTGACAACGTTCGTGGTCGACTTTGAGGCCGGTCTCTGGCAGGCTATTCGAAAGGTCTACACGGATCCTGAAATCAAGGGCTGTGCGTTCCACTTCGGCCAAGCATTGTGGCGAAAGTGCCAAGAACTTGGTCTCAGGACAGCCTACGAGAGTAGGGATAGAGTATACAAGATGCTGCGGAAGACCTTCGCGCTCCCTCTTCTGCCACCAGCCGACATCCTTCCCGCGTTTGCAAATATCAGGGAAAAAGGTCAAAGCGACCAATTAGCCCCCTTCTTCGCTTATGTTGATCAAACTTGGATGAGCAACAGCATATGGACAGTCGAAAACTGGTCGGTATACGGGCGATCAGTGCGAACTAACAACGACGTTGAGGGATGGCATAACCGCCTTAACCGCAGGGCGAAAAAGGGGAATCTGTCCTTCTACCTACTTATCACCCTGCTGTACGAAGAAGCGAACGAGGTGCAGATGCAATGTCAGCTCATCAAAGAGAAGAAGTTAAAGCGCCACCAGAGCAAACAAACCCGTGCCGTCCAAGGGCGTTTGTGGGCGGCTTGGGACCGCTACGGGAAGAGAGAAATATGTACGAGTGAGTTGCTGAATGAGTGTTGTAGATTGTATGGACCTGTGTGAACGGTTGAGTGTAAAGGTACATTGTGTATATGTCTGTTTGGTTGTTTGCTTGTATATAATAAATCTTTGTTCTTGTACATTCGTTTGCTCACATCTCTTGAAATTGTTATAAATGTTTTTTTCTATTGATATTTGTTGTACATAGATATGTATTTGTTTAGACGTGTTTTATATATATGTGCCTCAAATTACACTCTGGAATGAACATGAAATACTTATTGATTAAGACATGGTCCGTATGGTCGGCAAATGTTCAAATGTTCAAATTTAAACAAGTATGTTGTCATTAAACGACGCAATAACGTAAATGTATGCCGTGTAATTACAGAAACTTTAATATTTTATTAAATTTATTAATACAATATTGAAGGAACACGAAATGAATATTATTTCAGACATGGTCCGTATGGTCCGCATATCTGGGCCGTATGGTCCGCAAATCTGGGCCGTACAGTCTGGTCCGTATAGTCCATGGTCCGTATCGTCCCTAATTCACAATGGATGAGGAATTTAAATTAAACGAAGCTGCAGGGGGTGATGAAATTAGTGAGGCAAAATTGAAATCATTGAAAGCCTTTGAAGAACTCCATGTTGAAGCGAAAATTGAATCTGCGTCGGATTTGGTAAAGTTTATGCACAATTTTAGTGCTACTAAACCAAAAACAAATGTAAATAGTACTGTAAAACAAGAACATGACTTTGTTCAAAATGAAACTGGAAATGCCAGTGCAAGTAATGTTCAGGAGACAACTTCTGTTTCATATCACTATCATAAAATACAATGTTTTAGTGGTGATCAAGTCAAGGGTGAAACTTCTTGGCAATGCTTCAAATTTGAAGTAGACTCATTATTATCTGAAGGCTTGTTCAGTAATGAACAAATTTTACATGGTGTCAGAAAAGCTGTTAGGGGTAATGCAGCAGAATGCGTCAGAAGACTTGTTGTTGGTGTCAGTATTTTTAATGTCATGGCAAAACTAGAAAGTGTATATGGCAATGTAGAGTCGAAAGAGATGGTAATGCGAAGCTTATACAATTGCACGCAGAAGTTAAATGAATCAGTTTCAGAGTTTGCTGCTAGAATTGAGGATATTTTTGATAAAGCTATTATGCTTAAAGGTGTGAAGAAAATTGACTTTGAAATTTTGAAAGGGGTGTTATATCAAGGTCTCAGAAAAGAATTGAAACATCAAGCTGCTTTTAAACATGAAACCATTCATAATTATGATACATTTAAAATGGAATTGAGAAAAATTGAACTTGAGTTAATGGAGGAAAAGAATCTTGACCCTAAACCATGCAAACCGGTAGTGTCAAAACCACTAGAACCATCAGAACTCAGTGAAGTGAAATCTTTGTTGATGAAATTAAATGAAAGAATAGATAAGTTAGAACAACAGAGAGAAACAGGTAAGTATGATGGCGAATATAAACCTTTTACAAGTAGAGGGTCAAGAAGAGGTCGTTATGTGTCCAATCATAGTCAAAGACGCGGATTTAGAAATTTCAGAGGACAGGTACATGGGCAGAATTATAAACCATCTAGGCCTGCATCAAGCTTCACCTTTGATAGGACTTGTCATCATTGTGGTGACACTGGACATTTTCAGGCCAATTGCCCAAACTAATTTGTGCTTCCGTTAGGGGATCGAACCGGGGCACGTCATCTAAAGCAGATCCCAAACTTGTGGGCGACATAAATGAGGTAAGTATATTTTTAAATGGTATTGAAACCCAAGCTCTGTTAGACACAGGGTCCTGTGTAAGCATTTTATCAGAATCATTTTATAAGAGTTATTTCTCAGACATACAACTTGAACCATTGTCAGATATTTTAAACATTGAGTGTGCGGACGGACAGAGTTTGCCGTATAGTGGAGTTATTGAACTCGAAATTAAGATCGTGGATGGAATTGAAAATTCAAAACCGCAACATTGTTTGGTTTTAGTATCTCCTGATACAAAATTTTCTTCAAGAATTCCAATAATATTGGGTACAAATATTTTGAATTTGTTACTCGAAGAATGTAAATCCACTTCCGGAAATCAATTTTTGCAAAAAGCAAAATTGATTACTCCATGGTATTTGAGTTTCAGAGCAATTACCATGCGAGAGAAATTGTTGAAAAAGAATAAAGATAGACTAGCGATAGTCAGAAATGCACATCATGAAAAGATTTTGTTAAAACCTAATGAGACCAGAACATTGAAAGGCTATTCGGACAAAAAAATTGCTTATCCTACTTCCAGTGCTTTGATTTTACCGTGTGAGGAAGCACAAATTCCAGATTTTATTGATGTGACACCTTCTCTGACAACATATACATATAAACAACATGATGAAATTTTTGTAACCTTGTCAAATTTGACAACAAATACAGTTTGTATTCAGCCAAAAGCCATTTTGTGTGAATTACAACCTGTCTCAATTGCAAATGATATCATGAATCAAGAACAAACTGAACTCGATAAAAAGAGACAAGAAATAGTTGAAAATTTAGTAATTGATGAGAATTATTTATTGAATTCTGAACAGATTGCTGAAGTCAGATCACTTTTAATGAAGCATAGAGAGATTTTCTCTACATCTGACACTGATATTGGACAATGTTCTCAAACCAAACATAGAATTGATTTAGTCAATGATGTTCCGTTTAAACTCAGACATAGGCGTATACCGCCAGGCATGGTCGATGAAGTGCGTGAGCACTTGGAACAGTTACACTCAAGTGGAGTGATACGTCCTTCTAAGTCACCCTATGCTTCACCTATAGTTTTAGTCAGAAAACACAGCGGTAAACTTAGAATGTGTGTTGACTATCGAGCACTTAATGAAAGAACCATTAAAGATTCCTTTGCACTACCTAGACTTGAAGAAGTGTTTGATTGTTTGAATGGGGCCAGATATTTTTCAACTTTAGATATGAAGTCAGGTTATCATCAGATAGAAATTGAAGAAACGCATAAAGAAAAGACTGCTTTTACATTAGGACCATTTGGATTATGGGAATTTAATAAGTTGCCTTTTGGTTTGACGAATTCACCCGCTACATTTCAACGGGCTATGACTGAGTGTCTTGGTGATTTGAATATGAAAATTTGTGTGGTCTTTATTGACGACATAATTATTTTCAGTCGTACATACCAGGAGCATCTGGAGAATATTGAAAAAGTATTTGGACGTTTAAAATCTTGGAATTTGAAACTTGCACCTGAAAAATGTAAATTTTTTAGAAAGAATGTATCTTTTCTTGGTCATGTGGTGGGCAGTGATGGAGTTTAAACTGACCCTGATAAAATTGACAAAGTTAGTAAGTGGCCAACACCTACTAATCCAGATGAACTTCGAAGTTTCCTTGCTTTTGCTGGATACTATCGTCGTTTTGTAAAAGATTTCAGCAAAATTACACGTTGTTTAGCTGATTTACTTCCACCCACTAATGCCAAGAAAGGGAGATTGAAGTCTCAGAAAGAATGGCAATGGGGTGAAGAGCACCAGAAACATTTTGAACTTTTGAAACAGATTTTGACTTCTCCGCCTGTATTGGCATACCCCAATTTTAACCTTCCTTTTGAATTGCATACTGATGCATCTACAAAAGGACTTGGTGCAGTGTTATACCAAGAACAAGAGGGACACAAACGCGTAATTTCATACGCAAGTAGATCTTTGTCTAAATCTGAAAAGAACTACTCAGCTTTTAAATTAGAGTTTTTAGCTCTAAAATGGGCCATAACAGAAAAATTTTCTGATTACTTGACCAACAATCACTTTCATGTGTTAACTGATAACAATCCGTTAACATATATTTTAACATCTGCTAAATTAGATGCTACTGGCCAACGTTGGGTCTCAGCATTAAGTTCTTATTCTTTTGACATTCAATACCGCAGAGGTATAAACAACAAAGATGCTGACTCTATGAGTCGTTATCCATACTCTGAACTGGAGTCAAGTAAGTATTCAATGGACACTGATGCAGTGAATGCCATATGTGGTTGTATTTCACCACCTTTTGTTGAATTACTGTCATCAATGAATGTCAATATTGTTGAAATTACTGAAAATCCTGGAAAGCCAATGGCTCAAATTGAATTAAGGGAAGTAAGAAAACAACAGAGAATGGATCCATTGATTGATAAATGGAGAATAGCCACCATTGATAAAAGAATTCCACAATGTTTTTCCAAAGAAGATAATATAATGAAAAAACAATTTAGTAATTTTGTCATTAAAAGAGGAATATTATTTAGAAAGATAAGTGAAAATGATGAAACTGTTGAAAAATTAGTTTTACCTACAGTTTATAGGAAACAAGTTCTTTGTGGTTTGCACAATGATGTCGTTTGCTGCGAGAGCGTTTTTACTGGCCATTGATGTTAACAGATGTTGACAAATGGATTTCAAATTGTGAAAGATGTTTGCGAAGAAAATCTTCAACCAACATCAGAGCTCCATTGATTAATGTAAACACCACTTATCCTTTGGAGTTAGTTTGCTTTGATTTTTTGAGTCTGGAACCTTGTAAGGGTGGATATTCAAATATTTTGGTCATAACTGATCATTTTACTAAGTTTGCCATGGTTGTACCTACAAAAAACCAAACTGCTAAAACTACTGCAGAAGCCTTTTACAACAATTTCATTGTGCACTATGGCATACCTACCAGATTGCATAGTGATCAGGGTGCCAACTTTGAATCCGAAATCATCAAAGAATTGTGTAATATTGCAAACATAAAAAAATCACATACTCTGTTTATCATCCACAAGGTAACTCCGGTCCAGAGAGATTTAATAGAACGCTGCTAGACATGCTTGGAACATTGGAAAATTCAGAAAAACAGAATTGGAAGAAATATGTGAACTCTTTAGTGTATTATTATAATTGCACACCTCACGAGTCCACAAAAATGTCTCCTTTTGAACTAATGTTTGGTCGTAAACCAAAAATGTTCATCGATGCCGTCTTTGAGAAGGCAAATCCTGATTCAAATCAGAAAAGTTTTTCTGAATATATTGCGGATCTGCAAGTTAGAATGCAGAAAACAAGAGAAATTGTTGAGAAACACCTTGAAAAAGCAAAAGTGCAGCAAAAGTCAGTGTATGACAGGAAGGCTAAAGCAGCTAAACTAGAAATGGGAGACAAAGTATTGGTCAAAATACTTGCCTTCAAAGGAAAACATAAAATATCTGACAAATTTGAGGAAGAACTCTATACTGTAATAGAACAAATCAATGACAATGTACCAGTCTATAAGGTTCAAGGTGTAGTGACAAAAGGTGTTAAAACTCTGCACAGAAATCATTTGCACTTGGTAACAAATCAAGATAAAGCAAATGAAGATATCATTAGGTTAAATGAAAGTACAGGAGAGAAAGAACCGGTACCGGATGAGTTTGATGGAGTAGAGGAAGTAAAAAAAATTGAAGAAAATGTTTCTGTAGAAGAGGAACATAATGTGGAAAATAGTGACGTCACTGATGATTGTGAAACAGGTGAAATAGTGTTGTACACTTATGGGGACGCCCAGAAGAAACCTGTTATGGTAGTTGATGATGTTCAGTACCCAGTGAGTACTGTAAATCATGGAACTAGCCAATACACAAGCAATGTTGAGGCAGAGACTACTGTAAATCACTCAGATGTTGGTACAGTTGAGAATGTCATTGAAAATGACAATTTAAGTAGTTCTGTCGGTGGTGCTGAGGTGGTTGAAATTACCGGTGCAGGGGAAATCTATGTTTCAGTTGAAACTGAAAACATGGAGTCTGATAACAATGTAAGTGAACCAATACAGGTACAAATTGAGAACACAATTAATATTACAGACCAAAACGAGTCTACGGAAATTAAAACTGGTGTCCAGGAACAAATCATGGAACGAGAGATCAGGGAGAGTAACATTGATGGTGGTGAGGAGAATGTGAGACAGAAAAGTCCCACACCTACACCTAAACCTAGAAGAAGTACCAGGGAAAAAAAGTTACCGGAAAAGTATTCTGATTTTCAGATGAATGCCTGTGTACCTGTAACATTACCTGAGGATTCATGGTTTTTTGCATTAAATGAAATGATGAATTCTGGTGTTTTAAATAAAATAGATTCAGAGATAGCTAAGAAAGTTGTAAAAAGTATTTTAAAATAGATTACATTATAGTGTGTTATTTTGTTGGCCTGAAGCTAACATCAAACCTATTGAACAATATTTGATTTTAATATTTTTTTATTTATTTTTTTCAGTGTATTTTTTGTAGTGAACTATATAATGCATGTACATTCATGTATGTGAGGACACATATATAGTCAGTGGAGGGGGAGAAACCAGTTAAAAATAAGTATGTTATCTGATTACTAAGATATTGAGAGTAATGCTTAGTAGAAGTAGTTTATTTAGTGGTATACTAGTTAAACTATATGGTACATGTTACTATAGTGACATGTATAATAAAGTTTGTTGTATAGTATTATCTATATTATGTATATCTAGATTTATATCTAGATTTAGAACAGTACTTGCAAACAGGACGTTGACTACCTGACTCTGGTATGTTGTCTGGGACATGACTTGTGACTGAAAAATTTAATGATGTGGACATCATTTAAGAAGCAGGGGAAGTGTGTAACTGATACAAGAAATGGTCTTCTCCAAAGTTGTCTGTCCTTGGATATTGTGTGGTTGTTTTTAACCTTTTCTCTTTCTTGTATATATTGGTTTTAGTTAAATTTTGATTATCTACCCTTGGATTAAGTTTGCCGCTCTATTCAGTTGGCAGCAGGATTTCTTCATGAAAAGATGACAGTTGGTTCACTGACTGTTTATTTAATTGTGTGGGTTGATTTCTGAGGTCGGTATAATTGTATTATTAGGATGCATTGTTCAAATGAGTTCTGTGTATTTTATTTGCCACTGTTGTGCAAGTAAACTTTGGATTTGATTGAAATTCTCAGAAGTCAATAATGTACTTTGGGAAATAGCCTGGCAGACATATTTGTCCTTGGATCTATTTTAATATCACATATTCCATATATTTATACACATGCACTTAATTTGCAGTTCTAACGGTCACAACAGGAGAGAGCGACTGCGATTGCGAGGCTGTAAGCAACCTTTCCATAAAAGGTATATATGTATTATTGTTGTGTCATTGTCTTGTGTTTTATATTATTTTAAATATTCGTTTAGGTTTCATTTATATGATGTTAAGCCACTGGATGACGTCAAAATACTCTATTTTGATATATATTAAATAATGTATGTTATGTGTATGATATGTTCTTAATATACATATAATATGCTTATTCATAAATAGCTACGTATTCTATATTCCATATAATGTGGCAATTTATTATTTGTGTTGTTTATATTTCTTTCAGGTTGTCTCTGTGATACCTATTGTCACAGTGATATCGAATGTCTTAGTGATATCCAGTATACTCGTGATATTCGTGATATCAGAAATATATATGAACAGTGAATAAATTAGAATACATAACTCCTGAACTGTTCTTCAGTGTTACTTTTAACGAACCCCACACCTACCTTTTTAACATTTTAACATTATACAAAAAAGGGCTAGGTAACATAAGGTTTCCTTAATTTCATCATCCTGTACATCTCGAAGTCTGTTGATAATGTACCTCTGTGGTAACGTTTGTATAGACCATATCGACCAGCGGTCACGTGGTCTGTTCTATGTAAACTTCACGATTTCGACATTGTGAAATCATACGTAACGAGACTGGCGAGATAGCGCGAGATTTTGAGGTCAGGGGTGTTCCGTGTTCTCGCTCTAAAGTAAAAATCGATCAGCTGCTGATGCAGTTTCACATAAGCTGCTATTAAAACACAAGATAAACCATTAATTAACGTTACATGAAGACGTATTGCTTAATATGATAATTTACGATTTTAATGTTCACACACAAAATGTAGACCTAGCTGGATAAAAGTATTAATGATCACACGAGTAGTGTGTCAAAATAGGCAAACATGAACAAGAAACAACACACCAAACCTACGGTTAGAAGTAAACCATACAAACTCTTTTGACATGCTTCTTTGAAAAACTCCACCCACCTATTTTTAAAACATTTAACTGGTCAATTTTTTACACATTAAGTACAAAGTAAATGTGTTTAATATCATTTGTATATCTTTTTTTTTCTTTTGACAATTGCAACCTGAATACAAACCGGGCCCAGCTAGCTCAGTTGGTAGACAGCTGGACTGTCAATCCGGGTGTTCGCGAGTTCGAGCCCCAGCCCGGCCACATAACTTGTGTGGGATTGGTCATAAAATAATTTCTACGGCCATTCTTTTCATACCTCTGCTCCAAGAAGGGCAGTAGTTGCTTTTATTAAAGTATGTACATTTTGTACTGGTTAACAGCTTAGATCGGCTAAGCTTGCCCAGGAAAAGTGAGTAGGTTAACTGACCGCTGTTAAGTCTGTAGTTGTAGTAGATTTGGCTGCAGTATTTACAGGATGAGTCCAGCAGTTCCACATTGTAGACCCGTGCCCTACTACACCCCCTGTACTCGATTCAAGCTACAGCGGGTTAATAAGGTCCACAGCGGTGCATACATTATGGGAAGAAAAGACACCAAGCTAATATATTTGATAGCTAAACATATATAAAGAGCCAACAGATACCAAACTTTGAACCAGTTTTATGGCGAGAACATGTGACCTCACTTCGCCGTTTTGTTTAGTTAGCTTTCACCATGTCTGACGAAGTTATGTGAATTTCTGTATCGGGATTGTGAGAAATATTTATTAATCGTCCAAATTCGTATTGTCTGAGGACATTTCTGATGTTCTGTTCGCGAAAGAAGGCCATTTGAGTATGGATTATTTATTACACTACCCAATTCTGCTTTGTTAGTCTACAGTTAATGATTTATGAACACTGTATCGTATACTTTATGAAGTTGGGGTATGGTAAAATTAATAAGGTCTACAGCGGTCAGACAAATATGATGGTACGGTTAACAGCAAGGGAAGGTAAGATAAACAGCTATATTATTTTCTGTGTTAAGTGCATTTAAAGCAATTCCAAATGTCTATTCATGTCCTGATTGTAAGTATTTGGCAGTTAAAATGATCGTACTCACTTATCCTTCATATAAATTGATGAACATTCTGTAATTCCTAGCGTTTTAAGTTGTGGAAGTTTATATGAGGAACATATTCATATAAGCAGTAGCCTACAAATGTAGTATAGAGTAGTCGGTATGCACTTGGTACTGGTAAACCGCTTAGATCGGCTAAGCTTGCCGCCGTTATATGACTGAAATACTGTTTGTCCAAACAAACAAGCCATACCGCAGACAAGATTCCAAAGAAACTATACTGAAATATACATATGCATGTATGGGTCGACAATATTGATACATTATGTTTATTTTTTTTATTTTAATGCAGCAGTAGTCACTGCAAGCTTATTAAATAACGCGGAGTAATACGCGAATAATTGCGGTGTGTGTGCTTCAGCCTATCATGAAAAATGTCGCTGTATTACATTATGTTGATGATGACATTTTGTATCTACACTCAGCAATAAACAGTGATGTTCTTTACTTTAAACCTCACAGTGAATATCATGATACCCATATTATACAAAGAACTTGATTGTTAACGATATATGTGCTGGAAAATACTAAACAAAGATGCATATTTTGGCCACTCGCACAATTAAGACAGTATCATATTGTGCAGCTTATTTCCGGATAACAAATACTTAAACCCACTTTTTGCATACACTCATATTGACAACTAATAGATACTAATGTTCCGTTGTGAAACTATCTAAGCGTACTAACCAGTTTAAATGTTCATTTTTGGACGTTTCGTACAGCATCATCATGTTTTTTATCCGTCAAAGTGCGTTTTTACCATGAAAGTATCGCCAATAGCCAATTTCATCCTGAAAAGTTCGCCCTGATCCTACACCGTGGCTCTGCTCTGTACGTAAAAGATATATACCTTGGGTGTGTAAACCAATAAGTGGTACGACTGTATTTTGCGAAGTCCTAGTATAATTGGCATGTTTTAGTACTTAAGTAGTTAGAGTAAGTGGTTGCTTTTAATACGTTAATACCCGCAGTTGCTAGAATACAATTATTGGCTGCTTCATTTAATTTAATGGAAATTTGACTGTTGTAATCTCCTGGGCTGAACTGGTTGAAATGTTATATATGTTATTGGAGTACTTAATTCCTACTATTATCTAATGTATTGTCCATAAATATGACTATGGATCCGTGTTTGTCTTTGGGAGCTACCTTGACTGCGAATATTGTCGTGTTGCGGGGTCATCTGTGTCTGACACATTTCTAGTTTTCTACATTAACACACTTCTCTACATGTATGTATGTTTATCAATGCAGTTAGCAGTGGTAACACTTGTATATTTCCATGTCTGGTAAACCTGAAGAATAATTAAACATGTTTTAACATCTTCAAATCTCAACAATCAACAACAGGATTCCCTGTAATTAACAATTTGATCCTAAATATACTCATCAACTCCAACAATTTAACCACGCTCGTACTTATCAACTGTTTTTTCATTTTTGCATTCGTACTTATCAATGGCCGCTGTAGACCTTATTAATTTTACCATACCCCACCTTCAGAAAGTATCCGATATAAAGTTCATACATCATTAATTGTAGACAAACAAAGCTGAATTGGGTAGTGTAATGATCAATTCATGCTTATATGCCTCTTTTCGCGAAAAAAAACATCAGGAATAATCCCAGACCATAATAATGACAATTAATGAATATTTTTCATCATCCGGATACAAAAATCCACATAACTTTGTCAAACATGGTGATAGCTTTCCAAACAAAACGGGAAAGTGAGGTCACATGTTCTCGCTATAAGTTTGGTATCTTTCGGCAATATATATATGTTTAAATATAAAATATATTAGCTTGGTGTCTTTTCTTCCAATAATCTGTGAACCGCTGTTTGCCGTATCAAACCGCTGTAGCTGTACTCGAGTACAGGGGGTGTACTAGTACCATCATAAGGAATATATGCAGCTTAATTTTCTTAACTTAATCAACAGCACAAGCAAAAAGTCCATGTCACCGGGATATTCTCTTTTAATCATTATAAGCTATAAATATTTAAAAATCACATCCACAGCACACAAATAATAAACCGTACATTGCATATTATCTACATGGGTGCCTGGTCTTATTATACAACATTCAAAGAAGAAACCATGCACTATATTAGTTATATGTGTGTATGGTCTCAAAATACAATGTTCACAGAAGAGACCATGCAATGTATATTAAGATTGACACCTCCTAATCTAGTCGCAACTTTTCCAGCCTATGACCGATGTGGCTGTTCATCAATAATTGCGTATGGTTTGATTCTGTTCGTAGGATGCAAGGTTCAAATACAGTCTTTGCACAACCTTTCTGACTGCTGATTTCTGCATATTTATTAAATATCTTGCTTCTTTCTTACACGCACTTCACTGTCATGAGTTGCTATGGGATCAATGTGATCACAGTGTTGTGAAATGTACCACATTTGAAACATATGACAATCTTCAGAACTGAAAAAAAAACAGAGACAAAAAAGATTATTGTCATACACATCATGGTTTTTTTTCAGTTTCGTACACCAATATTGTTTTGTTGTACATCTTACTTTTATGTGGAACGCATAAAGAAACTTCATGGCATGTAGACATTATACTTTTTCTTGTCACCAAACAACATTATAACATTAGTTATTATTACTGCGGATTGTTGATTACTCCATAAAGTTTGCTGTTGGTGACTTAATCCAAGTGGTCATTGTTTAAGATCAAATGGCTAGGTTCATTACTTATTATTGTCTGTATGCATACAAACAGTCAAGAAGTACTTGCCACCAAGATCAATAAAGGGTAATACTTCCAACTTATAATGGGAAATCACTTCCAAACACTGGAATAAAAATACTAGTATAACAGTTCTGATGTGTAAACCCTATTTACTTTCGCAAATGTCATACAGGTTGTACTGCTTCCAGCTGCATCATAAAAGCAGCGAGCACACAATCTATAGTTTCGTAGCGTTTATCAAGGTCCTAGCACACAATATGCAGTGCTATAATGAGATTACGTGAGCACGGATACTTCATGGTAAATGCATAGTTTTTTTCTCTATCAACTGATTCGATTAAAACCAACCACGAATTCAAATGTACGACAAACGTTGATGTCCGAAGTCGTTTATCCAAATTTACTAGTACGTGCGATACTGTGACGTCAGACTAAAGGGGCGAAACTACGTTTAACACATGTCGGGTAAATGTATTACTTCCCCTGATAAATAAACGTAAATGTAATAATTTACTTACATAATTTTTTTTATGAATTGATCATATAATGTGTCCTTCTTGAATGAACAGAATAAACGTACAGAATTTCTTAAGTTTTTTAAGTTTTTAAAAAGATTTCTCAGTTGTCAAGTTCGCATAGATATTTGCAGTTTGTCACTTGTTAATTGGCATGTGCTTAACTGGCTTCGTGTCAAACTTTCATTGATAGGACCCACTGTATTATTTACAATTACACAAGACACTAACGGTAACACTATTAATTGGATTGTTTATTACGATACTAGCATATTGTGCATATTGCGCCTATGTTTAAACCCGCTAATTGGTACGGCGCTGGTACACTTGGACCATGTTATCGCGACGATAAGAGACGGACATTGCGGGTCATTGACACGTTGTTGTTTTAGCGGATGTCAACTGATTATTGGGAGTGTTAGATTAAGCAGAAAAGCACATACAAACTGGATTTTTTTTTTTCAAAAAATCGAAATCCACGAATTTACGTGTCAACGAATATGCCGGTTTTTACGAATCCACGCAATTTCATGTGAACGAAATTAAATTGATCCGCAGAACTAGGCAGAATTCAACCAAATTACACAGAAATCAATACTTGAAACGTGTCATTTGAATTTGTTTATATGGTTCCGGTCCATTGCATATTTAGGTCACAAGGACTAAAATAGATTTTTAACACAATTTTAAAGATATTCTTGTCTGAAACTAAAATGAATGGACCTTTGATATTTGATATGCAACATCACCTTATGGTCCTTAGGCAAAATTGTTAACATGGTACCACTGGCTTAAAAACGTGCTCTCCCCGGGACTCATTTTTTTATATTGACTTATGTAGGAAAAACTTTTTTCAATATTTTTGTCTGAAACTAATGGGCCCGGGTCTTTGATATTTGATATGTAGAATCGCTGTATGGTACTTTTCCAAAACTGTTGAAATAGTGCAATTTGGCTAAAACAGGTCCCGGGGCTCAAAATGTTTTTATATGGGTAAATGGACTTTATTGTTAGTTTGCTTTGATTAGGATGCAATATCATTCATGTTATTTCATGGTATAGACACTTGATTTTCAGTGGTAATTGTTTTAATGTGTAGCAAAGTTGATGTTAATTATGTAATTATTTATTATTTTATGAGGTATTACTTTTTTCCTTCATCAATTTGATGAATTGTATGTTTTTATAATAAGCAAACTCCTGTTACACTGCATAACTGTCATCTTCATAACTGTCACATAGGTGACAACAGTTTCATTCAAATATTTAATTGACATAAATTTCTTATATATATATATATATATATATATATATATATATATATATATATATATATATATATATATATATATATATATATATATATATATATATATATATATATATATATATATATATATATATATATATATATATATATATATATATATATATATGATGTTTTGTTTGTTTTCCAGGTCGCGTCTGAAGCCCTATAAACCGTATAGTGTCCTCCTTAGGGTGAAATCGCATTTTCTGATGGTCAGCATTTTCACTTTTTATGTTATTATTATTATTTTTTTTTTTATTATTATTTTGTTGTTCGGCAACTCAGCATCTGGATTGAATAATATTGTGTATTTTAGGGCCATTATTTGATGATTATTAGACCCTAAACAAGGGAGGTAACTCATTACTTTGATTGGTTGTCATTTTACAAAGTGCACTATACGATGTCGAAACAAGTGTCATCTAAAGAGTCTGTTTAAAAGGATAACATGATCCCCATAAACGCATACTTTAATGGTTGCTTCCTGTCCAGGTCGAACATCATTCAATGTGTATGTGCGTGTCTTTGCAGTTGATTCCGGCTGGAAAGAAGATCAGCTGTCGCCCGTTGTATACATCTGCATCTGCACTCTGCGCTCTTCCGTCCTGAACCCGTCAGACAGGGCCTTTTAAACGGCCTGAATGGTAAACCTAGCTGGTGGCGTTAATCATAAAATGACTCGAGTAAAATCGTTACAAAATACATGCTCTATCAATCGGTGAAATACATGTCGACAGAACAAAAATCTCGTATTACACTGAAATGGTCGCGAAAACTCAGGGTTCTCAATAACTTTTGACTGAATAGGCCAAAACGAAAATGTAACCGGCTAGAGGGCCCAGGGCGTCTTGTTAGGACACACCCACCAGAAATGTAATTGCACATTTTAAACGTAACATTTAGCATTCTCTAAACAACATCACAATGTTCTGATTACCTTTCAGTGTAAGTTGCAGTTTTCTGAGCTCCGGTGATGAACTGTTCATTGATTAGGTTCTGTTGTAGTATGTGGAATGTGCTCTTGATGCTGCAAATGGAATGTTTTTGTTTCTGTGCTGAACACATCAAATCAAGAAATTCTTTAAAATAGATTTTCTGTGAAGTTGAGCAGCATTTTGACAGTTTTAGATGTTACAAGTATAATACTTGAGTGCTGGACGTTTAAATTGAATGCTCAGTGATTCGAAATCATGGCCTTATATCAAAACATGTATGTGTTGAGCCACCCTGCACATAACATTCAAACATAAGGATTCCTAGCTCTCAACGTCATTTTAGCAGGATATTTAAAAGAGCATACATACATAGGAATTTATTGAAAATGGTTGACCCTTTTTTGGCTGCAAGCAATTTTCTGGTAAGTTACGCAGCAAGTCATGCAGACTTTGAGGTGCTCGAATTCGCAGGAAAAAAGATAAATTGATGTTGAAAATCACTGAAATGGTCGCGAGGATAAGTGAATGTGTGTCACAAAGATTGGTTAATCATGCATTGTAACAATACAGTGGAACTGTGTGCATAATTATTGTCCCTGCATTTTTGTGTAGCCACAGCCACTACAATATTGAAATGATGTTTTGTTTGATATCAGGTGTTGACATCATCAGTGTGTACAAGGCGGCTCACCCAGGCCGCGTCCGAATGTCGAGAAACCGTATATTTTCCTCTTTAGCCAATTGTTAACTCACCGTCGGTAGACAAAAAGTCAGCTGTTATCTCCAGCTTTCTGGGTTGCCCACCAAGTAAATGATTGGACCCTTTTTCGTGCCCTTTCTAAATGACTATCTAGATCCACGATTTAGTAATGTATCTTAAGTATAGACTTGAGTCCATGAGGGCGAAGCTTACGTTCACTGTTATTTCAGGCGCAAGTGTTGTCCAATCATAAACCAGAGATTCGACAAGGAAATATCCGAACGTCTACTGTTACCTCCAGTTTCCTTGGTTGGTCACTGAGTAAATTGGTTTGGTCACATAAGATCCATTTTAGGTAAATTATGTAAACAATTATTGATAAAAATTAAGTGCATGTTACTAAGCAGTATTTGATGACAGACATTATACTTTCTTTTTCTTTCTAAGATAACATGAGTCTAAACGTCCTGTGACCGGTTCACTTACGTAAAAAGGAGACTGCACGCACACACGCCAGAATTAATTGTAACTTTTTGTTCCAAAACATAAACTTGCTCAAAATTTAAGTGACAAACAGTTTTAAATTCGTTTCGGAGATAAGCAATAACACCACTATTAAAAGTCTTACAATACACAAGTCAGGTTTTAGAATTGAGATGTTTGTAATTAATATTGATTCAATATTTATGTGTAAGTGTAAGTAGTTACATATATTAAAATCTAATCTGCATTTTAAGGGACACCAGCTTCTGCAAGTTTTGGAGTAACTTTAATGATTTATAATGACATATTCTTGAATTTCAGCACACGGAACAGAAAGTGTGATTATCAACACCGGACATTCACTATTTTTAGACCATTTAGACAATGGCAATATTGATGCCGTTTCCGCAATTACTTTTGGTATTCATGTTAGTGCAACATGAATTTCCAAGAATAACATTGCCTGGCCCATTTTCACAAGAGTTTTTGGAAAGAGTTGCTCTTCGGAGTTATGAGAGAGGCATTGATCCATCGAACCTTATTTCATTTGATATAGTTGATGCATACCAGCGGGTCATTGTTAGACGCATTAGAAGATTGCCTGTCAGAAGAGAACTTATATTTGAAATATGGGGTATTTTTCTTGGGAACATTAGCGGATACAATAGTGTTCGCTATCCACAGATGGTCAGCGAGTGGTATCAAACGCTAAACCTAAATTCCACTCAAACAGTTCGCCCACATGGATGCTCATTGATGCAAAGTTATGGTAAGCTGTGTTTTACCTACGTTAGTAAGTTAGACTATTAAGAAATTGAAAAATTGTGCTCAGAAACAGAGCAAACAAGTGATGGTGATTGCTTTCCCTGGTATAGACGTTGATAAAAAGGGGCATAAATCTGTATAAACAAAACAGAGTTATGGGGGATGCTTTCCCTAGCAAGGACGTTGATAGTAAAGAAGTACTTTACGTTTCAAGTAATATCTTTGCTAGTATTTAAGATATTGGACTTTATAGAAAAACGTTAACCTTGGCTGGACGGATTAACGAACGGATGGTTCGATTTTAATATGCCCACCTTTGGAGGCATAATACAAATAACGCTGCCCTATATATTTGCTCCGTCTAAAGGCTTTAGATTAAGAAAATTTAACTCACACTATCAGCAATGTTATGAAAAAATGTTAGATACAAAAAATATAAATAAAAAAGGAATGTGTTACGTTAGTGTAAAACTGGTCTATTCTAAGATTTCACTTTAAGCTCTCCTGAGCGCAAAGTAATCGCGATTGGTCAGCAGTTATATGTTTAATTGTAAACCTTTTACCGTTTAAGCAGCAAATAAACCTACAACATTTTAATTTAAAGCAGCAACATTTTTAAGCGTTTGCTCCATTTTGTTAAAGGGATATGTTAAAATATTATCGTAATTCTAGCTCACCTTTGCACAAAGTGCTGAAGGGTGAGCTATTCTGATCAGTCATCTTGCGGCGTCCGTCGTCATCATCAACAAATTACTTAAACAACTTCTCTGAAACTGCTTGGTGGATTTTAACCGAACGTGACAGGAATGTTCTTGGGACGGTCCTTTAACAAATTTACTTGAATTAAATTCATTTGAAGATATGGAAACTATGTTTGGCACCAAAAGCTATAAAAAAAAAACAGGAACACTTTAAAGTTATTTTTCAGAAACCACTGGCGGAATTGTAAAATAGTTTACACAGAAATGTTACTTGGTTGACCCTCTACCAAATTCCTTTAAATCATTTTGATAGAAAACCGGCTCGATTTCGAATTTTCATAGGCTGACCATCTAAAGAATGTCTTAACATTCTTTTGATTTGAATCGTTAAAAACATGGTTGCCAGTAGCGGGAACTTTTCCTGATCTGGCTCTATTGACAACTTGGAAACTCTTCTTGTCAGAAATTCTGTTATTTTGATTCGCTGAAACATGATGGCCAGAGACTCGTCGTTCCATGTCAACGATTTACTTCTAACATCTCTGAACACGCTTTTAAATTTTTACAAGCATTATGATTCATTAATCTCAGGTAAGTGACTGATGTTAAAATGCCAGTCTCTGAAAAGGTTCCTTTAATACATCAATTCGTATAATCAGCTCAAAAGTTCGTGTTCACCAGCGTATGTCCAGGCATACACACAAATATGCATGCCAATATCGGCACTTCAGCAGGGGATATGTTTGGTGGTAGGAGGAGTTATGGTTAGGGGTTAAAGCAAATACATTTATTATTTCTGGATTAGCTTAGCACAGTTAAGTCTTAACATTGCATAGTTACAGAAACTATCTTTTCATCTGTTTTTTTATGATAGAGGGACATTGAGAGCAAATATTTATCCTACCAGAATTTTAAATGTCATTGTTTGTTAAACGAACACAATATTATTGTTTAATTATTCACAACAATACTCAAAATGTATTTAATTGACTGAATGTAACCGTGCTTAGTAAAATGGAGGCTATTCGTGATGATCCGCCACTTGAAATAGCTCCGAACAATTCGACGCACAACACGGCGTAACCAGATAAACTATCGCCTTATGACTCGATTCAAATTCAATCATCATACTAAATGCTATACACTACAGTAACTAAAAGGTTTTACTCTCGACCAAACTGGCCAGCAACAAAATGACTCGCAATTTTAACTTTCCAACATTGTAGATGCAGGATTGATCTTCGTCCAGATGTTGACTTTAAACATAACTGAAAGCACACAGTATCGTATGGTCTTATCTTTACCCCGCAAAAAGAAAGTAACTCCGTTTGCGCAGACGAAACTTGTTTATTTCGAGGCAACAAGTCAAGAGCGGACAACAAATATACAGCGATATCTATTTCGCAAACAACATTTAATATCATATACACAAACCTGGTTTCGACGTGGCGGAAGTCGCTGTAGCGAAAGGTACAGTGGTCCGACCGGAAACTGCCGACCTGCCCGCTCCAAGAAGATACGGCGTGAATCGACGCTTCCCCCTCTCCGCCTTCAGTGTACTTCCGCTTTGATAATTCTCTTTTCATTGTCGGAATCGTCCGCCAATGGGTTGGATTGATACTCGTTGACCAGTTGCCAACCAAACCCGCTGGAGTCCGCCAGCAGTATCATCTTCTGTCTACTCGCCAGCATTTTAATAGCTCCATGAAAAACTAATTTAATAAAATCATGAATGCTGTCAATTTATTTGTTCTACATACTATATATAAATAAAGATGCTATATATAGAATATTTGACTTTCGTCATACATCAACTATTCTAAATTTTTATACAATATTTGTACATTTTGACAACTAAATTTATGTTATGAAATAGAATTTATTTTAAGCATTGTTGAATAGATATACACCTTTCCGAAGTTAAAAAACCGGAGGTCGTATTTCACCAAATTTTCAAGGTAAAACCACTATTCTACTGTATTGATCAGTTTTCATGTCTCTACCGATTTATTTGCTTAACATCGTGTTTTATGAAGTACACGTAAATAAAAAAAAAACAAAACAATATACCTTCTTTCAAGAGCAGACGAGACTTGTCACTGTCTTCACACATTTCCGCTTCTTCAGTTTTGCACATTACATTACATAATTTTTGTATTGCTCCTCGTTTGATTTTCGTTTAAATTGTGGAATATCCGTATTTACCAATTTTGTACTTCTATCAAGCTTCTGAGAATTTTATCCGAAATAATCTTGAACATCTCGCCAATGTGTTCAAGCAAATCATTTTCTGTTCCTCAATTTTTTCGTTTATAAATTTGTCCGATTTTTCCATGATTCAGTTTGTGCAAGTTCCCTCGGCATCTCCAGTAGAAATGACCACAATACACTGACCACTGCAAAACCCCCGCCTTATTCGAACTGACCAATCAAATCATGTTTGGTCAAGAGAAGATAACTTTTCTCCGTTATACGTTGTTACGCGGAGAACAAAATATATCGCTCGGAATAGCACGTGTTATTTTACAATGGATTACCTTCATTAATCTATAAATGATGTCTGCTTTTTTTGCAAGCTCTTAGTGTGATAAAGTGCGGTGTCACAATCAAACAATTAGAGTGGAACAGTTCATGTTTTGTCAAATAACCACATGTGTTGTGGAAGAACTTAACCTTGTCATAAAGTGTTGTGTTATTCATGATGTCATCAGGATTTACATGACAATATTCTTTTAAGACGCTCGCAACAAAAAGAAAATAAATGGGTTAATTTCTCATTTTGCTTCATTATTTTTTTTTGTATACAGGTTACAATATACTAACTTCAATCAATAAATATAAGTCTTTGTAAGTCACCAAGTTCCAGTCAATGGTTAAAAGTTCATCAAGGATTATAATAACAAAAACACACGTATACAACGTATTGCCAAATAAATTAGTTAAACAAATAGCCATTAAATATCTCCATTCTGTTTTGGCAATTGATACGTTGTTTACGTAAACACGAACCATGAAAAAGGCTACACAAATACCTTATTTAAAGTCCAATATTTCCCAAACATGTTCGGTGACTCATTCTTTTTATTTATGTTTTGGTGTAAGTATACATTGGTGCAAGTATGTGCGAAAATTTAAGAACATCTGTCGTTTGGAACAAAATATATTGATGCATATAAATGACGTTTCAGAAGGTATTATTAGTACCCATTTGACCTACTTAAATGTCCTGTCAAATTCATTATTTTAACAGTAAATGTAGGTAAAGCGTTTTTTATTACCAAACTACTCTTTAATATTGCAACAAGACATGTAAAAACATATAAGTTGAAAGAACCATAATCTTGTTTGAAAAAAGCTCTCCTATATACTTTAAACTTTGATAAAAATCCAAACTAAAAAAGGGGCTTCGACAGGTACCGTATTTAAAATCCTATATTTTCGGAAAAAGGCCGGTGAACCCTATTTTTAACACTGCTTTAGTTTCAGTATACAATGACACATGTATATGGAATTTTATAACAAAATATGTCGTTTTGAACAAAAGATATTCGTATATTTGATTATGTTTTGATGTTTTCAAAGGCATATTAAATGCATAATAAACCTCATAAGCGTCCATTAAAAGTCATTTTTAGTGGCAACTACAGATAAAACGCGTTTTATCATTAAACTGGAATTGTATATTGCCGAACGAGATATTAAACGCGCTCACCTGAGAACTGGTACAGATGAAGACCATACTGTTGTGACAGGTTTGAAAATTAAGGTATCTTAACAATACGCAAAGGGGGATAGGATTAATTTTGATTTAAAACATCGGTTAGTGCAATGGGCTAACTAAAGTACGAGCTGGGTAGTGGATGTGCGGTTTGTTTGCTAATTGTTCTCAAATCATTTTTATCGATATTCTTACCTGACCCGTTTTCATTTAGTCAGTGACAATTTATGAACATGCAGAAACAGTAGATTTTGATTTCTTTTTCACAGACAGTTTTGGAGAACTAGTTGCAATGCGATAATTTCGATGACTGTGATGTCAGGTCAAGTTTTGTTTTTTCTTTGATAATTTTCTGTCCAATAATGATAAATGATGTAAATGCAGGCTCTAAAGCCATCTGATCAATGTTGCATGTTCAAATAAATGCATGCTCGGTTTGCAACTAGGAAATAAAATGTATCAATCAATTTTTATGGTCATAGGCAAACTGTGTAAGTTTGGTCAACATTTAATAAACAATAGGGTGTTTTATTTCTTGTTAATATAAGTTAAATATTTAAAAATAGTTAACAAAAAATAAAACACACACAAACAAAATAAAGTAATGTTTTATTTAAACCATATGTGATTATTAATTACATACAATATTTTAAATTATATAGACCATTCACCTATATACTCAGCCTATAAGAGCTGACACTAATAAAAACTAGACTTATTAAGAAAAATATGTCAATTTTTGCACCTGGTGTATGTACTAGGGTAAACAATCAGAATTTTCATTTCAAGTATTTATCTATGTTACTCTGTATTGTATTTTACTGCATTATCTAAGTTGTGTTTTACAATGAATATCGAGTTTGCGACGTCACGCATTTTCGTCGGCAAAAGGTAGTCCGTCAAAATTTGTACAGGTAGGTATTGGATAAAGGCTAAGTGTCGGATAAAGCTCAAGTTTATAGGACACCCTAGGTTTTCTTCTATAAACTCATTTAGTGGTAGGATAAACATTATATCTCGAATATTGATATATGTATGGTGTAACTGATCTTTATTCGTGAATGGCGCTTTGCTTCATTACTGGCTGTTGCGAAGGAAACATTCCGTATTTTCACATAATAAGGTCACATGCAGTTTGTGCACTTACATACATTTACAGAACTTGAACAAGATAAATATAATGATATAGGGTGTTGAGAGGAAAGGATATGTATTACAAACATTCTAAAATTCTGACCATAGCGCCATGCCATATAAAAGAGTTTTTATTTAATTTCATAATTTCATTTCTGCTACATCCAATGAATAATTAAATGATAATTTAATTGAATTAGTATTCTTTTTTATTGCTGCTTTATCTGAATTGCGGTGCTATGAGGTTAATCGTTATTTACATTTACATATATTATGAATAAATCTGGGCCAAGTGTGAGGTTTTTTTCATATTTGTGATTTGTGCTTGTTACGAGTTTTTGTATTGTGCTGTGATTTATTGGCAATAGGTCACTTGCCGTTAATAAAGGACTGTATGCTATTGATAAAAATTATCCCCTTCTGATGCAGCTTTGAGTTTTACTTTGTTAATATTAACATGAGCATAACAATGTTAGAAGACGAGATAAAATGCAATGTACAAGAAACATAACTTTCAGTGTCACACCGGGGTTAGGACAACTCTGACCTTCTTGTAGCTGACATTTCGATTTATATTAGCAGCGATGCTTATGTTGTTGAAATTATTGTGCCTCCAAAGTCAAACAAAAATAACAATTTGCAAATCCTTGCATAAGTTCATTAAGGAGCTTTATAAGGTTGTTTGATAGAAGTATAAGACATGTCTTTGTCATGATGCAGGGCCTAGGAGGACGAGAGAGCATAATTCAATCATTGATCTGGATCGGGAAAGATTAAGACGAGAAACCCAGAACTTCTTAAGAAGGCATAATCGGATTTCGGACCCATTTGCGCATCTTAACATAGAAGGTATGAAAAACCACCTACTGATTATATTTTTTAAACTGTGTTTTTATTTTTTTATTTGAAAATCCTGTATGATGATATTGCATCTAGTGTATATCTTAATGTTCATCAGTCAATATTTTATCAACTTGCAGGGAAGAACGCATGCACGTATTGTTTAATGCGCCAAAGGAACATTCAGGCGTATATTGTTATCGCTACGTTCGTAGGTCTTTTCATTATAATGCAGAGCATTACTCAAAAGCTATATAAACGGTTTTTTAAGTCCTTAAGTATATAACCGATTTGATAACTGGAAAACTGTATTACGGAGACTTCATATGTTGTAAAGTAACTCTAGAAGGATGGACAACTCTGAGGGCACGCTTCCTAAGGTTCTTTATTGAGTTCCAAGATTATTCTCAGTATCGCAGCTCTCCGTACTCAGGCAAAAAAAGTGTGTGTTTCGAGCAACGGTTTCTAAAAAGTTAGGTAGGTTCGGGATTGAGTTTTTTTATAATTTTTTTTAAAGACTCATTTCGGTCAAAAATCAAAGAAAAATTATCTAAAATCTGACGAATACTGATTTCACGGAAATCAATCGTCGCTACAACTGTACGGTCGGGGGGGGGGGGGGGTGTGCTAGGTAGGGTCGGGTTGCCCGAAACACAGACTTAATTTGTGTGGCCTCAGTACTATACGACATCTGAAACAATTATATAACATAGGAACAGATCTAGGAGAAAAAGGTACAGGGTGCTGGTCAAAGGGAGCAGGGTGGAAAGGCAGACCAGTTGTTTGTTGACATTTTCTAATAATCCAGGGTTTTCATGAGTTGATTGCCTCTAATAAAGGTCTTTAAGTATAGTCTATTAATTTGTCATTGCATATTTGCAAAAAATATTTGTGTGTTTACCAGCCCAGCTAGAGGGGCAGCAGGGTGGAACCAAAAAGGACAGGGTGTAGCACTATGCAATTTTGGTCTAGATCTTAACCTAATAACACATATACATTTCATAATATAACTAGGGCTTGTTTTTGAAAAAACAACAACATATGTTTCCCCCACGCACCTCCATAAACCCGCCCAAAATCCACCTACAATGACTTGCCGAAGATATGTAAAACCACACATGGTACTGATCAATCCTGTGAAGTTTTGACGAATTCCTGAGAGTGGTTACAGAAACCAATGTATTTAAAACATCCACAGTAATGCATTTTTTTAACATGTCTGTCCTCCACTGTGTTAACTTTATTCTGCTACGCTGTTGAAGTGTTACGTCATTCTTTAGGTCAATATCAGGATAGCCGCCTCACTCTGATTGGTCGAAGTGCTACAGCGTTTGCCATTTTGGGAATCTGTACATGCGTGTACTAATTTTATACGTAAGTTTAAATCGGAATTAAATGTATATATTAGGTAAATTTCAGCACATATAAAGCAGTTTAAGTTTTGTTTATAAAAAGCAAATCAAATACAGACTATATTGTAGCAAATTATAGGAATTTATAAACTTTTAAACTTTCAGGCGTTTCGACCACATACACGACCTTTTGGCGTTCAAGCGAATTTAGCCTATAAAAAGTAGGTCTAAAGTCTTTTCCTGGCTGATCTATTAGACCAATAGACAGACAGACAGACAGACAGACAGACAGACAGACATCTTTTCAGCAGAAAATCAATATGTTTGCACTAAATTAATTACATGCATACATTTTTAACTAAACATGAATATAAATATAATTTAGATTCTAACATTCTAGTGGCTGATTTCAATGTTGTATTGACAGCAAATAAAACAACATACACATATTACAAAACATATACATATATAACGACAATGTTTAACATAATTACATGTACAACTCATTACCTTATCGATTTAAGGAATCGAATGCCTTTCACACAGGCCTCTCACTGTCTCTTTGTCTTTCTCCTCTAGTACGGTTGCAGTCAGTTAATAACCATGCACTCCGTAAGGTAGTACAACTCTAATGGGCAATATTCCAAACATAATTTTAAATATTATTTCCATTATCTGTATTATATCACTGATCTTTTTACAAATTTTGAGGGTGGCTTTCCATGCCAATTTTTTTTTTTTTTTAAATGTTCAGGACAACCCCTTTTTCCATTTTGCCATCAAAATTCATTTAACCTATGGATGAAAAAAAATTCAGTAAACAATTTTAGTTGCAAATATATCCAAAATGTTGGTGTCTTTTATACAGGTAATAAATGAAGATTATAAAATAAGGCAACATAAGGCGTTAAAGAAGATAAAAGTATTGATATTTATCAATTTTCTATGGAAGCTCAGCATAAACTTGAAGCTGACAGAACAGATAAAATAATGTGTTGTCTTAAAGATTTTGGTTTTCCTGGGCTGGTATATTTTTTCACTTAAATATTTTGTATTTATTTTTCATCTTTGACATATATTTCACTAAAATAAAAAGTTAGAAACAAATTTACCGTGTACTTTTTGAAAAAGTGAAGAAAAACTATCACACCCCTTTACAAAATAAACAGCTTTATTTAGGCAATTCCACAACCATAATGATCAAATGTGACATAAATTATGCATTTTAAGTTTAATACACCATTTATTCCAGTTAAACTAAATACATTAATAATTAAAAGTTATTATTTCAGTTAAACAAACATTTTTTTTCAAAATTCAGCTCCCTAGAGGTACACAAAATGCCACCCACACCCTGCAACGTTTTCAGTTCTGGGACAATACACCGTACATCAACAATAAGTGTCTCATTTATTATCTTCGTTTCTAATCATCTTCATGTCAACAATGGTTATGATGGTAAGGCGTAAACAAAATATGTTTGTTTCAGGTAACCCGACCAACCCTAAAAAATGACCCGACCCTTTTATTGGGTTTGTCAGATTAATTTTTGTTTTATTAACCTTTTTCAATAATTAAATGTGTTTTGGATAAATAAGTGTTTTGTTTTGATAGTATCCACTTATAAACAATGTTTAAGGATATTAACTGGTATGTTTTGAATATTTATTCAGTTTAGAATCTTCAAGTTAACCATTTGCCAAAAAATAATAATCTCAACCTACCTACCCTAATTTTTTGGGGCATGTTACCTAAAACAAACATATTTTATTACGCCTAATTGTGCCTGTATATGCTGGCAATTTAGGCTGCATCTTCACCAATTACAACACCAGGTTTGACCCCCAGGGAAGCATTCCGTGTGATTTGTGGCAATTCTCTTCCTTCAGCTGCAAACATATTTCTAAGCAATCCAATAACTGATTGTTTTCCACTACATATTTAACAATATACACACAAAACTTTGCAGTGTATATGCAACCCAACCTAGTAAGCCATACTTTTCAGTATTAGGTAAAATTAATGTCAAAACTGTGTAATTACTGAATGGATCCTTATTAGTATGCCGATCATGAAGAAACACTGGTGCACACATTCATAAGGAAAATGACACACATATTAAGTGTAAGTACTCAACTATTAAAGCGTCTTGAGGCTTCAAAACTAAGGGACTGACACATCATAGGTTTAGGTTTAGGTTTATTTCCAAATACATCGGGGCAGTAAAGCCCATGAGTACACTCATTTTTGATCAATACATAAGATGTTCTACACACATCAGATTTATGAATGTCAAGGTCATAACAAACAACATGTATATGATTACACAACGTTATGAAGTACAATCGATATATCATTTGAATGTTTTAAAATATATTTGTATATAGAAGTGTACTTAGTAAAGTATGCTAGGTAAGCATATTAGGTAAGCATGTGAGAGGTATATACTATAATACTATAATACAGCTAAATGTATTCGTAGTATGTATGATATGTATTTCTCAAGTTGAAAGCTGTTTTAACAAAAATTGCCAGATTTCTATTTATCTTACTATTATTGCACTGAAGAAGTTCGATAAATTTTGGTACGTTTGGTCTGACATAGTAATATTTATTAATGTATTGTTTTCTTAATTCAGTGTAAAGAAAACATTCAAATAAGAAATGGAATTCGTCCTCTAACTTATTGCATATACAACATGTTCTATTTTCGCGTGGGGTAGGTGCTGGCTTTTTCCATCTACCAGTTTCTATTTCTAAATTATGTGCGGACATTCTTAATTTTGATAATGCAATCCTACAACTATCTATATTAACCTGGTACAGATATGGTTGTAACTTAAAAACAGAATACATGGTATATGAACTTGATCTTGTTGACTGGTTTAATTCATTTGTCCAGTTTTGTAAAAATACATCTTTAATTCTTTCTTTAAACGCAATGAGAAACATATCTATATCCCCAACCCCTTGATATATCCACACATGAGAAAAACCTATACATTGTAATAAATTCTTAACATTATATGCCCATGACTTTGTTTCATCTTTATATTCTACATTTTCGAACATAATGTCATATACTATTTTTGCGTATTTGACGGGTTCCATTTGTAATATTTTACATGTACTTCATGACTTGTATGTTCATTTACTTGTAAACATGTATACTGTAAGTATATATAGAAATATGGACAAACACAAATACATGTAAATAATATTACTTATACTTATATATTAATTGTACATTTAAGCAATACAATTGAAAAGCATCACATTATCCTCTAATGAATTACGTTCTGATTTTATGGACAAATATTAATATATTCAAAAATTTCAGAATAAAAATACAATTTTTTCACTTTCTTGTTTTACTTACATGTGTTTCATCTCCTTATTATCAGGATTCAAGCTGGTTCATCATATGTACGATCTGTAGACGGTTATTGTTATGGCTCCGATTTTCTTTCAATAAGCATTCCCTTTTTGCTCGTATTTATAATTTTCGTTTGACAGTTGTTTTTGTTTATACCACGAAAAATATGTGACTTTCGGTTTCGATTTCTATCAATTTTTCATTATGTCAAAATATTTATCTGTTAAATATATTTCGTCAGCAGTATATATATGATACTAACATGTATAAAATAATGTGATTATATAAAAGAATGTACTTGTATTAAAAATATCATGTGTTCGACAAGAATTGGAACCAAACGGGCATATTTCGAACTGCGTAACGAAACTTTCCGACAGTCACCGATATCGGCCGATCTTAGAAAAAAAACGCGGGAAATGATTACAGTTGTACTACCTTAATAAGTGCCAATTTAGATGAGTTGTCACTTCACTAAATATGAGTTCAAAAGATAGAAAAACGGTACAATTAGGCCGCTATTTCTGAAATCTCGAAAATGCATGATTTAACATTAACACATGTTCAATCTTTAAAAAAATACAAAACAAAATGAATGCAGTTCACTACAAACACCAATCCACATAATACTGACATCAGGACCAATGTCAATCAAGTTAAAATATAAGACAATGTCTTGAAAGACGGTAAAAAAGAAACAACGTCTTTCTCCAATTAAAACTTATTAGCTTCTGATCCGGTGACCAAAACACGTGACACAAAGAAAGTAACATCAACCTAGAGAGGGTTACACCCAACTATTAAAAACAACTATCAATCCTCGGAAAGTAGCCCAACTCACGTGGTTTAAGTCACATGAACATAACATTTTAAACGCAACGCACAATACCGTGCATTTTGTTTACATCTGCGAACTGATTTCTTCTGTGTAAATGGGCATGAAAATAATTATTATAATAGGAAACAAAATTATTATTTTTCCCCCATTTATGATAATTAAAAAAACATTTATGTTTAGCTCATCTAAGCACAAAGTGCCCATGATGAGCTTTTGTGATCGCCCGTTGTCAGTCGTCCGTGCGTGTGTTCGTCCGTCCGTCGTCAACTTTTCATTCAAACAACACCTCCTCCTTAACCACTTGGTAGATTTTCACCATCTTCACAGGAATGATCCTTGGGTGGGCCTCTTTCAAGGTTGTTCAAATCGTTCCGGTCCTCTGCATATGTAGGTCATCAGAGCTAAAAATAGATTTAAAAAGTGAAAACTTTAAAAATCATCTTCTCTGAAACCGTAAGGCCCAGAAATTTTGTATTTGGTATGTATCATCCTATAGTGGTCATCTACAAAGATTGTTCAAATTATGCCGCTGGGGTCGAAACTTTATTTGAAATAAATATATTTTTTAATCTATATTCAAATATTGTTTTTGAACAATCTATAAATTAGTGACATGAATTAGTGACATGAATAAATTCAGCCATAGTCGCATTTCCATCGCCGTTTCGTCATTCATTTTGTTCCCCAGTGCTCTAGTAACAAACATGCAACTAACCAAACGGTTAACAAATTCGATTATTTTGTATTCAATTATCCCCTATTGGAATCTTTAAACATTGGCTCTTCACACATGGTAAATAGGTTAGTGAAGACGAATCTCTAAAGGGTCTCTTGATTTTTGGGTCCTTGGGTCAAAGGCCAAGGTGAATCAATTATAAAAACATTATGTAAGTAAAGAAATTCTGTTGATTGTCGGGCAGTTGGGTCAAAGGTATAACCGACAAACAATTATACAAAAAACACAGCAATTAACAATATGGCAGGATGGTTGGTTATGACCATTAGAGGATCCCTATTGATTATTGGGTCCCCGGATCAATAGTCAAGGTCAAACCGACCAATGATGTGCACGCTTAACAATAGTTGAAAAACCTTGTCCAGGCCTATTCCAAGCGGATTATTGTGTCATTCGGTCAACAGTCAATTTCAAACTGACCAGTAGTTATATCCAGGCAATTACTATGGAAGTCTTAGGCCAATGTTCATAAAATCTGGTATGTAGGTTGGATATGATTAAAAGTGGATCCCTATTGATTATTGGGTCATAGGGTTAACGGTCAAATCGTGTATTGCAATGTGCTAGGAAAATTACAAATCATATTTAAATATTGTCTTTTAACAAGTATTACTCTACAGGTTTGTTTTAAGGTTGATATTATATGGCTGATCAATGCATTCGTTGTACTTTACAAAGCACCTCCTGCCACTTTCTGTCATACAAAAAATAACACGCACTAGCACACACAGTGCATTCATATCATTACTGTTCTAGTACAAATTATCAGGATTCGTAACACACACTATCATTGTTAACAATAAAAGTTATGTGTCTAAAATAAATTAAAGGATGATTTATAGCTTCGTTCAAAACATTCAAACTTTTTGTTTAAGCTAAATGACCAGCCCATTTGATATATTAATTTAGTTTATTATATTCCAAAATCGGCATGTGATTGCTGTTCCTTTTTTAATTTTATTTGTAGTGTTAAAATATATATTTCAGAAATTCTGATCGATTTATCGAGTAAACACATGTATGTATGCATGTTTTCTGTATCTGAAACCAGCGCTTTTGCCAACCAGTCAGTGCGCATGCGCGAAAAATCCCGATTGTTAAAAATAACAATCAACGTTCCTATTTAGCATGATCGAGATAGAGTACAATATAAAGAGGACTAATGTGTTGTAATCAAACTGTAACTTAGCAGTGGTACACACTCAAGTATTTTAATAAATCTTTTAAATGTTTTGTTGATGTTCAACTAAACTGTTTTTGAAGAATATTGTCAAATAGTATTTTTTTAAACATGTTAAATTACAAGCCTGATAGGGATTATGTGAATTAAGAAAACATACAATAATTTAAAATTAAAGTCGATGTAATAAAACATTTAGACTATGATTGCAGCTGTTATAATGGCATGTTTTTAATAAACAACTACTGGATATAAATATCAGATGTCAACAAGACTGGTAATTATGCCATGCGTTGTTTCTTATTTAGTGTGGTAATGGCTAATGAACTTCAGTGCTAACTGACTGTCTCTTGTAATGAGCAAAAAAATACTGGACTCCATACAAGTTCTGCAATTACTGCCTTTTTGAACAGAACATGCATAATTATAACAGTTTATTGAACTGATTACTGTTTGGTTATCAGAAGTATGGGGTGTTTCACATTCATTTGTTTACATCCCCTGCATTTCCGGATTCCCCGCGTTAACAAGTCACTTTTACAGTTCCTCATTGTACGCTTGCCCTGCATTCTTGGTTCCTCGACATTAACACATGTTCTTAATGTACAAATAAAAACATATGTGTGGAAATGAAATAAAAATAAAAAAAAGCATAGGATTTAATACAAAAATTCTGATGAAAATTGCTTTACATCTTTAAAACTATCTGTGAAAACAATATTTTTTTTTCACTTATTGATGCACTCTACGATATACATTTATCAATTCTCTGTCTAAAATACAAAAGAGTGATTTTATGATTTTCTATCAAAATAATAAACATTCACACACACACGCGCACACACGCACACACGCACACACAGCTTTGGATATTGTGGTATTGCTTTAAGGGTGTAATCGTTAGAGGTCTAAAAATGATCACTAAAAAGGTTCCATTTGTCCAGATGCAATGCATATCTGTTGTTCATAATGGATATCTGGGCCTCTACTTTTATACGTTGTTTAAGGTATGATACAAAATTATTAAATAGTGGAATATTGTTATTGTTTTTTGTTTCGTATATGAATGCTTTAAATAAAAGTAGAAGAACATTTATTATTGTGCTATTTATATTTCTATGATATATTCCCAGTATGACAATATCTCTTTTAAACTCAATATTGATTGATTTTGAATTCAGATAATTTTGTAATTGTGTTAATAAATTTTGAGTAATTTGACATTCCCAAAATAGGTGCTCGGTTGATTCTACATTGCATTTGCAAAGATCACATGAGTTACTTTCTTTTATTTTGTATTTGAAGAGGAGCGAGTTTGTTGGTAAGATACGTCTTAAGAGTTTATTCTGAAAGCATCTTATTCGTATATCCGCTGTACTTATAATCGGGGATAAGGTATACTTGTTTCCATGGCAGATTTTCTGTTTGTAAGATGTTTTCCCATTTTGCTTCCGCTTAATTTTTTGGTGCGGCTTCAAGTAGGGTTTTATAAATTAATTTATTTGTTTTTTTTCTTTGATAAAATATTTTCTATTAGACTATGCTATGTGTAATTAGAAATATCTGTCACTTGCAGTTTAGCTTTGACGGAAACTGATACACTTTTGATGAGTGGATAATATGTTAAGAAGTCTCTTTCATCTATATCGTATAAATACATCATGTGGTCAAATGTATGAAATGTTTTAGTTCTGAAGTCAAAAATATGTTCTAGAAATTGTATCCCTTTTTCTGCCCAAGATTTATAATATAACATTTTCCCTCCTAATTGTATGTCGTTATTGTTCCATAATATATCTTTTTGGATTGGGTTATTCAGTTTATTGTTGTAATTATTTTGTATAATAAACCATGCTTTCAAAACATCATACAACAAAACATCTTTGTTAACGATGTGTTATATATTGCTTTCTTGTACATTACATTCGAATAAAAGTGTATCTCCAAAACTTTTTAATTTCAGTCTAAAGCATTGTTTCCAGTTTCCTTTGTTGGTATCATCAAAATATCTTTTAACCCAGTTTTCTTTTAGCATGTTCAAATATGCGTTAATATCTGTTAGTTTTAGACCACCATCTTCGTAATCCTGAATTAGTATTTTTCTTTTAATTTTCTCCGGTTTATAATTCCATAAAAAATTATAGATTGCGTTTCTAATCTCTGTTATAACGTTCATTGGCGGGTTGGGCAGAATTGAAAAGGGGTAGGTAAGTTTTGGAAGAGCAAATGTTTTAACAACTGTGATTTTGCATAAAAGGGTAAGTTTCCGGTGATGCCATTGTTTAAGACATGTATGAAATTGTGAAAGCTTAGGTTCCGAATTTTTAATTTTATATTACATTGGTGACTGTTGTAAAAACCATACCTAATGTTCTAGCAGTGTGCGAAGTCCACTTAAAGCCATTTTCTGGACAGAACTTTATTTCAGTCTTTGCAAGGCTTCCTATTCTCAGTATAGTTGATTTTGAGTATTTAAGTGTAAACCTGAAATTTTACTTAAGTTATCAATGCATTTAACAAGGCATTCGAATGAGCTTTTGGTTCCATTAAGCATCAAAGTTGCCTCGTCAGCGGATAACGTTTTCTTTATTTCTACACCATCTATTATTATTTATTTTACGTTGGGATTATGACTAATAAAGTTACTTAATATTTCAAGACTGATAATAAAAAGGGAAGTTGACAGTGGACAACCCTGTCTCACGCCGTTTTTTATATTGAACGATTTTGAAAGATAACCGTTATTTGTGATCACACTTGTAATATCGGTTTAGAAAAGACGAACCCATTTAACAAGATCGTATCCAAAATTCAATTTGTGCAAGCATTTATAGATAAAATTATGGTTTAAACTGTCGAATGCCTTTTCAAAATCAGCAAAGAGAAGAAGGCCTGGTGTATTATGTTTATCTATGTGTTCAATTATATCAAATATAAGTATAAAATTTCGCCTATGTAACGATTTTTAATCGTAGCTTATGATAGAAGGTAGCCCTTTTTTTATTCGATTGGATATAGCTTTTGTAGCAATTTTGCAGTCTACATTCAAAAGGCTTATAGGTCTCCAATTAGAAGTAGATTCCAGATCTTCGCCACTTTTAGGTACTAGCATAATTATTCATTGTCTTTGAAGTTCAGTTAAAGTGCCGTTTTCAAGAGAAAAGTTTAATGAATTAATTAAATATTCTGTTATTGTATTCCACAAGACTTTGTAAAATTCTACAGTTAATCCGTCTGATCCTGGACTCTTATTATTTTGCATATTTTTTAAGGCCAGTCTACATTCATCGATATTTAAATAACCCACACATGATAAACGTTCTTCATTTACAAGTGTTTTAATAGATGTATTGAGAAAGGTTTTTTCTATTTCATTATCAGTTTCATATGTTTTATTATATAATTTACTATAAAATGACACATCTGCATCTAGGATTTTACTGTTTTCATTTATACTTAAGCCATCAACTAGTAGTCTTTTAATAGTTTTCATTTCGGCTCTCCTTTTCTCTAGGTTAGCAAAGAATTTTGAGCTTTTTTCATTGTATTCTATATGTTCGGCCCTTGAACGTAAAATTAAACCTTCTATTTGATTGGTATATATACGTTCTAATTGTTTCTTTTTTATGATTAAGTTTTGTGTTTTGTGTTATATTTTCGACATCGGCACCAGGTCTATAAGCATTGATTCTAGATATGAAATTCTAAAAATTGATTTTCATTTTCTTTCGTTTGCCTCTTTTTATTGTGGAATATTTTATTGTGGCATTTCTTACTGCACCTTTTATAATTTCCCAAATAGACAATATTTGTTCATTAATAACTTATGCTCTGCAACGTTAAGCATACAACGACAGTTTTTTATTACATAAAGGTATGCAAACAGGACAAATTATCTTTTTGAGCCATTAATAAAACATATATATATATACATATTGAAGTAAGAAATCAGTTTAAAGAAATTTAATTAAGATATATGGAATTTGATAAATTTTACAGCATAAAATAACATTTTCCTGTTTGACAGTCACAATGTTTTCTTATTTACAAACAACAATTTTGTTTTCACAAAATAAAAAAAAAAAATTTATTTTCTTAAAATATAAAACTTAAGATATCAGTCTTGGATAAGTTGAAGTTTGATCAACTGTAGTTTTCCATCTTTTCTGCTGAAGTTGTACTGTAGAATTAATAATCCGCACATCTGTGTGAAGAATGATGTTTAATATATCTGTTATCAACTAATTACAAATGAGCATTACACGAAATATATTTCATGCTTTTGCAACTGCTTGTATTTTGCTATAATCTACTGCAGGTAGGACTGACATCATAAATGAGCATAGATATACATGTAAATATTTTGAATAATATAATTAATAATATATAGAAGGTTTACAAATTATGTATAACGGCATTAAAACACATAAATTTTCTGTTCATTTCTTTTGCAATTAAATGTTTTAATAATGATTATAGTGGTACATTAAAAACATATTAATTATTGCAAGTCATGTAAAATGAAATAAAGGATTTACATTTTATATATCAGATAATTCACACATTTATACACAACTCAAATTCAAACAATTCCAATTACTGAAATTATTCAAACATTATTCAATTTATTGTCATATGGTGTAAATTTGTATTGTGTCTTTTAATTGATCATGTTTTTATTTATCATAAATCAATATTTAAAGAATTGAACTTTAACAAAAGCAACTATATTGTTACTGTTAATCAATGCTTTATTTGCACAAAGATTACTTGTACAAAACAACACACAAGGTGAAGATAAATTATTTAAATAGTCGCGAAAATACATGGTAACAGAGATATATTTACTTCAAATGCGATGTTAAGTGCAATTCTGATAATCAGGTTGACAATTGGTCAGATTGTTTTCCTCCATAAAATATGGGTTCTGATAAAAATGGGACATCTGCAATCACAAACTAGGTCACTAAGTCTTAAATCATGTAAACAGTTTCTTTAAAGGTGAGCAACCCCACCCCATGGTACTACTAGCCTTCTTGTATATCAATTTTGATATGCTAAGCAGCACTCAATTTGATTGTGTTTATGAGCATATTTAATCACATCGTGCACAAGAACCTTATGAATTTTATAGGGCCAGCGTTTCACTAGGAATGATTTTTATATGAAAGCCAATTAAACATAAAGATGATAATAAACATAAACTTTGGGAATTACATTTAAAGCAACATTTTTCTATTTCAGATTCGGCGACACCTTTACCACAACCGGCCTTGCAGACAATATTCGAACCTATCTTGTGTATGTCTCCTTTGGCCGATTCAGACACACTTCAGACGCAGTCTGTTTCTCGTGTGCCAACAGATGGACAACAGAGCACACCACAACATTCTGCGTCTCCTTTAAGGAGCAATTCAGGATCAATCACAGAGTTTAGAAATTCAACTTCTGGCAATTCTCAGTTGCCGAATGCAATTTTTGGGACTTTCAATGTGTCACTTCAGCAGGCTAAATACAAACAGAATAAAACAGCCACATTCCAGAAAAATGTTACACACGAGCCACCCAACATGCCTCAGTTCTCTTTTGAAGCACCCTTAAGTGCAAGGTCTAGATTAGTATCAGACCCAAGGCATCCAATGGCTGGGCATTACAAAACAGAAACGTTTCCAAATAATCCAACTGCTGAAAATTCGTCTGGAGCAGGATTACAATCGGGGTCTTCTTCAAAGTTATTTTCTGGATCAGGTATAGTCCCAAGCAGTCCATCTGATGAACGTTCCCAAATGGAATATGCAAACTCAGGATCAAACAATGTCCCTATCAATCCACTTCATGAACAATTTCAGAATGGACCATACAGAACAGACGTTGTTCCTAGACGTCATTCTGATGAACAATTACAACGAGTATCCGGAATTCCCAGAATAGTCACGGTTCCCAGACGTTATACCAATGAACAGTCCCTGGGAGAATTGGGAAATTCCAGAACAGACACGAGACCAACACATACTGATGAACAGTGCCAGCGGCTGCCTGACACAGATACGGGTGCTAGACATCATACTAATGAACAGTTCCAGCGGCTGTTTGACACAGACAGAACAGATACGGGTGCTAGACATCATACTGATGAACAGTTCCAGCGGCTGCCTGACACAGACAGAACAGATACGGGTGCTAGACATCATACTGATGAACAGTTCCAGCGGCTGTCTGACACAGGCAGAACAGACACGGGACCAAGGCATCATACAGATGAACAGTTCCAGCGGCTGTCTGGAACATACAGAACAGACACGTGTGCTAGACATCATACTGATGAACAATTCCAGCGAGTATCGGGAATTTCCGGAACAGACAATGGTCCTAGACATTATACTGACGAACAATTCCAGCGAGTATCGGGAATTTCCAGAAGAATCATGGTTGCTAGACAACATACTGATGAACAATTCCAGCGAGAATCGAGAATTTCTAGAACAGGCATGGTTGCTAGACATCTTACAGATGAACAGTTCCAGCGCCTGTCTGGAACATACAGAACAGATGCGGTACCTATACCTCATACTGATGAACAATTCCAGCGCCTATCTGGAATTTCCAGAATATACACGGGTCCTAGACGTCATACTGATGAGCATTGCCAGCTAGAATCGGAAATTTCCAGAACAGAATCGGGTCCTAGACATCATACTGATGAACAATTCCAGCGCGTGTCGGGAATTTCCAGAACAGATTTGGGTCCTAGACATCATACTGATGAACAATTCCAGCGAGTGTCGGGAATTTCCAGAAAAGACTCGGGTCCTAGACATCATACTGATGAACAATTCCAGCGAGTGTCGGGAATTTCCAGAACAGACTCGGGTCCTAGACATCATACTGATGAACAATTCCAGCGAGTGTCGGGAATTTCCAGGACAGACCCGAGTCCTAGACATCATACTGATGAACAATTCCAGCGAGTGTCGGGAATTTCCAGGACAGACCCGAGTCCTAGACATCATACTGATGAACAATTTCAGCGAGTGTCGGGAATTTCCAGGACAGACCCGAGTCCTAGACATCATACTGATGAACAATTCCAGCGCGTGTCGGGAATTTCCAGAACAGACTCGGGTCCTAGACATCATACTGATGAACAATTCCAGCGAGTGTCGGGAATTTCCAGGACAGACCCGAGTCGTAGAAATCATACTGATGAACAATTCCAGCGAGTGTCGGGAATTTCCAGAACAGACCCGAGTCGTAGACATCATACTGATGAACAATTCCAGCGAGTGTCGGGAATTTCCAGAACAGACCCGAGTCGTAGACATCATACTGATGAACAATTCCAGCGAGTGTTGGGAATTTCCAGAACAGACCCGAGTCCTATACATCATACTGATGAACAATTCCAGCGAGTGTCGGGAATTTCCAGGACAGACCCGAGTCCTAGACATCATACTGATGAACAATTCCAGCGAGTGTCGGGAATTTCCAGAACAGACCCGAGTCCTAGACATCATACTGATGAACAATTCCAGCGAGTGTTTGGAATTGCCAGGACAGACCCGAGTCCTAGACATCATACTGATGAACAATTTCAGCGAGTGTCGGGAATTTCCAGAACAGACCCGAGTCGTAGACATCATACTGATGAACAATTCCAGCGAGTGTCGGGAATTTCCAGAACAGACCCGAGTCGTAGACATCATACTGATGAACAATTCCAGCGAGTGTCGGGAATTTCCAGAACAGACCCGAGTCGTAGACATCATACTGATGAACAATTCCAGCGAGTGTCGGGAATTTCCAGAACAGACCCGAGTCCTATACATCATACTGATGAACAATTCCAGCGAGTGTCGGGAATTTCCAGAACAGACCCGAGTCCTAGACATCATACTGATGAACAATTCCAGCGAGTGTCGGGAATTTCGAGAACAGACCCGAGTCCTAGACATCATACTGATGAACAATTCCAGCGAGTGTCGGGAATTTCCAGAACAGACCCGAGTCGTAGACATCATACTGATGAACAATTCCAGCGAGTGTCGGGAATTTCCAGAACAGACCCGAGTCCTAGACATTCAACACATCAAGATTTGAGTCGAATACTGTCTACAACACATTTTGGCATACCAGTTCAGGTAGATGTACCTTCAAGCAGATATGGATTTATCTATAGAGGTAAGAATACTGTAATATATATGTTAGCAAAAACATTCCAAAAATATAGCATGTTATACATGTATAGTTTTGTAATCGTTTTGGGAGCAGTTAACACTGTTGTCATGAGGTGTTAGTGATGATTTTGAAACTGTTGCACTAGGTCGATATGCTGATGGCATCAGCAACAAATATCATCCCTTACACCGAGGGTCATCCGTTTAGGATATTTTCAAAACACCTATAAAACATTACCTAACTTATATGTATTATCTATTTACCTCACTAAATTTAAATATCGTAGTGTGCGATTACATTCCGAACAAATGCTTTTCCACCATTGATTTTGGTCACTTTTAACGTCATTATTTATTATATAAATAATAATGTCTAATATACATAATATATAGTTTTTGAAACAGTTAAAATGTCATCCTTACACTTAGCGACAACCGTATTAACTGTTCCACAAATGCATGTAAAATAAATGTTTGATGAAATCTACCTAACAGCTTTTTATTACCTCGATCGAACTTACTTAATAAATAGTAGCATGCGATAACGTTCCGAAGGCATCACCAGCTATAGCATAGAGATAATTATACAATAAAAGCTACCAAATTGTTCATATTTTACCGATTTTAATGCGTTGTTTTGTATTTTTATCGGTAAGATTTCCATCTGCAAAGTTTTATGTTTATTTACATATTTTTGGACTGCTACTTTAAAACACAAAGTGCTCATGGTGAGCTTTTGTGATCGCCCGTTGTCCGTCGTGGATGCGTGCGTGCGTGTATGCGTGCGTCGTCAACTTTTCATTCAAACAACATCTCCGCCTAAACCGCTTGGCAGATTTTCACCAAACTTTACAGAAATGATTCTTGGGTAGACCTCTTTCAAAGGTGTTCAAATCTTTCCGGTCCGCTGCATATGTTGGTCACCAGAGCTAAAATTAGATTTAAAAAGTGAAATCTTTTTAAAAAATCATCTCATATGAAACCGCAAGGCTCATAGTTTTCATATTTGATATATGACATCCTCTTGTGGTTCTCTACAAATACTGTTCAAATGATGCCCCTAGGGTCAAAATTGGCCACGCCCCGGTGGTCACATCGTTTATAAAGACTTATATAGCAAAATTATTTTAAAAATCTTCTCCTCTGAAACCGCCAGGCCTAGAGGTTTCATATTTGGTATGTAGCAATGTATAGTGGTCCTCCACAAAGATTGTTCAAATGATGCCCCTGGGGTCATAACTGGACACACACAAGGGATCACATGGTTTATATAGACTTAAAAGTTAAATAGGAAAATGACTTTAAAAATCTCCTCTGAAACCGCAAGGCCCAGAAGTTTCTTATATTTAGTATGTAACATTGTATAGTGATCAAATGATGCACCTTGGACCACAAGGCCCAGAGTTTTCATATTTGGTTGGAAACACTGTATAGTTGTCCTCTACAAAGATTGTTAAAATGATGCTCATGATTTCAAAACAGGGCACACTCCGGTGATCACATGGTTTATATAAACTTAAATAGTAAAATGACTTTAAAAATTGTCTCCTCTGAAACTGCAAGGCCCAGAGGTTTCATATTTGTTATGCAGCATTGTATAGTTGTCCTCTACAAAGATTGTTCAAATAATACCCCTGGGGAAAAAACTGACCACACCCCGGGGGTCACATTGTTTATATAGACATAATAGCAAAATGACTTTAAAAAAAATTATCCTCTGAAACCGCAAGGCCCAGAGGTTTCATAAATGGTATGTAACATTGAATAGTGGTCCTCTACAAAGATTGTTCAAATGATGCCCCTGCGATCAAAACTGGCCACACCCCGGGGGTCACATGGTTAATATAAACGTAAATAGCAAAGTGACTTTAAAAAACTTTTCCTCTGAAACCACAAGGCCCAGAAGTTTCATATTTGGTTGGAAACACTGTATCGTCGTCCTTTACGAAGATTATAAAAATGATGCCCCTGGGGTCAAAACTGGGAACAATCCGGTGATCACATGGTTTATATAGACTTAAATAGTAAAATGATTTAAAAAATCTTCTTCTCTGAAACTGCAAGGCCTAGAGGTTTCATATTTGGTATGTTACATTGTATAGTGGTCCTCTACAAAGATTGTTCAAATGAGGCGCCTGTGGTCAAACTGGGCACACCCCGGGGGTCACAATGTTTATATTGACTTAAATAGCAAAATGACTTTAAAAAATTTCCCCCATGAAACTGCAAGGCCCAGAGGTTTCATATTTGTTATGTAACATTGTATAATGGTCCTCTACAAAGATTGTCCAAATGATGCCCCTGGGGTCAAAACTGGCCACTCCCCGGGGGTCACATGGTTTATATAGACTTATAAGTTAAATTGAAAAATGACAATAAAAATGTTATCCTCTGAAACCGCAAGGCCCATAGGTTTCGTATTTGGTTGATAACATTGTAGAGTGGTCCTCTACAAAGATTGTTCAAATGATGCCCAGAGGTCAAAACTGGCCATGCCCTGGGGTCACATTGTTTATATAGACTAAAATAGCAAAATGACTTTAAAATCTTCTCTGAAACCGCAGTGTTTTCGTATTTGATATGTAACAATGTATAGTGGTCCTCTACAAAGATTGTTCAAGTTATGCCCTTAGGGTAAAAAGTGGCCATGACCCGTGGCGTCGCATGATTTATTTAGACTTATATGGCAAGTGGGCCTTAAAGATCTTCCTAGTTGAACCCGTAAGGCCCAGAAGTTTTATATTTTGCGTGAAACATTGTGAAGTGGTCCTCTACAAAGATTGTTCAAATGATGCCCCTTGGGTAGAAATTGGCCACGCCCCGGGAGTCACATCGTTTATATACATTTAAATAGTAAAATGACTCTTCTCCTCTGAAACCGCAAGGCCCAGTGGTTTCATATTCGGTATGTAACATTGTAAAGTGGTCCAATTCAAATATTGTTCAAATTATGCCCCTGGGATAGACAGTGGCCACCCCCTGTGTGTCACATGAGTTATAAAGACTAAAAAAAATTCTGAAACTGCAAGGCCCAGATCTTTATACTCAGGTAAGGGGTTTAGTGCCATATTGCCCTCTTGTTATAAGCCATTATGATGCCTTAAACTCAAGTGAGCGACCTAGGGCCATCGTGGCCCTCTTGGTTAATTTATATTATGACTGTTTTTCATTTGTGTTGTATGGCCCGGGAAAAATCATTTTATATAAATGACTGTGTTTTTACATCAATGAGATTTGTTCTTTATAACCATGTACACACCAACTTGCCACCATTACTTAAAGTTAATTTTTAAACCTCTTATGTTCTAATCTCTATGCCATTACCTATTAAAATCGCAGAAATCTTTTTCGGATCTTTTTCATTTCTATACTTCGGTTGAATGTTAAAAAGGAACAATAGGGGAAAATTGTCCGAAACTTAAAACAAATGACAAGTGACTTACTACAAATAGTAGATATCAATAGTGATGTTTCCATAGTCTGTTGACTGACCTTTATAAACAAAATTGCACATTTTCTATTTCTTTTAACATGACTTACTTTTGGGGCCATTAAAAACCTCTAAACGATATGTTTTGGGCAATAGGTTTGGGTGGTTGGAAAAAAGAGCTCATTTTTCAGTTTAACAAGTGAACAGTTGAAAACTTTCTTTGGAAGCAAACAACATTAAATAGACGCACAACACATACCGCCTGTTTTTTCTGAGTGCATACTTGTCTGCTTACATATAGATCGAACATTCATTTGTGCTGTTTCAGTCGTTCGATCATCACCATGTTACTTGTTTCATCCATTAAATTATTAGAGCTATATCTGACCTTGATCATCATTCCTTGTATGTTTACTTTTTAACAGTACCTACCGGTCGTTTTGCTATTGATCAGGAGGCCATTCGGCGAAAAATTGAAGAAGGAATTGATGTTATTAACAAGGGTAATGTATTTATGTTTCTAATTTTTATCTACCTGAACACGGAATGTGTTTAGCGATATCAGCCATTTACTTAAAATGCAGTTGGTCCAAGCAGACCTCTGGCTGGCATATTAACGAAGATGAAACACTTTCAATTTTCTTTCCACCAGCGTTTAGTAGAATTTATGTTATGCTTTCCAGTGATTTATAAGGAAATGTCAGTGAAATAAAATTGGTAATTCACTGTTTGAAACAGTGAACATTATCAATCCGGTAATTTTCACTGTTTCACACTGGTTCCCGTTTTAATACAGTAAATTAATCAGGCCGTCTACGATGCCGGGTTCAAAAATGTTATGTCATGATGTTATTATTCCCGCGATGGTTTCAAATTTAACCCAGTTAGATAGATCTAGCACATTAAATGTAACAAAACGGCGTAAAAAGAATAAAATACAAAGAAAATTCGTAGTGTCGGTAGATTATCGATTTTTTTATTCACTCGTGAACATAGAAAATATTTTTAAAATGTCTATGATCACTCGTAAATTAAAATTGATATTCTACCGAAACCAACAAATATCTTCTTTTTCTTAATATTGTCAGAGAAATGTTTCTTGAATGAAAAACTACCACATTCCTCCAAGCCTTGATTTGTCGAAACACTGATGTCATGAAGTAGGGTTTGTTTTCCTAATGTGCCATTATGCAAACTATTAAATCTTTACATTAGATTTACCTTTTGTTTCGGTGTAGCTGTCGTAGATCACTTTTGACCTTGATTTTTTGCGATAATTATGCAGCGGGAAATTGAATGCCAATAGAATTAGGCAAATTTTCTAATTTTAGTGAATGCAAACTTACAACAATGGTTTAATGTATACCAATAACTGTTGCATACTTCAGGGGATTATAATTGTTTACATAAGCGGTTAAAATAAAGTTATAAACATATCTTCGACAAACACTCCAGAACTGAACATAAGTATGAACAATTTTACTCATTTTATGTCATGATCAGAATGTTGTATTCATTCACATAATGAAATAAATATTTTGTTTAGCCTACATAATCGGTGCGCTCTATAAATAGCACTTACAAAGCTCTAATTCACGGGGACCATCATCTTGATCATCTTGTCCCTCTTGTATTATGTTTCGGGTAAAAACTGACATATCAATATTAATTTCAACACCGATTGTCTTTTTAAAAGACATTCTTGTTTACATAATTCAAATAAATGATTCTTTGGCGACTTTGGGCTGTTAGTAAACTAGCAACTTAGGTTCCAACTGGTGCATTAGAAATTTATATAGAAAACACTGTTCTATTGATGACCCACATCTACGTCTTCTAAGTTGTGATTTACTTTTGTCGCCAAGATCGAGGCTGAGCTTGATTGGAATAACAGTTACTTGTAACCAACTACCGAGCATTGTGCTTTGTATACTATTTGACGGCCTAGCATCGGTGTATAGTATTGACACTTTCTGATGTGGTGATTTGTCAAATAGTTATTTTTTAAATATTTTTATTAATCCTGTGTTTAGTAATTATGAGACGTATAATTACAAAACTTGGCAATAATGACAAGTAACTTGCCTCTTTGAGTTAGTGCTTTCTATGGTGAAGCGTGGTGCTCTCTGTGCTGAAGCGTGAATTGTTGTGCATGCAACCGCTAACGATGCTTGGGAGAAACATTTTAGTGCATCTGGCATGTAGTACATTAGTATCATTGGAGACTCTCTGTCGGCGTCTATGGCAAGTGTGTAAATAAGGAATGTCAATTGAACTTGCTACATAAATACTGAAAACTGATATATGTGTATATTTAGTCGGTTTAAATTTTGTTGATAATGAGGGGATCAATCATTTTTTTGTAAATAGGGGGAATCTTGGTTTTCTGTTTACAAACTAGGTGTTATCGTCTGTTATTTAAATCATTGATTTACCTATATCGATTAGTCCATAACGTGTATCACTTGCATTTTTTTCTGACTGTAGGTATATGGAACATAAACAAATATTGTTACAGGCCCCCATTGTACATTTGCTATTTATAGAGCGTGCCGCCTATGTAGGCTAAAAAAATAGTTATTACATTCTGTGAATGAATATAGCATTCTGTTCATGACATACAATGATACAAATTGTCCATAAGCATGCTCAGTTCTATTGTATATGTCAAGGATATGCTTAAAACTTTATTTGTACCGCTTATTTTAACAATTCTGCAAATTTTGGTACATATTTACAAGAAATCTAGGTCAAAAGTGACTATAGACAGCTAGGCCGAAAAAGACAACACTATATGAACTTTATATCTCATCAGATCAGCACGCACACGCACACACATACACACTAGGATACCTATTTTCATCAGATAAGCTTGAAGATTGTGTGACGTAGACTGACACAATGTTATCTGGATCACATTTAATAACATGTCATTTGCAGTCAACATGGGTCACCAGCTACAGGTTTTAAACAGCAGTTATTCATGTCAGTAATATAGTCACTTATGCTCTTTTGTTTTTACAGGTGTCAATGAACATATCACATCTATAGAAAGAAAGGCTCACGATACATGGATTGATTCTGTGCAACACCTTGACATGTCAGGTATATTATGTTTCTTTAATTATTGCGGTCAGAAAAACACACACAAGTAAACTAAATATTTAATTTGGAGCAATATAACACTATTATGAATCGTATGTAGTAATTGTAATATGAAAATATGAAAAGACATTAAGTTAATGAAAAATATTGATAACTAGCTCTTATATAGCATACAGCATACAAACACAATCAATAACTGAAAACCTTCTAATAAATAACTCCTATCAAACACCAACTAATGTAATAAAATGAAGGCAGGGTGAGTAGAAAACGAAGTCCGCTCCGGATTAATACTTACTAACGAATGAAAAGGCGCTAAAAAGGGGCGAACTACTAGTATTGTTAATTCAAGTAAGCGAGAAAGAGTAGCCTTCCTTAATAATTATATAATTGTGTTTAAATTAGTTAAATTTATAGTATTACATTGCATGACTATCCCTGTTTATGCTACACTTGGCACAAACTACTCGTTGTGAACGTTTGTTACATACGGGTGTCACTTAATAACCTCAGTATCTTTAACATATTTAATATTTGTTCTTGTCCAAACATATAATGACATAAAATATTTTCCGAAATTGTGTCAAAAACATAGCAGGATATGGGATAATGTGTTTACAAACGCGTTTACCAGGTAATGCATTCTACTACTCCTAGAGTTTACTCAATATTCACTTCAGTAGACAGTGTCAATAGTGTACCAGTAGTGTACCAGTAGAGTAAACAAACTACATCATGCTCTAAATAATCAGCTGCATCCGGTCTGGTGGAGTTAATTTTGCTGCATAGTATAGATAAGCAGTCGTAATATACAGTTGTCGGATAGAAACATGCCGTAACTACCGTAAGTGTGTAGTAAACAACTGGCGTAATAACATGGTATAGAAGATTTATACAGTAATGTCTTAACAAGACACCGTGTTGACCCACTATTATGGACACTATTTCAAAGTTGTCCGAATATTAAGGAACACATCGATGTTTTTTTTTCCCAAAACTTTGGGGTGTCCCAATATTCTAATACGTACAGTAATATTTGTATGTTTTTATTAAAACAACTATTGAGAAGATCATTTTTACCAAACGTTTATGGCTTGTTAACGTAATTTGCCAGGAGCCTGTGTTCTTGGCTGACATCGAGGCTAATATTCACGCCCATTTCCAGACATTTTTAAAACACCCTATTCCAATGTTTTTACTTTTGTTCAAAGCTCATTATTAAATGCTGAAAACCCCCACTTCGTATCTTTTTTACCGACATGAAATATCAAATTGATGTTTGTCAGCATTCATGTTAAACTGAGTGTCGTAACACCAATGAAATATTTTATCAAGCTAATCAAAACACATTTGTCAATGCATCTATTACTTTTACTGCTATTACAATATGCTGAAATAACTGCTTGCCTGAAAGATGATATATTTGCACATATAGCGTCTATAACACATTTTCAGTTGCAAAAGTTCAGACTAAACACCAGTTGTGAGGGAAATATGAGAGCCCTGCCTAAATCCATAGACTTCGTTTGTTATTTCTAGCGATTGTATTGAGTCCAATGCGTGTCTGTCCGTATAAACATGTTAGATGGCAGTGACCTTTCAATCTTTGTGTATTAAAACTGGTAACACGTTATAGCAAAACACATTAGAATTTCATAGGAAATACACTGGAATAGACAATTCTAGGGGATAAAGGAGAAGATACATTTTGCCACTCGAGCTATTACCAATAATTTTAAAATACGTAAAATAACATTACTGTATTTTATAATTAAATATCGGAGATCAAAGTTTATAATTATATTTACAAGATAACAATCAAGATAGAATGAAGGTTTATTAAGAAATAAATACCAGTTAATAATGAACTTTAGTGTCTCTAGAGCAAATTATAAGCCTTCTACAGAATTGATTTACAGGTTACTGTGTCACCTCAAAAGGCGACATATAGGGGGTACTTTGGCGGCGGCGGTGGCGTGACGGCGGCGTCCATTTTAATTTGTGCAAACAAAATCTTTATACGTTTTTGTGGAATTATTATGAAACTTTAGGCAAGTGTTAGTAGGCATAAAAGTTCGGTTTTCGGCATGATTGCTCTTTTCGTAGTTGTGTTATGCCCCTTTTAAGTTCAACAAAGTTCAAATAAGGCTTGTGCAGACAGTGAAAACGTTTATATGCAATCATAATGCAAACTTTAAGGCAGTGTTAGTAGGCAAGAAAGGTAGGTTAAGTTCGGTTTTTGGCATAATTTCTATTATCGTGCTTGAGTTATGCCCAATCAAGCGACACATCCGACTCGCGGAGTTGTAGTTGAATAAAAATAATGGCTCAAGTAGTTTGAAAAACTACATATGAGTACGTAAAAATAGGAAAAACTTGACTGCACTCTAGGAAGTTAAATTTTCATCTGATAGGATAGGATTGAAAGTTTTTTCCGAATGATAACCTAGATAAAATTGTCAAGTCTCAATATTCAGTAGGGCCCAAGGGTCAGGTGTGAACAAACTAGTTAAATAGGCCAGAGTGTTAAGTTCAGCTTAATTCTTTTCTAGAAGCTGTGTTTTTTTTACCAGATGCGCTAATTGATTGCCTCAATAAAGTCTGTCAGCTTTTAAACTATGTTTAACGTGTTAAAATGCCGTACGGACTTTGTAATATATACATTTTGTAATGGATAGTAAAAAAGGAACTGCCTACAAACAACACCAACATTCTGATTATGTATATGGTGTATTCTTTAAAACTACTGTTCTCCTGTACTTGCCAGTATTTTAACTTGTATGATACTTTTTTCGCAAATTCCATAAAATCCATTTGTGATATCATATTTTATGCATGTTTGGTACATTGCCCCAACATATTTTACATTTAAAGTTATAGATAAAATAGTATTGTATTTGTTTATATTCCAGCGAAATTTTCAGATGAAATAAACACACCATCGTTATTTTCATAGACCATTTTAATTGTAATGGGCTTAAATTTACACACACAAAAAAGAACACAGGAAAGCATTCGGAGAGCGCAGAGGCCCGCCAAGGCTGTGTTTGTTTATTTTTTGTTTAAATTGTTATTTCTACCCAATATAGCATACGTATTCTTATTTAGTGTTTTTCGAGGATATTCTCCCTTTTATATGGGCCTATTAAAGTACAACAAAACCGAACACAATTTGCTTAATGACATTATTTCATAATTTGTGATTTTACGATTTATTAATGAAACTTCTATTTAATCGTGTGTGTTTCTGTATGTTTTAAATGTTGGACCATATTCAGTTGCTATTATGCCATCGGTTAAAAGTCAAATAAAAGAAATAATTCCACAGATATATGGCTTGTAGTTCAACATTCGTCGTGCATTCGTGCACCGATCGTGTATCGGATTTGAGCTTCAAGAGACTATGACAAAGAAAAACTGGTTACTTATTGCAATATAAATGATATTAGATTATAGAAATGCTCTATACTGAGACATGTACATTAAATAAAGAATAACTAATATAATACATAGTGGGATATTAAATAAAAACAAATCAGCAAAAATGTCCAATATTTCGTGTGTATATTTAAGGACGAATATGCGAAATAAACTTCGAATTGTGGCATCTTTGTCGTCTTGTATAGAGCGAAATTTAACTAGCATGTGCAGAATTCCATACACTTCAGTCTTCAGTCATGTACGAAACTAGAATAATTATATGCTTTTCAGACGAAGACTATCAGCGGATAAGGGAGACATTGAAGCGAAGAATTTTTACGAACAGGGATGCAAAAATAGGTGTCATGCGGAGTGGTAAGGAGGCACATTACTGATTGTGCGGAAAATAAATCATGGTTTGTAAAACAAATGAATGTTGTGAATACATTACAGTCCCAGAAGAATATTACAATTTGAAAAGACACCTTTTTGTAGAAACACGTTCTTCACAGTATAGCATCATTAAAATCTTATGTTAAGCGCCAATTAAGCGCCCGTCTAAAATACGGAACAAAGTATGAGTACATCCAAGGCGGGCGCGCTACGCCATTTAACTTCATCAAGAGGATAATTTTATCCGGCATGGAACAATTTTCAATTACTGGGTAGACGTAACAAAGCAGTATGAGATCATGTGTCACGTGCAGGAACTAGACCGTTAGCTTAAAGATCAAGGTCACACTTATAATGCAAAGTCAAATATAAGTATGCACATGTGTTCCCTAGGTCCAAGATCAAGGTCAAAAGTCAAATAATAAAGTTAGTTTTGTGGTTGAACCATATAATTATTGATGTTTCATTTTTCAAGGCAAATTGACAAATGCACAACTAATGTAGTTGCTATTTTACAGAATAATTGAAGAAAGCATGAAAAAGAGAACCATACAATTACCATAACTCATATACCCAATACCTTACCGTTCAACTATCCATGTGTAATTGCGCCGCTTCCAATGTTGGTTAATTATTTGAATGTGAATACATATTTATTAAAATGCAAGTTACAAAACATTACTTTATGTGATTTTTGTCAATTTTATATTAGAACCATAGACATTTGTTTTGGAAATGTCGGCATACTCCAGAAATATGGAAAGGATCAGAAACTTCTATTGTGAACACAAATGTATTCTTTGAAATAAAAAAAATGGATGCACAGAAAATACATTTTCAAAAGTGTTTATTTAATTTTATCGTAATACTGTTAAAATCGTCTGTATTTAAAGTGAAATATAAAAATTTCGCAGCTAATTAACTGAACAACAGAATTTAAATTTAACCTGAGATAGCCTTAATGAAGAACAAGTATGGTAAACATCGTTAAAATGCGATCGATTGAGACAGGTGGAAATGTTTTCACTATTTGCATAAAGGTAATATGGCAAATCACTTGCATACAAAATCCAAATATATACCATACAACAATACTCATATATTCTTTCAATCAAAGATCTTATAAAAAAAAACACTAAAAGCTTTATACTGTTTTATACCATTTGCTTATATATTTTTTCACGCACAAGCCGTAATGTTGTGTTCTATATTGTGTTATGTATAGAAAAGTTAAAATATGCTATACTGAGTATAAGGTACTTATATACTTAAATTGATACACAATTTTGATATGTGAGCAATAAAGGATGGATAAATCTTGTTTATGTTTTAACTACCAATATAAGGTCCCAGTGTTACCAATAACAAAAGCCCCTGAAAGTTGAAGAAAATGTTTATTTTTTAATTACCATGAGTTGGACAAAATTATAAACATTTGTATTTCCAGTGGAACAAGATTTAATTCACTTTCTTAAAGAGAAGTTAGAAACTGCCAGACCGGGACAGAATATCCAGCAATTATGTAAGTATAACATCATAAATATTACTTAAATGAAACTATTTTAGAGACATGCATTTTGTTTCAGACCACATACAGGTACGGATCAAAACAGTCAGCAGGTAAGTATGGAAAAGAAAAGCTATAAGTACTCGGAGACCTACGCCAAGGCAGTTCATTCCCCAATATGTTGCGCAACTAATGTGTCATAATGTGGCAGTCTGACCTATCTCCCAGTGCTAATAAGTCCCTTTAAAAATCCTGGATCCAGACGCAGATCCGGATCACCACCAACATCTAAACTTTCGCTCATTCGCCCTTTAAAACATTCCCAGAAACTTTCACGAAAATGTTTTCGTAACCTTTTTGCGTTAAGTTGCTTAGAAACATACCAATTGTCAAACAAGCTAACGCCGGCAGTATAAGAACCTCCTTGGTGGATGTAAAAATCCATTTCCCATATTACTCATATGAAAGTTTCGATAATATGTCCTGGTCAGGGATTTTACAATGTTCATCCACTCCGGGTTATTACTATGATATCACCATATTTTGCGACAGTAAAAGTTTTCACATTGTGACTAAATTGTTCCAATTGATGCATTTCTTGCAGATGATCACTCCATCCAACATTGTTTGAGGATGTTACATCAAGTTTCGATAGAAGTATTTGAATCTCTTCACTGAACATAAAACAGTTGGGGTAAATATGATGTGTCTTTAAATTATACAGCCAATTCAATTGTCATAATTAGCCTGTTTAAAAGCACATCAAATTTGAATTATTATATAGATTTGACAACAGATTTGACAACATGAATGTAGGACTATATGACTCAGTCAGTATCAATTGAGCGGGGGTACTATTGTTAGTATTTTCACTATTTTGCTTGTTCAATCGAGAAATTAAACATAGTTTATCTGTACTATTACTTTAATTCACCAATGCAAAAGAACAATTAGGTTACTGTATCTCAAAAGTTCCAGTGTACACGAAGCATGAATTTATATCATTCCGAATTAAAAAGGAACAACTGTTTTTATTCAAACTCAAAATGGTCATTTTCACGAATCAGAAACACAATTTCCTGATCAGGAAACTAAATAATCAGTAATATAACGATACAGCCGTAAAGGCTGCATTTAGTATTTCAATAAAGAACCAAACTGTATGCAATTGATGCCCCTGGTCACAATTTTGAACCTGCTAAAAGAAGCTTGGTCTTTGAAAAGTGTCTTTTAATTATTGTCTCGATCAAGACAAGCTTATGAAATCAAAACTGTAGACACAACCTCAGCATTAAATACCGCTTCTTGTGTTATTGATTCTCCTATGTTGTCCACCTGTCATCAACAAATTTGACTGTTCTTACCATACAGACTTTATTTTCATCAAGCCTTGGTCAAACATGCACAGTTTGTGTATACCATATCATCTTGCACAAGTTGGATAATAAATTAGAATGAATTAAAAACCAAAGTTATTGCCCTTTTTTGTTAAAAGAAATGCCTGTATTGGAATGTTTCATAAATGTAACTCTGGTACTTTTCTACTTTTCTATATATAATAAATGTGGTCGAAAAGAAACACAAAGTCTTAATATATAAAATAATTATTATTGTTTGTTATGGTACGGTTCAGTTAATAACGATTTATGATATTCTGAATAAATAACGATTTATGATATTCTAAATAAGAGATCAGTCTGCAATTGTCTGGTCCAAGCGACCACGACTGTAAATTTATTGAATCAGGCGTTCAACGCTTCATCCAGTTCTTCGTGACCGCAGGTGCTGTTAAACTAAAGTACCGTGTTTTATTTAATAAATTAAAGTTAAAAAGTTGAAACGATGTTGCTTCCTTTAGTACATTTTTAGTTCTGGCGCGTGAGCTCGTGAAACGATTCCCCACATTACGTCAAAATACTATACCCTATTAAAGGTTACAAATATCTAACATATAATGCACCGTGTCACATAAGTACATCAATTTTCTGTCTATTTTGGCTTCACCTGCTAAGACTGTGTAAATCTACAATCAGTCAATTCTTGGCAGATTTATAAGTATCCTAGCGGTAAAACCGGCTGGGGACTATAGGTTTGTGCGTGTCCTTCCCTTCTTCCTTCCGTCCGTCCAATTTTGTGTCTGCTCGATAACTCTGTCATTTCTGGTTGGATTCTTCAATTACTTAGCAGAAATGTTCACCATCATAAGAAGATGTGTCGCTCGTAAGATAGAGGTCCGTACTTCGAAGGTCAAGGTCACACGTAGAGGTCAAAGGTCAAAAATGGGGTCTATTTTTCGTGTCCGCTACATATCTCTGTCATTCCAAGAAACATTGATATGACTTTTTTTTAAATCCGGCTAGCGGTTTCTGAGAAGTTTCATCCCCAGGCGGCCATGTTTTTTACGATTCAAAATTTCAAGAAATTTGGTAGAGGATCAACCAAGGATCAAATGTGTAAAATTATATTTGAAATCTGGTCAATGGGTGACCCTCTACCAAATTTCTTCAAAGTACTTTAATTTGTATATTAAATATATATCCAGTAGGGGGTGGTGTATTTTTCCCTTATATGGCCATATAGAAAACTTTGAAAATCTTTTTTTCAGAAGTCAGTGACAGGATTTAAAAAATACATTATGTACCTTGCTTAAATCTGTACCAAATTCCTTCAAATGCTTATGATTCATTGAAAAACATGGCCACCGTGGGCGGGCCTTTTTTCCATATATAGCTTTACAGAAAACTTTAAAAATCTTACCAAATCAGGGTGGGAAATGCAGTTATACGGCAATACAGAAATTTTGCAAATCTTGTCAGAAACCGTTGACTGTATTTCGAAATAATTTCACATAAATGTTCCTTTAATGACGGGTCACCATCTACCAAATTCCTTCCCATCATTTTGATTCGTTAAAAACCATGGCTGCCAGGCGGGCTGAACACTTTTCCTTATATGTAGAAAATTTTGAAAATCTTCTTGTTAGAAACCGCTAACCGGGTTTCAAAATAATTTGCATAAATATTCCTTGATCAGATTATTGTCCTCCTTTAATCTAGGTTTTGATTTTATGTGGATCATCTGGGGTCAAGCACTAGATCACTAGGTAAAAAATATACACAGCTTCTTCACACTGTAAGGAAATTTTTATATGCCCCCGGCATCTTGATGCGGGAGGCACATAGTAATTGTCCTGTCCGTCCTTCTGCCGTCAACCCGTCTCTGACAAGGTTAAGTAGATTTTTTCGTCTAGCAGCAACATCGCTAAATACACCACTTGGATACTTACACGGTTGTGGGTTATGACCATCCCTATCCACCCATATCACCCAACCTCACTTTGACCTTGACCTTGACCTAATTTGCACTTAGAATCAATCAAATGGGCTGTTTCTTGGTTAACTAGATTTTACCGTTTCGTCTAGCACCAACACCGCTTGCAACAACACCTGGGTACTTACACGGTTGTTGCTTATAACCATTCCCAATCCACCAATATCAACCAACCTCACTTTGACATTGAATTTGACCAGATTTGGACTTCAACGCCAATAATTCAAAAGTGCCATTTGTTGATTAACTAGATTTTACCGCTTCGTCTAGCACCAACACCGCTTACTACAACACTTGGATATTTACACAGTTGTTACTTATGTCCGTTCCAAATCCACCCATATAACCCAACCTTACTTTGACCTTGACCTAATTTGCACTTAGAAAAATTCAAATGGGCTGTTTCTTGGTTAACCTGATTTTACCGTTTCGTCTAGCACCAACACCGCTTTCTACAACACTTGGATACTTACACAGTTGTTGCTTATAACCATCCCCAATTCACCCATATCACCCAACCTCACTTTGACATTAACCTTGACCTAATTTGGACTTAGAAATGGGCTATCCAGCACCAACAGGGGACACGTGTGTTTCTATCAAACACAGAATCTTGTTTCATTATATCAAATGTGGTCAGATTGTATTAAATCCATAAAGTTTTATGTAATGGTAAATTATCTGTGTTAAAAATTAGTTTAAATGACATTAATGCCTCTTGACCGACTTAATTAGTTGTTTTACTCTCTTGTATCATGTTTCATCACATCATGCTATCGAACCAAGTGAGCGGTACAGGGCCAGCTTGGCCCTCTTGTTTGGTATTCTTATTAATAAGAGCGAAAATCAGGGATTTCATTTTTAAATATTTTGTCGAAGACATATTTGGTTATAAGAATAAGGTGTGTCGTTGGGTGAGCGGACGTAGTGGCTGCATCACTTGTTTGTTTCTAACTCGAGAGCGAATTGAGCTATTGTAATGAAACTTCATACATAGATAAGTTGTAGCGAGACCTCGCTTGGAAATGCATATGGGGTGTGGCGGGGTCCAGTTCAAAGTCACCGTTCCTTAAAAAAGAAAAACGGTTTCTGTTCAATAACTTGAGAACAAATTCAGATAGTATATAAACGAATCTTCATATTTAGGTACCTCATTGCGAGACCTCGCTAGGGATTACATACGAGGTGTTGGGTTCAAGGTAAAGATAACATTTACTAAATCTAGAAAATCGGTTTACGTTCAATTACTTGAGAACGAAATAAGTTTGGTAATGAAACTTCATGTGTAGAAAACATATATTGAGACCTCTCTTAATGGGTGGGTGGGGTCAAGGACAAATCACCATTAATAAAAATGTTTTCCGTTCAAATACTCACAAACTAATTGAGCAATTGTAATGACACTTCATATATTATCTAGATACATTATTCGGAGACCTTGTTTGGGAGTGCATTTGTGGAGGGTGGGGTCAATGTCAAGGTCGGCATTACTAAAATAGCAAAACGGTATGTTCTCAATAACACAATAACACCTTGAGCTGTTGTAATGACACTTTATTTACGGATGCATATGAGACCTTGCATATGATTGCGTAGGAGGTGGTTGGGGTCCTGGTAAAGTTCACTGTTACTAAACATAGAAAAGATATTTCTTCTCTGTAAATCGAGAACTAACACAGAAATCACGGTTAATAAAACTACAAAAACAGTTTCCGCTCAATAACTTAAGAACAAATTGAGATGTTATATTGCTTGAGATTGTGTATGGCGTAGGTGGGGTCAATGTCACAGCTACTAAAATAGAAAATATCGAGAACGAATTGCGATATTGTAATTAAACGTAATATATAGATACCTTATATACCTCACATGGGATTACATATCGGGTGAGTGGGGTCAAGGTCAATGTCACTGTTACTAAAATAGAAAAGCACGAGTTCCGCTCAAATACTCAAGAACCAATTGCGCTATTGCAAGTAAATGTCATAATATAGATACCTTTTATCGAAACGTCACTTGGGATTGCATACCGTGGGTGCGATCAAAGAGAAGGTCACAGCTACTTAAAATAGTTTCCAGTCAATAATTCGCAAACAAATATAGATATTCTAATATACATCTAATATCGAGACCTTACTTGGGATTTGAAAGTAGATGGGTGGGTTCAAGTCAAGGTGTGGTTAAGTTCAGTGTCATCGCTACAAAAGAATAGCTCAACCATGGATTGCTCAATTTTTAAGTGTTTTATTGTAATGAAATTTTATATATGAATACATTATATTGATTCTTAGCTTGGCATTGTGGTTGGATATCCTAAACCACGAACCGGTACGATACTGATATTACGAAACGATACGATATGTTAATGGTTGAAAAAAAATTCTTACAGTTAATGGACTTTGAAGATTGCTGTAATTATTATATAGTTTACATTTTTGTCCGGGCTATTTCTCGGCAACTATTTAAATAAAACTTATTGGAAAGCTTATTACGAAAATTAAGTGTGCATATTACCAGGACGTTCCGCTTCAATGAGTTTATAGTTTTTACCACTGGCAGAACTTCAGTGAAATTTAAACAAAGTATTCAGTACTAAGAGATGTGAATATAGTCTGGATGATCTGCTTTGATGATTTTTCACAGAGTTTTGGGCATTTCTTTATAAACTAAAATTATTTAGATTGTCAGGTCCATTTCTCTGGAACTGCTGTTTGAAATTCAGTGATACTTGGTAAATAAACAGGACTAAATGACCATATTACACCACCACCTTAATTTATTTTACAGTTATGGACCTTTGATTTTTGTTTTGCCTCATCTGCATGTTCATATGGTATTGCTTGCAGTTTTGAGGACAAATTTAGTGCTGCGGCTCTAGTGATATTAGTGGGTTGTTTTAGTATCTCAGTCCTTCTCATTCCTTTTTCATTACTTGACAAAGCGCATTGGGGAGCATCTATCATTTTTACTGATGTCCTTGTTATACAAATGTATATGCATTTGACTGATATATTTATGTTTGCATTTTTCAGCCGACATTAGATGATATGAGCATCGTCAACAATTGCATCTGTCGGTCGCCAATTTGGACAGATACAAAAACATAAACAACCAATAGAAGAAACAGCAAACAGACATTACACAATAACGATCCGCTGTCAGCACTTTGATTAAAATGTAATATTAGTTATGTGTTGAGAGCTCAAATCTATATCGTATCATCTCGGTTTACTATGGTAAGACATGACATTAGAAATATATCAGGAACTGCTAAGCAATCAGGTATACCTTATACCTTCGTGCTCATTTGATACCAAGGTTTGTATATTTTTTTACATTTGAATTTACTTTACCTTTTTCATATCTTATAGTTTTATACGTGTACCTTTACACATGCTCAGTGTTTTTTAACATTTTAAAATGTCTCCCACAAAATGTCTTCATTGTGCACATGAATTTTATTGCAATGAATATTAGTACAATACAAATTCTTGCATACAGTGGTACATGCCATACATATCATAGACCACATGTAATTATGCTTTTCAAAGGTATGTTTTACTTTGTGTTGCAAAATGAAGTTCCGGTATTTTTCTGTTGTCATTTCTGTAAAATACTGGGCAAAAGCTTATTTTATTGATTATCTCCTTGAAGTTTTTATTTATATTATTTTGTTAACGTTGGTTATGGGAACATCACATAGTTATGTGTTGTTGGTTTTTATAATGTTTACAACTGTGAAATTTTTATCGCATTTTATCTTGTCAGAAATCTCGTGTGTGTTAGTCTGATAATTCAACTCTCTAAACAGTATGCACATATAACACATGTTCATTTAATATTTTCATGCTTTCAATCTCTGAAATGGCATTTGGAGATATTTATGTGAGCATATTGTCAACATATACCGTTTGAATTAATTTAAAAGCAAAGAACTAATCATTATTAGCAAAAGTTTTGTAATTTAAAAGAACTGAATGATCCACTGAACTAGCAACTTGCTGTTTTAAGCTCGCCTGATGGTGAGCTTTTGTGATCGCCTTTCGTTCGTCGTGCGTTGTGCGTCGTCAACATTTACATTGTGAACACTCTAGAGGCCATATTTTTTTACCAATCTTCATGTAACTTGCTCAGAACATGTGTAACAATGATATCTCGGACGAGTTCGAAACTGGGTCATGTGTGGTCAAAACTAGGTCACTAGGTCAAATTCAAGAAATAGTTTGTGAACACTCTTGAAGTCACATTGTTTGCCCAATCAACGTGAAACTTGCTCAGAACATTTGTTCTTATGATAATTTGTTCTTATGATATCTCAGCCGAGTTTGAAAATGGTTCCGCTCCGTTGAAAAACATGGCCGCCAGGGGGCAGGGCAGTTTTCCTTACATGGTTATAGAAAAAGCTTGTAAACACTCTAGAAGTCACATCAACATGAAACTTACTCAGAACATTTGTTCTTATGATATCTCGGCCGAGTTCCAAAATGGTTCCTCTCCGTTGACAAACATGGCCGCCAGGGGCAGGGGCAGTTTTCCTTATATGGCTGTATTGAAAACTTAAAAAAGCTTGTGAACACTATAGAGGGCACATTTATTGCCCAATCTTCATGAAACTTGGTCAGAACATTTGTCATAATTATATCTCGGAAGAGTTCAAAACTGGGTCATGTGGGGTCAAAACTAGGTCAGTAGGTCAAATTGAAAAAAAAAACAGTTTGTGAACACTCTAGAAGTCACTTTTTTGCCCAATAAACGTGAAACTTGCTCAGAACATTTGTTATAATGATATCTAAGCCGAGTTCGAAAATGGTTCCGCTCCGTTGAAATGGCCGCCAGGGGGTGGGGGGCAGTTTTCCTTATATGGCTATAGGAAAAGCTTGTGAACAATGTAGAAGTCACTCTTTTGCCCAATCAACATGAAACTTGCACAGAACATTTGTTTTTATGATATATCGGCCGAGTTCGAAAATTGTTCCGGGGCAGTTTTCCTTATATGGCTATAGAAAAGGCTTGTTAACACTCTAGATGTCACATTCATTTTTGCCCAATCAACATGACAGTTACTCATAACATGTGTTCTTAGGATGTCTCGGCCGAGTTCCAAAAATGGTTCTCTCCGCTGAAAAACATGGCCGCCATTCGGAGGGGCAGTTTTCTTTATATGGCTATATTAAAAACTTTAAAAAGCTTGTGAACACTTTAGAGACCACATTTATTGCCCAATCTTTATGAAACTTGCTCAGAACATTAGTCACAATGATATATCGGGCGAGTTCGAAACTGGGTCATTTGTGGTCAAAACTAGGTCACTAGGTCAAACTGAAGAAAACAATTTGTGAACACTATAAAAGTCACATTTTTTGCCCAATCAACATGAAACTTGCACAGAACATTTGTTCTTATAATACCTCGGCCGAGTTCGAAAATGGTTCCGCTCCGTTGAAAAACATGGCCACAAGGGGGCGGGACAGTTTTCTTTATTTGGCGGTAGAAAAACTTGTTAACACTCTGGAAGTCACATTTTTGCCAATTCAAGATGAAACTTGCTCGGAACATTTGTTCTTATGATATCTCGGCAGAGTTCCAAAATGGTTCCTCTCCGTTGGAAAACATGGCCGCCAAGGGGAGGGGCAGTTTTCCGTATATGGCTATATTGAAAACTTTAAAAAGCTTGTGAACACTAAAGAGGTCACATGAATTGCCCAATATTCATAAAACTTGCCCAGAACATTTGTCCTAATGATATATCGGGCGAAACTGGGTCATGTGGTATTAAACACTAGGTCACCAGGTCAAATTGAATAAAAAGCTTGTGAACACCCTAGAGCCATATTTGTTTACCCAATCTTCTTGAAACTCACTCAGAACATTTGTTTCTATCATATCTCGAACGATTTCTAAACTGGGTCACGTGGGGTCAAAAACTAGGTCGCCATGCCAAATTGAAGAAAAAGCTTGTAAACACTCTAGAGGCCACATGTTTAGCCCAGCCGTCATGAAACTTGCTTAGAACATTTGTCCCAATTATATCTCGGACGAGTTCAAAACTGGGTCAGGTGGGATTAAAAACTAGGAAACCAGGCCAAATTGAAGGAAAAGCTTGTGAACACTCTAGAGGCCACATTTATAGCCACTAAGCAAGATGAAGAAAAAAGCTTGTGAACACTGGAGGGCACATTTATAGCCAAATCATCATGAAACTTGCTCAGAACATGTGTATCAAAAATATCTGAGACCAGTTGAAACTGGGTCATGTGGGGTCGAAAACTAGGTCACTATGGCAATTTGAAAAAAAAGCTTGTGAACACTCTAGAAGTCACATTTTTTCCCCAATACTCTTGAAACTTGCTCAGAACTTTTGTTTCAGTGATATCTCGGACCAGTTCGAAACTAGGTCATGTTAGGTCAAATCTAGGCCACCAGACCATATCTGAAAAAAGAGGCCACATTTATATGCCAATCATCATGAAACTTGCTCAGAACATTTGTCCCAATTATATCCGGGACAATATCGAAACCAGGTCACATGGGGTCAAAAACTAGGTCACCATAAAAGCTTGTGAACACTATAGGCCACAATGTTAGCCGAATTTCTATGAAAATTGCTCTGACCAGTTTAGTTCTTTAACACCTTAGGTGAGCGACCTAGGTCCTTATGGCCCGCTTGTTTTCTGTTGTTTTTATATGTTGTCATGTTTGGTGCTGTAGTTTGAATTGTAAATATTATTTGCAATCAATAATATATGTGCCTTATGTCAGTGCCATATTAGGAATGATCTCTATATATCTTTTATTATGTTTTAACAGAAAGACTCGAGAAAAAAAATATATTCACAAATTTCTGAAGTAGTACAATACTGCATGTTTAAATTAAAGTTATTACTTAAATGGATTTTTATGCTACATTAAATTCTATCATACTTAATTGTGTTGCAAGTTATGTTTAATGCAATGGGGATATATACTGTTTAATGCCGCAAGAAGTCATATCAGGAAAAAGAAATACACTGTCAGTGATGAATGACCCTCACGGCATGTTGATACCCCTGGGGAATTGTTTCATAAGCATGGTGTTAATTATTAATAGGCGTAAATAGAGATCCAATTCTAGTTGTCATGACTAACTACCTACCAAGTATGCATAACCTAAGCATAAGGGTTATTTAGATATTGCCCGGGCAGGACCCCAACATTCTAAAAATGATCATAGTCCTTATCAACCGTCCTACTAAGTTTCAAGAACCAATGCCTAAGGGTTCTGTAGATTTACCCGGACAAGGTTTGTTCTACTCAAGGACTGACATGTGCAATATGTATTTCGCAGAGGAGCGGCATAATTAGTGCACCAAGAACGCTACTGTCAAGTTATGCTGTTTTCATATAAATAAGATAATATGGTACGTCAGTGCATTACTTTGAGTAGTTACAATTTTTTACTTTTTATCGTGTGTTCACAATGTTCTTCATCTCGTCTTCTGTTATTTACCGGTGTGTCAGTGTAACTACAGAGTAATTTCCTCGGTTTATTTTCACATTTTTGTGGATTTATACAAAGTGAGTATTTACAATATTATTTAAGGGTTAATAATAACTGAATATATGTAAAAATTCAAATGGTTAACTTTTCTTTTCAGCTTATCAACGCTGAAAACGAATTTATAATGTCCTTCGGTTTTATTAAAATTCAAGGCTTTTTAATTAAATCTAAATTATAATAATATTATTATTTTAATAAATGATGGATCGTATCTTGTTTGGCATTGTTCATTTCTCAAGCAAAAATGTAATAATAATATATTATATAATAATATAATATTTCAATAAATAACAGTACATCTACGTACATGCATTACAAGTACTTGTTTGCTATTCGATTTTTCAAACTGGGTGGTATTCTAAATAAAACACGGATTAAGCTTCATTGACAACGGTCGTCCAAGTGTTATTTTTTAAGGAAAATTATTTTTGTTAATATGGGGGTTCTGTTTGGCTGTAAGTTGTGAAACAAAACTGATAGTGAGTTGCAACCCTTGCTTGGCGAACATTATTAATTTACGTCGTTTCTTTTAAAGAACTATATTAGTTGTTGTTTTTTTTGAATGTCGTATCATGTTTTGGTGTCGATTGTTAATGAATCTGGAAATGTTTTTCAGCGCATTTCAGTGCATTGGTTGCTGCTATTAATTTAGTGTATCTCTTCATCATTCAGAAAAGTTTAATATGTTGTCAGGACATGTTCTAAAATGTCTACAAACATGTGATTGACATACCTCATCATTGTTTGCCTAACGTATCATACAATGTATGGAATTTGTCGTTTTAACTTATTTACTGGTATTATAAATGAAATGTCGGCAATATATACATCCCCATAAATTGTAATATCTTTAGATTGTTACCAGTATTTTCATCCGATTTAGAAAATGTTGTGGAATCCAATGTCAGTAAAAGTCTAAATATTAATTGTGAATAAATTATTGATAACTTTATCTTTGTCATTTCTTAAAATATTGTGTAGTAACAGGATTTACATGACTGAGACTTGCAAATAGCTTCTCGTGAAAAGATTAATGCCCGTGGTTAAACTGTCCCGTCCCTGTTGGACATGTTTTAATAAATCAAAATGGTCTGAGAATCATTCAAGAAACATTTCTCCGAAATATATGTGTATGCTCTCCGTAGGGAGAAGCATATAGTGGCCGCATTATATGTCCGTCTGAATTTTAATTAAACTGCCGTTCAGTTTGCCCGGCTGTCAAATGCATTTTCCCGACAATTTTATCCATCAACCTATATGTCCGTCCATCTGAAATTTTCATTTCTGCGCAAGACCTCGGGAACTAATAATTCAAATTTAATTGAACTTCATATGCAACATTGCTACCCACGTTTAGAATGTTAAATTTGAACCTCTTTAAAACATAACAAAGTGCATATCAAGCATAAATGTGTATAAAAGCCGACTTAGTAACAGTTTTATTTTCCAGTCATATAGTTAAATGAGCAAAAATGCTCTCATCAAGAACAAATATCAGAATATGCAGACGAAGCAATTTTTCTTATAAGGCTTAATTGAAAACTTTGAAAATCTTCGTGTCTTAGAAATAATTTCAAAATCATGACCAAACTTGTGCAGTTTGTTTATGACAGAAGACTAGGGATGAAGTGGAATATGGGACCATAATCACCATAGTTACAACTTCTTGTTCATAAAAACCAAGAGGGCCATGATGGCCCAAATCGCTCACCTGAGTACTGGCAACGACAGAGACTATATCTGACATCCGAATGGCATCACCAACAAAATGACCCAATCAGACAACCGAATCTGGCAATTGACAGGTGCAATACAGATGCATGTCTGGCCTCCTTCTGTAGCTATGTCAGGAGAAAATATATTTGCTCTGTTTATAGCTTGAAGTAGGAATTTCGCATTTAACCGGATGTCGGATTTATTAGTTTTATTTGGTATTGAAGTTAAAACATTGTCATAAATAAATGACCTAAAATTATAGTTCTGATTAGTTAGTCATTTAGAAGTTTTTTGTTTGTTCATTAGATTAAAAAGTATGATCACATAATTGAATGGCTTAGTTGCCTGTTGGGTGAAGTCGTGGTTATAATGCGAAACTACAAATAGGGGCGAATATTTATATTCGGATAATTTGGTATTGCGCATACCAAGCGCTTTCGCAAGATTACGTCGATATTGCTAAGCATTGTACTCTACTGAGTGCCGATTCGTATTTTTCCACAAGGTTCATCGTGATACTTCGGACTCGGCGAATATCTCAGAGAGAGAGAATTACCTTCGGAAGTGATAACAATTATATGGCGGCACGTGGCGTGCAAGAATCAGGTAAGTAACTGAAAAGTCAAGGTTTACTAATCAAGGTACACGGTCAAATAATGGTCCAGAGCATTATATTATAATGCATTCAGGGATTTTGAGATAAATTGGTGATTTAACCAGATGGTGTGTCGCATGCAAGAACCTGACTTGTTAAGTTAGTGAATGGCTTCCTTTTATTGATGAGTGTGCAAAGCATAATTCAAAAATGATAAAAGGCATTTTATTATCTCTTCACAGAATGATTTAAGATAAGAACAGTAAGTGAAGCTTTCAAGAACCATAACTCATAATTGCCCAAAAACTGAATTACTACCCTTTATTGATTTGTTGTCAGGACTAAAAGTTTTGATTCACAGAATAAGAATACATTAGCAGAAAGTATAGTATAAAAGGACAACTCTCCTTTTGCATACAAAGCGGCTCCATGTAAAACAGGCTGCACAGTTTGGGGCATCCGTGTACGTGGACACATTTTTAGTTTAATTGTCATTTAAAGTGTAATAATGACTATTAATACAATTGAATGAAGATTTCATTTAGGACATCAACCTATCGAGTTTAAACCTGATCTGGTAAACGATGAGGATTCTAGTACACAATGCATCACTGAGTGTGTATACAAAATGTGTTGTCGACGCAAAATGACCCATCATGATTTTGACTGTTTTTACACGGACGACATCAATCTGACGAAGTTGCGTGGAGATTATGCTACAATTTACCTTTAGAGTAAGTCAGGTGTGCACGGTGAATGCCGTCGAGTCTCCAGTGATCTAGAAGTTCATTTCACCACCTCATTGCCTTTCTAACATAAATACATGTATATGCATGTTAACCACTATGAAAGAGATATAATTATCCACGGTCTGTATTGGCATCCAGTCAGGAATAAGATGTAAACAAGCAATTAGAATATAGGAATTAAATCATGTGATCCAGCGTCTGAAAGGGTCAATTATTTTCTGTAATGTTTGGACTGTTTTAAGTTAGTAACGTACTCAGTGTCATTTAATAATGTAACTTTTGGACTTACTTTTGCATTTGATTTGGGATTTTGGAAATTCAAGTAATTATCTTATATTATTTTTGATGCTGATTTATTATTTCTCCTTAATTCAGAAATACTTCTACACTGTTTTATATTTTCTCCTTAATTGAGAAATAATTTCACACTATTTAGAGTGCACCATGCTACTTGCTAGAACCGGTATTTGCTTGTATGGTGTACGTACGTAAGAGCTTGTAGTTTTGGGAATCTTTTTATAGTTCAACAATATAAAAGTAACGTTCCTTGCAACACTTTCATTTTCATTTCATCTCACCAGAGCACTTCCTGTTCGACAAGCTTTTGGTATAGTGGGACTGTCCTGCATCGTCCGTAATGCGTCAACAATTGCGCGCGTGGACGCGATACAGACTTCACTTTAATTCAATCTTTAGTAGACAAACACATGTAAGGGAAGGTCTGGTTATTTATTCCTAGTATTTTGCACTTAATAAATACAATACAATATAGCAGTCACAACATAGAAAATGATACACAAAATCCATAAGTTAACTAATGAATTTTGTAGGTAAGCCAATAAAGGTTTCGGTGGATTACTTTCAAATATGACGTTTTGTTTCTGACTTTATGGTAATTTGCTTTACATATAGCGTGGTGTACCAGTTCTCGAACCACAAAAGATGTACCAAGGCTTGTGGACATGGTTACAAAGACATCCGTGAAACTACATGTATCTTCATCATTTATAGACTCCTCTTCAGAAAGATTGATTTCATTATCCCCAGCACCTATTGGAGCATGTACAGTGAATAACCATCTGATCATCAAGCTTATCTACTGCTAAACCTTCTCCGTCGCTTATTGTGATACGAAGCTTCAGCTGCATCAGCAGTAGCCAAACTCTTGTAATGAAAGTTTTTAGTCATTTATTCCAATGTAGTTGGCTCATAATAAGCACAATACAATATACTAGTAGCAGTCACAACAGAAAATGATACAAAAAACATAAACTCACTAGTGCGTTTGGTAGGTAACTCAACAAGAGGGCCACGATGGCCCTAGGTCGCTCATCTGATATCTATGTATGAAGGTTCATTTAAATATCTCAATACGTTATCAAATTATTGATAAACTGTTTTTCACTTTTTAGTAACAGTGACCTTGACCTTGACCCCACCCACCACATACGTAATGCAAGGTCTTGATATAAGGTATACATGTATAAAGTTTCATTAAAATATCTCAATGCGTTCTTAAGTTATTGAGCGCAATCCGTTTTTCTACTTTTAATAACAGAGATCTTGACCCCACGCACCCCATAAGAAAACCCAAGTGAGGTCTCGATATAAGATATGTGTATTAAGTTTCATTAACAATCGCAATGCGTTCTCAAGTTGTTGAGCGGAAACCGTTTTTCTATTTTCAGTAACGTCGACCTTGACCACCACCCACCCCATATGCAATCCCAAGCAATGTCTCGATAAAAGGTACATTAAAATAGCTCAATGCGTTCTCAAAATATTTAACGGAAACCATTTTTCTATATTAATAACGGTGACCTTAACATTGACCCCACCCACCCCATATGCAATCCCAATCGAGGTCTCAATATAATGTATTTATGTATTAAGTTTCATTAAAATATCTCAATGCGTTCTCAAGATATTGAGCGGAAACCATTTTTCTATTTTTAGTTAACAGTGACAATGACCGTGACCCCTCCAACCCCATATGCAATCTTTTGCGAGGTGTCGATATAAGGTATCTATGTATTAAGTTTCATTACAATATCTCAAAGAGTTCTAAAGTTATTGAGCGGAAACCGTTTTTAGTAACAGTGACCTTTACCTTGACCCCACCCATCCCAAATGCAATCCAAATCGAGATCTCGATATAATGTTTTGCCCAATTTTATGAAACCTCTGGGCCTTGTGGTTTCAGAGAAGAAATTTTAAATCATTTTGCCATTTACGTCAATATAAACCAGGCGAGCCCCCGGGGTGTGGCCAGTTTTGACCCCATGGGCATCATTTGAACAATCTTTGTACCAAACATGAAACCTCCAGGCCTTGCGGTTTTAGGAAAGAAGATTTTTAAAGTAATTTTGTTATATGTCTATATAAACATTGTGACCCCCCGGGGTGTGGCCAGTTTTGACCCCAGGGGCATCATTAACAATCATTATAGAGGACCACTTTACAATGTTACATACCAAATATGAAACCTCTCGGCCTTGCTGTTTCAGAGGAGAAGATTTTAAAGTCATTTGGCAATTTAAGTCTATATAAACCATGTGAGCCACGGGGGTCTGGCCAGTTCTGACCCACTTGAACAATCTTTGTAGAGGACTTTTATACAATGTTACATACCAAATATGAAACCTCTGGGCCTTGAGTTTTCAGAGAAGATTTTAAAAGTCATTCTGCTATTTAAGTCTATATAAACCATGTGACCCCCGGGGTGGACCCAGATTTGACCCCAGGGGCATCGTTCGAACAATCTTTGTAGAGGACCACTATGCAATGTTACATACCAAATATGAAACCTCTGGGCCTTGCGGTTTCATAGGAGCAGACTTCCCGAAAACCGTCCGTCCGACGGACATGACCGGCAAATTTTGAGTGGGTCCGACATTTATTTACCAAGAGTCGGTCCTACCGTCCGACAGCTTTTTCAAGACTTATTCCATTCCTATATGTAACTCGATAAAAATAACCCTAATATCGGAGCAATTTAATACACCTCCGCTTTATTGTGAACCACATTTTGCGAATCGGTCGTACATCTGATCATGATATTTTTTTCAAGCTCTTTAATCATAATCTTATTTCCCCAACTGCCGTAAATAAATCCCGTTTAATCCGGATTTTCGCGCCTTTATTTTTATTTCACTGTCAATTCGTCAACGCTTTCCATGCGGATGACGTGAAGTTGTGATTGTCAGCATAATTTTCGAGGGCTTTTTATTGTTTAGCTAACCACGGGTTTGGGTTTTACATGAACAACATGTGCATAACTAATGTAGATAGAATATGTGTGTATGTCTCGTAAAATTCGGATACGCGTTTCGGATTTGCGTGGTCATATCGTAGTTTGATATTGATTAAATGTATTTTATATTGTATGTTATGGTTGTTAACAACAATGGAACAAGACGGTCATGATGGTCCTAGGTCGCTCACCTGAGTTTAAGGCATCATATTGGCTAATAACAAGAGTGCAAAATGGCACTAAACCCCTTACCGCAGTATAAAAATCTGGGACTTGCAGTTTCAGAAGATTTTTTAGTCTATATAAACCATGTGACCCACACGACGTTGCCACTTTCTACCCCAGGGGCATAATTTGAAAAATATTTGTAGTGGACCATTATTCAACGTTACATACCAAATATGAAACCACTGGGCTTTGCAGTTTCAGAGGAGATTTTAAAAGTCATTTTGCTATTTAAATGTATACAAACCATGTGACCCCCAGTGGCATCATTGGAACAATCTTTGTAGAGGACCACTCCGCAATGTTTCACGCAAAATATAAAACCTCCGGGCCTTACAGTTTATTTCAACAAGGAAAATTTTTAAGGCCCACTTGCCATACAAGTCTAAATAAACCATGTGACCCCCCGGGTCATGGCCACTTTTTACCCCAGGGGCATACTTTGTACAATCTTTGTAGAGGACTACTATACAATATTACATATCAAATACGAAAACACTCCGGTTTCTGATGAGATTTTAAAGTCATTTTGCTATTTAAGTCTATATAAACATTGTGACCCCAGGGCAGGGCCAGTGTTGACCCCTGGGACATCATTTGAACAATCTTTGTAGAGGACAACTATACAATGTTACATACCAAATACAAAACCTCTGGGCAGTTTCAGAGGAGATTTTTAAAGTCATTTTGCTATTTAACTTTTAAGACTATATAAACCATGTGACCCCCGGGGTGTGCCCAGTTTTGACCCCAGGGGCATCATTTGAATAATCTTTGTAGAGGACCACCATACAATATTACATACCAAATATGAAACCTCTGGGCCTTACGGTTTCAGAGGAGATTTTAAAAGTAATTTTGCTATTTAAGTCTATATAAACCACGAGACCCCCGGGGTAGCCCAGTTTGACCCCAGTGGCATCATTTGAACAATCAGTGTAGAGGACCAATATACAATGTTACATAACAAATATCAAACCTCTGGGCCTTGCAGTTTCACAGGAGAAGATTTTTAAAGTCATTTTGCTATTTAAGTCTATAAAAACCATGTGAACCCCGGAGTGTGCACAGTTTTGACCCCATAAATATGAAACCTCTGGGCCTTGCAGTTTCAGAGGAGAAGAATTTTAGTCATTTTGCTATTTAAGTCCATATAAACCATGTGACCCCCAGGGTGTGCACAGTTTTTACCCCAGGGGCATCATTTTAACAACCTTTGTAGAGGACCGTAAATACTCAGTCATAAGTCGAGATTTTAAGCCTCTTCAATCGTGGTTATAAAGTACATTCAACTTATGAGGCAGTTCACAAAAAATCGTAGCATATTATATTGAAATATTTGTCAAATGCATTTTATTTCTTACCTGCATATTTGCTAATCCACACACTATAATCAATTCATAATTATCACAGTTTGCCCTTTCTATTAATTACCGAAAATTAAGACAAAATGCATAACTGTTTCATTATTAAATGAAGATGCCAACTGTGAATGAAACTATATACTCTATTTTAATTGACTTTATTTCCCCACTTTAGGCCCCAGCTAGACCAACAGGCACCAATAAAGTATCAATAAACCTGCAGACAAAACCCATGATTTTCGTGTATCGCATATTGCTAATTAAACTGGCTGGAACCGGTTTTTGTCTACATCAAGACCTGTCAAAGAGGATTTGGCAGTGATTTCAGCTTCAAGGCATTTACTGCAGACTGTACCATATATACCTACATATTAGGGCATACTCTGGCCTATTTTCAGATGGTGTTTTATGATCATTCTAACTCGACTTATGGAATGGTTATTATTTGAAATACGCTTCTGGAATGAATTTTAACTTCTTGACTGATGAGACATCTACACTTATGACTGCATATTTACAGTATGCAATGTTACATACCAAATATAAAACCTCTAGGCCTGGAGATTTCAGAGATTTTTAAATCAATTTTGCAATTTAAGTCAATATAAACCATGTGACACCCGTGGAGTGGCCAGTTTTTACCCCAGGGGCATTATTTGAATAATCTTTGTAGGGGACCATTATATAATGTTACATACAAAATATAAAAATTTTGGGCCTTGCGGTTTCAGGGGAAAAGATTTTAAAAGTCATTTTTCTTTTTAAGTCTATATAAACCATGTGACCCCCGGGGTGTGTCCAATTTTGAATCCAGGGGCATCATTTTAACAATCTTTTTACACGACCACTATACAATGTTACATACCAAATACAAAACCTCTAGGCCTTGAAGTTTCAGAGGAGATTTTTAAAGTCATTTTGCTATTTAAGTCTATATAAACCATGTGACCCCCGGGGTGCGGCCAATTTTGACCCCAGGGGCATCATTTGAACAATCTTTGTAGAGGACCACTATACAATGTTACATACCAAATATGAAACCTCTGGGCCCAGCTGTTTCAGAGAAGAAGATCTTTAAAGTCATTTTGCTATTTAAGTCTATATAAATCATGTGACCCCTGGGGTATGGCCAGTTTTGACCCCAGGGGCATCATTTGAACAATCTTTGTAGATGACCACTATACAATGTTACATACCAAATATGAAAACTCTAGGCCTTGCAGTTTCAGAGGAGAAAATTTTTAAAGTCATTTTGCTATATAAGTTTAAATAAACAATGTGACCCCCGGGGCATGGCCAGTTTTGACCCCAGGGGCATTATTTGAACAATCTTTGTAGAGGCCCACTAAACAATGTTTCATACCAAATATGAAACCTCTGGGTCTTGCGGTTTCCAAGGAGAAGATTTTTAAAGTCATTTTGCTATTGAAGTCTATATAAACCATGTGAACACCGGGGTTTGGCCAGTTGTGACCCCAGGGGCATCATTTTAACAATCTTTGTAAAGACCACTATACAATGTTACATACCAAATATGAAACCTCTAGGCCTTGAAGTTTCAGAGAAGATTTTTGAAGTCATTTTGCTATTTAAGTCTATATAAATCATGTGGCCCCGGGGTGTGGCCAATTTTGAACCCAGGGGCATCATTTGAACAGTCTTTGTAGAGAACCACTATACAATGTTACATACCAAATATGAAACCTCTGGGCCTTGCGGTTTCAGAGAAGAAGATTTTTAAAGTCACTTTGCTATTTACAGGTAAGTCTATATAAACCATGTGACCGCCGGGATGTGGCCAGTTTTGACCCCAGGGGCATCATTTGAACAATCTCTCTAGAGGACCACTACACAATGTTACATACCAAATATGAAACCTCTGGGCCTTGCTGTTTCAGAGGAGATTTTTAAAGTCATTTTGCTATATAAGTCTATATAAACAATGTGACCCCGGGGCATGGCCAGTTTTGACCCCAGGGGCATTATTTGAACAATCTTTGTAGAGGACCACTATACAATGTTATATACAAACTAGGAAACCTCTAGGCCTTGCTGTTTCAGAGGAGAAGATTTATAAAGTCATTTTGCTATATAAGTCTATATCAACCATGTGACCCCCGGGGCGTGGTCAGTTTTGACCCCAGGGGCATCATTTGAACAATCTTTGTAGAGGACCACTAGAGGTTGTCACATATCAAATATGAAAGCACTGAGTTTTCACTTTTTAAATCTATTTTTAGCTCTGGTAACCTAAATATGCAGCGGACCGGAAAGATTTGAAAAACTTTGAAAGAAGTCCACCCAAGGATCATTCCTGTGAAGTTTGGTGAAAATCTGCCAAGCGGTTTAGGAGGAGATGTTGTTTAAATGAAAAGTTGACGACGCACGCACACACGCACGCACACACACACGCACGACGGACGATCACAAAAGCTCACCATGAGCACTTTGTGCTCAGGTGAGCTAAAAAGTGAGCAAATTACGTTTGCTGTTTGCGGTCGCGAAAATACACTAGTTTATACATGTATAGTATAGACTAAACATACATGATCGAAGTTACGGTCCGGCAAATTTTATTTCGTTCCGGCAAGTTTTGACAGGTTGTCGGACCGAATGTCTGACACTTGTTTGAGCTTTCTGGAAGTCTGAAGGAGATTTTAAAAATCATTTTGCTATTCAGGTCTTTATAAACCATGTGACCCCTGGGATGTGACCAGTTTTGACCCCAGGGGCATTATTTGAACAATTTTTGTAAAGGACCACTATACAGTGTTACATACTAAATATGAAACCTCTAGGCCTTGCGGTTTCAGAGAAGATTTTTATATTCATTTTGCTATTCAAGTCTACATAAACCATGTGACCCCTGGGATGTGGCCAGTTATGACCCCAGGGGTATCATTTCAACAATTTTTGTAGGGGACCACTATACAATGTTACATACCAAATATGAAACCTCTCGGCCTTGTGGTTTCAGAGAAGATTTTTAAAGTCAATTTTGCTATACATTGTATATAAACCATGTGACCCCCAGGTCGTGGCCAGTTCTGACCTCATGGGCATCATTTGAACAATCTTTGTAGAGGACCACTATAGGATGTTACATACCAAACATGAAACCTCTAGCCTTGTGGTTTCAGAGAATAAGATTTTTAAAGTCATTTTGCTATATATTCTATATAAACCATGTGACCCCTATGGCGTGGCCCGTTTTGACCCCAGGGAAATAATTTGAACAATCTTTGTAGAGGACCACTATAGGATGTTACATACCAGATATGAAACCTCTGGGCCCTGCGGTTTCAGAGAAGAAGATTGTTTAAGTTTACACTTTTAAAATCTATTTTTAGCTCTGGTGACCTACATATGCAGCGGACCCGAAAGATTTGAACAACTTTGAAAGAGGTTCAACCAATGATAATTCCTGTGAAGTTTGGTGAAAATCTGTCAAGCGGTTTAGGTGGGGATGTTGTTTGAATGAAAAGTTGACGACGCACGCACGCACGCACGACGGACAATGGGCGATCACAAAAGCTCACCATGAGCACTTTGTGCCGAGGTGAGCCAAAAAGGACAATATAAAAAGTATGTATAAATAATACAGAACATAATGAGAATTTTTTTGTAAAAACATAACAACAAAAATGCTTGAACAAATGCAAACAATTAATAGGGTATCAAACTCACATTTAAGTAGAGCTATTCAGTTTGGGTGCAAACTATATGTTTAAAAAAATCTAAATCCCTAAACGCATTTTAAATTAGATCTATATATACATTATATAATTAAACATTATTAAATGTCATTATTAATATCTTTTTCCGACTTTTTAATAATCAGGCATACATGAAGTCCTGTACGTTCTTAGACATGCTCCCTTTAAAAACATAAGGTGATCTGCAGACGACATATGGGTCCACATCATAGGTGTCCATCTACCCTCCGTTGACTATATTCTGTTTTCACAAGTTGCGCACTCTAGCACCCAAGGTGTTAAATGGTGTGTCAAAAAAGCAAACTGTCAAAAAAAAGATCACCGTGGCAAAGGATATATATTTTTTTCATTTCTTAAGATATTTTTTATTTTTATTTTGATATTCGAATAACTACATTTTATTTGTATATTCAGTTAGGTATTCGAATAATCGAATACTCGATTATTCGTTGACCTCCCTAATTTTATTATAACATTGTGACATTTATACCAAACAAGATGTTGATATTCACTAGTTAACTGTCTTTAAAGGGAAGGATTAGTACTAGAAGAAGAAATTATTTAACGTTGACTCAATGAAATACATCAAGTTTTATTTTTGTTGCAAATCGTATTTTACTTAGTATATAAATTTTCCTTATTAGGTTGCATTGGCAACAAGTTTTTCATGTACGTGTAACAAACACATTCAGAATCAATGTGATAAAAGAAACAAACAAGTAACCTTGTCCTGCTTTGGTCACCGTACGTTTTTAGCGGTTTTTAAAAAATTGACAAGACTTGACCATGACTAATGATAGACAAAAACTTATATTGTACCACGACATCTAACTTTCGAGTAGTACTTAGGGTAGCTGATAAAATGTGAAATATATTGGGGGGTATGGGCAGTAATATTGATAATACTGCACATTAAGAAAACATTTATAGCCCACTGACTTATATAATTCTTACCATTAAGGCCATACAAATTAAACTGTACGTTTAGCGTCTTCGGGCAGGTAGGTTTTGGGATGCCTGAACGAAAAAAACAACAATTTTGACAATGTGAAAAATCGAGTTGGAAAGCAATACAAATTTGAAAAAAAGACTTTCAGGTGTTTTTATCAATATTTGTTAAAACAGTGGGCAACTAGTCAATTTACACAGTTAAAATACTGTGTTAAAGTTAGGTTCCCAATATGAAGATGATATATAACAAGTTTGCAGGTAAACATTTACTTTAGCTTGTACCACTGCCATGAATAAGTTGTGAACGAAAAATGTTTTTCTTATCGACTTATTGTTTGTTTCTTCCTGTCTGGTTGGTAGGTTTCTAAAAATCACTTGGACGCTAAACATAGAATCAAATTTGTATGGCCTAATGTTAAATCTTGAGCTAAATGGACAAATATGAAAGGTCATTTTTAAAGTAAATTTGACAATTTCTTGTAAATTACTTAAGTTTCTAAGTCTGTACATAGACCTTATTTATTTTTACACAAAATTGAAACTATATGGTCTACATAATTAAACATCAATGATCATCAAGTATACTGAATATTTTAATATAAATTAGTTTCTAAAAATAAATATGTACAATGTTAAAAACTAATAATAAAAAGGGTCAGTTTTCAAAGGAAATTCAGCATACTAAACTAAAACTGTACATTTACATACATGAAGCATATTCTCTTACACAACATTTATTATCATCTAAAATAATTCTTACATGATATTAGCTAATTATGTATAGACAAAGAACACAATTACTGTTCATAAACGACCCAATAAACAAAGCAAACAGTAGTCCCGACTCTGAGGGGAGCATAGTAAAATGTAGTTCTTATATCAATTGCAAAAAAATTTGTCAAATCATGTTAGAATCTAAATAATTTTTACATAAACATAGTTTATTGCCCCATAAACAACTCTTTGTCGTTCTGATGCGTGGCTATTCAACCACTCAGGCGTTTAATTCCTATGCATCAGAACTCCAAATCCTTGTTTATTGGTTCATAAACAACGATAAATCGAAAATTATTTCTAAATTATAATATAACTTGTTTCTAAAAATAAATCTGTAAGATTGTAGAAAATAAAAATAAAAAGGTCAATTTTCAAAGGAAATTCAGCATACTATACTAAAACTGTACATTTACATACATGTAGCTTATCGTCTTTAACAGCATTCATTGTCGTCTAAAATGAAATCAAGCACCTTTCAGAATCTCAAGGCTTCCCACTTACAAGTATAAGGAACTGTAACTGTCTCCTCATCTTCTCTATCGTCGCTACTCTCCTCACTGAATGAAGTGTCCGGTTTCGAAGACTTTGAATCCTTATAAGTTAGACTGACTTTGTTATCTACTGATGCACTCCGTTTCGAAGACTTTGAATCCTCATCAGTTAGACTGACTTTGTTATCTACTGGTGCAGTCCGTTTCGAAGACTTTGAATCCTCATAAGTTAGACTGACTTTGTTATCTACTGATGCACTCCGTTTCGAAGACTCTGAATCCTCATCAGAAAGACTCACTTTGTTATCTACTGGTTCACTCCGTTTCGAAGACTTTGCATCCTCATCAGTTAGACTGACTTTGTTATCTACTGGTTCACTCCGTTTCGAAGACTTTGAATCCTCATCAGAAAGACTCACTTTGTTATCTACTGGGTCACTCCGTTTCGAAGACTTTGAATCCTCATCAGAATGACTCACTTTGTTGTCTAGTGGAGCTCTTTCTTCATCACTTATTGTATCTTTTTCAGGAACACTGGCTTCATTATTGGGAGTATCTGTTGGCGCACAATCTTCATCATTTATAGACTCCTCTTCAGAAAGATTGATTTCATTATCCCTAGCACTTTTTGGCGCACTAACTTCATCACTTTTATCATCTTCTTCAGAAACACTCATTTGATCATCCTGCATATCGACTGCTAATCCTTTTTTGTCACTTTTTGTGTCCTCTTCCAACGGACTTACTTCATTATCTTCATTATCTATTGATGCACTATCCTCATCTCTTACAGAATCTTCTTCAGAATGACTCACATCGTCATCCTCTGTATCAACTCCTGAACTTTCTTCATCTCTTACCGTGTCTTCTTCAGAGAGACTGACTTTATCGTCCCAGGTATCTACTGGTGCACTATCATCATTTGCTGAAGTAGCCACTCGCAAATGCCGGGCCCCCCTTACACCTGCATTTCGTAACAAATCAAACACAGACGCTTCTTTCTGACCATCGTGGACAGTTCTAATATGCCTCCTTAACGATGATTGTTCCTTGTACGACTTCTCACAAAACTGACAATGTACTTCAGATTTGTTCTTGTGAACAGTTCGAATATGCCTCCTTAAAGACGATTGTGCCTTGTATGACATCCCGCAAAGCTTACACTGTCCTACAGTTCCAACAGTGTGAACGCTTGCCACATGCTCATTCAAATGGGTCTTCTGTTGAAAATAAAAACCATGTGCTCACTGAATTATGGGGGAAATTAGGGGTGAATTTGTTATGTGAAGTTATGTGAAGTGTAAACAAACTTTGATAAGTAAGCCTGCCTTTTCAATATTTGCTTATATTTAGAATAAACTTCAATGTATGTTTTTAATGTATGAAAAACATCTATATATGTGTATGATTTGGCTTTGTGTACAAAATTCTAATACTTTTCACTCTATTTGCTAATTTGTATGCATTTTATTTGCAATTTTATGATGACTCTGAAGAGGTGTGTGCATTTCGAGTATCCACTTTCTGGTAATGAGTAAACAAACCTATTTTAGCATTGAAGATACTGAAATCCAGATGAGCATAAAATGTGTGTGTTTTGTAGTTATGTTGAAACGGTAAAAACATTCATAAAACCATCACTTTTTGTATAGAAGATGATCAAATACTGTCACAAACTGTATCTTGAACATGGTATTTCCGATTTAAAAATACCGCGGCTTGCCCCAATACCTGATTCAAGTGTTTGCATGAGCGACTCGACACAAGATTATCCTAAATATAAATGGCGCTATTTTTAAATTACTTGATGGGTTATAGCGGACGCTATAGATTTCAGAACGATAAAAAAGATGAAAACTATATAAAATCCTTGTCTTTCAGGTAAATAAAAAACATGTGTCAAATTTGTTTAAGTTCTATATGATTATGTAAAAAAATAGTGTATTTGTGACAATTTTCTTTCGTTTTTACGATGGGACCATCTGAAGTTCAGTCCCTTGAAGGACCAATTAAAGGGATATTACATGGAAAATTCCCACACTTTTTCAACCTGGAATGGTAATGCCCCTAAAAAATAGCACAGTATGCATACCAAGTTCGCATTAAGAGACAATTAAAGGGACATTACTTTGACATATAGCTACACTATACAAACCAATATAATAATACCTAACAATTAAAGGACATTATGTGGACAAATCTTTTTCTACACTTCTATGATTTAGAGGGTTAATGTCCCTATAGTGTATACAGTCAGGGGTCGAATTTGGACTTGCAAGTTGCATACTTGCAACAAGAGCTGGCTCAGGACAGCGCACTCGACTATTTAACCGCTTTGTCCGAGTTATGGGCCTTTATCACTTCAAACAAGACACGAGGAAATTCCATGAAAAACAATTTTTTCGAATGAAATGCATAAGTCAGCACAAAAATAAAATTTTTAGTAATGTTGACCTTGATCCCACCAACCCCATACGCAATCCCAAGCGAGGTCTTTATATAAGGTATCTACATATTAAGTTTCATTAAAATATCTCAATGCCTTCTCAAGCTATTGAGCGGAAACTGTCTATTTTTAGAAATGGTGACCTTGACCCCACCCATGCCATATGCAATCCCAATCGAGGTCTTGATATAAGGTATCTATGTATGAAGTTTTATTAAAATATCCCAATGTGTTCTCAAGTTATTGAGGGGAAACCATTTTTCTATTTTTTAGTAACAGTAACGTTAACCCCACCAAATCCATAGTAATCCCAAGCTAGGTTTTGATACAAGGCCGCTATGTATGAAGTATTATTAAAATATCTCAACTCTTTCTCAAATTAATGAGCGGAAACCTTTTTTCTATTTTCAGTAACAGTGACCTTGTCCCCACCCATATGCAATCCTAAGCGAGGTCTCGATATATGGTATCTATGTATGAAGTTATTGAAATATCCCAATGTGTTCTCAAGTTATTGAGGGGAAACCATTTTTATATTTTTAGTAACAGTGACCTTGACCCCACCCTTCCCCATAAGTAATCCCAAGCGAGGTTTCACTATTATGTATCTATGTTAAAATTTTATAAAAATATCTCAATGCTTTCTCAAGTTAATGAGCGCAAACCTTTTTTGTATTTTTAGTTACAGTGACCTCGACATTGAACCCAACTATATGTAATCCCAAGATAGGTCTCGATATAAGGTATCTATGTATAAAGAATCATTCAAATATCTCAATGCGTTCTCAAGTTATTGAGCGGAAAGTGTTTTTATATTTTTGGTGACAAAACCCACCCCATATGCAATCCCATGCAATCCCAATCTATTTATAGCAACAGTGACCTTGACCCCACCCATATGCAATCCTAAGCGAGGTCTCATAAGGTATTTAACTTTTATTAAAATATCTCGATATGTTCTCAAGTTACTGAGCGGAAACCCCGAAGACTTGTGTGAATTTTCATTGAATATCTGTAGTAGATATAGGGATATGAATTTTTTGCATGCAAACTTTAACCTATATTTTCAAAGTACAAAAAGGGGCATAATAATTTATAATACTGCCAAATTGCAGGTCAGTGTTACGGGCCTTAATCAGCGACCTTACATAATGACCCCGATGACATAGGCGAAGTTTCAACTGAATATCTGTAATTGTTACAACGATACATACGCAAACACTAACAAGAGCATTACGGCGACGCCCACGCAGACGAATGGGTGAGTAGAATAGCTTGTGCTATTCGGTGAATAGTCAAACTAAAAAGGGGCATAAATCAGCTTCAACAATAATAAGTAATTAAAGGGACATTACACGGATGAATCTCTTGCCACACGTCTCACACATGAACTTGTATGAACTGTTGTGATGTTCTGCAAAGTGCTGCAACATCTGGGGGCGAGATGGGAACTCCTCACTGCACTCAGAGCAGGTCAGTCTGAAAATAATAAGCAATTTTTGTTAGACTACTTGGAATTTAAACAGGTACCGCATTTTAGTTTGTGGCTGAACAGCGTTTGCACATTTGTATTTTATTTTTGTACGAAAGGAATTTTTTTTTTCAGAACTAATATTAAAATACTAATAAATATGCACCGTTCTATTGTAAATAGGCGTGCAAAAATATTGTTATATGCTATTTATTAGACAAGATATTATAATTAGACAACATATTATAATGGTTAATATATTATGCACATTATATCACTTGAACACTATTTAAACAGTTAACTTTGCATTTCAAAATCAACTACCTGTAAATCACAACCAGGGGAAGTGTTATCCAATACTTATTAAATACTAAAACTCCGCGAGTCGGATGTGTCGCCTGACGGGGCATAACTCAAGTACGATAAGAGCGATTATCCCGAAACTAACCTTCTCAAGTTATTGTCTGCATAAGCCTTATTTGAACTTTTTTTTTCAAAAAAGAGGCATAGCTTAAGTACAATAAGAGCAATTATGCCGAAAATCGAACTTAACCTTCCATTATTGCCTACTCACACTTCCCTAAAGTTTCATAATGATTTCACAAAAACTTCTTAAGTTATTGTCTGCACAAGCCTATTTTGAACTATGTTTAAACAAGGATATCAGTAAAACTGATGGATGCTCCACAGTGTGCTTTCTTAAGCAATATAAATGCAGTGTGAGGGGCAAAGATATTAAAATGACTAAAAATCAACAGGAATGCATTCTGTATACTATATTTCAGAAAAGTCCCAAAACTCCAAGAAAAATCATTGAAGTGGAACATCCCGCTAATATGCACCTCTTGGAAATGAAGCTTCGCATGAAATTTAATTGGTATCTGGCCAGTAGTTGCTGAGAAATAGCCTGGATAAGAATTGCACACTATATACTATATTTCAGACATGTTCAAAGTCCCATAACTCTGAGAAAAATAATTGAAGCAAAACATCCTGGTAATATGCACACCTCCTGTTGGAAATAAAGCTTACCATAACAGTTTATTGAAATATGGCCAGAAGTTGCTGACAAATAGCCTGGACAAGAATTTATGCAGTATATACTAATTTCAGAAATCTTCAAAGTCCCAGAACTCTGAGAAAAATCATTGAAGCAGAACGTCTTGGTAGTATGCACACCTCCTCTTGGTAATGAAGCTTCCCATACAGTTTTCTTGCATTCCAGCCAGTAGTTGCTGAGAAATAGTCCTGACAAGAAAGTGAAGAATTGTGCACTATATAAATGATTTCAGAAATATTCAAAGTCCCATAACTCTGAGAAAAATCATTGAAGCGGAACGTCCTGCTAGTATGCACACCTCCTCTTGGTAATGAAGCTTCCTATGAAGTTTCGTTGAATTCCAGCAGTTGCTGAGAAAAAGCCTGGACAAGAAAGTCAAAAATTTTGCACTATACACTAATTTCAGAAATCTTCAAAGTCACAGAACTCTGAGAAAAATCATTAAAGCGGAACTTTCTGGTAATATGCACACCTCCTCTTGGTAATGAAGCTACCCATAAAGTTTTGTGGAATTCCGGCCAGTAGTTGCTGAAAAATAGCCCGGACAAGAAAGTCAAGAATTGTTCACAATATACATATTTCAGAAATCTTCAAAGTCCCAGAACTCTGAGAAAAATCAATGAAGTGGAACGTCCTGGTAGTATGCACACCTCCTCTTGGTAATAAAGCTTCTCATAATGTTTTGTTGAATTCTGGCTATTAGTTGCTGAGAAATTATGCGTACTAAACTTCCCTAAAGTTTCATAATAATTGCACAAAAAAGGCTCAATACAAGTTATTGGCGACTCAAACTGAACGGGATGCTGCCGCCAACAACAACGCCGCCGAATCCACAATAAGTAACCCCTATATGTCGCCTTTTCAGGCGACACAAACATGATTTTGTAGTTTGTTCTGCAAGGATCTTGGTTAAAAATTACATGTTACATTTCTTTGGTTATTATTTATAATTACCTAACTATGTTAATGCTTCAGCTACATTTTTGTCTGTTTTTCATGAATTGTTTTTTAATTGAGGTGTGAAACATTTTCAACTGCTGCACGCTCTACTAAACTGTTTCTTGAGCAGGAATTTACTAACTGACTACAACTCATGTAAAATTCCTTGCACCTTTTATTCAACTTCACCATGGACATCGAAACATGACTCTTATTGTTTTCATCCAGCGTTTCCGTGCACACGACTTTGTGGGATTCCTTCTCGTGCCTCCTGAGTCCCCGTGCAGACTTGTAGGCGTGGTTACACAGATTGCACTCGAAGTCCTTTGTGGTCGCGTGCACCGTGCTGACGTGCTCCTGCATGTGACTCCTCTGGAGGAAAAAATAGTCCACATATTGCAGCGACTGGGAAACCCATGCGAAATGCGATATTTGAGCATAAAATTGAGAAAAATCGCATAGAAATGTTTGCAGATGTTATTTTACGTCGCACCGACATTTTTGGGTATGAATCGGAAAACGCAGCCGTACAAAACACCATGTTCGGTATGGTTTGCAGTTTTGTCATATGTGGAGAGATATTATCCATAAAATTAATGCGGCAGCCTGAAAATCAATATCAACAGACGCTCATTACTTCTTAAAGTATTTTCTGGATTAAAACAGACGTTCATAAAATGTAATTGCTGTAAATCCCATAAAAATAAGAGTAAATCCCATAGATTTTTGACAAAGCCCATATATTTGTGTGGAGATGAGAAATTATCTCATATGAAAAAATCCTATCCCAGTGATTGCACCATAGTGCAATTACTTATTATGTGCTGTGCAAAGTGTAAGCACTTACCAACTTCTTGCACTAAGGTGATGGCATTTTTGTATAGCTCAGACACTTTAACCTGACAGTGACCTTAATGCTATGCTCACAAGTGTCAGGTTAATTTGTCCTTCCACAAACTGTCAGTTACCTAACTATACATGATTCAGATAAAACTTTGAACAACTACAGCTACCACTAAAGGTGAGTCATACCCTCACGTATCACTTTGGCACAGATGAAGAGGATTGCACTTCTTGTGCTTTGTACAATGTTTTGCCAATCTCATTAAAATCACATCCTAAAATGCACTATGCTTTAGGATCTGAGGACGACTTATAGAAGGTTATTTTCTGGTGGCCTTTCAGCCAACCAATCAGAGTCTTGCTTTCACGGTCTAGAAAGTGAAAGTGAATTTACATTTAGTTTCAGAAAATTATTGTTTTCGCTGGGATCCCAGCGTGTGACTATTATACATATAGAATTTTACGACATTTAAGACAAATCTTTGTCTATTCATAAAAACACAGTGATAATTTTCACAAGTTCATTCTTTTCATGAAAAATGGTACTTCTAACAGTAATATCATTTGTCTTAAACTGGAGAAGTCATTTAGAGGGTTGTCTATGAAACATGCTTTACAGTTTTGAAGTTTGAAATATATAATAAATTCAAAAATGTACACACCAAAAATCACTTGGTAAGTTTCTGACCGCTAATAAGTAAATTCGCACATAAGTAAATTCGCACAGTAAAATCCTGTTGCTTTGTTTATAATTACCTGTTTTTATCAATTTGTTATACCAATGCCTTTATTCAATTCTTGATACTATTATAGGTTTATAAGACGACCCTCGAAATTGAAACACTTTATTGACCACAATGGCAGGATTTCTCCATGCAAATATCATGCATAGGAACTACATTTCTTTTACGGTCAATTAGGACACCAAATGTCTTAAACAATATGGCTGCGTCGGCAATAACTTGATACAGTTGATTTCATGCAAAGCAATCTTTTTTATTCAATAAACAACTGAGCATGTCTATTTGCTGTCGTTTAGAACGTTAATTCCGCTTTTTTTAGCGTACTCAATTGCAGTATCTGCGATGTCCGCCATTATGAACGACAACCAAACTGCTTTGAAAAACAAGCAATCTCATTGGCTTAGCTATAAATAGGGAAATTCCAGGTTTTTGAGAAGAAGACGTTCAACTTGCCATCATAAAATCTTCCCGTAGGCGTGGGAAGAATGTGTACTTAAGTCAGATTGAATGTTGTGTTTTTTTGCATGACAAAATGACCATAAAAAGAAAAAAAATGGGCTTAAATGCTGAAAACAAGAGCACCCACTCGTCTGATTAACAAACTATCATCAAGAAAACTCAAAAAAGAGAAAAGTAAATCCTCCTCACCTTCACGAATTCTTTGCCACAGAATTCGCATATAAACGGCTGACTCCTGTTATGAGTTTTCATTTTATGTTTTTGGAACAAGTATTTTGAAGGTAACTGAAGGCTACACTCCACACACCAACTGAAACAACAACAACACAAACATAAGTATACTGGTAAACATTTGAGGCGTGTCATGGGAAAACCGGGCTTAAAGCACGTGCGTAAAGTGTCATCCCGGATCAGCCTGTGCAGTCATGTTTCATGGATCACATCTTACTAGACAAGTCATAAAGACATTATTTCTAGTATTTCATGCATGTTTTTTTACCTTTTGTTAAAAGAAACAACATTTCTTCCTATATAATTTTCATTCTCCTAAAAACACTGCGTTCATGCATAAAGACAGTCCTTTTTTGTGTTAAAATTTTGTTTTTGTCTACAATAATACAGTTTTGTGGTTAAATCCTTTTGAACGATGACTAATTTGTAGATTTGTACATGGGAAAGTTTGTAGCCAAACTTAAATATTCAAATATGTTGCTATTTGCTATTTTAGGTACTGGTCTTGAGAGCTACTAAAATATCAGTTAAGGAAACAAATACAATAAGTTTGAATATTTTATAACAGCAAGTTAAAAATCAAATTAACAGATTAATGAACTTCTAATCTGCCCAAGAAACAATTCATTAACACTGTTTCTTTCAACATTTCCATAAACAAAAAAATACTGCCATGCATATAACAGCCATGTACCAGTAAAACTATGTTAGTACCAATATACAACATGTATGTCCATCATATGTTTGTCCTCTTTCACTTTTCAAAGTCACGTGGCTATAGACATACATGAATACTTACTTATTCGGATGCTTCCTTCGTCGCTTCTTGGGGGACTTATTTGTTTCCGTGGAGTCATTCACGTTACCTGAACAGTGAAAATTGGAGATTTGATTTGTGTTAACAAATACATTTGCAAATTAAAACTATGTTTATCAAAACCAATACACTATATTGTAGTTACATGTATTTAAATAGCATGCTTATTAGTAGCATTAAGTTAAAAAAGTTAGAAGAAAATTTAACATATGTTATGACAAGACCAGCACCAAAAGTAGGAATATTTTTAACGTTTGTTTGTTTGTTTGTTTATTTGGATTTTTCCCCGTTTTAACAGTATTTCAGTCATATCATGGCGGTCAGTTAACCTACTCACACTTTTCCTAGGCAAGCTTTGCCGATCTAAGCGGTGTACCAGTGTCAAGTGCACATACTTAAGCCAGTAACTGACAACTGCCCTACTTGAATCAGAGTTAGGGGGAGAATGGCAAATTTCAAGACCAATCCCCACACAAGTTATGTTGCCGGGCTGGGGCTCGAACTCACAAACCCTGGATTGACAGTCCAGCGCTCTACCAACTGAGCTAGCTAGGAATATTTTCAATACAAAAGCAATTTTCCTAAGACCTTCGTAATCCAAGTTGCATAGGATTCAGAATTTACGGCAATTGTCCTCCAGAGAAACAAACATATTTGCATTGATAGGCTCGTTAATTACGTGAAGTGAAACAATGTTTGAGCTTTACTGAGCACAACTGGTATAAAACCGAAAATCGAGTTCCAAGCATGTTGAAGTTGGACAAGTTTGTGAGAAAACTATTCATATACTACCATTGCCAGCCTCTTGATTGATACACGTTTCTGCACCATCTGCCTGTGTCTTCTGTTGTGCCCTCCTGAAGGACATGATACAATACTTTATTTATTTTATGCTAAGTGGTGAAATATAAAAAAATATCAGTGAGATAAATCCTTATATCAATCACTATGCTAGACCACTTTGTAAAATGTAAACAATTTTATCCAAGGGTACAATAAAAAGAAACTGTGTTTGTTTTCGGTGTGATAAACGTTATATCATCACTGGAAAGGGATACAACTTACATATTTTCACTCGTGCAAGTGGTTGTGAAAATTGCATCCCTTTTCAGTGATGATATAACGGGTAATCACGCCGAGAACAAACAAATGTCCTCTACTTATCTAAATGTTTGGACACTCACAATATTTAGACACCATATCTTCAGTGTGGCCACTGAAAATGCGATGTTAACTTTCCAGATTTTTTCCTCACCAAAATGTTATTTTCCCTGACATTTATTTTTCAATTAACAGCACAATGAGTGCATAACTGTTAATGATCTTTCACGAACATTTACTATGTTAGTCGTAGATTTACTGACAGAGACATCATGCGCTTCAGACCCCATTTAGGGCTGACGATTCATTCTGCAAAAATGAGACACCTTACAGTTATTCCTAAACCGCATCAATCATCATATAGCACTGTCCCGTAGAAGGAGTTTGATCTGGCAGAAAACTGATGATTTTCACCAGTTAAAACACGAAGATATAGAGAATACTAGGTTAGTGTTGAATAAAGATAAGTTTATTTAGCAAGGCTTAGGAAACCTAAACCAAGATCCTTGGCAAGTGGTTCAGGTTTCCGTGAAGAGCAAATAAACTCACCTTCAATCAACACTTACCTGGTATTCTATTTATCCCATCATTTTCTGTCTTTATTTTGAAAATTACAGAAAAAAATCACCAAATAAGACAATAAACATCATATGTTGTCACGAAAATAAACAAAATGACGTCATTATACTGTGTGTGTTTGCTGTATTCAACAGGGTGGAAATACAGATAAGTTTATCCCACTAGGTGTTATTTCGTCAATGCAGGCGTGATGATGCGATAAATTTGTCTTATGCGATCTCGTGAGGGATCCATGAACCAGTTAAACTGAGTCAGAAGCAATCTGTCAATCTAATTTTTTCTTCATTCACTTTCAAAGCCACGTGTCTATAGATCTACACGTTTACTTACTTTTTGGGATGCCTTTTTCTTTGACCATTGACAGACTTGTTTGTCGCCTCCGTGGAACCACTGACGTTACCTAAAGTGAACATTTGGCGTTTTAATGAATACATCCGTTAAGTTTAACCATTTATCATGGGTAATGTACTTTTTTATTAATTGCATACAAATTAGTTCCATTTTATTTCATTTAATTTCATGATAATTTGCATAAAATGTATTGAGAGGGCAAGTATTAAATGGAGGAATGTTTCAACACAGTTTCTAAGACGTCTGTAATATCATTTAGATAGGATTTTACAATTGAGGTAATTGTTATAATTAAACATGAAAGTAGCCGACTAAAACTAATTTAAAGAAGAATGATACTAAAGCTAAGGCTATGTGGCAAGTAGAGAAACTTTTTATCACATGTCATGTGGGTTCTGCCGATGCTTAATCATATAGCTCAGACACCTGACACTCATGACCTCTGTGATATCTCCGACAAATTGACCTGACACTCATGACCTCTGTGATATCTCCGACAAATTGACCTGACACTCATGACCTCTGTGATATCTCAGACACATTGACCTTATACTCATGACCTTTATGAAAGCTCAAACACATTGACCTTATACTCATGACCTCTGTGAAAAAGCTCAAACATATTGACCTTATACTCATGACCTCTGTGAAAGCTCAAACACATTGACCTTGTACTGATGACCTCTATGATAGCTCAAACACATTGACCTTATACTGATGACCTCTGTGATAGCTCAAATGCTTGGACCTGACAATCATGACCTCTGTGAAAGCTCAAACGCTTGGACCTGACAATCGTGACCTCTGTGAAAGCTCAAACACATTGACCTTATACTCATGACCTTTGTGATAGCTCAAACACATTAACCTTATACTCATGACCTCTGTGAAAGCTCAAACACATTGACCTTATACTCATGACCTCTGTGAAAGCTCAAAAACATGGACCTAATACTCATGACCTTTGTGAAAGCTCAGACACATTGACCTTATACTCATGACCTCTGCAAAAGCTCAAACACATTCATCTTATACTCATGACCTCTGTGAAAGCCAAAACACATTGACCCTATACTCATGACTTCTGTGAAAGCTCAAACACATTGACCTTATACTCATGACCACTGTGATAGCTCAAACGCTTGGACCTGAAAATCATGACATCTGTGAAAGCTCAAACCCATCGACCTTATACTCATGACCTTTGTGAAAGCTGAAACACATTCACCTGATACTCATGACCTCTGTGAAAGCTCAAACCCATTGACCTTATACTCATGACCTTTGTGAAAGCTCAGACACATTGACCTTATACTCATGACCTCTGCAAAAGCTCAAACACATTCATCTTATACTCATGACCTCTGTGAAAGCTAAAACACATTGACCTGCACTCATGACCTCTGTGAAAGCTCAAACACATTGGCCTGACACACATGACCTTTGTGATAGCTCAAACACATTAACCTGAAACTCATGACCTCTGTGATAGCTCAAACGCTTGGACCTGACAATCATTACCTCTGTGAAAGCTCAAACACATTGACCTTATACTCATGACCTTTGTGATAGCTCAAACACATTAACCTTGTACTCATAACCTCTGTGAAAGCTCAAACACATTGACCTTATACTCATTACCTCTGTGAAAGCTCAAACACATTGACCTTATACTGATGACCTCTGTGAAAGCTCAAACACATTGACCTTATTCTAATGACCTCTGTGATAGCTCAAATACATTGGCCTTATACTAATGACCTCTGTGAAAGCTCAAACACATTGACCTTATATTAATGACCTTTGTGATAGCTCAAACACATTGACCTTATACTCAAGACCTTTGTGATAGCTCAAACACATTAACCTTATACTCATGAACTTTGCGATAGCTTGAACACATTAACCTTATACTCATGACCTTTGTGATAGCTCAAACACATTAACCTTTCTGCATGAATATATTACAAATCCGTTACGAGGAATATATTAGTTTTCATACTGAAATCAAGTTAAAACGATGAAAGAATAGCCCACGTCAACAAACAGTCACTGTTTTATTAAACTTGTGAAACAGTCATGTGTACGAACAAAACTGAGTATAAATATAGGAAACCAGTTGAGCATGTAATTTATGCAAATAGAGTTTAAAAGTGTCAGGTTAATGTGTCCGAGCTATAGCATAGTTTCACACTTCAATTATTTCCTATATTTGTACACATGTTTTTATTCATAACCATGTTTAGGCCAACATCTTTATCTTTTACTTACGGGAATCCCTACTTAATTGTCAACAAAAGCAAATAAAAATAAAAGGAACCATTGTGAGTTTTATTTATAATTTTCCCGCCAACTTGGTATTTTATTCATAGCACATGTACTAGTGACAAGGACATATACATGTTTGCAAAAGTATGAAGTAATAATTGTAACTGTTCAAATACTTATTTAAAGAGTTTCAAACTAATTAATTAACTTTTAAACTAGCATGTCTTTAAAGAGCTTGTTTTTAACCTTGACTGTTAAAAATGTCTTTAGTTTGAAAATAAAAAAATGCTCCTCTTAAATTATAATGTATACTTTTTGTCGATTGCTGTAAAAAAGTGGTTTTATTTTAATTTGCATTTCTCCCCTCGACTCAATTAACATAAAAAAGTTCCCGTAAAACAAAACATAAAAATGTTGGCCTTACAATGTTTATTGATACAGTAACTTTTTATTCTGTTGAATACTCTTCCATGTACATCTGAACACAGGGGATAACAGTAGGGACACAAAAAGGTTCATTGTAATTGAACTGTAATATATGTGTGCATAAAGTTAAGAGTCAGATTTATTTTTTCGGAGCTAATTTATTTTTTCGGAGCTATACAAGAATAAAAATTGGGGTCACAAGAATCAGTACTGAGTCTGACATGTTGAAGTAGTCAGGAATGTGTCTGAGTCAAACTTGGGTACTTGTATTAAAAATAAGTGCACATTTATGCCTCTGAGCATAAATATTTTATTAACTAAGCTTAAGGCCATACAAATTTGATTGTATATTTTATTAACTAAGCTGAAGGCCACACAAATTTGATTGTATGTTTAGCGTCTTCGAGCAGGTAAGTTTTGGGTGCCTGCAGGAAAAAAACCAACAATTTTGACAATGTGAAAAATCTAGTTGGAAAGCATATACAAATTTGAAAAAAAAGAAAGACTTTCAGGTGTTTTTATCAATATTTGTAACAAGAAGGCCATGATGGCCCAAAGCGCTCACCTGTGAACTGTTACGGATGAAGACCATACTGTTGTGACAGGTTTGAAAATTAAGGTATCTGAACAAATACACAAAGGGGGATAGGATCAATTTGATTTAAAACATGGGATAGTGCAATGGGCAAAGTACGAGTTGGGTAGTGGATGTGCGGTTTTTTTGCTAATGGTTCTCAAATCACTTTTCTCAATATTCTTACCTGACCCTTTTTCATTAAATCAGTGACAATTCTGGATAATGCAGAAACGGTAGATTTTGATGTCTTTTTCGCAGACAGTTTTGGAGAACTAGCTGCAATGCAATAACATAGATGGCTGTGCTATAAGGTAAAGTTTTGCTTTTTATTTGATAATTTTCAGTCCAATTATGTTAAATGATGTTAATGCATGCTCTGAAGATCTCAATGTTGCATGTACAAATAACTGCATGCAAGTCTTGCAACTGTTGGAAATCAAATTTTATCAATCAATTTTTATGGTCATACACAAACTCTATAAGTTTGGTCAACATTGAATAAAAAATCGTGTGTGCAAGCCAATCATTGATAACTTGTTGATGTTTTTTCCAAACACAAGAGGCAATAACTCTGGTGTTTCTGGCCCGATCATGCTTTTATTCAACTTCACCTGTAGTCTTAAGTTCATAGACAAACTGTACAAGATTGGTGAAAATTGGATGAAAAATGAAGTCTCTATCCTGAATAATGTCCATTTTTGCATATTTTTGTCACAAACAAAGGGCAATAACTCTGATGTTTCTAGTCTGATCTTGCTTATATTCAAATTCATCTTTAATCTTATGGTCATAGACAAACTGTGCAAGATTGGTGAAGATTTCATGAAAAATGAAGTATCTATCCTGAATAATGTCAATTTTTGCATATTTTGTTCAAAAACAAAGGGCAATAACTCTGGTGTTTCTGGTCTGATCTTGCTTATATTCGACTTCAACTGTAACATCATGGTAATAGACCAACTGTGCGAGATTGGTGAAGATTGGATGAACAAGAGCTGTCTGAGGACAGCGCGCTCGACTATTCAAAGTATTTCAGTTGGTACATATTTTGGATGGCGATAGGGGCATATAAATTTGTTAAAATAAAATATTTTTAAGATAAGCCTTGTATAGTTTATACATTTTTGGAACAAAAACTTTAATCACAGTCTATGTAAAAGTGGGCCTACTCTGTCAAAATACAAAACAGAGTTATGGGTAATGTTGCCCCTCATACTAGAATTGATGACAAAGGTTAGTTCCAAGTTTCAAGTGAATAACTTATGTAGTTTTGAACGTCCCAAACTTTTGAATATAAACTTTAAACAGAAAATCTAAGTGAAAAGGGGGCATAACTCTGTCAAAATACAAAATAGAGTTAGGGGTAATGTTGCCCCTGGTACTAGAGTTGATGATAAAGGTTAGTTCCAAGTTTCAAGTGACCTTCTATTTAAAATAAAATATACTGATACTGACAAATGCACTTTCTGTAAAAATTGTACAGAAACCATAGTTCATATTTTCTGGGATTGTCCAATTATCCACAAATTCATTATGGATCTTTTTAACTGTATACCAAATTCCAAGGATCTTCTTAACCGTGAACGTTTTATTCTTGGTTACAAGAAGAAATCAGATAACATTCTGAATATGGTTTGCCTTATTACAAAAATGTTCATCTATAGTTGTAAAATGAAATTAAAAGCACCATCCGTCTCTTTTGCTAAACAATACTTTAAAAACGAATACAAGGTTTTGCAGGAATTAAAATGCTATCGGAACGAACAAGAGGTCGACAAATGGAACATGTTTTTGCCAATCTTTACATAAGCAATAACCCAAATAAACAAATGTGAATGAATATTATCTTTACCCACAAACCTATCTCATTGTTTCTTTTTGTTGTTCGTTGTTGCAAATGCTTGTTATTAATATACCCAAAATAGAAATGATGTCAAATGATGCTTTAGGAATACGTTATTTATGAATCTTTTTGTGCAAATGTCATCATTGTTGCTTACTTTCATTGCAAAATACGATTATTGTAAGGTGCGGAGGAGGATGCCCTCGACCTTCACATGCACCTATAGACGAGGGAAATAAAGTTTATTACAATGGTAAAAAAAAAATCAAAAAATTCTTAAACCTTTACAAAAAAAAAAAAAAAAAAAAAAAGTTTCAAGTGATTAACTTATGCAGTTTGAAGTTACAAAACGTTTGAATATAAACTTTAACAAGAAAATCTATGAGAAAAAGGGACATAACTCTATCAAAATACAAAATAAAGTTATGGGGAATGTTCACCATGATACTGGAGTTGATGACAAAGGTATTTTCCAAGTTTCAAGTGAATAGCTTTTGTAGTATTGAAGTTACAAAACTTAAAGAATATTAACTTTAACCAGAAAATCTATGTGAAAAAGGGACATAACTCTGTCAAATAAAAAACAGAGTTATGGGGAATGTTGCCCCTGACACTGGAGTTGATGAAAAAGGTTAGTTCCAAGTTTCAAGTGAATAACTTACGTAGTTTTGAAGTTACACAACTTTTGAATATAAACTTTAAACAGAAAATCTAAGTGAAAAAGGGGCATAACTCTGTCAAAATACAAAACGGAGTTATACGGAATGTTGCCCCTGATACTGGAGTTAATGACAAAGGTTAGTTACAAGTTTCAAATGAATAACTTATCTAGTTTTGAAGTTACAAAACTTTTGAATATAAGCTTTAACCAGAAAATTTAAGTGAAGAAAGGGCATAACTCTGTCAAAATACAAAACAGAGTTATGGGGAATGTTGCCCCTGACACTGGAGTTGATGACAAAGGTATACTCCAAGTTTCAAGTGAATAACTTATGTAGTTTTGTTACAAGACTTTTGAATAAAACATTTAACCAAAATGTGGACGCGGACCTCGACGCCGGGGGTAGGAGGAAAGCTCACCTATTCTTCAAATAGTCTAGCTAAAAATGAAGTCTCTATCCTGAAATGTCAATTTTTGTATATTTTTCGATCTGGCCCATTTTTGGCGTATGCTGAGATTGGATGGTCATACACAAACTGTGAAAGTTTGGTTAAGATTGGATGGAAAATTAAGTCTATGTTGGAAAAGACCATTTTTGCACTTTTTTTTGCACGAAAAAGGGGCAATTACTCTGGTGTTTATGATTCGCTTGGGCCTATTATCGAACTCGTCCAAGATTTTATGGTGATACACAAACTGTGCAATTTTGGTCAAGATTGAATAGAAAATGTAGTCTTTATCCCGATAACGGTCCAAATTGTTGATGGCACATTGACGACGGACGACGCCGGAGAGGTCCCCTATACCAATAGCTCACCGAGCACTTTGTGTTCAGGTGAGCTAAAAACAGTGTGTAACTAGTCAATTTACACATATAAAATACTGTATTAAAGTTAGGTTCCCAATATAAAGAATATATATAACAAGTTTATATAAAGTTTTTAAACTTGTTATATATAACAAGTTTGCAAGTAAACATTTGTTTTAGCTTGTACCACTGCCATGGATAAGTTGTGAAAGAAAACTGTTTTTTTTATCGACTCATTGTTTGTTTCTTCCTGCCTGGTTGGTAGGTTTCAAAAAATCATGGGGACGCTAAACAAATAATCAAATTTGTATGGCCTAATTGAACAACAGCTTTCTAAGAATGTTAAAAATATATCAAGCCTGAAGGCCTTGTTTTTTTATTTTCCTTTTTATTTTAAGATTTAAGCATCTACCACTTACACATAAAGCATTACTATTTATTGACACTTGCATATAGAAGTTAAATACAATAATGAAAAAGAAAATTATAAATTGACTCTACCATTTTGCACCTCCTCATCGTCACAAGTTTCACTGATTTTTTCCAACAGTTTATTCCATTCCCACCTGAAGAATTTAATACAATATTATTATTTATATAAATGTTTGGACACAGCTCGCAATATTCCAACAGAATATTGTTTTGTTCAAATACTGGGCTGTTACTTATAAAAAATCCTAGTCTAAATTTAAAACAAAAATCTTAAAATTCTGAAATGTTATATTAAATTTTGGAGTTTCTGACAATGAAATGCATTGTTTAATGATTTTGACACAAAAAGTGCCATATTTAATATATGCACATATTCAAATGCACAGCATTTCAAACACAAATGAGTTCTAATTTTGGACCTCCTTTCAACTGAAGTTCAGAATAGCTTAAGAATCTTTATAAATACAGGCTCTGGTCATTTATTTGATTCATCTCAATTTTGGACTTTTGAATCTTACTAAATGTATTTTCAATAAATTCTGACAAACAAGAGGGCCAAAGTGGCCCTAGGTCGCTCACTTGAGCCTAAGCACTGTCACAGTGTCACACACCCAATATCTAACCTTAAACAAATCAAATTAACAGAAAACTTTATCAAAGTCAACATGATTAGTACTACAGAGGAATAAGTGTTGCTAGCAGAAGATAATTTGCACATACTTTGAATTCTTAAATAATGATAATAATGACCACATTGTAGCAGCAGCTCTTGTTAAGAGGGTGTGTCCATGTTCAGCAAATATTATAAAACAAGAGCTGTTTGTAAAACAGTTATGCCCCCCCCCCCCCCCCCATAGGTAAAAATAGCTAAAAAGGCTAATTTAAAATAATCATGGGCCATAACTCGAAAATTCCCGAGGCCATTTGGTAAACCTGGCTAAGATATTATGCCCACAAACACGTTCATGAAGTTTGGTGAAGATTGGATGAACAATGTTGGACTAAGAGAGCAGAAACCGCTATAAGAGGGCCATGATGGCCCAAATCGCTAACCTGGGAACTGGTACAGATAAAGACCATACTGTTGTGAAAGGTTTGAAAATTAAGGTATCCTGAACAAAATGCCCAGAGGGATAGGATCGATTTGATTTAAAACATCAGTTAGTGCAATGCGCTTACTAAACTAAGAGTTGGGTAGTGAATGTGCGGTGTTTTTGCTAATGGTTCTCAAATCATTTTTCTAGATATTCTTACCTGACCCTTTTTCATTAAGTCAGTGACAATTATAGAAAATTGCAGAAACAGTAGATTTTGATGTCTTTTTCACAGACAGTTTTGGAGAACTAGTTGCAATGCGATAATTGCATTGGCTATGCTATAAGGTCCCGTTTTGCTTTTTCTTTGATAATTTTCTGTCCAATTATGATAAATGATGTTAATGCAGGCTCTGAAGCCATCCGTGTTGCATGTACAATTAACTGCATGAAAGGCTTGCAACTGTTTGAAATCAAATTTGATCAATAAATTTTTATGGTAATACGCAAACTGTGTACGTTTGGTCAACATTGAATCAAAAATCGTGTGTGCAAGCCAATCATCGATAACTTATTGATGTTTTTTCCACAAACAAGGGGCAATAACTCCGGCAAGCCAATCATCGATAACTTGTTGATGTTTTTTCAACACACAAGGGGCAATAACTCTGGTGTCTCTGGCCCGATCATGCTTATATTTGACTTCACCAATAATCTTACGTTCATAGACAAACTGTGCACGATTGGTGAAGTCTTTGGATAAAAAAATGAAGTTTCTATGCTGAATAATGACCATTTTTGTATATTTTTTTCACAAACAAAGTGCAATATATATGGTGTTTCTGGCCCGATTTTGCTTATATTAGACTTCACCTTTAATCTTAATATGGCCATAGACAAACTATGCAAAACTGGTGATGATTGGATGAAAAATGAAGTCTCTATCCTGAATTATGTCCATTATTTGAACTTTTTTTCACAAACAAAGGGTAATAACTAAAGTGTTTCTGGTCCGATCTTGCTTATATTCGACTTCAAGAGTAATGTTATGGTAATAGACAAACTGTGTAAGACTGGTGAAGATTGGATGTAAAATGAAGTCTCTACCCTGAATAATGTCAATTTTTGTATTTATTTTTTTTCACAAACAAAGGACAATAAATCTGGTCTTTCTGGCCCAATTTTGCTTATATTCAACTTCACCTTTAATCTAATGGTCATAAAAATGAGCAAGATTGGTGAAGATTGGATGTAAAATGAAGTCTCTATCCTGAATAATGTCCATTTTTGCATATTTTTTTCACATGCAAAGGGCAATAAAGCTGGTGTTTCTGGCACGATTTTGCTTATATTCAACTTCACCTTTAATCTTATGGTCATAGACAAACTGTGCACGATTGGTGAAGATTGGATGAAAATGAAGTTTCTATCCTGAATATTGTCCATTTTTGGAAAAACATTTCACAAACTAAGGGCAATAACTCCAGTGTTTCTGGTCCAATCTTGCTTATATTCAACTTCAACAGCAATCTTATGGTAATAGACAAACTGTGTAAGATTGGTGAAGATCATGTGTAAAATGAAGTCTCTACCCTGAATAATGTCCCTTGTTGTATTTTTTTTTTTCACAAACAAAGGACAATAAATCTGGTCTTTTGGGCCGATTTTGTTAATATTCGACTTCACCTTAACTCTAATGGTCATAGACAAAATGAGTAAGATTGGTGAAGATTGGATGTAAAATGAAGTATCTATCCTGAAAAATGTCCATTTTAAAATATTTTTTTCACAAACAAAGGGCAATAAATCCAGTGTTTCTGGCCCGATTTTGCTTATATTTGACTTCACTTGTAATCTTATGGTCATAGACAAACTGTGCAAGATTGGTGAAGATTGGATGAAAATGAAGTCTCTATCCTGAATATTGTCCATTTTTGAAAAAAAAAAATTCACAAAGGGCATTAACTCCAGTGTTTCTGGTCCGATCTTGCTTATTTTGGACTTCAACTGTGATCTTATGGTAATAGACAAACTGTATACGATTGGTGAAGATTGGATGTAAAATGAAGTCTTTACCCCGAAGTCTTTATCCTGAGATATGATGGTCAGACATAAACTGTGAAAGTTTGGTTAAGATTGGATGGAAAATGAAGTCTAAACATTGGAAAAGGGCATTTTTGCACTTTTTTTGGCATGAAAAGGGGCAATAACTCCGGTGTTCCTGGTCCGATTGAGCAGATTATCGAACTCGTCCAAGATTTTATGGTCATACAGCGTGCAATTTTGGTCAAGACTGAATAAACAAGAGCTGTCAGAGGACAGCGCGCTCGACTATTCAAAGTATTTCAGTTGGTACATATTTTGGATAGTGAAAGGGGCATAAATTTGTTAAAATTATTGTAAAGTTTATAAATGTTTGGAACAAAAACTTTAACCACAAAGTCTATGTAAAAAGGTGGGCTAACTCTGTCAAAATACAAAACAGAGTTGATGACAAAGGTTAGTTCCAAGTTTCAAGCGAATAACTTAACGTAGTTTTGAAGTAACAAAACTTTTGAATATAAACTGTAACCAGAAAATCTATATAAAAAGGGGCATAACTCTGTCAAAAAACAAAACATAGTTATGGGTAATATTGCCCCTGGTACTAGAGTTGATGATAAAGGTTAGTTCCGAGTTTCAAGTGAATAACTTATGCAGTTTTGAAGTTACAAAACGTTTGAATATAAACTTTTAACAGAAAATCTAATGTGAAAAAGGGACATAACTCTATCAATATACAAAATAGAGTTATGGGGAATGTTCACTCTGATACTGGAATTGACGATAAAGGTATATTCCAAGTTTCAAGTGAATAGCTTTTGTAGTATTGAAGTTACAAAACTTGTGAATATTAACTATAACTGGAAAATCTATGTGAAAAAGGGGCATAACTCTGTCAAATACAAACAACAGAGTTATGGGGAATGTTGCCCTTGATACTGGAGTAGATGACAAATGTTAGTTCCAAGTTTCAAGTGAATAACTTACGTAGTTTTGAAGTTACAAAACTTTTGAATATAAACTTTAACCAGAAAATCTAAGTGAAAAAGGGGCATAACTCTGTGAAAATACAAAAGAGAATTATGGGGAATGTTGCCCCTGACACTGGAGTTGATTTTATATTGAATAACTTATGCAGTTTTGAAGTTACAAGACTTTTGAATAAAAACTTTAACCGAATTCAGACGCCGACGCGGACGCTGACGCCGGGGGTAGTAGGAAAGCTCACCTTTTCTTAGAAAAGTCCAGCTAAAAATGTAGACTTTATCGTGTTAACGGTCCAAATTGTTGATGGCACATTGACGACGGACGACGACGGAGAGGTCCCCTATACCTATCCCCTAAAAATATAAAGGTTTTAAAAGCAAATTACAGGTTTTTACAGGTTTTCCAGGAAAAATAGAGGTTTGAAAGGATTTCCCAAAAAATAAAGGTTTTAAAAGGTTTTAAAGGTTCCACTAGGAGGCCTGAGTTTCTGACCGCAGGTGACCCATAGTTTACTACAGCCTAGGATTCATAGAGGACAATATTCTGACCGAGTTTAAACCTGATCTGATGATAAATGTGGATTCGGGGGGGGGGGGGGGATATTGTTTTCTCTTGATTTAACCTTTCTTTGTTTTGGATTTTTCGCCGTATTCAACAGTATTGCAGTCATATAACGGCGGTCAGTAAACCTTCTCACACTTTTCCTGGGTAAGCTGGTTTACCAGAACTGAGTGCACATACTTATGCCAGTAACTGACAACTGCCCTACTTGAATCAGAGGTAGGGGGAGAATGGCCGTTGATATAACCTACTTACCTAGTTTTTCAACCGACCTGACCCATATTCAAACTGTATCCATATTTTATCAAGGTTAATAATCTGACAAAGTTTATACGAAAATCAGAGAAAAAACTAAAACTGCCACTGTCACTGCTCAAATAACCCCTAGCATGCCGCTTTGTCACATGGACATTGATACAATGAACACGTGGTTTTGAGGTGTAGAAATGTATTAGTTAAACTGGAAAAGAATTGACAAAGGGGAATAACTCTTTAAATGCAGTTACAGCTATAATTCTTGTGCACAGCACTCCAACTAACAAAAATCTATCCATGTATGATGTGTGAGTTCAAACTCTTCAGTATTATTTGAGAAAATGGCCAGACAAGGAAAACTGACAAAGGGGAATAACTCTGTAAATAATGCACCAAAGTTATAAATCTTGATCACTGCACTCCGCAAAACAATCATCTATCCATGTATGAAGTTTGAGTTCAATCCCTTCAGTAGGTTTTTAGAAAATGGCCGGACAAGGAAAACTGACAAAGGAGAATAACTCTGTAAATAATGCAGCTAGTTGTAATTCTTGTGCACTGCCCTCCATCTTACAAACATCTATCCATGTATGAAGTTTGAGATCAATTCCTTTGGTAGTTTTTGATAAAATGGCCAGACAAGGAAAACTGACAAAGGGGAATAACTCCATAAATAATGCAGCTAGAGTTATAACTCTTGTGCACTGCACTCCACATAAGATGGTCCTATGGCGCTCACCTGAGTATGAAGATCTGGGCCTTGCGGTTTCAGAGGAGATTTTTCAAGACATTTTGCTATTTAAGTCTATATAAACCATGTGACCCTTGAGGCGTGGCCAGTTTTGACCCCGGGGAATAATCTAAACAACCTTTGTGGAGGACCGCTAGAGGATGTCACATATCAAATATGAAATCTCTCAGCCTTGTGGTTTTCAGAGGATTTTTTTTTTAATTTTAAGTTTTTAAATCTATTATTAGCTCTGGTGACCTACATATGCGGTGGACCAAAAGGATTTGGACAATTTTGGAAGAGAGTCACCCAAGGACCATTCATGTGAAGTTTGGTAAAAATCAGCAAAGCGGTTTAGTATATGATGTTTGAATGAAAATGTTGACGCACAACAGACGACGCACAATGGACGACTGAAAAAAGGTGATCAAGTTGTGCTCAGGTGAGCTCAAAACTAGTAGTGTAATTCAGACATTCCAAAAAGTGATATTACTTAACTTTAGGTCCTATAACTGTGCAAAAAACATACGTCAGAATTCCCTTTCACAGGACAGTAAATGGATTACCTATCAATATTTTTCCCCATTGGGGATAGGCGACCAAATACAGGACTTTAGACTGCAAGTGATTCCCGACAGGCGGGAATTTGACAAGCCGAATAATTCCGGGTCCCGGGAATGAAGACTTCGTCAGATATTAGATCGCCATTCGTTAACCAAAAATTAACAAAAATATGTTTTCGCCACTAGTTTTCACAAATTGAAAGATGTTGTCGCCACTTTTCAAATACTTTCGCATTTGGCGACAATTGCGATAGGCAGCGGGAGCCCTGATGATCCCGGTAATAATGGGCTCCGCCAAGCATCTCCTACTTTTGGAATTTAGACAAAAATGCTTGGCTCTAGGGTGGGGAATTAAACCCCACCGTTTCCCGTCCTCCCACCTCCCCCCACCCCCAAGGGGAAATATTGCCAGGTGCAATACATGTTGTTGTTTTTTTAAACACGTCATTAGGTCTTGTAATTTGTTCCAGAAACTAAACATATTAAATGAACTAATTTACTTGCAGTTGTGCAAATTTTACAAGACATTTGGTAAAATTAATTTTGCACAACAACTGAATTATGATTTTGCATATTTTCGATTGATTACCTTATTTTGGTAATACTGTTATATTTCAAAAATGTTTTGATGTCATCAGTCTATATTACTTTACTAAGCTTTCATTACAGTCTTTCCTTATGTTTCCAGTTTACCTGGGTTCCAATTTTAAAGATACTGAACTCCAGATGGGCATAAAAATGTGAGTTCTTTTGTAGTCATGCCTAAATCGTAAGAGCATGTGTAACAACATCACTATTTGTACAGAAACTGTTCATTGTGTAACAACATCACTATTTGTACAGAAACTGTTCATTGTGTAACAACATCACTATTTGTACAGAAACTGTTCATTGTGTAACAACATCACTATTTGTACAGAAACTGTTCATTGTGTAACAACATCACTATTTGTACAGAAACTGTTCATTGTGTAACAACATCACTATTTGTACAGAAACTGTTCATTGTGTAACAACATCACTATTTGTACAGAAACTGTTCATGTGTAACAACATCACTATTTGTACAGAAACTGTTCATGTGTAACAACATCACTATTTGTACAGAAACTGTTCATTGTGTAACAACATCACTATTTGTACAGAAACTGTTCATTGTGTAACAACATCACTATTTGTACAGAAACTGTTCATGTGTAACAACATCAATTGTACAGAAACTGTTCATGTGTAACAACATCACTATTTGTACAGAAACTGTTCATGTGTAACAACATCACTATTTGTACAGAAACTGTTCATTGTGTAACAACATCACTATTTGTACAGAAACTGTTCATTGTGTAACAACATCACTATTTGTACAGAAACTGTTCATTGTGTAACAACATCACTATTTGTACAGAAATTGTTCATTGTGTAACAACATCACTATTTGTACAGAAACTGTTCATTGTGTAACTACATCACTATTTGTACAGAAACTGTTCATTGTGTAACATCACTATTTGTACAGAAACTGTTCATTGTGTAACAACATCATTATTTGTACAGAAACTGTTCATTGTGTAACAACATCACTATTTGTACAGAAACTGTTCATTGTGTAACAACATCACTATTTGTACAGAAACTGTTCATTGTGTAACAACATCACTATTTGTACAGAAACTGTTCATTGTGTAACAACATCACTATTTGTACAGAAACTGTTCATTGAAAGATAGATGTTGAATAAGCTTGCACTTTCCATGAACAAAAAGTTGTCAGATGAAAGACGTTTTCTTTTTAAATTTCTGTTGGTATAATTAATAGTGTAAGGATAAAAGTAATGTCAAAACAATGTGTACTGGATTAAAACATAAACATGAACACACTATCACAGTTCTAAAATACAGAAAAGAATCCAGCCGATTAATGGAAAACTAAAATTTATACATATAATATCAGATCAGGATGACCGTGATTCAAACTCAGGGCAGCAAAATTACCGTGTCAGTATTACAAACCAGACACGTTACCAGTTGCGCCATGAATACCTTGATAGCACAATGCAGAAAATATAGATACCGAATGTGAATTTACCAGGCATTGTGACCGCTGAACTTCGGTTGTATATGTTTTGTTACTATAATTAGGCCGGTGAATTTATGTTGGTCCGATTAAAGTAACACCGAAACTTACCGTACTTGATCCTGTCTTTTCTCCATGTCTAATTTTTGCTTATAACTGCGTTTCAAACGAGGCATCGTGCAGGCTTATCTACAATAAACACAATATTGCATGAAATAACATCACAATGGTTCCATTGAAATAATTATATTATAGCATACATTCATAACAACAAGGATACAAAACCAGGTCCATATCCACTTAACTCCTTAGTAAAAACTTAAGTTAATTTCTTACCATCAAAAACATCCTTAGGTCTGTAGCTGTTTTATGTAAAGTTTATTTTGTACTTTTATTTGTGCCATATTTAAAATATAAAATAATGATTTTCATGTAAAAACTGGTAAATGGAATTTTGACTTAAGTATAACTTAAGTCAAGGTTTTCTTTATAACACACTATTATGTGAAGTTAGAATAAGACGTCAAACATAGAATGGAACTGTTTTATTACACCAATGTTTTATATGCAGTTTACCATTTGTAAAAATAAAAATTGCTGAGTAGTAAGTGCAATAGACACCTACATATATAACTGCATCAGGTAAATTGATCTTTCCACCAAATGGTATACGTGTATGCATTTACAAAATGTTCACACACAAAATAAAAACTCTCCATGCGTCCATGAACACAGTTTATAAATACAGTAAAAATGATCAAAAACACAATCAGTTTTAATTAAAAAAATCATGAAAATTGCAAATTACACCAAAAATAAATACATTATATAACAAACATACTTAAACAACATGAAATGCACAATTTTATGTGAAAAAAGGAAAAAATCATGTCTATTCTATTGTTGATGTCTTATTCTAACTTCACATAATACACTGTTTAATAGGAGCTTTGTGGATATGGGCCCAGTGCACAAGCATTTCACTTTTGCGAAAGATGAAAATGAAAAAGGTAAATGTAATAGTCACACAAATTAATTATCAGTGCCTACATCAATAAATCTTCTTCGTTACAAACTACTGAACAGTGCTCCAGCCAGGATTTTAAAGGGCAGGGTGGTCATTACCAAAATGGGCACTTTAGCGCACGCTCTTAATGATATATTTTTATTTTATATTTTTGAAAGGTGATAATATGATTATGTAAATAGCATATATGTAAAACAAAAACACGTAGGTTGTATAATTATTTATTTAATGTTGATTTTTTATTTTGCATTATATATTTCAAAATCATCAAGAAAATTGACTGGAAGGAAAGACAACGAATCAACAAAATAAAAATGTTGTAGATTTTTCGATATAATAATTGCCTGATTATGTATTTTTACCTTACAAAACAAGACGAAATATGGGTTTGTCATGTTTAATTTCTTTACACACATTAATTCATGTTGTCACTTTCATTTGATGTTAATTTATATTTATATTTTTCAGGATCATCAAGAAATATGAATGTCAAGATTACCTGAAAGAAAACAACATTTCAACAGAATAAAAATGTTTTTAAATTTTAAATGTTATAACCACTGATCAATAGTTTGATATATATATTCTCTTTTGCTTTACACGGGTTATTTTTTTAAATTTTGAAACATGCATTTGATCATTTAGTAAGTAACGCACTAAACGTGAATGTGGAACATGTTTGAATGGTAGCAACCAGTTCATTGCACTTTATACACATCAGCTGTTGTAATCTGTTTACTAGAGCTAAGTCCATAATGTCCTACTTTTAAAATCTTGATGACCGGCACACCATGGTTATTCTTCTTTCTTTCTTGAAAAACATCTTCACAACACAGGACTGCAGCTCTTCAAACATGTTTTGGTCACAGTTAAGTTTTATGTTCAATAGTTTGTCACGTGTTTCAGTTTTCAATGAACATATATGTGATGTTGTCACTAGTTTTAGCTGACTGAAGACACGCTCTACTTCAGCTGTACTTAGAGGCATTACACAAGCAACAGCCACTAATTTGGCAACGAGTGGGAAGTGTGCAGCTAAACCTTTTTCTTTGTGAGCTGGGCCACAGAAGATGTTAAAAAGCCTTGGTAATGTGCTGTCTTGAGTTGGCATTGTGGACACAGTTTCAATAAAGTCACCCCACTGACTCAACAGAGTGTCAATGTCCATAATGGGTGGCTTATTGCCCCAGTTCGTAATTTCCATAGAACGAAGGAACATGTTCAACTCCAGGATTGCCATATAGTCCATGACTTCTGTGTTGGCAAACCTGTCTCTGATGTTCATTGACAGCTTGTCCAGGAAGGTGTTCCTGCCTCTGATGGACTCATTGGAAGGCCCTGAATTCTCAATTCCGCAGTCACTTAGGATAACAGGTGCTTTCACCAGCCATTGGCCATCTTAACTTTTAAGTCTTTCCAAATTTCGGAGGCTACTCTGTTGTGTTTCCACAAACCCTGACATATTACTGGTGGACAGTTTATTTTTCTGAATCTCATCACATATCGTTTTCACTAGATTGTCAGCAGCTGCACTCGAAATTTCCGTATCCGACTGGAAGGACGTTTTTGCATCGCCAGTACTTCCGATGTAACAGCAACACAAAGCCACGTGATGTGATGCTGTCAGATCAGTAACCTCGTCAACCATCAGGGAGAAACATTCACTATTCCGCATTTTGCTGGTGACCCTACTTCTTACTCTATCACTAAGAATTCCTATCAGTTCGAGTACGATATCCCAACTAGAATATTGAGCATTCTTCGCCAAACGTAGCTTTATGAGCGGCTCAGATCCAACATTGATGCACAAGTTGATCATATACGAGAACATGTCAAGTGGCAGATTCTTCGTTATCATGAACAACAACACTTGCATGGCACTGACGATAGCCTTCTTTACTTCCGTGTTCACCTTATCTGCCACCTCATCCAGTGTCGTCTCCGATGAGAGCTGTACCGATTGTTTGTTCTGGGCACTGTGTTCATGCTCCTGTACTTTATCTAGTCTTAATGTCCTGCATCCTTTCTCTGCCCAGACTTTGGAGCCATTGAACACCCAAGACTTGTACTTCTGACAGAGAGAACACAACATCACTTCAGTCAGAGTTCCATCATCGTTCACCTCGGTATGCTGGATCAACCAGCGTCTGTCGTTCTGCAATGCCTTTTCGAAATCGATCTTATGGCCGCTGTCCTTTCGTTTTGCAGCTGCGCTGTTTGTAGGTTTCGTATCATTAGCGGAGGCAGACTGGTCACTAGCTGCTGGTGAGGTCTGGTTCTCGTTGTTGGCGCTCTCAGAATCTGCCTCTATCATAGTGACAGCCTCAGACCTGAGGAAAAATAACTGAACATGTCAGTGTAATAATTTAAGACCGACAATCACATTCATGACGTTATATGACAAATTATTTGTACAGTCGAATAGCGATTGTATCAATAGTAATTCATCCGTGGATTTTAAGCAAAGCAGAATCCTACTTATGTTGCATTTAGCTTTACATCACTGCCATTATGGGTTTTACATTTAGAGGTAAAACGAAGTTCGTAACTATATTTTGTAACTGTACTAGATAAGAATTGCTGTCACTATCAGGTGATATATGCCTATAATGTTCTTTCAGTAAGTGCGACATTTACACCAAAATGAAGCTAAATAAAAGTGCCCTGAAAACAAAGTTAAAAGAGGGGCATAAATCTGTCATAAGACAAAACAGAGTTATGTGGGGTTGCTTTTTCTGGTAGATACGTGAATAGTAAATAAGTACTCAAGTTTCAATATAATACCTTTGACAGTTTTCAAGATATTGGACTTTATAAAAAAAACTGTTATTTTGGCCAGACGAAAGGACACACGGACTGACGGTTCGATTTTAGAAAGTCCACCTTTGGGGCATAAAAACCAAATAGGAGAAAATATTCACAAACAGATATACATGTACCCTTAAAATAACAACAGGTGATTTAATAATGCTGTACAGATTTTTAGGAAAATCGCCATTCCTAAAATTGTCGGAAAAATGGCCAGTTGTAACATTGCTAAATATTCACCTACAGTTGCTAGCCAAGTTGATGTAATGCGCATGCTGTGGGTCAACACACTGTTGCCATCAGTATAAACAATTAAATTCTAACACGCCTACTATAACGAATTAATATAATAACTAAGCGCATTAGGGTGCTTTTCTATATCTGTATCCGCATCCGGATTGCGCAAATTCGCATCCGCAAAAAATCTAACAAGTTGAACACAGTTGAACCATTTCCATATATCTGTAGTCCGTATCCGAAAAGCGCATCTGCAAAAGCCGTCCGCTTCAAATCACTCGGTGAGCGATTTTATGTGGATGCGGACGACATGGTATCTTACTTTGCTGTTATACATAAAACATTGGGAAACTAGAAAAAATAGTCGAGATACACCTGGATAACTCAACCATAAGACTCACCAAGTACATTAACTCTGTAATAACGGTTAACCTTAAAATGAGCCATGACTGACAATGTTGATGTAATTGTCGAAAGCTCTATATATTAGTCTATATAAAAAAAATTGTTTATAATCCACCACATGTGAATGTTTGTACATACTGACATAATATTTGCAGCCGACGTAATTAAAAATATTTGAAAGCTTCTTACTGAAGACATTGTAACTATGTGAAAATAAGAGGAAAACTTAAATATTCAACGTTTATTAGCGCATTCATGGAAAAGCGCGTCCGTATAATATTTATGCGAATACGGATGCGGATACACATATATGGAAAAGCGGCCTAACCCGACTGCAATAACAATTTAGAATACCACTTGATTTGAATTTTTTATGGGAAACAGTACGAATTGAAATGGAAACGTACATAATGCATGTTCATACTCTTATTTAATAAATCAAACTTCATTAAGCGAAAAACATCTGTGGAGAATGAACCATAAAACATGGATAATGAACCATAAAACAGGGAGAATGAACCATAAAACAGGGAGAATGAACCATAAAACAGGGAGAATGAACCATAAAACAGGGGAAATTAACCACAAAACAGGGAAAATGAACCATAAAACAGGGAGAATGAACCATAAAACCGTCATATTTTACTTGGATCATTAGAAGACGAAAGTAACGTTGCAATTATGATTAAATACAAAATTATGCTATATAATTCATTGGCCCTCTTAAATGACTGTATGTTTCGTTTTTATGTTGTTGTTGGTTTTTTATTGGGCATTGAAAAGAATTTATAATCAATATCAGCCAGTGACTAAATGCACGAGATTTGTCTTTAAATGGCGCAAAAAATATGTGATCCTTAGCAATATCATGTGATTCTCATGAATATCGTGTGTGCATTAGTCGATAAATTAACAGTAAAGAGCGTTGCGTTTTAAAGTAAAAGGAACATAATTGTGAAAAAAGGTAAATTAAATATATTGATAGAAATTAGTCATACACTTTACATTTCACTTTTAATTAGTTCTTTTGTTCATTGTCTATTGATTTAATAAAGCAGATTATATATAAAAAGAGGCTAAAAACAGCTTAAAGCAATATCACAGTCAGACGTGAATAAAATCAAATGTTTCTCAAACTAATTTCAATTTGATTTACATATATAATGCTAATCGTACAAAATTTCGTTAATAAAAAATACGCCCAAATACTTTGAATCCTGTTAAGAAGAATCTTTTGTCATGTTTTGTAAGATTAAAATACACACTGAGAAGAAATATTGTTTATCGTTACCTTTCGTCGCTGCGCACTAAGAAGTTGAACATGGTCTGGTTATTCTTTGCCACTTTCACATACTCCTTTTTAAACTCAGCAAGTCATCTTTTACAAGAAGGCATTTTCAACACTGATTATAATTAAATTGTTATACTGTCCTTGTAATAAACTACTAAACACTCAACAATAAAACACGCAACTCTAAATTTCTACAGTTGCTAAAATGTCGTATAAATATGTATACTCCAGTATTATTTTGTTCACAGGTATAAACCGTAAGTCTTTTTATGCAAAAGTGAGGAAATTATTCGTGCTTTGTTTTTATACAGTGGCTGCTAAACAAGAGCTGTCAGAGGACAGCGCGCTCGACTATTCGAAGTATTTTTTTAGTTGGTACATATTTTGGATAGTGAAAGGGGCATAAATTTTTTAAAATACAATATTTTTAAGTGAAGCCTTGTATTGTTTATAATTTTTTTGAACAAAAACTTGAACCACAAAGTCTATGTAAAAAGTGGGCTAACTCTGTCAAATTACAAAACAGAGTTATGGGTAATGTTGCCCCTGATAATAGAGTTGATGACAAAGGTCAGTTCCAAGTTTCAAGTGAATAACTTAGGTAGTTTTGAAGTAACAAAATTGTTGAATGTAACTTTAACCAGAAAATCTATGTGAAAAAGGGGCATAAATCTGTCAAAATACAACACAGAGATATGGGGAATGTTGCCCCTGACACTGGAGTTGATGACAAAGGTTACTTCCAAGTTTCAAGTGAATAACTTTTGTAGTTTTGAAGTTACAAAACTTTTGAATATAAACTTTAACCAGAAAATCTATGTGAAAAAGGGGTATAACTCTGTCAAAATACAAAATAGAGTTATACAGAATGTTGCCCTTGATACTGGAGTTGATGACAAAGGTTAGTTACAAGTTTCAAGTGAATAACTTGTGTAGTTTTGAAGTTACAAAACTTTTGAATATAAACTTTAACCAGAAAATCTAAGTGAAAAAGGGGCATAACTCTGTCAAAATAAAAAACACAGTTATGGGGAATGTTGCCCCTTGACACTGGAGTTGATGACAAAGGTATATTCCAAGTTTCAAGTGAATAACTTATGTAGTTTTGAAGTTACAAGACTTTTGAATAAAAACTTAAACCTAATTTAGACGCCGGGGGTAGTACGAAAGCTCACCTATTCTTCGAATAGTCGAGCTAAAAAACAACGTGTCAAACTGAATACCCTGTTTGGTGTCTCTTTTACCTTCATATATAGCTACCTGTCTCTTCACAGGAAGTGTTAACAGAAGGGACATAGTGGCTGCAAGCCACATGTCAACCTTCTTAGTACTATGATGGGCAGTCACAAAGTTCCTGGACTCCTTTTAATGTTTGTGTATCTTACGTCCAACAATGATACAATTGTATACGATTCATAATTAGACAATTTGTAACGTGTATACAAAGAATCATTTAAAATATCTTTAAGTATCTTTTATATTTAAACTGTTATATCAACATAATAAACGATGTACGGAGCACTTTGAAAAATTATCATTCCGAATATTATTTGACCGTGTTAATACATTGGCAGAATCTTTATTTGCACACCAAATGTTGCCATATTTTACATGACGTCATATTAACGTCAAATGCAAACACTGTGAAAAAATTTAAGTAAATGACAAAAGAAAATTAAAAGGCACCTAAAACTGTCAAACGACAAAATGACGACGTCAATTTAGCGTACGGAGCAACGTCCAGTAATCAAGTTTTGTGTGAAGGAGGCAGTACACCTAAAGAATGGTGGATATTTATTTTGAAGAAAGGAGTGGCTTTTAATTGTTACAGACAAATTGTGTTTGAGTGTCACCGGCGTTTCAGTGAAGGGGGCTGGAGTATACAACCGATGATTAATGAACTTGGCGACCGACGACGGAGCAGCCTTACAGAGATTCTGTCTTGAATACTGTTTGAGTGAGGAGGATCTTAAGTATGCAGTTTGATCAACTCTGCGCTCATATCCTCAGCAATTATATTTTGTACACATATAGTAAGTGCGGACATCATCTTAGGAAGTGTGTCTGGAATATTTTGAGAAACTCTGACAGTCCATGATGACAAAGTTCAGAAATTATCACGATGACGCTTCATAATGACGTCAAAGTGCTCCATACATGTGTGATATGTTGTAGTTGTAAAATGTTTTTGTTCCATGTATAATGATACAAAAGGATGAAAATTACAGCTTTTGATCAAAAAGAATTATTCTTTCAGACCATATAAATTGTATCTAACTATGATAACAATCGTGACTTTTATGCGAGTAGTCTGGGAACTTTACGACAGCCCCCTCGTATTTAGCATTGAATAATTAAACAACTGATCAATTAAACCATTTGCTCGTATTTGTTTTATTATTAATTTCACAGTTTTAAGTATCGGTGGTCTTCTTCAAAAGCATATTATTAAAGCAGAAGTGCATAAATGTGTTGATAAGATAAAACTTAAAAGTTTCTTATGGACATCTTACCCATCAAAGTACAAAAAAAATCCATTGAAGTCCGTAAAAAAATAACGGTTTGGTAACTTTTTATCAAATAGTTTATAGTTTCTGTATGCGACAGGTGGTGATGCCTCTGGAGTAAATCGGCATGTACATTAGAGTACATTCCATTCGGACATAGACGTTATAATATAAACATTACTCGTAAATAAGAAACAGTTTTCAGTCGAATAAACGTTATTAATGTTCATTAAAACTAATGCCAAATTAAGATGCATCAAATTATATTCTATTGACTGTGGCTTTAAAGTATATCAATTAGCATGTTTTAATAGTTTCTACAATGTATTCTGATTTCAATTTAGCTTTTTAAACTTTTACAAGGACATAATTTGTTTTTCAGAAGTATTTATTCCATGACATATTTTCATTCGATAAAAAGTCAGATGTTGCTAAACATGCCCACACTTGAACGACGCTGTAATCGATTTTATCTCGCAACAAACAGGCACTGTGGCCGTGATAAGGGCATGTTCAGTGACGTAATACACAGTGGACATATTCGGAGTCCCTGGCTAAGTCTCCTTTGAATAGTTTGACTATGTGCATAGCGTTGGTGAGCGTTGTAGGCCCGAATCCTGGAGATTTTACTGATATTTATGATAAGAAGAAAGGCTGGGCGGTATAAAGAGCAGTGGGGCGCATCCAAATTGGGAACGGGCGTTACGCCCTGCTATGAATTGCTAGCTGGAGCACTGTCAGTACAATTCTTCAATCATTACATTTCAGAAGCGTGTGGTCAGGGGCGTAGCTTGGGTTAAAAAAATGTATAGGCACAATAGGCGGAATCTACAAAATGACGATGTAAGCGATAACTTGGGCCAGGAGTGTTTATACTCGTTTGTGGCTACAAGCAACTAACTTCAGCTAAACCCCGATTCTACAAAGTATTTGTAAAATATGCGTGTGTGTCATGAAATTTATTTGATATTGACGTAATCGACTTGTTAAACAATAAAGTATTAACACAGCCAAAATAGCTCACCTCACCCCCATCTCCCCTGTTGTTTTTATTGCATTTTTTGCATATTTAAATTTTTCACCTCTGGACAAAAATGTATAGGCACGTGCCTATAGTGCCTAAAGGAAGCTATGCCACTGGTGGTTATTCCTTACAAAAGTTTCTTTAGCATTAAACAGTTTTATTCTGGAACAGAATGATGCTTGTTATTTTACCATATTTCTAATATTTTTACTTAGTTAACCATTTTCAAGTATAAAATATACGGAAGATTTTCACACTGAAAATATATTTTTTAAATTTTAAATTTTACTTAAATGCCTTTAATGTAATAAAGTAGTAAAATCAAATGTAAAATGTGTTCTTTTTTTTTTTAAACCGCAGTCCATAGAATATAATTAAGTACATCTTAAATTGACATTAGTTCCAATGAACGTAAATGACTTTTATTAGACAGAAAACTGTTTCCTATTTGATGCTGCTTGACCCTATTACCCGTGTACTTAACATTTGAATTAAGTTGTGAATTGTATGGTCCTACAATTTACATAAATGTCACATATTTAAAACAAAACATATGTTTTATTTTATAAATAAATCTTTTTTACGAGTATATTCTATTGTATTTCGTTATTTGACATAGTTTTCTAACCACTTCATGGCCGCCATATTTGTTTATGTTGTTACCTATTACAGGTGCATATATAAAATTCACACACACAGTTTTACTGCACTAAGCTTCCGCATGCTGACGCATCTAGAATACTGCAGAAAACAACTATGATTATGATGTATAATTTTGGATTCATATTTGTCACCTTCAATGGAGAAAAAAGGGACTTGTTGAATATATGGGTTGAAACGGTTTTGTCCCACAATGTGGTTTATAGAAAACCAGACACTTTGAACTGACATTTTATTCTTGATATGCCTATAAAATCAAATCAACACTGTATAGACTCAACTGATGGGGTTCTCATTTGTTCCTATAGCTATATTATTGTTGCAAATAGAAACAAAATAAACATTAAATCATTTCAGACTTCCTACCTTTCCACGGTAAAGATGACATTTCTAATTGAACTTTAATTGATTTATGAGAATGGTCAGAAGTTTAGTGTAGTAGGATAAGCTGCTTTATTTTTAATGAGGTAAGTGCAAGGTAAGCGCATTATTGGATTTGTTTACATCATATATTAATTTGGAACGCTCGAGATGACATGTTTTGCCATGTACTGGATAAAAATGCAGCTCGTCAAGTCAGAAACTCTCATACATATTGATAATAGGTATGCTGAGCATTTAAAAATATATACTGATGGCTCCAAATGCCCTAACTCTGGTTTCGTAGCCAATTCATTTGTTATTCCTTCCAAAAATATTACAAAAACACACCGGCTCAGCAACCATCTGTCTATCTATTCGGCTGAACTTTTGGCAATTAAATATGCATTGTGCTGGATTTTGGTCAATAAACCTACTAAAACTGCTATTTTATCAGACTCATTATCATCACTTGAGTCTATCAAAAACAGAAATAGCAGATCTAGGCCTGACATTTTATCTAATATTCTGGAACTTCATCAACAGTGCCTAGATAAATCTTTAAAGGTCACCTTAGTATGGTGTCCAGCACACGTCGACATCAGTGGGAATGAACAGGCGGACAGGGGGGCTAAGGAGGGTCTCAGGAGGGGGGCTGTTGATGTGGGGGAGTCCCTGGCGCCGACTGAGATCTACTCACTGGCAAAGAAATTTGTCCTTGGTGAGTGGAATCTCTGGGCTCCCAATGTGTCTGCCTATCGACATACTTTCCACAGACCCACGAGGACCCTCAGGCCGCCTGACAAGTACTCGCCAGGCTTTAAGCTTGATAGAGCCGTCACGCGCCTGAGGATGGGAACTACTCTCCTACCCGGTGACAGGGGAAAGTATGTCCTTGGGCTGGACCCTGGGTGTCCACGGTGCCAGGAGCCCTTCACGGCAGCCCACCTGCTGCTACAGTGCAACACCTACACAGGGCAGAGAGACCGGCTCAGGGCCGCATTGCACTCCCATGGACTAGTTTTAAACCTTAACAACGTGCTAGACCCCAAGGGAGCGGCCAGAGGTCCGGTCTTCTCTGCCCTGTCAACCTTCCTCACAGACTGTCAGATCACTGACAAAATTTAGGTCTATAGGGGTGGGAAGGAGCAGTCAAAACCCAACCAACTACTTGACAGTTATTATAACTGTTTTTTACTATATGACCTTTTATGAACTATGAAATTCCCTGCCCTTTCTAAATCAGGTCAATGGTATTGACCTGGTATTCCTTATTTTAAAACCATTTATTATGAGAGTATGACGTTAGTCCACCCTTACATTCTTCAGTGTCTTAATAAAAACCTTTTTACTGCAGTTTTTAATATCTGGAAAGGACGGGGCCTTCCATTTTTCTGGGTATATTTGACTGCATTGCACCCCCTCCTCACCCCTCGGACACCTTCAATTTCAAACATCCTCTAAGAACCACGCCGGATTGGAGTGCACGGTGCAAGGATCCTTTTTCCTTGCATTTATTTGCAGTCGGTCATATCAAGGCCAATTACCATAGATAGGTATTGGAATTTTAGAAATCATCAATACTGTGATAAGTACAGTACTTAATGCTGTATTTTATATACTATATCCATTTTAACATCTTGATATGGCCTTGTGCAAGTCTTTTATCAGGGATTATAATAATCCTGTTTTATTTGCTAACAATTTTACCAAATTGGTACAATTTCACTCCCATAGTATTCAATCTCTTAAGATTTTAATCCTTTTGCAACCTTTTGCTCCATTTTTAAGTTATTTAATCTTGCCGTGCACTCCCTCTGGTCCAAAGGACTACACCAAATTCAAACATCCATACCAGTCCAATTATACTTCCTTTACCCACCCAAATTCACAGAAACCGACCCCTGCTGGCGGACCACCCTACACTTCTTATATTTCATCTTATTCCCCCCTGGGCGGCTTCTCGTTTCTTTTATTCTTCATGTACAATATATGTAGAATTGTACATGCTATAAATAATGTTCTAGTTCCTTAAATTCCTGTATATAAAAAGAACAATACATGTAGAACTGTACATATTAAAAATAATGTTCCAGTTGTGTTAATTCTTAACTGTATATAGTGCTATTTTCTTAACATATTGTTTTAAGTGGCCCTATCTAGGTAACCGTTTTGTCACCAGCAGCTTATCTTGCTGCAATTTATGTAAATTTATATATATGCAGTTTTTAACTATTGTTTTAACGCCACCCTGGGGGGGAAATTATCATTTTAAAATAGCCCAACCCTCCTCAGATTTAAACAGACAGGGTCTCAAGTTGGAGCACCTTGCTATATTCCCTGTCTGCAAGTGTTCAACATAAGCTAACCACTTATCTCATAATTGTCTATTATCTATAACTAATTAAATGCATAACTAACTTGCCTATGCAAGCCCTTCTCTTAAATAAACAGCATCCACATTCCATCAGTGGATGAACCTTCACTCATTTTATTCAATTTCAAGAGTATTTTTACTCAACATTTAACATGAAAAGGTAAAATAATCCTAAATACCACCCATTCACTGTATTAAGCTGAAATACCCATTACATTCAGGGTATATTTATTATTATGACCCCCTTTTAAATTATTTTATTGGCAAAATTCCGCCTTTCCATATATTGACAGCATTTAAATGTAATATTGACTTGACAATATCACATCCATTCTTTAAAAGCTATGTTGAACCACTTAGAGATCTGGTTAAATATTAAAGTATTCATTAATTTACCCTAATTACACAACCGGTACTATTGTGCCTGTATCTTCCTCCAATTTTCTTATGTTTACATTGTTATTAAACCATATATTTGTTCCTGATCTCTAAGTTACAAAGACTCCAACAACCCCATTACAGCATATGCTGGAAAATGGGTCTAGAAATATGATGGCTCATATAAAACTATATGTTTCCCATCATTAAATCTTGTCAGGTTGGGCTATCCTCTCTCTTTCTGTCTATCTAGGTATCAACTGCAAAGGAAACAATAAATAAATAAAGTTAAAATACTAATTATTTTTACATTCCTCAAATTTAAATAATTATGTCACTTTTATAGAGACATAATACTCCAAATATTATTATGTCACTTCCATTTCAGACATAATTCCTAAAATTTATACAATTATATCACTTTTTAACTCTGCATATTTTAACCTAGCAGAGCTTTGATTAAAAATACTTTCCTTTGCAAATCTAAATTTAGCGCTCGACACCGATTGGTCACACCCCCTTCTAAACAGCTAATTCCATTGGTTCAATTACTATCCGTTTTTGAGCGTCCTATTTTATATGCAAATTCATTTTCCCACGCTCTGCATTCTTCGCAAAGGTCAACCAGTGCATTTTACTGCTATATTATATCTCCATTGTATATATTAACGCTTCTATGAATATTTTCCAAGAATTATTCAATTACAGTGCTTCTTGGAGTAATGACTATATTGTCAAAGACTTTTAACAGTAAAATAGATTTTTGCGATTAGATTTTTATTAAAGCACCGCACCCACACTGCAAAGATTTTATTGTAACACCCTTTGAAGAAGGGTTGTTTTAGTATTTTATCAAGCAAAGTTTTATATGTTAAGCAGTGTGCTCGGGCAATGGTTTTTAACCGAAGTCCCGAGGGTAAATAAGCCCACTCATCGTCTTATGAAAACACAATAATTTGGGAAAAAATGGAATAGCTTGAACTAATTATTGCTATTCTTTTATCTATTTACATTTAAGGACAACATTGTTTCAATTTGTTTTTAGATTACAGTTGGCGTGAACGATTGTCTACAAACGAACTCAGATATGACTATCCCGGGCATGGTAAAATACGAAAATCGGAATACCCCTGTAATACCTATACACCCGTAATAGGGCCATTGAGCGTATTATGTCTTGGTTCGAAAACGCTGTGTACGAATGCAATATACACTAATGTAATGGCAGTAACAAAAACACTCACGTCGCAAACAATACCGTATAACTGCCTTTGCCCAAGTTGTGTTCGCTATGTTTCCCCGCCTGAAACGGTCACGGAATGGAACTCTGCAACAAAACAGTATGCCAAAACTCGTTTTGGTTCTATTGTAACCTATATCTAATACATTCATGGAAACTTTGCAATTACGGGAAGTAACTCTAATCAAACTATATGAAACAATGGAATTACAGTGCAACTTTTGTCAAAATGAAATACTCGTGTGCATGACGATGTCACATCAAGATGTGATCCCTATTTATAAAGCAATAACTTAATTAGTTAATACTCGAAGGCGTGGATTAAGAAACCAATATTTAAAAAAAATGTTGCACAACTGACACAGTTACCTCCCTTATTAGGTCAAAAAGAACTACATACGATACGGACCATGGGAGAATACGGACCAGACAACAGGGACCATAATTATAGACGATACGGGCCACACTCAGGCACGATACGGAATACGGACCACATTAAGGATCGATTATGTACGGACCATTAGAGAATTTATGCAGATGTGCTTAAATACTTATCATAACCTTTATATTGTGAACCAAAATACCACTTTCAGAAATAAATGAGTGTTAACCGTTATTTCAAGAAATATTGTTGGATAATTTATTTTATTTTATAACAAAGGATATAAACCAAACATAAGACAGTCTTGTAAAACAAGTTTCAAAAGCTGTTACTTTTTTCAAAACGATCTTATTTTATTATTTCAAAAATACACATCACAAAAACAACCACAGATCTATGAGACGGCCAGTGTTTAAAACTTAAAACATTCAAAAATATATTGTGTTTTCATGATTGTCACAGACTTTAAACAAAATATTAAGTCATGTGGACGAATATGAAAAGCAGCAAAAATGCATTGTATTATTACCAAATGGAACGTTGAATATGGCAAACAAACATGTTTGTATTCAAAGTTGAATGCCTTATGTAACGGGGTGTTGAATGAGGTCAACTCGTTGTAAAGTTTCGATATTTATTCCAGTATTTTAAATATAAGATAATAAACCTGACAAATAGAGATTGTGCATTAAATATATTACATGCAATAATTAATATGCATTAAATATATTATAAAGTGCATAACTTAATTATACAATACATTCAACAATACAATTCATTAAGCAAATAGGTTAACTGCATAGAGTAAAAGAACAAAATACAGTAAGACAAAATAAAATACAAATCTTACCAAGCAGGGCAAAATGACTTCAACAATATTCCTTTGCAGGATACTATTTCTAAGTATGTAATGACTGAAGTCTCTGGTGACAAACGTAAGAGTGTGCTGGGTTTCTTGTTAGAAAAAAGGACATGTTAGCTAATTAATAGCTTGGTATGGGGATTACATTAACATGTGCTCATAACCAATTAGGACAGTGAAAACCTATCACACTTCATTCACATATCACCTTACACACATAACTGTACACTGGTTACACTTATAAAAATACACGTTTTACTGTTACAAAACATACATTTTAGCTGTATCACTCCTAATCACAAGACACTTACACATTCAAACTGATAAAAGTAACTCATATATAAAAGCTGGAAACTGCGTTAGGATTCAAAATTCCACACGACTTTATTTCGATGTTTCTCAAAAATTGAAATAGGGTACACAAAAAAGACACATAGCCTCAGGGTACCAATTCTCGAACGGTACCAATTCTCGTACGATTTTTATTATTAACCAAACTTATTCACATGTGAATCATTGAAACTAAAATAGGTTGTCGTTTTAAGTAAGTCTAATATACACATGTTGTAATGGCAAACTTCCAACTTCACAGCCTCTATTTTCGGTAGCACATCAGCAGACGAAGTTTTATTCAACTACACAAAGGTTAAGTATGTGACCGGGAAATGTCGTGTTTCCTTTAGTTAAATCATTATTTGTCACAAAAGTAGTATTGGTTTTAAGATGTAAACATTTGGAACAAAGCTGTCATTCAACATTTAGGCCTTTTACTCTGTTTACAACTGTCAAAATGACGTATTTATAACAATAATGATGTTAAAGCGCTCTACTTAGATTTGAGTATGTTACACACAACTAAGTTTTTATTATTTCATTTTGGTTACATACAATTACCGGTATTTGTATTGGTCATTGAATAATGAAAGCATTTCCTAGACGAACCCAATATGTTCGAGTCTCTTTTATTCATTTTTTTTATCTACACATGATAGTTAGAAAAAAAAAACTCTGTTAATATGTGATCAGTATGATGTCAAGTAGAGTGATATAATTATATTTATTTGGTATATGAAATGTTCTGCATTATCTGTTGTTTATGTAAAAAAAAATCATCATCAGTAATACTGCACTTCATTTACGATCTAAATACATTTATTTTACCAGTTACATGTGTGTTGGAACTTTTTGTTGACCCGAATGAATGAACGACTGGTTCCAAAACAGGTTCCGAAATGTAAACATAGGTGACTTGATTTGACAAACGGTAAGGTGGTGTTATCAACTTATATTTTCGCGAATGTTTGTAGTTTAAGAAAGAGTAATGTTACGTCTGATATGCTAATGTAAATATTTTCCAAGAACGTAAAACAATTTTATATATTTAACAAACTTAGAAAAAATCGTTCGAGAATTGGTACCCCGAGGTTATGGGTAATGGCATCAAAAACTGCCTGAATTCGCGATAAGGATCTTTTTGGGGGATCGTCCGCGAACACATGCCTCTAATACCCCCACTTCCCGCCGTGAATCTGAGCCCACATGTTGCCTAAGGCTGTTGTCTAAGATGAGCGATAATAATCAATGGAGGGCAACACTCGAGGCTTTGTTTCACATTTCAAGTTTTAGAAATCAAAACATAGCATATGGTTTGTGTCCAGATGGATGCACATACCCCATCCCTTTGAATATGTACCTTAGGATTTATTTTTGGAAAATGGCGATAACGATCAGTTTAGGGGCACCACATATTTTTACAATCTTTTCCTAAATTAAAATTTAATTCTTAAGATGGCCTAAACAACAGTGCGTTTATCATCAGATCGGATCTTTGTGGTGTATATAATTTGACACAATCAAGTATTTTCAAATCATCAGAGACTTATCGTAGGAACAACTTTAACAGGATCGTTTGCTCTGTTAATATTTTCCAACAAACATGATGTGACGCAATGTGTATGTATGTATATATATATATATATATATATATATATATATATATATATATATATATATATATATATATATATATATATATATATATATATATATATATATATATATATATATATATATATATATATATGAAAAATGGAACTCATTATTATTTTTTCCATTTATAAATACATGTTCCGTATGGTTCCTGAACATTGTCCGTATCGTGCCTGAACGTGGTCTGTACCGTCCCTTATTATGGTCCGTATTGTCTGGTCCGTATACATGGTCCGTATCATTCGGATACCGTTGAAAAACGCTTGATAGATCAAATGGATGAATGGAATTGATGTGCTGCTTAGTGTTAGGTGTTATCTTCCACAAGTTACAACGTTGGAAGCTAAATACGCATAAAGTTAGTACAGATGCATTCTAAAATAACCATATGCAATTGCTTCTTTTTCCCTACTCGTACAAAATCCACACGTAGTTGCAAGTGTAGCGGTACTTGTAAGCCCTATGCAAACATTGAGCTACTTTTTATATGAGCAATGTTCCAGCGAATTTAGCCCTACTGGCGCAGTGCCTAAATCCGCCACATTTGGGGGCTATTTTTACGATATTTTCATTAGTTGTTTACCGATTTACATAAAAATTTACATTAACCAAGATAGGTTTAATGTGCATTTGCTGGCGTGTTTTGGTTACATTTCAAATACTTAGCAAATGAAAAATATTTATCGAGATTGAAGGCCTAATTAGTGTAAAAAATGAGCACGGGAGTGCCTAAATCCGCCACCCCTCTTTAAAATGCTCGAAAATAATAATGTTTTATAAATTATGTTTTCAAAGCAACTTGTAATTGTATTGACGCCTATTGACAAAAATCCCACGTTTGTTTATTAAAGGTTCATTTTCTAGTGTTTAAAAAAACAACACAGTAATCTGAAGTTGCTTGGTGGAAATCGTAGATCAGGAACCGTGACGTGCTTATTCCACTTTTGACTATTGTTCTTATTTAATTTTCTATATTAAGCAGCTTGCTGTCTGTTGTTAATACAATGTTTCAATTAATTCCCAATACTCATTTGTTTGTATAAAAATAGCTCTGAAACTGAGGCCCTGCGTGCATGTGGGACAAATAATGAGGGTTTTGAGTGGCGAGACATCTGCGCTCTAAATATGCAATTTTTTCCGCATTTTATTGTATGTAATGCCAATGAATAATGGTTATTTTTAATGCTGCACACGCTTACATGGACATAATATTAAAACACAATAATTTAATTTTATCATGGACACAATGCGGGCCTCAAAACTGCGCATGCGCAGTATGAATTAGATTCCCCGCATGTAGTTTGTTTGCATTTAGGGGTTATGTACAAAATAATTGGATTAAATATTTATTTATGCACAAATCAAGATAAAAACTCGTCAGCATTGTTAAGGGAAAGTATCTGATTGACTGAGATCAACAAAATAGAAATCGCTGGTAAAAAAACGCTTATTCGGATGGGGTGTCGGATTTAGGCAAGTGGCGAATTTAGGCACTGCGCCAGTATATAAAAAGTAACACTAAATTCGCAGCACGTCTCATGAATTAGACTAGTTGCAAGGGCGGACCCAAGATTTCCGGTTGGGGGGGGGGGCGTAAACTTTTTGATCGTGCAGTTATAACCCTTTATATTGTCTGTGGGTCTGCAGAGATCAGCTACAGATCCATATCAAAGATATGTAATAAATGTTTGCACATCATCATCATATCATCAAGTGCAGTTTGTTTTACTAAATAAATTAATAAGTCACTATATTATGTTGGAATGACATGTTGTGTCATGCACCTGTTTTGGTGGTAAATTGCCCTTGTTTGATGTGCCCGTCCACTAAATACATATGTGGCACGTCGTGAGAAAACCGGTCTTAATGCATGTGCGTAAAGTTAAGTCCGGTTTCCTACGACACCCCTCATATTTAAAATTCAATGTTATATACATCAGAAACATCTTAATGTAAAAACTGTGCTGACTATTTTCAAACACACATTGATCGATAATTATTTGTATTATTCATTTACTTTGTGTCAATTTCGCTGACAAACGGTGCGGGGAAAAATGTTAAATTGCCAGGAATTATAGCCAACGTTGTGGTGGACACCCTCTATTTTATCATTATATATCTTTCTTATAAATGCATAAAACAATTTGACATTTGGTGAGATAGCTAATAGAACTTTGGACAACAAGTTTGTAGATTTAGATTTGTGGGAACTATTTAATGAGACAAAACTGTTTAAACTCTCAAGTTTTCATTGATGACTTGAATATCGACTTTAAATCTTATTTATTCAAAAAGTATGCGGTATCCTGTGCCAATGGTGTATAGCATCTGACACCTTATAACTATAATATATGAATTTATACAAGAAAACAATAAAATCCACAAATAAAGGTACTTGTATACTGTATATACCCATTGTCTATAGTTTATCCTTCGCTGAACTTTGGCGGGGGTAAGTACTACGGTGTACGTAAGAAATCATTGGTGCGGGCTAGGTTGGGTATGTTTTACTGAAGTTAATTTGTTAATTAGGATCTTGTAAAGGCCGATTGAGCGAATTTTTTTTAGCATATTTATCCAGTTTTTGCCGTTTTATATTCGCCCCCCCCCCTGGAGCCGCTAGTGAGTTGTTTCTAAAAACCGGGACTAGTCTAACTCTCAATTAATAAAATGTGCAAAGAATTTAGAAATTTAAGATGTGCTAAATGTGCTGGAATTTTTTGTGTCAGGAAAACATATAAATGATCTCAATGTTTTCCCAGGGTTTACACATATAGCTACGCATATAGCTACACATATAGCTACAACCGGGACATAATACAGTTTTCCCAGGGTTTACACATATAGCTACAACGGGGACATAATACTTCAACAACTTTTTAGTTCACCTGATCTCGAGCTGCGTCATCCATAATGCGTCAACATTTGTGTTGACGGAGGGTTGATGGACGCGTTAGAGACTTCACTTTTCATTCAATCTTGAACAAACTTGCACAGTTTGTGTTTGACCATAAAATCTCAGACCAGCTCAATAATGGGCAAAATCTTACCAGTATCACAAGAGTTTTTGCCCCATTTTTGCCCAAAGCAACATCTATTCCTGAAGAACTCCCCTGATCAAAGCTAGGTAAATGCAGTACCCGGAAGATAATTGTCAGGACAAGTGTTATCTGTCTTTGTAGGACCGTCACAGATATACCTCAGATAGAGGACTGTGGAAGTGACAGTATATGCACATATATATGGCATTTGGGTTGTGAATACATATTCCAGCTTCTGTCTTATTATTATTGTTTTGATTATTAATCTTGCAACTTGTTTATTTCGTTGAATGTCGGAGCTGTATCAAAAGACACCAACAACTGTAAGCACATTATGTATTTATAAAAAATAAAGCTTTTAAAGGCCTCATTTAAGAAATATCTTATATCTCACATGGGATATTCCACTTTGAAGCATAATTCTCGGTAACGCGTAATTCGGCGTATATGGACGCATACTAGTATGAAATGGATGCCATAAATCTCAGTGTTAGATTCAAGAACGCAACCCTTTTCTCTGGCGTACGCATAATTTCCCAAGACAAAGAACGCTACTCGGCAATAAACACATTCCCCTTCTGCACCAGTGTGTCAATTATCGATAAAATCAAGACGCAGACGGAGTCAGCTTAACTACAGCTAACCAGTCAGCCAATAAGAACGCAAATGAATGTTGTTGATAGAAAGTTTATCACGCCCTCAATCTAATTTGAATTAGTAAAGGTGTAAGTGATTTGTAACTCTTTCCCGTTTAGGTATGCGTTATGTTATGTGCGTGTAATTAACACCCGCGTTTTTAATAAATTGCTACAAATTTAACGAACACAATATATAATATTTATTTATGCGAAATGAACAGTTTACAAATTATAAGAATTGAAGATGAACCTGTGTAACTTGACAATTTTCGTACACCGATCGCGTCAAGCTTGCGTCTTCATTTGTTAAAAAAACTACTAGTGTTTATTAATAAAATTGCTATTAAAAATCATCACGGTACACTGTACACGGATTATATGCAAACACTTTGGCAGACGCAACATTTAAATGAAAGTTAACGACAGTTTATAGTACTTGTCGAAAGTGAAAGTAAATAAATGTGAGCGTTCTTTTCTTTTTGTTCCAATTTATAAACAAGAAATGTCTTTTAAAAAAGACAATCAGTGTTGATATTAATATTGAGATGTAATTTTTACCCTAAACATAGTATAAGAGAGCCAAGATGATCGGTTACTTGGCTTTTCGGAAACTTAGACAAGGCGACTTCTCGAAACCCAGATTGTTTGAGCACCATATGAAAACTTCTCAGATCACAAAATTAACGTGTGGTTTATTCAATAATTATTAATATTTGTACCGTGAATAAACCGATCATACCGCCCCTTTTTTTCACCAGTGATTCCTGAATAACCTAAATAATTTACGTTAACATCATTATTATATAAATTTGTCAGCCAAATGTAACAAATTAACAATGTACGAAAATAATTGTAATATACCCTATCTTCATCTTGGAAGTTATCTATGCATAATGCATGCACATTTCGAAGTCAATTACTCATTTATACCGTGTACTAGTATCCTAATGAAAAGCAATCTTTAGAGTACATTCAGCGCATTTGACATAATGATGACTTAAATTTTTGATAACACAAACATAAAAAATATTAGACTATGGCGATTTAAAATTATATTCGGTAGGAATATGATGTATCGAGGGTTTCTGTGTATAATTGGTATTGCAAATAATGTATTAATGCTACGCAAATGAAGTAAAAGTAACACGAATAACTTTTTGACGTTTTCCGATACTTATTTCACCACATTTTATTTATTAAAAGATATAGATCTCTTTATAGGTTGATTAACATCTACTGGAGAAGTTGATAGAAATGTGCTATTCTATTATATTCTTAATAGAACGCAGCCGCCATTCAATTTCATATTAACATGCACAGTAAGTTTAAATACATAAATTCCTCATTTATTGAAATATTCGCTCATGTGATTCTCGGGACGCTAATTGATGCATGTATATTATAACAGCTATACACCAGCAGCTGAACGCGCGCTATTTTTAGAATGATCGTGAGTGTGTTGAACTCGCTAGAATCAATTGTTATTTATAGAGCATGCCGCTAGGCTAAACAAAACAGTGGATTAATAGTGGGAACGAATATAATATTCTGTTCTTGACATACAATGACAAAACATGTTCATAATTATGTTGAGTTTTAGAGTGTATGTTGAAGGTACATTTATAACTTTATTTTAACCGCTTATGTAAACAATTATGTAAATTTTAATCCCCAAACGTATGCAACAGTTGTTGGTATACATTAAACCATTGTTGTAAGTTTGCATTCGCTAAAAATATAAAATTTGCCCAATTCTATTGGCATTCAATTTTCCCGCTGCATAATTATCGCAAAAAAATCTAGGTCAAAAGTGATCTTAGACAGCTACACCGAAAAATGTTGAGATGTGTATTATTCCTTTTTAATGAATGAAGTCCCATTTAATTGTTTAATTGCGGGTAGTTAATAAACAGTTTGTTTAAATAAGATTTTTGACACAAAGTATTGTTGTTGTAGTCAGGGGCGTAGCTTGGGTTGTTGTAGTCAGGGGCGTAGCTTGGGTTGTTGTAGTCCGGGGCGTAGCTTGGGTTGTTGTAGTCAGGGGCGTAGCTTGGGTTGTTGTAGTCAGGGGCGTAGCTTGGGTTGTTGTAGTCAGGGGCGTAGCTTGGGTTGTTGTAATCAGGGGCGTAGCTTGGGTTGTTGTAGTCAGGGGCGTAGCTTGGGTTGTTGTAGTCAGGGGCGTAGCTTGGGTTGTTGTAGTCAGGGGCGTAGCTTGGGTTGTTGTAGTCAGGGGCGTAGCTTGGGTTCAAAAAATGTACAGGCACAATAGGCGGAATCTACAAAATGACGCTGTAAGCGAAAATTTGGGCCAGGAGTGTGGCTACAAAAAACTAACTTCAGCTACACCTGATTCTACAAAAATAATTGTAAAATAAGCGTGTGTTTCATTAAATTAATTTCATATTGACGTAATCAACTCATTAAACGATGAAGTAACAACACAGCCAAGAAAGATCCCCTCATCCCCATCCCCCCTCTTGTTTTTATTAGCTCACCTGAGCACAAAGTGCTCATGGTGAGCTTTTGTGAATGCCCGTTGTAACTCCTCCTAAACCGCTTGTCAGATTTTCACCAAACTTCAGAGGAATGATCCTTGGGTGGACCTCTTTAAAAGGTGTTTAAATCTTTCCAGTCTGCTGCATATATAGGTCACCATAGCTAAAAATAGATTTAAAAAGTGAATGAAAACTTTAATAACCTTCTCCTATGAAACCGCAAGGCTCAGAGCTTTCATATTTGATATGTGACATCCTCTAGTGGACCTCTACAAAGATTGTTCAAATGATGCCCTGGGGTCAAAAATGGCCACGCCCCGGGGGGTCACATTGTTTATATAAACTTATATAGCAAAATGACTTTTAAAATCTTCTCCTCTGAATCTGCAAAGCCTAGAGGTTTCATATTTGGTATGTAACATTGTACAGTGGTCCTCTACAAAGATTGTTCAAATGATGGCCCTGGGGTGAACAGGGATCTCGGAAACGCAAAATCAATCGTTTTTGGACACATATTTTTTCAAAAGGACGCATGTCAAACCCATGCCAAGAGTCCTTGGGATGCATGCTTTTTGGCTTACTGCGTATGCCCTGTTTCTTAACACATACATGAGTGCCTGCAGTAAACTCGGCAGTAGTCGCGATAAAATCAATATCTGCCCCAGTACACAGAGCAGCTGTCAAAGTCTTGTCCTTTAGCTCCGCCCACAGCAGTCCCTTAGCTCCGCCCACACCATTCCAGACAGTTACTGTTAATTTTCATTGGTAAATTACATTTGTCACTCATTGCTGTGCTTTAATGCACAAGTCATGTGCGAAATCGCTGAAATGTGACAAAAGGCGTCCTCAATTAAGAACAGTTTTGAACATATTTGAACATATTTGACAACTTAAAACAAACAGCATTGTTAAAATTAGTGAAAAACAGCTTCAGCTTATTTATTAATTTATATTGCCAATCCAATTTCATGAATACCGGTAACAACAACTGTAAATCTCAGTAATATGGTGATAGGAGTTTTTGTTTTGACAGAAATTGTATACGAAAATCTAGGGTTGACTTTTGGCAGGAATATAAAAGCATCGATCAATAATCATACATTAAGGAACTTTCTAGAATATAACACCTATGACAAGACACAATATTGGCGATAATTTAAGTACAAAATTTTGCAACGTCACATATTTTCGCGACCTCGCAAACATTTTCGTCGCCAATTTTACAGGTCACAAACATTTGTAAAACACATGCAAACACACACTTTGGTGTTTAATATCCTTTTTACATTTTTGTGTTGTTAACCCGTTTCACAATTACTCTACTTGACAGTAACTTATGCTTTACTGTAATCACCGCATCATAACATTTTACTAGGCCTACACATTACAAAGCAGTCAACCAGTTTAGACCATCAATTGCTAATTGTCCAGAATTTACCTGTTTTAAAATTAAATATTGGTATAAAAATATTGTTTTATAAGACATGATTAAGTATTATATAATATCATTATAATTACATAACCCAATAAAAATAATATAAAGAATAAAAATAATATAAATAATAATAATAATAATAAAAAGAATAATAATAATATAAAGAATAATAATAATATAAATAATAACATTAATATAAATAATAATAATAATATAAATAATAATAATAATATATATAATAATAATTATTATGATTATCATGATTATTATTTTATTTATAACTCATATATTGTATAAATGTATAAATTGTAAAAATTTCATTTACTTTCGTGCGTCACATACTTAAATTTTATTTCTTTTCTATTTGGGACTCCTACTTTTTGGGGGGAAGGAGTCCCAGGACTCCTATTTTAAAATCCTAGTGAGATCCCTGGGTCAAAACTGGCCACACCCCAGGGGTCACATGGTTTATATAGACTTAAATAGCAAAAAGACTTTAAAAACCGTCTTATCTGAAACCGCTAGGCCCAGAGGTTTCATATTTGGTATGTAACATTGTATAGTGGTCCTCTACAAAGAATGTTCAAATGATGCCCCTGTGGTCAAAATTGGCCACACCCCGGGGGTCACATGGTTTATATAGACCATACATGCCATACGTCCTGGGATAGTTCCGCTTTCGCGAGGTTTGTTCGGGCATCCCGCTCAGATGCATTTTGTCCCGGTCAACCACAAAAATAAATGTTTGTGTGCTTTATTGGGTCAACAATAAACTTCACATTGTGAATCTCTTAATTGATTCCTATGACAACAATGCCTGTCAAGAGGAGCAGTAATTATTGTCCGGTTTGGTCCGGATTTTTGCGCCTACAATGCTAGTCATTGACACCTGTATTTTGCGAAAACCAATCACCCGACCCACGCAACATCTGAGTGTAACAGTTTGACGTCATCAGCTAATATCGCGCATGCCATCCATGGCAATGTCTTTTTTCGACTGTATGTCATAAATCAATACTAACCTATATGAACGACAACAAAATTGTCGATACTGCGTAAGTGCTCGTTATTGTAAAGGAAATGTTTATGGTGACAACAGACCAAGTAACAATATGTACTGCCCATCATTCGAGATACCGATACCCAATTTTGTTGTTTCGCGGTACGAAAGTTGTATACAAAAATAAAGATTTCACTATTCTTTGCGCTACAAAATTTTTATAGCGCGGTAAGAACACCCATGCGGATGACATTGCGTTGTACATATCGGCATAATTTTCCTGCGCTTTTCTAGCAGAACACAGAGTTTACATGCAATGCATGTGCATCTTAACTATGAATAGAACTTGTGTTTACGTCGCGTGAACAGTAAAATTCGGATAGGCGCTTCTGATTACGATTTTTTTATATTTATATATATAATATTATATTTTATTATATGCATTTTCATACGTGATGTTATAACTACTATATAGTTGAAAATATTTATGTTACACATTATGGACAACAATGATAAACATTGTTGTGAGTAAATTACGTTAACTTTTTTATGTCATGAAAATAGGCAAGTGTATACATAGGTGTCCCGCTCAAATGTCAAATGTCGCGGCGATTTTTTTGTCAATGTCCTGTTTTGGCATGAAAAATTTATGGCATGTACGATATAGACTTAAATAGCAAAATGACTTTAAAAATCTTCTCTTTTGAAACTTCAAGGCCTAGAGGTTTCATACTTGGTTGGTAACATTGTATAGTGGTCCTCTACAAACGTTGTTAAAATGATGCCCCTGGGTTCAAAACTGGCCACACCCTGGGTGTCACATGGTTTATATAGACTTAAAAAGCAAAATTACTTTAAAAATCTTCTCTGAAACCGCAAGGCCCAGAATTTTTACATTTGGTATGTAACATTGTATAGTGGTCCCCTACAAAGATTGTTCAAATAATGCCCCTGGGGTAAAAACTGGCCACGACCCGGTTGTCACATGGTTTATATTGACTTTAATAGGAAAATGACTTTAAAAATCTCCTCTGAAATCTCAAGGCCTAGAGGTTATATATTAATACTTTGGTATGTAACATTGTATATGGTAAATACGCAGTCATAAGTGTAGACTCATAAGTCAAGAAGTTAAAATTCATTCCAGAAACGTATTTCTAATAATAACCATTCCATAAGTCGGGTTAGAATGATCATAAACAAGAAATGTCTTTAAAAAAGACAATCAGCGTTGAAATTAATATTGAGATGTCATTTAAAAATGACCTAAATAGACAGCCAAGATGATCAGTTACGTGACTTCTCAGACCCCAGATTTTTTGGTCCCCACCAATATTAGACTTATTGGACCCCAGATTTTTCGGACACTATAAGAAAACTTCTCGGACCCAAAAGTTTATTTGAGATAAATGTATTAATTTAAAATTAAATAAAATTATAATTAATATCAATGCTGTGAATGAACCAATCATACAGCTCCATGTTTCCACCAGTGATATATGAATAACCAAAATAATTTAGGTTAACATAATTGTTATCTGAATTTGTTAAGCCAATATAATAAATTAACAATGTAAGACAATAATTTCGGGAATGAATTAATTTTATTATGTATCAGACGAGTCTATATAGTTATTTATAGTACCGGTAATATACCATTTATGTTAGTTATCTAATATAATAACGATTGAAGTCAAATAAGCATTTATACTGTGTATCCCAATAAAAAGCAATAGTCAGGGAACATTCAGCAATTTTTGAAATGTTAAGACTTTATTTTTGATAATGCGACCATACAAATTCATTAGACTATGAAGATTTTAAATTATATCAGTAGAAATATGATATATCAGGGGTTCCTGTGTATAATTAGTATTGCAAATTGTGTATTCATGCTACGCGAATAACAATTTGACATATTCCGAATCTTCTTTCATAACATTTTATCTATAGAAAATGTAGCATCTTTTTATAGATTAAATAACATCTACTGGAGAAGTTGATAGAAAGATGCAATTATAAATTATTGTTAATAAATCGTAACCACAATTTTAGTTCAAATTAACAGTAAGTTTATAAATATAAATTCCCCATTTATTGAAATTTTTAGGTTTATGATTCTCTGAACGCTATTATTGATGCATGTACAAGTATATAAACACAGCTATACAACGGTTGCTAGCTACGCACGCTATTTTTGGAATGACACTACTGTTTCTGGAATGTGATGAACTCACTAGAATCAATTGGCTACATGGAACTGCAACACTGTGAATGAGATTTATGAATGGAAACATTGCACAATTGCTATTTATAGTGTGTACCGCTTATATAAATGTAGGCTAAACAAAATAGTTATTCTTTTACGTGAATGAATATAGCATTCTGTTTATGGCATACAATGAGAAAATATGTTCATAGTTAGCCTCGGTTCTAGAGTATATGTTGAAGATATGTTTATAACTTCATTTTAACCGCTTATGTAAACAATTTTGTAAATTTTTAATCCCCAAAAGTTTGCAACAGTTATGGGTATACATTAAACCGTTGTTTGAAGTTTGCATTCCCTGCAGGCCTTCCCCCAGGATTTGGCTAAGGCACAGGGGCAAATACCCTTGGTTGGGGGTGTGTGTGTGAGGGAGTAACCCCCTTCCACGTTCGATTTTTTAAATACTTTTTATGTGTACTAAACCAAAATCTAGAGTACTTCAGAGCTAACACAAACATAAAAATAAACAGCCTTTGAAAAGTTTTTTCTCTCTTTTGTTTTCCAATCACATAACATTATCATAAATACAAACACTATAAAATTTATCAAAGAAACACAAAAACACAAGTGGCAAAAGTAATGTAACCTGGAAATATATAATGAACCCTGGAAATATATAATGACACTGTTTACCTAAATGTATACCTCTTTCTATGAAGTAAACAAAGTTTTATTTATACTTCATGTCATGTCTGAAATGTTCAGATCTTCCACTATCCAACACTTATATCCAACAGAAACATTTCATGTTAGTGCAAGCCCTGTACCCAAATTTAGAAAGCTGTTCTTCATGGTTTCTGCTGGTGCCATGTGTCCACCAATATAGGTTACAATATACTAATTCCAATCCTTATGTAATTTAATGTAAAAGCGATAACTTTAACCAAAAATAAATGCAACATTTAGCAAAAAGGGACCCTCATAACCATACATTTTCTTAAAGAGCATTCTAAGCTGAATTGATTTAAGCAATAAAAAGGGTATGTCATGTGTTATGCAAGAAAGAATTCGACACTAAACAAAGTTGAATGTTTTATCACCATCGTTTTAGCTGCTACTTTCTAGTTGAATGTAACCCGCCTCAGCGCAAGTGTCATACTGTAGTCTCCAATCTTAAAAGAAATCAGTGATTTATTTGTGCATACCAATGCTTACCCTACCAACATCTCCAAAAAAGAATATCAAAGCAAGTGTCTAAACCTAACAACATGTCTTCGAGTTAAACTTGGTGATTTATTTAGAGAGTACAGTCCTACATCTTTAATTTATTTAGTGTATTGTGACGTATATGTGATAATGAATAGTGTTCACTTCCAGTATCTGGTACTAAAAAGTTGTTCTTCTGAGAAGAGGTCCTTGTGTTGAGGCTGCTAACAAAGCATTGGGAACTTTGTTCGAGATACGTGATCTGTGTGTAGTTTTCACCTTGTTCATGGTAGAGAATCCCCTGTCACAATCTGCAAAAAAAAGTATTAAACATGTTTTGTGTGCTGCACACATTTATGTTACATGTTTCTGTACATGCTGGGAAACAGACTGCAGTGACAGGGCCACAGACTCAATTACTGCATCATTTTGTATTTCCACCTAAGTTAGACTAGATCTAGATCTATAGTTATTATTTCATTATAAAATTAGAAATATACAATTTGCCTGTAAGCCAATTCAGTGCAGTAGCTCTAAAGTAAAACTTCCATGATATGAGACGGTCTTGTATATTAAGACTGATTGACTCTATATTTCAAACACATTGCCACAACATTATATTATGCTAATTTACTTACACAACAATGTTCTGGTGGGGAACATTTTCCATGTGTGTGGTCATCCCTAAGGACCTTCCAAAGCACCCTTGAGTGGTTGAACATTTATTAACAGGTAATTCCAACTCAATAGCTAACTGTACTTGAAGTCATTAATCTGCCATTTATCAAAACACACAGAAACCAAAAATTACCACATGGTGTTCATCACTTCTTAACTCTAACACTCTGACACTTAGGTCACAAGATTGTGTAACTCACTAGCTGCTTTCATAAGATCTAAAAATAGCATGCTGTATACACTTAACTGTCCTGAGAACTAGGCTGGCAGGAATGTCAGCTGCTGATTTTTGAGTGAGCTGCTGGTAGATGCTTATTGAAATTATACTGTGCTGCAGACTTATTTTGGTGTAACAGGGTGAGAAAATTGTGTGGCCAGTCCGGTACTCGAACCCGGGACCCCTCGCTATCAGGGCGAGTGCTCTCCCGACTGAGCTAACCGGGCCGCCACACAACTTCTCCCCTTTAAGTGACCAAAGTTCATGCCGTGACATACACCCTCGCTCAAATATGAATTCGTCCTCGAATTCAGGGATTCATGGTGTTATATAATTACCACGGGCCCTCGGAGAGTTAACCCGGGTAACGTCACGGTCCCACGTTGGGCGCCAAATGTCACAGGGTGAGAAAATTGTGCGGCCAGTCCGGGACTCGAACCCGGGACCCCTCGCTATCAGGGCGAGTGCTCTCCCGACTGAGCTAACCGGGCCGCCACACAACTTCTCCCCTTTAAGTGACCAAGTTCATGCCGTGACATAGGGATTTTAAGCGCTGCGGTGAGATGGATTTGGGAATTAAGGCACAGCGGTACCACTACATAATTATCGCAAGAAAATCTGGGTAAAAAGTAATCTTAGGCAGCTACGCCGAAAAACCATCTGAAAATTAGCCAGAGTATGCCCTAATAAGTAGGTATATACGGTACAGTCTGCAGTAAATGCCTTGAAGCTGAAATCACTGCCAAGTCCACTTTGACAGGTCTTGATGTAGACAAACACCGGTTCCAGCCAGTTTAATTAGCAATATGCTATTCACGAAAATCATGGGTTTCGTCTGCAGGTTTATTTATTTTTAGCTCACCTGAGCACAAAGTGCTCATGGTGAGCTTTTGTAATCGCCCGTTGTCCATCGTGCGTGCGTGTGTGCCTCGTCAACTTTTCATTCAAACAACATCTCCTCCAAAACCGCTTGGCAGATTTTCACCAAACTTCACACGAAGGATCCTTGGGTTCAAAGTTGTTCAGATCTTTCCGGTCCGCTGCATATGTAGGTCACCAGAGCTAAAAATAGATTTAAAAAGTGAAAACTTTAAAAATCTTCTTCTATGGAACCGCAAGGCCTAGAGGTTTCATATTTGGTATGTAACATTGTATAGTGGTCCTCTACATAGATTGTTCATGTGATGCCCCTGGGGTCAAAACTGGCCACGCCCCAGGGGTCACATGGTTTATAAAGACTTATATAGCATAATGACTTTAAAAATCTTTTCCTCTGAAACCGCAAGGCCTAGAGGTTTCATATTTGGTATGTAACATTGTATAGTGGTCCTCTACAAAGATTGTTCAAATGATGCCCCTGGGGTCAAAACGGGCCACAACCCAGGGGTCACATGGTTAATATAGACTTAAATAGCAAAATGACTTTTAACATCTTCTTTTCTGAAACCGCGAGGCCCAGAGGTTTCATATTTGGTATGTAACATTGTATAGTGGTCCTTTACAATGAATGTTCAAATGATGCCCCTGGGGTCAAAACTGGCCACACTGGGGGGTCACATGGTTTATACAGACTTAAATAGCCAAATGACTTTAAAAATCGGTTGGTAACATAGTATAATAGTCCTCTACAAAGATTGTTCAAATGATGACCGTGGGTTCAAAATTGGCCACACCCCGGGGGTCACATGGTTTATATAGACTTAAATAGCAAAATGACTTTAAACATCTTTTCCTCTGAAACCGCAAGGCCCAGAGGTTTTATTTGGTATGTAACATTGTATAGTGGTCCTCTACAAAGATTGTTCAAATTATGCCCCTGGGGTCAAAACTGGCTACATCCCGGAGGGGGGGGGGGGTCACATTGTTTATACTGCAGCACTATAATTTCAATAAGCCTCCAACATTCAAGACAACATTCCAGCCAGGTGTATACAGTGTGCTATTTTTAGATCTTATCAAACCAGCTAGTCAGTTACACATTTGTTGTGAGGTGCTTTAGAGAATAGTTGGAGATGACCATTGAAATGCTTAGAAAATGTTACCCACCAGCATGGTCAATCATGTTGTTGTGTAAGTAAATTAGCCGGATGTAATGTTTAGGCTATTTGTAAGAAATGTAGTCAATCAGTCTTAGTATATAATACCGTCTTATATAATACATTTTCACTTTAGATCTACTATATTGAATTTGTTTACAGGCGAAGTGTATATTTCTAATTTAATAATGAAATGCCAAATCTGAAATGACAGCATTAGATCTATATCTAGGCTAACTTAGGTGGAACTGCACAATTTTTTGTAAGACAAAATGATGCAGCAAAGGAGTCTGTGGCTCTGACACTGCAGTCTGTTTCACCAGGATGTACAGAATCATGTAGCATAGAGCTTAAAGTCTAGTCATATACTTTAAACCTTTCATTTGTACAGTTTAATTAAATGTGTGCAGCACACAAAAAACTACACACAGATCATGTTTCTCCAACAAAGTTCTTAATGCTTTGTTGGCAGCCTCCACCCAAGGACCTCTTCTTAGACATTTTAGTACCAGATATTTGACATGAACACTATGCCTCATCAACATGTGGGTGGACATGTGGCACCAGCAGAAACCATGAAGGACAGCTTTCTAAATGTGTGTACAGGGCTTGCACTAAAATGAAATGTTTGTGTTGGATACAAGTGTTGGATAGTGGAAGACCTGTACATTTCTGACATGAAATGAAGTATAAAATAAAGCTTTGTTTAAAGTCATTTCTGATAATTTTGTGATAATATGCCAGTAACTTCATTGAAAGAGGTATACATTTAGGTAAACCGTGTCATTATCTATTTCCAGGTTACATTACTTTTGCAACTTATGTTGTTGTGTTTCCTTGATACATTTTATAGTGTGTGAATTTTATGATTATGTTATGTCATTGGAAAACAAAAGAGAGAAAAAAAAAACTATATCAAAAGGCTGTTTATCGTTGTTTTTCTGTTTGCTCTCAAGTACTGTAGATTTTGATTTAGTACATTTGAATGAGGATTTTGGAAGCTCAAGTAATTATCATACATTATTTTTGAAGCTAATTTATTATTTCTCCTTAATTGAGAAATACTTCATCATCATCATCATCATCATCTCGAGTAATTGCCTCACTATTGATGGAGTATACTCGCAATTTGTTATAATACTGAACATGCATAGCAGCCAGGATTGACTTAATAGTCCAAAATTTAAATTTTTTAAAAGTTCCTGTATTTACAGGATTTCTAAAAACAGGTTAAAAAGGAGCATCTTGCAGTCTAGCAGGACAAGGTTGACAGGACCGACTTGAAGCCTTCAAGTGTGGTCTGGTCGACGGCAGCTTGTGGGAGTTGGTTCCACAGGACGATAGTGGCCGGACACTGTTTTATATTTCCTCCTAAATTGAGAAATAATTTTACACTATTTTGAATGCACCACGCTACTTGCTTGTATTTGCTTGCATGGTATATATAAGCAAGGGCTTGTAGTTTTGTGAATCTTTTTATAGATCCAAAAAAAAAAGTGACTTCCTTTGCAACACTTTCATTACATTTCATCTCACCTGAACACTTCATGCTTGATGAGCTATTGATATAGTGGGACTGCCCTGCATTGTCCGTCCTCCGTAATACGTCAACAGTTGGGTCGGTGCACACATTACCGACTTCACTTTCATTAAATCTTTGCACAGTTTGTGTATGACCATAAAATAGGTTTGATAATGGGCCAAATCTGCGTCACCATGGACTTAATGCTCTGATTAAGGTTTGCGTGCAACAAGTCCATATCTATGTAACAACTACAGATATTCAGTTGAAACTTCACACATGTCTTCCGGTCACTGACCAAGGCCCATAACTTTGACCTGCAATTTAGCAGAATTATGCCCCTTTTTAGCTCACCTGAGCACAAAGTTTTCCTTATATGGCTATAGAAAAAGCTTGTGAACACTCTAGAAGTCACATTTTTTGCATAATCAACATGAAACTTGCTCAGAACATTTGTTCTTATAATATCTTGGCCGAGTTTGAAAATGGTTGCGGTCGGTTGAAAAACATGGCTGCCAGGAGGGGGGCGCAGTTTTCCTTATATGGCTATAGGAAAAGCTTGTGAACACTCTAGAAGTCACATTTTTCGCCCAATCTTCATGAATCTTGAGAACATTTGTCCCAACGATATCTTGGCCGAGTTCGAATTTGGTCATGTGGGGTCAAAAACTAGGACACTAGGTCAGATTGAAGAAAAAGCTTGTTAACACTCTAGAAGTCTCATTTTTTGCCCAATCTTCATGAAACTTGGTCAGAACATTTGTCTTAATGATATCGCGGCTGAGTTCGAATCTTGGTCATGTGGGGTCAAAAACTAGGTCACTAGGTCAGCTTGTTAACTCTACAGAAGTCACATTTTTGGCCCAATCTTCATGCAACATGGTCACAACATTTGTCATAATGATATCGCGACTGAGTTCGAATCTTGGTCATGTGGGGTCAAAAACTAGGTCAAATGAAGAAAAAGCTTGTTAACATTCTAGAAGTCACATTTTTGCCCAATCTTCATGAAACTGAGTCAGAACATTTGTCCCAATGATATCTCAGCTGAGTTCGAATCAGGGTCATGTGGGGTCAAAAACTAGGTCACTAGATCAAATTGAAGAAAAAGCTTGTTAACACTCTAGAAGTCACATATTTTGCCCAATCTTCATGAAACTTGGTCAGAACATTTGTCTTACTGGTATCTCGGCCGAGTTTGAATCTGGGTCATGTGGGGTCAAAAACTAGGTCACTAGGTCAAATTGAAGAAAAGGATTGTTAACACTCTAGAAGTTACATTAATTGCCCAATCGTCATGAAACTTGGTCAGGACATTTGTCCCAATGGTATCTCAGCCGAGTTCGAATCTGGGTCATGTGGGTTCAAACACGAGGTCACTAGGTCAAATTGAAGAAAATGCTTCAATTTCAATTATGTATTTTGAATGTCTGTTGTAACTTAAAGTTTTTCAAGCCATGATGCTTAGGCCGCCTTTCCATCAGTCTATATCAGTATATCCATATCCGTATAAAAATCTAACACATGGAAAATTGTTCGAGAAATGAAACTCAGGTGAGCGACCCAGGGCCATTTGGCCCTCTTGTTGTTAAAGGGTATTTGACAACCTGTCCGTAAGCTTTAAAGGGTATAACATAAATTACAAGGGTATTTTTATTTTGTATACCAGATCAAAAAAGTATTTTATGTGTTTTTTATATATGAACACATTAATGTTGGAAAATGAAATAATTTTAATGTAGACATTAATCTGTATGTCTATTTAAACATTGCATTTACTTAACAAAGTAGTAGAAATCATTTGCCCAGATACTTTGTACTTTTTTTCAGTGCAAATCCTACATGACAACCTGATTTATGGCCCTTCTTAGTTGACAATGATAATTTGTTTTCTATGATTACAGCGTTTTTTCGGACATTTTTTCACTCCCATGATGCTTAGGTTTCTTGTCCGATTTCTCAAATGCTGTGGCAATGAGATCGACAATCATCATAATACTTTTTCAAGATTATTGGCATTAATTTATTGCCTATTGGATTGGAGCTGGTTTCTGGAGCATAAAACATCCCTTTTTCTACTCACATACACAATACAATGCATTTTGAGTAGAAAGGTTCACTTGATTCACTTCTAATTGATTTAAAGGCTTACTTACACCATTAGTTCAATTGGATTATTGGTAAAACCGTTTACGCAGTTTTAACTATTAGAAATACGTACCAAGATTTGCAATGTGTTACGTTACGCACTGGTCCAGTTTTGCTTTTTTGCATTATTTTTAAATTTCAATGCATAAATACGTAGATACACGTCTTATCTGGAGCTCGGAAGGTCAATGACCAAGGCCCATAACTGACCTGCAATTTAGCAGAATTATGCCCCTTTATGTAATTAGAAAATTAAGGTTAAGGTTTGCATGCAAGTATATATCTGTAACTACTATGGATATTCGATTGAAACTTCACACTTGTCTTTGGGGTCATTATGTAAGGTCACTGACCAAAGCCTATTACTCTAACCTGCAATTTAGTAGAATTATGCCCCTTTTTGCAGTTAGAAATTCAGGTTAAAGTTTGCTTGCAACAAGTATATATCTGTTACTACTACAGATATTCAATTGAAACTTCACACATGTCTTCGGGGTCATTATGTAAGGTCACTGAACAAAGCCTATTACTCTAACCTGCAATTTAGCAGAATTATGCCCCTTTTTGTACTTAGAAAAACTACAGATATTCAGTTGAAACTTTACACGTCTTCAGGGTCATAATATAAGGTAACTGACCAATGCCCATAATTGTGACCAGCATTTCAGCAGAATTATGCCCCTTTTTAAAATACTCAAGTTAAAGTTTGTGTGCATATACACTGACAGAATACATATGCTATCAATGCGGAGTGAATAGTGGAATGTGCTGCTCTGAGATAGCTCTTGTTCATGAAAAAATCTGCAAAATGGACTTTGTGCAACATACTGACATAATTTTTCATCTGAATTTGACCAAACTTGCACAGCGTGTATATGAACTGGATATTTCAGAATAATAGATTGTGGAACAAACACCCAAGTTATTTGCTCCTTGTTTGTGAGAAAAAATGGATAATTAGGAGTATAGAGACTTTATGTATTGCCTAATCTTGACTAAACTTGCACTGTTTGTGTTTGACCATAAGGTATCAGTCTATTCCAAATATGGAACAGATCAGATGAGAAAGACCAGAGTTATGGCCCCTTGTGAAAAAAAAAATCACATTTTTGTCAATAATTGGCTTTCAGTCTCCATAGAGAATTAACTTTTCATTCCTTGTTGACTAAACTTGCACAGTTTGTGTATGACCATAAGATCTCATCAGGGTGCAATAATGGGCCAGATAGAACCAGGATTACTAGAGTTATTTCCCCTTGTTTATGAGAAAAAAATGGACTTGGACATAGAAACTTCAATACACTATAGGATTTATAACCACGCTCACTTATGTTAAAGCCCATCAACACCTCTGAGCATGTACGAATGTTTTTACAAGACAGGTTCGTCAAACAATCAAATCTCGTCGTAAGGTCGATTGAGTCCTGTGCAAATTACCCACCAGTTCATCTTTGACAAATCAATGTCATGCACATGTATCTTGAACCAAGCTAACTTTTGTTTTAGTAGCTCAGTTGTCAGGATTTTGTAATGACAGCAGGACCGGTACAGTATCTTAAAGACGCATATTGATGCTATTTCACAAAAATATAGACACATTTTAAAACAAAACAATTTCTTATTATTCTTGAATATATTGTAGCAACAGATGGAATCGTTAATATATACAAAGAAAACAAATAGGGATACACAGTTCCAGTAGGATTTAAACTCACACCTACAAAATCGCGCACTTCAGTGAAAGTGTCTCTACAATATGTTGATTATAAATGATGCGCATGCATGCAAGGGTACATGATGTGCATTGCATTCGTATCAATTAACCAGTAGACAGGCATCTATCGCTCCACCTTACTCTTGTTCCAAGGTTGTTTGTCCAAGGGTTTGAAGTAAATCAATTGGATTATGCAACCATGTGCTATTATTTACCACTGAAATATAAACCCATAATTGGTCAACTCAATTTTACTACTAATTTTCCCATGGCAGGGATAGTGTCATAGATGACTACTGTCCCTTTGAAGAAACAACATCATTGAACAATGCTTCCGTATTAAAAAGTAGAGGTGTTTAAAGTCTTTGGCATATATGTCTTTGAAACTATAGGCCTGCTTAGCCCCATATTTCAATGAGCTTGAAACTGTTCTATCTGATATAGAAATGTTAAGCAGATACAACAGTTTCCCGCTCAACCAGCGCAATGTGATAAAAGGTTATGTGATGTAGATACCGTTTTTCGGTCACTTAAAGTAAAAGTTTAAGACCCCCCCTAGCCATACTCAGTTTCAGTTTAATACATATGAAAAAAGCAAGGGGCTAAGGGAGCTAAAGTGGAATAATTTTAATTGTTAAATATAGTTTTAAAATATGTTGTTGACATCTCTTGAAAGTCATGGCAAACCAGGGTTATCATTAGTAACCGATTGGCGATCAAATTAATCGTTCGACATTGTGAGAAAATCCTTTTTTTTGTTTAAGGAACTTTAAAATTGCGATAGATAATATCACAAGGGAGCCCATAGACCCCTGGCCAAATCGCCTACATTAAAATAAAAATCGCTCGTTTCATTTGATAACGACAACCCTGTGGAAAACAACTGCATGTCTAAGAAGCTTCCAAGACTGCCTTGTTGCCATGAATCCCTGTGTTCACTGCGACTCTTGAATCCATGTCATGTGACTTCAGATAAGTAGTTTAAAGCATATTAGAGGCAGTGTCAAGGTTATTTAGTTCTGGAAATGCTAGTACCATTTGATATAGCAACATTAAATGTGGTAAGCAGCACAGTGTATGTCCTTTGGAAATAGAAAGCTCCATTAATACAAGAGAATGAACATATTGTGTTGATCAAATGTTTACTTTTAACAATTTTGAATTCCTTTTTTAAGTATTTTTAGCTCACCTGAGCACGAAGTGCTCGGTGAGCTATTGGTATAGGGGACCTCTCCGGCGTCGTCCGGCGTCAATCGTCCGTCGTCCTTATGCCGTCAACAATTTGGTCCGTTTTCGGGATAAAGGCTACATTTTTTATTCAATCTTGACCTAACTTGCACAGTTTGTGTATGACCATAAAATCTCGGATGGGATTGTTCTTGGGTCAGATCACACCAGTAACACCAGAGTTATTGCCCCTTTTTCATGCAATTTTTTTTGCAAAATTGCCCTTTTCCAACGTATAGACTTTATTTTCCATCCAATTTTAACCAAACTTTCACAGTTTGTGTATGACCATCAGATCCCAGCAGACGCAAAAAATGGACCAGTTCGTGTGTCAAACACCAGAGTTATTGCCATTTGTTTATTAAAAAAAATATACAAAAATGGACATTATTCAAGATAGAGACTTCATTTTTCATCCAATCTTCACCAATCTTGCGCAGTTTGTCTATTACCATGAGATTGCGGTTGAAGTTGAATATAAGCAAGATCGAACTAGAAACACCAGAGTAATTGCCCTTTGTTTGTGAAAAAAATATGCAAAAATGGACATTATTCAGGATAGAGACTTCGATTTTCATCCAATCTTCACCAATCTTGCACAGTTTGTCTATGACCATAAGATAAAAAGTGAAGTCGAATATAAGCAAGATCGGACCAGAAACACCAGAGTTATTGCCCTTTGTTTTTGAAAAAAATATGCAAAAAAAGGGACATTATTCAGGATAGAGACTTAATTTTTTTACCCAATCTTCACCAGTCGTGTACAGTTTGTCTATGAACGTTAGACTACAGATGAAGTCGAATAGAAGCATGATCGGGCCAGAAAAAACAGAGGTATTGCCCCTTGTGTGTGGAAAAAAACATCAACAAGTTATCAATTATTGGCTTGCACACACAATTTTTTATTCAATGTTGACCAAACTTACAATGTTTGTGCATGACCATAAAAATTGATTGATATAATTTGATTTTCAACAGTTGCAAGACTTGCATGCAGGTATTTGTACATGCAACATTGATGTCTTTAGAGCCTACATTAACATGATTTATTATCATTGGACAGAAAATTATCAAAGAAAAAGCAAAACTTTACCTTATAGCACAGCCATCACAATTATCGCGTTGCAACTAGTTCTCTAAAACTGTTTGCGAAAAAGACATCAAAATCTACTGTTTTTGCATTTTCCAGAATTGTCAATGACTAAATGAAAAAGGGTCAGAAAAGAGTATCAAGAAAAATTATTTGAGAAATATTAGCAAAAAAATGCACATCCACTACCTAACTCATACTTTAGTTAGCCCATCGCACTAACCGATGTTTTAAATCAAAATTGATCCTATCCCCCCTGCGTATTGTTCAGATACCTTAATTTTGATACCTGTCACAACAGTATGGTTTTCATCTGTACCAGTTCTCAGATGAGCGCTTTGGGCCATCATGGCCCTCTTGTTTTTACATTTAACAGGGTAACTTTACCTGGTTTTTACAACGGAAACTGCTGAAATTCAATCCCAAAATATGCTGATGAAATGGCCTGGTATAATATTCGGTATCTGACATGGCAGCACTTTGCTGACTCTCAGGTGAGCGACCCAGGCCTACTGTGGTACTCTTGTTGATGAAATTACTTAGGCGAGAGTTTTTTTATTTCTTGGTTCTCGGATCCGCCGACCCGCTTCTTTCAAAAAACCAAAAAAAATAAAATTGTAGAATGTAACCGATATCATAAAAATGACCTTGTAAACGGTATTCAACCTCTTACACGGAATGCAAATATTAATGTTATGGTTATCATGTAGTTATTAAGATAATGTCGTGTTATATGATTTTTGTGATTAATAATGCATTAAGATTTTAATATCAATGCCCATTTACATTTGTGAAATTCTAGTCATTAATTTACTCAATTCTGTTTGGTTGTTTTTTATTTTAATTTTATTTTTTTCTCTCCTGCAACCGGACACTTCCAAAAATGTCAGAGAACGAAGAAATAAAAAAAACTCTGGCCTTATGGTAGTAAACTATATGTAAGATACTTGTAGACACTTAGTATTTTTCAGCGTAGCTAAGATCACTTTTGACCTATATTTCTTACGATAATTTTATGCAGCAGGAAAACTGAATGCCAATAGAATTGGGCAAATTTTCTAATTTTAGGGAATGCAAACTTCCACTAATGGTTTGGTGTCTACCAATAACTGTTGCATATTTTGGGGGATTAAAGTTTACATAATTGCTTGAATTTATGGTTAAAATAAAGTTATAAACATATCTTCGACATACACTCTAGAACTTGACACTGTTATGAACAATTTTACTCATTGTATGTCATAAACAGAATGTAATATTCATTCACATGATGAAATATTTATTTTCTTTAGACTACATTAGCAGCACGCTCTATAAATAGCAATTACAATGATCCCATTGGTTGACCGATATCTGAAAACTATTGCGCTCTGAAACGTTTCAGAGCCATACGTAGATATTCGGCAAAGATCGGTGTGAATGGTCTATTCTAGCGTATTCAACACACTCCAGATAAAGGGTGCATCATTCTAAAAATAGCGCGCAGTATAGGTATGCTAATATAACCGAGAATTTCAATAAGTGAGGGATTTATATTTATAAACTTACTGTGAATGTAAATTTATATTTGAATTGAGGTTGCATTTTATAAAGAATTATTTATAATTGCACCTTTCTATCAACGTTCCCAGTAGATGTTATTCAATCTGTAAAAATATTTAACATATTTCTAAAAGTAAAATGTGGTGAAAGAAGTCTTGTAATACGTAAAAATGTATTGAAGTTACTTTACTTCATTTGCGTAGCATGAATACTTTATTTGCTAAACTAATGACACGTATAGTATATTATTTAACATAACTATGCACACTAGTCTTGTATGATATATAATAATTTTCATTCATTCCCGCAATTATTTTCTGACAATGCTTTTTTGTTAAATTTGCCTGACCAATTCATGTAACAATGTTAGTAAAATAAATTACTAGCATTTAGGTTTGAGTTTTAATGTTTGAGATAATCTCAAATTAATTTTTGGGTCCGATAAGTTTTCTTGTAGTGTCCGAGAAATCTACAGTGCAAGAAATCTACTTAGTGGGGACCAAAAAAGCTGGGATCCGAGAAGTCACGTAATCGATCATATTGTCCCTCGTGTATTATGTTTCGGGTAAAAAATGACATCTCAATATTAATTACAACGCCGATTATCTGTTTAAAAGACATTTCTTGTTTCTTACCTTAACCATATTTTGTATTGTGACATACTGAGTAAGTTCTGAAAATCCAAAACATAATTAATGAATCTTATGCATTCCTTTACAGAAATAAGATCTTCCTATCAATATTCCAACAATCACTTTGCCCCAATCAGGGTCCCTATTCCTTTATCAGTTTTCCTGATCTGACCTCCAATACCAGGTGCTGTTACCCAATGAAAACCAATATAAACAGCACCCCAAGCAGTCTACCATGGACTTCAGCATAAGCAGCTTGCAACACTGCTATAGATAGAAACCAGCCCTGGGAAGTTAAGCAGATCTGACCTTTGTGTAGTGAATATACACTGCAGAGGCTCCTGTGTAGCAGTTAACTGAATGGTGAACATCAGTGTGGCTGCCAGCTCTTTGTGTTATTTATTGATAGTGTCTATGTGGGTATTCAGTCTGTTATCTGTTTAGATGTATAAATAGGAAACTTAGTGAGAGTGAATTCTTGGTGAGTATAACTGCTTCAGTTAGGTTAGAAAGCTTATTGATCTGATCTATAGACAATGCTATCTTATAGCACAATATCTCATACCAGTATGCATGTGTCTATTTATATGCTTCTATTTATAGCTCTTTCTCAGTCTGATTCAGTACACATTTTTACACTAAAACTAGTGTTTCGTTTGTGTTGTGTGCTAATGTGACTTAGTTCATTATTTATGTAATAGTTTTCCATTAAGACATTAATAATATTTTAGTGCTTAAAAATGTATGTGAACTGAAATTAATTAGACTTGAACCATTTATAAAATGTTGATATAATATTTACTTTGATTTTGATTATTTGTAATCAATTTAAAAAAATGAAATGAAGCCTTAGGATAATTAAGGACATCTGCTTAAATTGTTGATGTGTCTTTGTCTACTGAATAGCAGTGATTGGTTAGTTCTGACCACATGTTTAACTTGATAATAATTACATAGCTTTAGTAACTGTCTGGGAAACGATTTCATATCTTACTTTCACACATAAGTAACATCACAGTTCAGACAGAATGCTTATCAGCTTTATCATAAGAAATGACTTGTATGTAAAGATTTAAAGATAGAGATTGTAGGTGGTAATTAATACCAGTCTAATGAGAGTGCCGGGATCAAGGTATTGTGTGATTGGTGGATGCAAGATAGATCTGAGTGGTCATCTGTGTGTGTGGGTGTAGCTTACCAGTAATTATGATGTTCATAGAGAAAGGGAGTTTAATAACAAAGAGTTCAGTGGTGGTTGTAGACTGATACAGTCGTTTCTGTCAAATATCGAATTAATAATATATTATGTTACTTTGCTCCTACTTTGCTCCTTGTATAACATGCTTGCCATTTTGATCTTGCTCAAGACAGTAACAGTAACCTGAAAACTCTTCCAAGGAAATGTAACTGGGTAAGATAAAACAAGAAACATGATTTGTCGACCTTTGCATTTCACAAAGTTTCAGCAGTTTGTTTTCAGGGACTAAATTAGTCTATGGTGCTTGGGGAAGCGAGTTTTTGAAGTCAGCAGATAGTTAAAGTTAGGTTATGGCAGGACATAAGAATAAATGGATGGAATAAAAAGAAAAAGAGGAGAAGCAAGTTGTGTTGTATTTAAATTGACAATATAGTGAGGGTATTAAACATGAACACAGGTTCCCCGCCCAGTCACATTTGTATATATTTACATCTCCTTTATATATCCGGTAATAATATTTTAACTATATTTGATTCCGTTTGTTGTCTGTCCTCAGTCATCCGTTGTCAACAATTACCTTTTTACATCTCGGAAACAACGTGGTTGAAGTTTTGAGCTCCCCTGAGCCAAGGTACTCATGTGTGAACTAGTGTGGCCTTACATCTTTTGTCGTTCATCGTCTGTCATTTGTCGTGCGTCGTCTACATTTTCAAATAACATCTTCTCTGAAACAGCTTAGTAGAAGTTTTAAAAAAAAAGGATGCTGTTTGAGTGGTCCGCTTTCAGATCTAGAAAGCTACATATCAGATGCCTTCATATAAACTTGATCAATGCAAAACTCTGCTAATATGGCAACCAAAAGGAAAAATCTTATTATCCAAAACTGTCCGTCGTCTGTCGTCCGTCCATTGTCTGTCTGTCTGTCTGTTGTCAACATTTACCTCATAGCATCTTCTATGAAACCGCATTGTGGAAGTTTTAAAAAATTTGCACAACGTTGCTCGAGTTGTGATCTTGCACCGAATTCCTTTTAATCATTATCTTTAAATATATAGATGTCAGGGGGTGAGGCACTGTTTCTTTATTAGCTCACCTGAGCACGAAGTGCCGGTATAGGCGACCTCTCTGCCGGCGTCCGTGTGCCGTCAACAATTTGGCCCGTTATGGCGATAAAGACTACAGTTTTTATTAAATCTTGACCAAACTTGCACAGTTTGTGTTTAACCATAAAATCTTGGATGGGTTCGATAATAGGTCCAATTGGACCAGGAACACCAGAGTTATTGTCCCGTTTTTGTGCCCCAAATACATCTATTCCTGAATAACTCACCTGGTAAATGGAGATAAATGCAGTATCAGGAAGATAAGCGTCATAAATGTTTTGTTTCCCATTGTAGGTTATTCACAGATATAACCCAGATAGTGGAGTCTGCTTATCAGTAAAATCAATACATCACTCTGAGTCAACATGATACTTCTATTTGAGATCAGCATCATTACACATAGTAACCATTGATAGCATGCTTCTGACATATATTTTAGCTGTGTGTGCAGCAATAAAATGGTCCAATGTCTGTCTTGGCATCCAGTGAGGAAAAAGATTTAAACAATAATCAATAGCTAGAATTCATGTTGTAAACAAGCAATCCGAATATAGGATTTTGATCATGTGATCTAGTGCCTGAAAGGGTTAATTATTTTCTCTAGTTTTTGGACTGTTAAGTTAGTAACTTATTCAGTATCATTTAATCATGTAACTTTTGGACTGTCTTTTACATTTGAATTGGGATTTTGGAAACTCAAGTAATTATCTTGCATGATTTTTGAAGCTGATTTTTTATTTCTCCTTAATTGAAAAATACTTCTACACTGTTTTACATTTATTGAAAAATATTTTTACACTATTAAGAGTGCACCATGCTACTTGCTGCTTGTATGGTATATATAAGTAAGGGCTTGTAGTTTAGGGACTCTTTTTAGCTCAAGGGTGAGCTATTGTTGTCAGTCTGTGTCCATTGTACATCGTCCGTCGTCAACATTTTGCTTCAAACAAGTTCTCTGAAACCACTGCATGGATTTTAACCTAACTTGGCAGGATGGTCCTTTACCAAATTCCTTCAATTTATTTAAATATATTGAAAACTCTGGTTGCCATGGCAACCAAAAGCTTAAAAACTGGAAAACTTAAAAAATCTTCTTGTCAGAAACTACTGGCTGGATTTGAAAATAGTTTTCACAGAAATGCTCCTTGGGTGACCCTCTACCAAATTCCTTCAAATCATTTTGATTCGTTAATAACATGGCCGCCAAGGGGCAGGGCAGTTTTCCTTATATGGCTATATTGATAACTTTAAAAATCTTCTTGTCTGAAACCACTGGCTGGATTTCAAAATAATTTCACAGAAATGTTCCTTGGATGACCCTCTACCAAATTCCTTGAAATCATTTTGATTCGTTAAAAAACATGGCCTCCAGAGGGCGGGGCAGTTTTCCTTATATGGTTATATTGTAAACTTTAAAAATCTTCTAGTCTGAAAGCACTGGCTGGATTTCAAAATAATTTCACATAAATGTTCCTTGGGTGACCCTCTACCAAAGTCCTTAAAATCATTTTGATCCGTGAAAAATCATGATCGCCAGGGGGCGGGGCAGTTTTTTTTATATGGATATATTGAAAACTTTATAAATCTTCTTATCTAAAACCACTGGCTGGATTTCAAACTAATTTCACATCAATGTTCCTTTGGTGACCCTCTAGCACATTCCTTGTAAAGTGGATGCTATCAAAACAAGACACTTAATTAACCAAAACACTTTAATTATTGAAAAAAATAAAACAACACAATATCTGACAAACTTAATAAAAATTTTCTATGGTCTGGTCTTTTTACGGTAGGTCAGGTAAACGTTTATAAACGTAGCCTATAAGACCTTGGTTTACGTTACTAAAGCTGTTGTTGATGATGTTTATCTTTGAAGATGATTATACATATTAAAATGATGAAGGCTATGATGCTTATGATACTGTGATTTTGGTGTTTCTGATGGTGATGATGATGATGATAATGATGGTGATGAGGATGATAATGATGATGACGATCATGATGATGATGATGATATGGTGATGAGGCATGAACATAAACAACGACCCAATAATAGAATTATATTTGAATATTCAAATTAAATATTACTTATGGTAATTATGATAATCTCCAGAAAATCACATCAGAAAGGAAGACAAAAACCAGAGCAACTGTTTACTTGAATCTTATTTGACCTCCTATCCTATATACATGTTATGTCAGGAATTGTATAACTTTCTCCAACTTAACCATTTATCCTCAGGTGGCCCAATGAACTTGGCCTTTGGTTAAGCAGCTCCCTAGACAATTCAGTAAACTGCACTATCAATAACAATGGAATATTTGGACATGATTCTTCCAAGGCCTAATATAAACTGGGTTCTGTGTTGGAGAGTTTCTGTTTCAGAGAAATATTTTCAGTTTTTCACAAGTTAGTCATGTGCCAAGAAATGTAATATTTATATGTCACTGGCATTAGTAAATAGTTGTTGTGAAAGTTATTTGTCCACTACTGGTTTCATGATCAGATGGGACACCCTCCATCTATGTTTCTGTCTGTATGTCTGTCTGTGCAATAAAATTTGGGTCCTGCAATAACTCAATAAATACAAAAGCTAGGTTTATGAAACTTTGTGTGGTTATAGAGGGCAATGGTAAAATAATGCATTTTCATTAATTGTTGTTGTTTTTTGCATCAGCAAAAAGTGTTGAAAATTGCACATAAGCAGGTATTATGCTAAAACTTAAATTTGTTGGACTTCAGTGGATTTAAAAAAATCTTAGAAAAAAGTCAAATTGCAGTAGTTATGGCATCAAGTCTTCCAAATTTTGCATTATCATTTAATTACTTTACAGATGAAGTTATAACAAGTATCTAAGATAGCCATTTTTAACCAAGTGAAAATGTGCGGTTATTAGATCGGGGTATGTCATTGGGCATGTGGGCTGACAGACTTGACAGCAGCACCAACTTTTGGTTTCTGAACAATAACTTGAGAAAAAAATTGCTATTGTAATAAAACTTCATATATTGATGCCTCGCTTGAGGTTGCATCTGGGGTGGTTGTGGTCAAGGGCACCATTACTAAAAATAAAAAAAGCTGTCTGTTTAATAACTTGAGTACAAACTGAGTTACAGTGTATGGGGTGTGACCATATAATCCAGGTCCAGCTAGCCCATTTCATGGTAAAAATAGATATGGATAGGCTTGTTGACTTGTTATAGAAGATAGACTTGCATAGCATTGGGCACAAAGACTAGTATAGCTCGCAAACATTAACCTAATACTCGTGACCTGTATTAGCACAAATTAGGCCAGTGTTTTTTTTCACCTCTGGGGGAAAGGTGGCGGGGCCCTTCAGATGGGGAATTATACGGCAAATAGGGATTTTTTTTAGAAAAGCACTTACATGTTTATATTCTGCTTTGTTATAAAACAGTCATCAACTGCTTTGCTACAAATGATACCTCAGATTATGCACTAACTTCGTTTGATGAAAAATTGCTGAAATTGTTTACGAAAATTCCTTTATCTTAGTCAATTTTTGTCCGATTTTGGTCAATTTTTTTTTCGTCAAAATTAAGCTTACATTCTGAGGCGAATTTTAAGGTAAATATAGGGGAAAAATATATACCTCTTAAGCAGGGGAATGGGGCCGAATTTCGGCCCCAAATTGGCCCTAAAAAAACACTGTAGGCGCTCAAACTGTATTCTGTGTTTACTCTCATTTTAGTCCCTGCACGTGTTTCACAAGTTTAACTTTACCGTGACAGTATTTTCTTTGGTACACTGCAAATCGTTATATTCCAATTCGGGGGGTCCATGGATCGCATTCGCAATATAGCCAGATCGCAATATAACTTTCCAGATCATTCATGTACATATACACTAGCCTCTTTTCGCGATTTGTTAAAAAACATGGCTGCCAGGGTATGGGACAGTTTTCATTACATGGCTTTATTGAAATCTCAAACAATCTTCTTCTTAAAAGCCATCATGATGCTTTACACTCAGATGAGCGACCTAGGGCCATCATGGCCCTCTTGTATGGCTATTTTGGTAACTTTGACAATAAGTTTAGCATTCCAGGTCCTCTTGTGATATTTGTAAGACAGTAATCCTCTTGTAAAAAAAGGCATTGCATTTAAAATGATTTTGTTCATTTCTCTTTTTGAAAAAGACATGTTGATGATATTAATACTTAATTTGCCCCAGGCAAAGTCCCTGTCATTGATCCATCACATTCTTCCCATGTCTGTTTGTTGTTGTACATGTAGAACCTCTGCCAATAAATCCTACAATTGCCTAGTCCTGCTGAATATTTCAGCAGTTACTGTTACCAGAAATACACCAGATAGTTAAAACTAGGTCAGTTTTGCTGCAATCACATTCTCTGTCAATGAGTCATACAAATATTGTGTACTCTTACTGTAGTTATCAGCACTGCAGGGAGAAATACACCCACTAGTCTGAACTCTATTTAACCCCATCTCAACAGGCATACTGATGAATTATGGCCGATGTTTATACAAGCTTGAAAGACCAGAGTCATACATGGGTCAACCATGTAAATGTGCAGCTGCAAACACATACTTGATGGGCTGTCTTAGTCTCAGAATACAATGTAACAGTGTTTTTAGCTCACCTAAGCAGGAAGTGCTCACGGGTGAGCTTTTGTGGCCACTAAATGTCTGCCGTTCGTCGTCCGTCGTTCGTCTTCACCAATTACTTCAAATGACTTCTTCTCTGCCGCCCCTGGGCCAATTTTAACCAAACTTGACAGGAATGTTGCTTGGGTGGTTCTTTATAAAATTCAATGGAATATTCAGAAAACTCTGGTTGCCATGCCAACCAATAGCTTAAAAAACAACAGAAACTTTTAAAATCTTCTTGTCTGAAACCACTGGCTGGATTTCAAAATATTTCACAGAAATGTTCCTTGGGTGATTTTATACCAAATTCATTCAAATAATTTTGATTGGTTAAGCAGGGTTCGACGTTAACTTTTTTTACCACTAGACCACTGGACTAGTAACTCGTAAAATCAACTAGACCTGACCAAAGATCAACTAGACCAATAGTATTAAATAATAAAACAAAATGATAAAAATGTATTATTTCTCTTACTTTATACACAAAGTATAATCCATAGATGTAGATTACTCAATCGAGATTAATTTCAAGAACCTTAAATTTTATGAAGTGGCATGGAAAGCATATAAACTACTTAACAAACACCCAACGGTCTAATATATATTAACTACTTACTAACACCCAACAGGAAGATGTATATACTTGTCCATCGTCATAACAATTCAGCCAGTAAATATCAAAACATTGCAAAAGTTAACGGTAATGTCAGTCTGTTCTCACTATATTTAAAAATTATCAGCTTCTAAAAAAACTGGTTAATTAATTATAATGTTAAAATAGCGATAGATCTGCTTATTGTCTACTGCACAACATCCTCATGAAACTCTGGTCTTCTCGACCTTTGGCCACCATGCCACCATAGTTCGTCTGCTACAATCCGGATTGAAAGTTAAAACAACCAAAAATGGCTAACTACGAGTTGCGATTGTCGTAAAATTTTGAAAACCCAGACAGACACGCGGAAAAAAATAGTAATCAATAAATAAATATGTTAGTGTTTTGAGTTAATATTGTAAAAGCAATTGTTTATAGTTTTAAATGTTTCATACGTTAAATGTGTGCTAAAATCGATTTAAAATGGACCGTTTGCTATTGCTTTATTTTACGACAATACGCGCACCTGGCGAAATTCCCATAAACCAATCTTGCAGAACAATCAAGTCCAAGTGCCATGTCAATGCTTGTTTCTAAAAATAGATTTTGGATTTTCCAGTGAAACCATTGCGGCGATTTTATTATTTTAAATAACTCTGTCTTATTTAGGTATGTTTTAACTGAAAAACTGGAGATTTTTTTCACTAGACCGTTCGGGCTTGACAGAAATTAGCTTTACTAGCCCGGACCAAGCTTTTACTAGTCATTGTTGTTCGGACGTGCCTAAATGTCGAACCCTGGGTTCAGTACATGGCCGCTAGGGGGTCAGGAAGTTTGTCGGTATATGGCCGTATAGGCAACTTTGACAATCTTTTTGTCAGAAACCACTGGAAGGGTTTTGACATTAATTCACAGAAATGTTCCTCTTTAAGTGAATAATTAAGCACTGGTTTCCAGTTCAGTATATGTGTACATGTTCACCCCTCCCCCATCAAAGATGGTGAGGTATATTGGTTTGCTTATGTCGGTCGGTCAGTTATGTCAGACTTCGGATATCTCAAAATCATTGTGAACTTTCAAGATAACGAAGTTCAGCTGTATGTTTGTGTATGTATTTTAGGTTCTAAATGTGCCTTACCAACAGAGTTCCAATTTTCTGCAATGCTGTCTGGAATGAAACTGCCGATAGTGCCTGAAGGTGATGCTCCAAACGAGATCCACGAGGCTAGTGTGGATGGACGGTGAGAAAACATTTTTACTATTAATTAAATAGTATTCTGCATTTGATCTGTGTATGAACCTTTGGAAAAATTACGCCTAATTCAAAAAGTTGATAGTCTACAACACTGGCAACCAATGTATCAGCCATTTTGTTTACAAATGTTAGTAAACATTTGAAACGTTCACGCAAAACAGTGAATGCAAAAGTAAACACTGTGAATGTTCGTGCAAAACAATGACGTCATTTCACAAATATTGAAGGAAAAAGTGGTACGGTCATGGGGTGAATTATCCAATCATAATGCAGTGCTGTGAATACCTGAAAATGCGAAAAGTTGTAATTATGAATTACTGAAAACCGTCATCATAGTCTAAACCATGGCAGTCATATTCATCATTCATCTTGTTTCATGGCACTCATTTCATCATTCATCTTGTTTCATGGCAGTCATATTCATCATTCATCTTGGTTCATGGCAGTCATATTCATCATTCATCTTGTTTCATGGCAGTCATATTCATCATTCATCTTGTTTCAATACAAACATACCAGTTGTATTTGATAATCAATAATTACCAGCAGACAATGTTTGAAAACTGGTTGTTTCCGAACTAAATCAGTCGCAAACTGGCCAATTTGAAGAAAAAAAAAAGATCCCTGTTCCACTTCCCCAAATGTAAAAAAAAAATATCAGATAACTAAACATTATTGACAATTTACCATGAAAAAGAGCCTTAAATTCTGTCTTTGTGAACATGCTTTCCGAAAGCCGAGCAATTAATCTTAAACCATTTTTCAAAGATAAAAATTATTCAAAATATTCACATAATGATAACATGCATGCCATGTAAGGTGTCATTTCTCAATTGTGCAGCTTTGCCAGCACGGAAGACGCGTTCAGCCAACCCCAACCTTACCTGGATCTCACAATAGACAGTAAGATTCACCACCCAACCAGCATTCTATCTTTCATTACCAGTAACCAAGATAGCCGAGAGTTATGGTTGGCTACTTTTGATGCTATCATTGCTTTGGCTAGTTTGGTAGTGAATACATAGAATTGGCTAGTTTGGCTACAGGTAAAACTGAATTGCATTGGCTATTTTGGCTACAGCTAATGTCAACATTGAATTGGCTACTTTGGCTACCGCTAGTGTTAACATTGAATTGGCTGTTTTGGCTACCGCTAGTGTTAACATGGAATTGGCTATTTTGGCTACTGCTAGTGTTAACATTGAAGTGGCTATTTTGACTACCGCTAGTGTTAACATTGAATTGGCTATTTTGGCTACCGCTAGTGTTAACATTGAATTGGTTATTTTGGCTGCGTCTAGTGTTAACATTGGATTGGCTATTTTGGCTACAGCTAGTGTTAACATTGAATTGGCTATTTTGGCTACCAGTAGTGTTAACATTGAATTGGCTGTTTTGGCTACCAGTAGTGTTAACATTGAATTGGCTGTTTTGGCTACCAGTAGTGTTAACATTGAATTGGCTGTTTTGGCTACCGGTAGTGTTTACATTGAAGTGACTATTTAGGCTACCAGAAGTGTTAACATTGATGTGGCTGTTTTGGCTACCGATAGTGTTAACATTGAAGTGGCTATTTTGGCTACCGGAAGTGTTAACATTGAAGTGGCTATTTTGGCTTCTGGTAGTGTTTACATTGAATTTCTTATTTTCGCTTCTCGTAGTGTTTATATTGAATTTCTTATTTTGGCTTCTGGTAGTGTTAACATTGAATTTCTTACATTGGCTATTGGTAACGTTAACATGGAATTTATTATTTTGGCTTCTAGTAGTTTTAACGTTGAATTTCTTATTTTGACTTCCGGATAGTGTTAACATTGAATGTCTTATTTTAGCTTCTGGTAAAATTAACATTGAATTTCTTATTTTGGTTTCTGGTATTGTTAACATTGAATTTCTTATTTTGGATACCGGTAGTGTTGAGATTGAATTTCTTATTTTGGCTACTGGTAGTGTTAACATTGAATTTCTTATTTTGGCTACTGGTAGTGTTAACATTGAATTTCTTATTTTGGGTTCTGGTAGTGTTAACATTGAATTTCTTACTTTGGCTTCTGGTAGTGTTATTATTGAATTTCTTATTTTGGCTACTGGTAGTGTTAACATTGAATTTCTTATATTGGCTTCTGGTAATGTTAAATTGAATTTTATATTTTGGCTTCTGGTAGTGTTAACATTGAATTTCCAATTTTGGCAACTGGTTGTGTTAACATTGAATTTCTTATTTTGGCTTCTTGTAGTGTTAACATTGAATTTCTCAGTTTGGCTTCTGGTAGTGTTAACATGGAATTTCTTATTTTGGCTTCGGTAGTGTTAACATTGAATTTCCTATTTTGGCTACCGCTAGTGTTAACATTGAATTTCTTATTTTGGCTACTGGTAGTGTTAACATTGAATTTCTTACTTTGGCTTCTGGTAATGTTATTGTTGAATTTCTTATTTTGGCTACTGGTAGTGTTAACATTGAATTTCTTATTTTGGCTTCTGGTAGTGTTAACATTGAATTTCCTATTTTGGCTACCTGTAGTGTTAACATTGAATTTCTTATTTTGGCTACTGGTAGTGTTAACATTGAATTTCTTACTTTGGCTTCTGGTAGTGTTATTATTGAATTTCTTATTTTGGCTACTGGTAGTGTTAACATTGAATTTCTTATATTGGCTTCTGGTAATGTTAAATTGAATTTTATATTTTGGCTTCTGGTAGTGTTAACATTGAATTTCCAATTTTGGCAACTGGTTGTGTTAACATTGAATTTCTTATTTGGCTTCTTGTAGTGTTAACATTGAATTTCTCAGTTTGGCTTCTGGTAGTGTTAACATGGAATTTCTTATTTTGGCTACTGGTAGTGTTAACATTGAATTTCCTATTTTGGCTACGGGTAGTGTTAACATTGAATTTCTTATTTTGGCTACTGGTAGTGTTAACATTGAATTTCATACTTTGGCTTCTGGTAGTGTTATTATTGAATTTCTTATTTTGGCTACTGGTAGTGTTAACATTGAATTTCTTATTTTGGCTTCTGGTAGTGTTAAATTGAATTTCTTATTTTGGCTTCTGGTAGTGTTAAATTGAATTTCTTATTTTGGCTTCTGGTAGTGTTTGCACTGAATTTCTTATTTTGGCTTCTGGTAGTGTTAACATTGAATTTCTTATTTTGGCTTCTGGTAGTGTTAACACTGAATTTCTTATTTTGGCTTCTGTCAGTGTTAGCATTGAATTTCTTATTTTGGCTACTGGTAGTGTTAACATTGAATTTCCAATTTCGGCAACTGGTTGTGTTAACATTGAGTTTCTTAGTTTGGCTTCTGCTAGTGTTAAAATTGAATTTCATATTTTAAATACCTGTAGTGTTAAAATTGAGCTGGCTATTCTGGCTACTTGTAGCGTTAACATAACATAACATATCATTGACTTTTTAGCTCACCTGAGCACAAAGTGCTCAGTGAGCTATTGGTATAGGGGACCTCGGGCGTCGTCCGGCGTCCGTCTGCCATCAACAATTTGGATGGCTATCGCGATAAAGACTACATTTTTTATTGAATCTTGACCAAACTTTAGATCAGCATCATTACACATAGTAGCATGCTTCTGACCTATATTTTGGCTATGTGTGCAGCAGTAAAATTTTCCACTGTCTGTCTAGGCATCAAGTCAGGAAAAATATGTAAACAACCATAAATAGCTAAAATTCATGTTGTAAACAAGCAATCAGAATATAGGATTTATAGGATAGGATTTAGATCATGTGATCTAGTGCCTGAAAGGGTTAATTGTTTTCTGTAGTTTTTGGACTGTTTAGTTAGTAACTTATTCAGTATCATTTAATCATGTAACTTTTGGACTGACGTATACATTTTAATTGGGATTTTGGAAACTCAAGTAATTATCTTACATGATTTTTGAAGCTGATTTATTATTTCGCCTTAGTTGAAAAATACTTCTACACTGTTTTGACTCGAAATTGGTGTGATTATTAGTTTTTACAAAAATCAATTAAAAGGTTGTATAGTTATTTATAATTTGATCTGACAATGTTGATAGTTGTATGGTTCTTAATGTTAACAATGAGTATTGCTATATAACATAGAAATTTCCCATCTCCTAAGAGTACATTTGGAAAGTTTGTTTGTTTGGATTTCTCAACTTTTTTACCTGTAATTGCAGTCAGTTAACCTACTCACACTTTTTCTTGGCAAACTAAGCCGATGTAAGTGGTTTACCAGTACCAAGTTCACTTACTTATGCCAGTAGATGACAACTGCCCTACTTGAATCAGAGGTAGGGGGAGAATGGCCATAAAAATTATTTCACGACCAATCCTCACACAAGTTATGTGGCTATGCTGGGGCTCGAACTCATGAACCCTTGATTGAGAGTATAGCGCTCTACCAACTGAGCTATACGGACCCACAAAGCCAGAATAATGTACTTGGTTTGATACATTTATATGGTGCCATTATGATGATATTTAGGAAGTTTTCGTAGAGTGTAGTAACTATAGAGTGTCAATGTATGTACCAGTTTCGAACCCGTACGGGTTTATCATTGCTTATGGACTTCGGAGCAAAAACATTAAAAACAATTTTGAAAACAACAATACATGCGGAATATTACGCTAGTCAATTGTTCCAAAAGTATGTATTAGTCGAGTGGCTTGTGTGATGACGTATCACACGAGAGGCGGAGACTCGAGTGTGATACAAAATAACGCAAGCCATAAGCTCTTTATGTATTTTTATTGAAATATTACCATGTTTTTTTGTATTGTTAATATATGTTAATGCCATGTGAAATGGGATTTAGAAAGGAAACCTAAAGTCGATTCATAAAAAGTTGTCTTAATGCACCTATCAATATTTTCCCACCGGTAGGGTGGGGTGGGGGGATGATGGGCGGGCATATGCGGGACTTTAGACTGAAAGAGACTCTCGACAGGCGGGAATTTGTCATGCCGCAGAATTCTGGGTCAGACAGAAATGCTTGGCCCTAGGTGATATATAGCAGTGTGTTGTGTTGATGCCTCAGATGTAGATTTCAAACAGGAAATCAAATAGGTTATGAGTATACACTCACTTGCTGTGTAATAAATCCTGATCATATTATCCATCTTTCTAAGTCGATGTTGGAAATGTTTGCCCATAAATCGTGTTCGAATGCTGCATGTTTTTAGACAAACAATATGCCATAATTCCTAGCAGAAATTCCATTCTTAAGTAAAATACATTGACATATTCTCTTGTGTGCGGTTCGCACTATTGGCACTACGAATTAACTATGACGTCTCTGAAATACGTGTAAACTTTCGAAACGCATAAATAAAAAGAAACTATTTGATGATGCATTTTTTGGAGTTATCAATAATATTTGTATCAATGATTAATTAAAAGTACGTTCGTGAAATGTATGCTGTTACTCGCGTATGTCTACGACATTAAATCGTAGATCTAAGATCGAGGGAAGCACTTAACTGCATGCAATATAGGTCGTAATAATGCGGGCAAAACAGAATGAATTGAATCTTCTGCGATACTAATACGTACATGTTAATTGCATTTAATGTATAAAAGAAAACATAAGTTATGGATAGTGTATGTCTGTAGCAGGAAAAACCATATTGAAGTAATTTTATTTTCTTTGATGGATGAGTAACCAAAAAAATGTGGTACATTGTTAAATATGAAAATTTATAAAAGCATTTCATTTAAACACTTTCCACGCCTACAGTAACCACAAAACGCAAAAGTGGACATTTACCTAAAATCTAAGTGAAGAACAACTTTCAGTCAATTTAGCCTGCTGTCGTAATGCACACTGGCCCGCATTTACATATTTCCGCAAAAGTGTACCGCATTCAGTGTCTCAATCGTGATACGTCGACTAACTCTGGAACAGTTTGTCTATGACCATAAGATTAAAGGTGAAGTCATATATAAGCAAGATCGGACCAGAAACACCAGAGTTATTGCCCTTTGTTTGTGAAAAAAATAAGCAAAACTGGACATTATTCAGGATGAGACTTCATTTTTCATCCAATCTTTATCAATCTTGTACAGTTTGTCTATGAACGTAAGACTACAGGTGAAGTCAAATAAAAGCATGATCAGGCCAGAAACACCAGAGTTATTGCCCCATGTGTTTGGAAAAAAACATCAGCAAGTTATCAATGATTGGCTTGCAAACTCGATTTTTGATTCAATGTTGACCTAACTTATACAGTTTGTGCATGACCATACAGATTGATTGATAAAATTTGATTTCCAACAGTTGTAAGACTTGCATGCAGCTATTTGTACATGCAACATTGTCTTCAGAGCCTGCATTAACATCATTTATCATGATTGGACAGAAAATTAAGAAAAAGCAAAACTTTACCTTATAGCACAGCCATTGCAATTATCGCAATGCAACTAGTTCTCCAAAACTGTTTGTGAAAAAGACATCAAAATCTACTGTTTCTGCATTTTCCAGAATTGTCAATGACTTTATGAAAAAGGGTTAGGTAAGAATATCAAGAAAAATGATTTGAGAACCTTTAGCAAAAAAACTGTACATCCACTACACAACTCTTACTTTAGTTAGCCCATGGCACTAACATGTTTTAAATAAAAATTGATCCTATTCCCCTCTGTGTATTGTTCAGATACCTTAATTTTCAAACCTGTCACAACAGTATGGTCAGTATCTGTACCAGTTTTCAGGTGAGCACTTTTAGCCATCATGGCCCTCTTTTTTGTTTGCTGGAAGCCATAACAAATCTGTTTTGGCCAGTAGTAGAGTGAACTTGGAATTTGCCTATTTTGGCTACAAGTGGCATTTATATAGCACTGTTTATATTTACTACTGGGAAGTTATGTATAAAACATGTTTTTTTTCAGAATTTTATTTAACAGGACTTTAATATTCTGCAATTGATGTTTCAGACTCTACATCTTCCAGTAACTCTGACCACCGCCTAAACAATGCCAAGCAGCCAATGGTGAGTCACATAGTTGCTGTGAATAACAATGAGGCCTGAGGCATTGCCAGTTATAACCAGGCCCTGTGTTCACAAAACAAGTTGAGCCTGATATTCAGGTTCAAGATGAGCTTGAGCCAGATATTTCAGGATCAGGCGCAATGGCATTCACTTAAAATCTGGATCAGTTTTATTTGTTTGGCAAATACCGTATATTCCCTTATAAACTCCCCCGGGGGCCTTACATTTTCCCAGGGGAGGCATTATAAAGAAAAAATATATGACTGTGTAGCTCATTTTGCTTTGAGTGTTTAAAGCAAATTGAGGGCATTTATCAGACAGGAAGGTTTTGGGTATTATTAAAACATAGGAGGGGGGGGGGGTTATTAGGTTGGGGGCATTTAGTAGGGAATATACGGTTTATTGTAAATGATCATGAACTCCTCTAAAAATACATTTGCTACCTACTGAATATTTAATTCAAAACCTAACAAAAATCATGGACGTTTATCTAGTTTATCTAGAAGAAAAGTAATTTATGCTAATAGAGTTCATGAGTGTCGAGTTAATGTGTTCGACCTATACTTCTATAATGTTGATGATAAACAGAACGTAGGTGCCATGTCTTTACTGTGCCACATTTTGATATTTGCAGAAACTCTGAGGGATCAGTTTAAACCATTTATTAAGCACAATAATACACTGTCATTATCAAGAATCCATAGTTGCAATAATCTTCACATTTTAGCAGTAGACTTCTAAAATAAATCAGGTGAGTGACCCAGGGCCGCTTTGGGTGACTTGTTTGTTATGTCATATGGTATTGTAAGGCGAGGCAAAGTTGCAGACATGTCTGCAGGGATTTCAGATGATTTTGAAAACCAGGAGTCTAATGACCCTGGATTAAATGTAGAGGGGTCAAAATGAACATTTCAGGGGTCAAAATACTGAAGTCACAGCTGTTATTTTGTTTCTTCGTATTTGTTTAAGGCGCTACAAAATGTTATCTGTGTTAATGAAGGTTAACAATTTGAAAAATTTGTGAATAAAAGCCAATATTATGACAGACAATATTATTTGCATTTTTTTTTGACATGGCAAATGGAAAACAATAACATCAAAAACATGCAACGCAGATGACTTACTCAAGACAAAAATATGTAAATTGCAATTTGCTTGCATCAATGTGCAGGATTTTGCAGCAGTTGAAACCACTGTGTCTGGAGGAGCAGGTCTACACTAGGTCATACATTTTTCAATTACAGACACAGACAAGTGGCAAGAAGGAAAAAAAGAAAGGCAGCAGGCGCAAGGACATAAATGCACCAAAGCCTCCACTTCATGCATTTTTAAGGTAATTAACCTCAGACTGGTTTCATCAACCTGATTTTCACTCTCGAGGTGAATTTTTTCCATACGAGTCTGGTATTTCACAAAATTCACAAAAATCTGTATCACTTGTAATTGTTAGTCAAGCACACTCCTCTTTGCTAATGTATTAAGTCTGATATGGGATTTAATCCCAACCTAACAACAATGAATATTTATTAAGAAGTTGTTTCAAAATGAATTACAGTTACCGTATTTACCCTGTGTATTGGGACACCCTAAATATTGGGACACCCCTATTTTTCGGAAAAATAATTATTTTTTAGTCCCTAAATATTAGGACACTTTTGAAATTTGATTTTTTTCTTGTCCCTAAATATTGGGACACAAAAATATAATGGTAAATTGTCTTCAATTTTGCCAGTTTAAAATATATATCTCTTGATTTCAATATGATCAGAGTAGTATAGATCTACTGTACACCTTATATTGCAATCAATATGCTGCAAATGATAAGAGTGTACCCCTTTTATATAATTAAAACTACAAAGACTACCGTTTTCAAAATGTTAATGCATGTATTACGTCATGTGCGTAAAATGATATTCATATTAGGTAATTTATTGAACTAATTTTAACAAACTATAAAATTGTCAATTAATGTCAGTTAGCAGTATCAGTATTAGGGTAACTACCCGGTAGTATGTGATAATTGTGGGTATCTCATGAAGCCAAGTAGTGTGCCACATGCGGCATTCTTATCGCTAAACAAACACATCTAGGGCCTGTTTATATGACCCGTGGTGCAAACTGTGTACTAACACGCTATATACCCGGTGTTCTTAATTGACACGATCCACTCGGTTAAGCACGCGGCATAAGGACAATCGGTGTGTGTGTGAAAATACATTGGGTCGAATATTGCCCTATATTTTGGGACACATTTTAGGGAATTATTTTTTTATGACCCTTTATATTGGGACAAGAACAATTGTTATTATTTATGTGTCCCAATACATAGGGTGAATACGGTAAACCAGTCCAAATAGAACAAAAACCGATTTACTGTCTACACCAAAATGATGTTTCTGTGCAAATTTTATCATTCTAATTCTGTGTATCTAGAGAGGGTGTCGTGCAAATTTCTGCATTGTAAGCATCTGATAAGGTCACAGTCATGTGGGGTAAAAAAACAACAGTTTTTAGACTGTTGGTGAAAGCCAAAGGTCTTTAGTAGGGCGATTTCGAGAGATTGAATCGTGTGACCTACTTTTTACTTTGAGGGCTACAAAACTCTAAAAATCGATATCCCAAAATTAATACGCACCATCGGTTATTTCGGCCCGTTAAGGATTTGTCAACACGTTGACTGTGATGCATATTATGCACGAAGTATTTTGCAAACAAACTTAACTATCTACCAGTTTGAAAGTAGGGAGTATAATATTGAGTAGTTTGATTTGTCTTGTGTAAAGTGGCATCGCAGAAATTCAATTTCATGAAAACAAATGTGCCCTTTCTGTTAGAATGTGTATGCCCCCAGCATCTTGAAGTGGGAGGCATATTGTGATTGTCCTGTCCATCTGTCCGACCGTTTGTCCATGACAAGGTTAAGTAGATTTCAACATTTCGTCTAGCACCAACACCGCTTGCTGCAACACTTTGATATTTGATATTTACACAGTCGTTACTTATCACCTTGACCTAATTTGGACTTTTTATAATTCAAAAGTGCCGTTCTTGGTTAATTAGATTTTACCATTTCGTCTAGCACCAACACAGCTTATTACAACATTGGATATTTACACAGTTGTTACTTATGACCTTTCCCAATCCACCCATATCACCCAACCTCACTTTGACCTTGACCTAATTTGGACTAAGAACTGGGCTATCCAGCACCAACCGGGGGGTTGTGTGTTTATCAAACACAGAATCTTGTTTTGTTCAATTATCTTGGCAGTGTCTCGTGCAATTCCATTTATGTGGGTAGTTAAGCTACAATTTCAAATGCCAATATTATTCCAAAGTACAATGTGTAATGAACATCAGATTGTATGAATCCATTGGTAATTCTTTGTGTTTTATTCGCTAAAAATAGATTTCTGGCCGACAGGCGAGATACTTTTCGTATGGAAAATCCGTCTGTTGTGACATCCAGAGAGCAGACACGAATGATGAGTACTGAGTGGCGTAAACTTTCCCAACAAGAGAAGCAGGTAGGTTGGTCTTTGTCAGTTCATGGTAATTACGGCCACATGTCAACACTGCAGCAGAAACTCGAGTCCTGAGGGAAGAGAAAATATGCTCAGCCAGGTCCTTGCTTGTTTACGACTATGATTTTTTGTTCATGACTAAAAAGTAAGCCAATGAGCTAAAGAAGTATGACAGTTTATTAGCAATACAGATGATTTAAAACCATCTTGGCATAATAATTCTTCAAACCAGTCAAAACAGTAAGGTTTTTCATCTTCACTGGTATTCAGGGGAGCCCTTAGGGCCATCTTGAACCTCTAGTTTAACATTCATACACCTGACTTAATACTAACAAAGTACACATGTATCAATGTTTTTACACACATAAATAGTTATGATTTTCATCCAGAAATACAGAGACGAAGCACAGAAAGACATGGTTCGCTTTAACAGTGAGATGTTGGAATATCAGAACTCAGAGTCATACATACAGTTTCATGGTAAGTTCAAAGAGCAACAAGGCGATGATTGAGTGGGAAACTATTGTATAAAAATTAGGGATGGGACAGAATATTCGAATATCAGATAATATTCGAATACAAAAAAACGAATACTAATATTCAATTTTCAAATTTAGTTAAAGAACAATTATTTTTTTTTAAATCCTGTTTTTTATCCACTTTGATTGCAAAGTTAACATGAATTCCAGTTGTATTTCCTGCCTAGCAGGTGGGGGGGGGGGGCAGTGTAACGTTTTTACAACACATGCCAAACATGTCCAATTAACGACAATTAATAATTGGCAGGCGGGGCACGTCTTTAAACGGCCGTGAATTAACGGTTTGTAGGAGGCGCGAATATGACGCATTGTATCCACAAATAACAACACTGAGCCATGTTGTGATAACGGTTTCACAGTTTGCACAAGGCGCACATTGTTGTTTATTGTCTTCAAGTGACATCTATACGGTTAACTTGTTTTCAGTTAATGACAATTACTCCCTAAGTAAACAATCTCAAAATGAATCCATTATTAGCCAATCTGTTTGTTTGTTTGGATTCGCCGTATTCAACAGTATTTCAGTCATATAACGGCGGTCAGTTAACCTACTCAAACTTTTCCTGGGTAAGCTGGTTTACCAGTACGAAGTGCACATACTTTATGCCAGTAACTGACAACTAACAATCAGAGGTAGGGGGAGAATGGCCATAGAATAATTTCATTACCAAACCCCACACAAGTTATGTGGCCGGGCTGGGAATCGAACCCGCGATACTCGAATTTGTAGTCCAGCGCTCTACCAACTGAGCTAGCCAGCCCAACATCAGCCAAATAATTTCTTTAACAAAATTAGCATGATCTGGTCAATCTGAATGTACATCACTTGTAAATTATTTTCTATCATATTATACAAGAGTCTTATTTAATAAACAATGCCACCATTACGTGCTTGGAAGTACTTTACGTGGTCATTAGACAAAACCCAGGCAACGTGTAATCTAATGAGAAATTTGTGTACAGAACGATTAACACATTAATTAACAATACATGTAACAATATCTTACATTTCTTTATATTTGCCTAACACTCACTAAGTTATATAGCTCATTTACCACTGAAACAAGGTAAAACAACTATGTACACGTCATATACATATTTCGGATAGGTAAATATTTGGACGGAGTGCCGTATATAGTAGTATTTACAAAATAATATTCAAATATATTTGAATACCTACAACAAATATTTGAATATTGATTTCATTATTCGGTCCCATCCCTAATAAAAATATTAAGCAGATACAAAAGCTACAAGCTAAACAATTTGAGAAGATGACCAAATATTCGCTACCATTTGACTGTAAAATGTTCTTTTCTTGCCCTAATTCTTACGTCATCTCTCTCATTTATTCACCTGGCATGTAGAACTTTCTTTTATTGCTGTACTGACTTTTATGCATTTCATTGGTACAGAATTGATTTTAGTGGAAATTCCAAGTTTCAGGTCTTGTTTTCAATTTCAGCTTTAAAAAAGTATAAACCGAAGGCACCAGTTGAAGCATATCACAGGTAGGTATCTATTGGGTAAGATTTAGAGCGATTAAGGAGTGTGCCACTTTCTGCTCCTTTGTGACCCCCTCCCCTCGCCCATGAATTTCTCTGCATATATGTGTCAAGGACGTGATTCTCCCCTCTTTCGGCTGATTTTCCCTAGAATGTCAAAGGAATTTAATTCAAATTGTGCCTGAATTTCCTTGGATGATGACTCTTCTGATGGTGTGCAATTTCTAAGCAGTTTTAGTAGGCAACTTCAAAACTGTGGATAGTCTACTTTAAAATTGTGTTTAGGCTACTTCTTACCAGCTTTTGCCTCGAATAGATTAATCTGTTCCCCAGCTTTTGTTAAAGAATTAATTTCCATTCATCGAATATTATAAACATTACCATGTGCTCTTTTGTGAACATTAACCATGAAAAACTTTATTTTTTTAATGCAATGATTGGATAGAATTGCAGTTTAATTGGCATATAATTGACATTTGTGGTAAGGTATATAATGTATGGTCTACATCACAGTTGTATATTGTCTACTTCATAATTGTGTATAGTCTACTTCAAAATTGCGTATAATCTACTTTACAGTTGTGTTTAGAGTACTTTATGATTGTGTATAGACTACTTTACAATTGTATACAGTCTTCATGATTACAAATCAGTTTAAAAAAACAACGTAATTGTATAAAACTGTTGTTAATTCTTTGTGTTTACTTTCTATAAATAGATACGTGAAGGAGAGGCGAACTCAGTTCATTCAGGAGAACGTGATGTTGACGAACTCCGAGAAGGTTCAAATCATTCATAACGAGTGGACAACAACACTTCCCCAACACGTGAAGCAGGTTTGTCAGTTTGTTTATGGTGGTTTTTAGTAGGGCGATTTCGAGAGATTGAATTGCGTGACCTACTTTTTGCTTTGCGGGCTACGAAAAACTAACAATCGATACCCACAATTATACTCTCTTGCGGCTATTTTGGCCCGTTCAGGATTAGTCGACACGTTGACTGTTATGCGTTTGCATTAAATAGTTTGTATAGAAACCTATAATATCTACCAAGATGTTGAAAGTAGGGAGTATAACAATGAATAGTTTGATTTGTCTTGTGTAAAAATGGCATTGCAGACATACGATTTCAGTAAAAAATTTCCTTTCTGTTAGAAATTGTTGCAATGTATTTTCTTTGATTTTGGTTTCTTTCCTTTTCTTGCCAACAGTCTTTCTACGCTTTCAGCGTTTTGATTCTTCCCTCAAGGGGAATGGTGGAGGGCCCTTCAGAGGGGGGGGGGGGGAGGAGGGAGGGATACCTTTATAATTCTTAATTTAAATTGCGTATGTACATCAATTATTTTCAAAATAAGCAGATGAAAGTGACAATTTAACTGGAAAGCAGACAGATAAACATAAAAATGACAAAGGAAACACTAAAATATTGAATAAATCAATAAATTTGAGTATTGACTTTTGCATCGTTTATCAGTGTTGTGTAACCTAAAACCACTGGCAAGTCAACATATATGCAGCTGTTCAGCTGAAAACTAGTTTGTGATTTAATATTAGCCAAGTATGCGTCTGGTCATTTCTGGATGGGTTGTGAAATAACATGGCAGATATACTCTCTATCATGAGACATTGTCCTGCGCAAGATCCAGGTCCATACCTACAAGGTCAAGGTCACAAGCTCAAAAATTTGTGTTTTTTTTGTCCAGTCAATAACTCTTTCATTTCTGGATGGACTGTGAAATTACTTGGTAGAAATGTTCACCATCGTGAATTTATTAACCGTGCTTTGGAAAATGCAAACACTGTTAGATTGACAAAATTTCATGTCTGCAGTGGGTAAGCAGCTATCTTTCATTCTAACATGATGCTCGCTAATTTTTCTATAGGCAAAGAACACAATTATCGTTGTTCAACTACCCAATAAACAACACAAATAGTAATCCTAATTCTGAGCGGAGCATAGTAAAAAGTAGTTTCAATTACAATTGCAAAAATATACGTCAAATCATGTTAGAATTGAACTAATTTTGCGCTTTATCATTGTTTATCGGCCAATAAACTATTCTTTTTTAAACAACTTGGGCCAGCGTCTCTTGGTTAAATTCCTATGCATCAGAACTTCAAAACGTTGTTTATTTGCCGATGAACATTGATAATGCGAAAATTATTTCTTAAATCATGTCCTTTATAAAGAGAATGACTGTGGTCCTGTGCAAATTATCAGAACACTGGCACCATACAATCAATAAACGTAAGTGCTTAGTATCTAAGTAACTTCAGTCTGCATTTCAAACCCATTGTTTTTAATGAAAAATGATGTCAGCTTTACTAAATACACTCACTTGTGATGACTTTTAACTTCTAATACATTTCTGTGACAAGTCCCAATCACCAGGGGCATCCGTGTCCTATGGAGACATTTCTAGTTTCTTAATGATTCCAAAAATATATTGATACTAATTGAAACATATACCACAGAAAAATAGGAAATTGTCTTGTTTTGATATTATGTCTATGTGTATGCAAAATACCATTTGTATGCCCCCTTCTACAGGAATGTCAATAAACACTTAAGTGGAACTTATTAGTAATGTTTGATTTTTTTTCCAGAAATACATTGATGAGGCACAGAGTGACAGGGATCGTTATAATCGAGAGATGGAGGAATATAAAAAAAGAGAGGCTGACATGCAGCAGCTAGGTAATTTCAAACAGAGAGGAATATAGGAAAAGAGATGCTAACAAGCAGCAGCTTGGTAAGTTCAAACAGAGAGATGGAGGAATATAGGAAAGGAGAGGCTAACACACAGCTGCTTGTAAGTTCAAACAGTAAGATGGAGGAATATAGGTAAGGAGAGGCTTACACGCAGCAGCTTGGTAAGTTCTAACAGAGAGATGGAGGAATATAGGAAAGGAGAGGCTTACACACAGCAGCTTGGTAAGTTCAAACAGAGAGATGGAGGAATATAGGAAAGGAGAGGCTAACACACAGCAGCTTGGTAAGTTCAAACAGAGAGATGGAGGAATATAGGAAAGAAGAGGCTAACATGCAGCAGCTTGGTAAGTTCAAACAGAGAGATGGAGGAATATAGGAAAGGAGAGGCTAACACACAGCAGCTTGGTAAGTTCAAACAGAGAGATGGAGGAATATAGGTAAGGAGAGGCTAACACGCAGCAGCTTGGTAAGTTCAAACAGTAAGATGGAGGAATATAGGAAACGAAAGGCTTACACCCAGCAGCTTGGTAAGTTCAAACAGAGAGATGGGGGAATATAGGAAAGGAGAGGCTTACACACAGCAGCTTGGTAAGTTCAAACAGAGAGATGGAGGAATATAGGAAAAGGAGAGGCTTCCACACAGCAGCTATGTAAGTCGGGCCTTTTTCTAAAAGCATCATAGATCAGAATATCTTACCCAAATGCAAGATATGGCTGTTTTTTTCCAATTCTACAATAAATTTCCCTCTGCTACAGAGCTTGATTAGATATTTTTAACAGTCTTTAAGAAAATTTTTATCAAGAAACAATTTAATAAACAAAATCATAAAAAAAACTCCCAATTACATAAATAAACCTACTTATTACATTTGGACTTCTTATGCAATTTTATTGACTTATTAAAGAAAAATGATACTGACATAAAGGTTTCGAGGGTTGAGTGTGAAACTAGTGTATCTGATATAGAAATGTTAAGCATATACAACAGTTTCATGCTTAACCTTTGATTTATATGTACATTCATTTCCCAATTTGGCAAATTTTACGTTCAGAAATTCCCAATTTCAAACTAGTACTTTTTTTCAAAAAGGCCGGTAAAAGTCTTGGATAACTTCAAACAGCATTTAGAGAACATGCCCCAAATGTATGCTACCATTCAACTGTAAAATTGACCAACCGATATTGGATTAATAATTAACTACGCCTACCCAGGTCAATCTAAAACATAGATGGTTTACAGTATACAAATGTTTTAACAAAACATCTTAATCCAACAATTATGTCCTTGCTGTCTGAATCACTAAACGCATTGTCAATCAAATTTTGTTGGTGGGTCAATATTCTTTTTGTGCTCCCATTCTTGTATTTACTCGCCTTAATAGCTCATGGTTGGATCATAATTGAACATGGTTACTGCTAATGGTAATGATTAGGGATGTCAACGAATATTCGATTATTTGAATACCTGACCGAATATTCCAATAGTACGTAGGTATTCAAATCACAATCTAAATAAATACCCAACCGACACAAAATTTGCCGGTCAGGTCTGTTGGACTGATGGTTTTCAGGAAGTCTGTTTGCACCTCATTGTTTCAGTATAAAAATTTCAGTATTTATGAAAAATAAGTTAAAACAATATAAAATACTTTTATTCAGTTTTGTAAAACATTGTAGATACCCACAGTTTTTTGTCAGATATGTCTGACAGTTTTCACAGTATTTGACATTGGCTACTGAGAAGTATTATTGAAGTTCAGTTAACCGATTTATGCACGACAGAATAATTACTTTGTGTCTTTGTTGTTTCAGACTCTGCACCTTCAAGTAATGCTGACCACAATTCAATGGTGAGTCATACAGACTCCATACATGACATTAAAACTTCAAACAACTCTTTCAACAATTTTGATGGATTTACTGCCATTTGCTTAATTTTCTTGTGCAAAGGATAACTCCATTAAAAATTAATGATTGAAATTATGTCTTATAGCAAGTGCTAAAGTGAAGAATTAAAACTCTTTCTACTATATTTGTAGTGATATTACAACCCTATTTGCAGACCTAAATTTGGATAAAAAATAGCGCAACAACTGCCTTTTTCCTTGATAAAGACTTCATTTTTCGTCTAACCGTGGCCAAACTTTCACAGTTTGTATGTGACCATAACATTTCAGCTAAAAGCAAGAATGAGCCAGATAAGGCCTCAAACAGCTGAATTATGACCCCTTGTTTGTGGGAAAAAATGCAAAAAATGCCTTTTTTCTTAATAGAGACTTCACTTTTCAGCCCATCTTGACCAAACTTTGTCAGTTTGTGTGAGACCATGAAATCTCAGCAGAAGCCAACAATGCGCCATATTGGACCACAAACACCTGAGTTATGACCCCATGTTTGTGAAAAAAGCATGAATTGCCTTTTTAGCTCAACTATTTGAAGAATAGGTGAGCTTTTCTACTACCCCAGGCGTTGGCGTCCTCGTCTGAATTTGAAACTTCTAATATACCTTTGTCATCAACTCCGGTATCAGGGTGAACATTCCCCATAACACTGTTTTATATTTTGACAGAGTTATGCCCCTTTATCACATTGTTTTTCTGGTTAAAGTTTATATTAAAAAGTTTTGTAACTTCAAAACTGCATAAGTTATTCACTTGAAACTTGGAACTAACCTTTGTCATCAACTCTAGTATCAGGGACAACATTACCCATAACTCTGTTTTGTATTTTGACAGAGTTATGCTCCTTTTTTTCATTTATCATCCAACCAAACTTCCACAGGTTTTGTATGACCATTAGATCTTAACAGAAGCCACAAATGGATTAGAACAGGCCACAGACACTGGAGTTATTGCCCCTTAATTGTGCAAATAAATGCATAAGTGGACTTTATGCAGAATAAAGGCTTCATTTTTCACCCAATTTGGACCAAACTTGCAAAATTTGTCTATGATGAAAACATCTCTGGCAAAATCGAATATAAGAAGGGTACATGGTAATACACTTCACTCAGGGCCCAGTTGCACAAAACTTTAATGGCCAGTGAAGCTAACTGCCGGTTAACATTAAATGTAATTACAATTTATTTTAAAAGCAACTGGCTTAGCAAACATTTCAAAATTATTTTAACATAGCAATGTGTTTAGAATAAAATCTCGGTTTCAAATTTAACGTTTAATTGACATAAAAAACTGTATCCAAAAGTTAACGGTTGTAAGCTTAACTGGCCATTAAAGTTTTGAGTAACTGGGCCCAGAACAAGCTTGCAGGCATGGCATTACCTTTGCACAGTTGTCGCCATTATCTTGTCTGCACTTCAGCATTAACACTATGCCTCTGAAACTGCTTGAAAAAAATGGAAACCTGTGTAAAGAAAATGTACTCAGTTAGTTTGATGAACTTTGTTCACGCTTTTCACAACAGTAAGGTGTTTGTGAGAACTCTGGTGTGCCCTGTGGGCCATCATGACCTTGTTGTTTTGATATAATGTTTATGTGTATGCAAAATACCATTTGGTATACCCCTTAAACAGTAATATCAATAAACACAAAAGTGGAACTAATTAATACGAATATTTCACTTTGATCCAGATATACATCGACACGGCACAGGAGGACAGTGATAGTTATGACAGAGAGATGGAGGCATATATAAAAAGAGAGGTCAACACGCAGCAGCTTGGTAAGTTCAGACAGAGTGTTTGAGGAATATAGGAAAAGTGAGGCATCCACTTAGCAGCTGGGTAAGTTTAAACAGAGAGATGGAGGAATATAGGAAAAGAGAGGCTAACATGTAGCAGCTTGGTAATTTCAGAGAGATGGAGGAATATAGGAAAAGAGAGGCTAACACGCAGCAGCTTGGTAAGTTCAAACAGAGAGATGGAGGAATATGGAAAAAGAGAGGCTAACACACAGCAGCTTGGTAAGTTCAAACAGAGAGATGGAGGAATATGGAAAAAGAGAGGCTAACACACAGCAGCTTGGTAAGTTCAAACAGAGAGATGGAGGAATATGGAAAAAGAGAGGCTAACACACAGCTGCTTGGTAAGTTCAAACAGAGAGATGGAGGAATATGGAAAAAGAGAGGCTAACACACAGCAGCTTGGTAAGTTCAAACAGAGAGATGGAGGAATATGGAAAAAGAGAGGCTAACACACAGCAGCTTGGTAAGTTCAAACAGAGAGATGGAGGAATATGGAAAAAGAGAGGCTAACACACAGCAGCTTGGTAAGTTCAAACAGAGAGCTGGAGGAATATGGAAAAAGAGAGGCTAACACACAGCAGCTTGGTAAGTTCAAACAGAGAGATGGAGGAATATGGAAAATGAGAGGCTAACACGCAGCAGCTTGGTAACTTTAAACAGAGTGATGGAGGAATATGGAAAAAATACAGGCGCACTCGCAGCAGCTTGGTAAGTTCAAACAGAGAGATGGAGGAATATAGGAAAAGAGAGGCTAACACACAGCAGCTTGGGAAGTCAAACAGAGAGATGGAGGAGTATAAGAAAGGAGAGGCTTACACACAGCAGCTTGGTAAGTTCAAACTGAGAGATGGAGGAGTATAGGCAAGGAGAGGCTTCCACACAGAAGCTTGATAAGTTCAAACAGAGAGATGGAGGAATATAGGAAAAAGAGAGGCTAACATGCAGCAGCTTGGTAAGTTCAAACAGAGTTATGGAGGAATATAGGAAAAGAGAGGCTAACACACAGCAGCTTGGTAAGTTCAAACAGAGAGATGGAGGAATATAGGAAAAAGAGAGGCTAACACGCAGCAGCTTGGTAAGTTCAAACAGAGTTATGGAGGAATATAGGAAAAGAGAGGCTTCCACACAGCAGCTTGGTAAGTTCAAACAGAGAGATGGAGGAATATAGGAAAAGAGAGGCACACAGCAGCTTGGTAAGTCAGGCCTTTTCTTTAAGATCATGATCAAAACTAGTTTCCCATTTTCAATGCAAAATATGGCTGTTTGTTTCCTATTCTACAATAAATTTCTGTCTGCTACAGAATTCAATTTGATATTGAAACAATCATGAAGAAAATTACATCAAGAAATAATTCCATAACAAAAACATAAAAACTCCCAATGACATTTGGACTTATTATGCAATTTTCTCAACTGATCAATAAAAATTGATAAGGACATCAACATTCATCAGTGCATTCCTCTCCCACTTTGGCACATTTTACGTTCAGAAATTCCCAATTTCAAAGCAGGTACTTTTTCCCAAAAAGGTCAGAAAAAGGCTTGGGTAAGTTCAAACAGCAACAAGAAAACATGTTCAGAATATATGCCACAAGGTCAAATGTATAATTGACCGAACCACATAAATTGGATATTGGATTTGTAACCACACTACACAGGCCAATCTGTGACAAACACAGTTTACAGTATACAAATGTTTAGACGTTTCCATCAAACAGTGATGTCCTAGCTTTCTGAATTGCCAAACGCAATGTCAATCGAATCTTGGTCTATTTTCTTTTTGTGCTCCCATTCCTTTATCAGCTCGCCTTAGCTCGTTTATCGTAATTAAACATGGTTTCTGCTACTTGTAGTGAAACAAAGCTTTGGCTACTGAAAAGTATCAGTTTAGTTAATAGGGCCCATATTCGCCAACCCATTCTTAGTCTTAAGAATAAAGCATGGAATTGGACTAAAGAAAAAATAATTATGCATTCCTAAATATTCTAGATATCAGTATTGATCATGTGTTTGTCATTATAAAATCATTCTAAATGAAAAGTGCTGAAATTAGTTTGGTGAATACCGTGTAAGATTCAAATAAAGAGCAGTCATCTATTAAAATACACAGTTTTAAGAATATTCTAGCCTAGCCATCAAGAGGTCCACTCTGGGGGCATTCTCAAGATCTCCCCCAAAGACACCAAATACCGCCTCTACCCAGGAAACGGACTCGAAAGTGTCTCAATTAGCCTCAGGCTTTTGATGCAATGGAACTTAAATAAATAGGTTTAAACTCAGAATATTTTTAAGTCTAAGAATAGGTTGGAGAATACAGGCACTGATTAATGTTCAACAGGACCATAAAATTCTGGCTTCGATGTTTCAGACTCTACGCCAACCAGTTATGCTGCCCACAACTCAAAGGTGAGTCATAGTCGCCACGCATTGTCCACCAGCCAGGGAAACACAACTCTTTCAACAATGTTTAGCTCACCTGAGCACGAAGTGCTCGGTGAGCTATTGATATAGGGGACCTCTCCTGCTTCGTCTGTCGTCCGTGTACCGTCAACAATTGGGTTCGTATTCCTGCTGGATTCCTCACTTTTGATCCAATATTAACAAAAATTGCACAGTTTGTGTATGACCATAAAATCTTGAATGGGATTGTTATTGGGTCAGATCACACCAGTAACACTAGAGTTATTGCCCCTTTTTATGCCAAAAAAGTGCAAAAATGCCTTTTTCCAACATATAGACTTTATTTTCCATCCAATCTTAACCAAACTTTCACAGTTTGTGTATGACCATCAGATCTCAGAAGATGCCAGAAATGGGCCAGATCGTGTTTCAAACGTCAGAGTTATTTGCCCTTTGTTTATTAAAAAAAATATACAAAAATGGACATTATTCAGGATAGAGACTTCATTTTCATCCAGTCTTCACCAATCTTGCACAGTTTGTCTATTACCATAAGATTATAGTTGAAGTTGAACATAAACAATATTGGACCAGAAACACCAGAGTTATTGCCCTTTGTTTGTGAAAAAAAAATGCAACAATGGACATCATTCAGGATAGAGACTTCATTTTCATCCAATCTCCACCAATCTTGCACAGTTTGTCTATGACCATAAGATTAAAAATGAAGTCGAATATAAGCAAAATCGGGCCAGAAACACCAGATTTATTGCCCTATGTTCGTGAAAGAAATATACAAAAATGGACATTATTCAGGATAGAGACTTCATTCTGCGTCCAATCTTCACCAATCATACACAGTTTGTCTATGAATGTAAGACTACAGGTGAAGTCGAATATAAGCATTATCAGGCCAGAAACAGCAGAGTTATTGCCTCTTGTATTTGGAAAAACACATCAACAAGTTATCAATGATTGGCTTGCACACACGATTTTGTATTCAATGGTGTCGAAACTTACACAGTTTGCGTATGACCATACATATTGATTGATAAAATTTGATTTCTAACAGTTGCAAACCTTGCATGAAGTTATTTGTACATGCAACATTGATGTATTTAATTTATTCAATGCATAATAGCTGCAAATATAAAATAATGGATGCATGTCGTGGGAAACCCGGGCATGTGCGTAAAGTGTCGTCCCAAATCCAGGATGGCACTTTCCGTTTTTATGGTTTTTTCTGTTTCAAGAAAGTCTCTTCTAAACATAAATCAAGTGTGGGAGGAAAGTGTCGTCCCAGTATAGCCTGTGCGGACTGCACAGGCTAATCTGGGACGAAAATTTATGCACTTTATGCACATGCATTAAGTCAGGTTTTCCCACGACACGCCTCAATTAATGTTTAGCTTACCTGCGCACAAGTATTGAAGAAAAGTTGAGCTATTGTGATGGACACTGCCCTGTCCCTTGTTCTTGTCCTTTGTTCTTGAAGGGACAGTTACACCATAAACATTGTTGAAAGAGTTGTGTTTCCCTGGCTGTTTTTCTGAGCAAAAGATTTATCCAACATTTGTTTCTCTCCACCCTGGTGTATAAATGGGTACCTGTCAGGGAAATAAGTCAATGTGCCGTGGCTGCATAAATATGGGATATGACCCAGTGATCAGGGGATAAATGTGATAAATGTGAAAGTCGGCTGAAGATGTATATCAATATTATACTATAAACCTATCCTTTACTTTACCTTTTCCTCTCTCACATTGCTCCAGTCCAATTGAAGTTGATCTAGGTAGAATTCTGGTTTTCATGGCAACCAAAAACAGCAACCGAAAGAAAAATCTTGAAAAAATGTTGACCAAAAGTGCCGCCAAAATTTCAAAATAATTTTGCAGAAATATTCCTTGGAAGACCCACTTCTTAATTTCTTAAAATCTTTTTTAAGGGCGGGGAAGTTTGCCTATTGCTTTAGTTAGCAACTTAAAATATTGGTCCCAGATATTTTTTAATACATTGGGCTATGCATGGATCTACTTTGTACTTTTTTTCGGCGTAGCTGTCTAAGATCACTTTTGACCTAGATTTCTTGCGATAATTTTATGCAGCGGGAAAACTGAATGCCAATAGAATTGGGCAAATTTTCTAATTTTAGGGAATGCAAACTTACAACAATGGTTTGCTGTCTACCAATAACTGTTACATAATTTTGGGGATTAAAATTTACATAATTGTTTACATAAGCGGTTAAAATAAAGTTAAAAACATATCTTCGAATTACACTCAAGAACTGAACATAATTATAAACAATTTTACTCATTGTATGTCATAAACACAATGTAATATTCATGCACATAATGAAATAATTATTTTGTTTAGCCTACATCAGCGGCACACTCTATAAATAGCTATTACAATGATCCCATTGGTTGACCAATATCTGTGCTCTGAAACATGCGTAGATATTAATTCGGCGAAGATTGGTATGAAATGGTCTATTCTAGATAGCGCGTTCAACACACTCCAGAGAACGGGTGCGTCATTTTAAAGCTATCGCGCGGTATAGAGCTCTGTGCTAATTACACATTCATCAATTAGCGTCCGGAGAATCATAAACCCGAGAATTTCAATCAATGGGGAATTTATATTTATAAACTTACTGTGCATGTTATTTTATATTTGAATTGCGGTTGCGTTTTATTAAGAATTATTTATAATTGCACCATTCTATCAACTTCTCCAGTAGATGTTATTCAATCTCTAAAAAATTGTTAACATAAGTCTCGTATTAAGTCAAAATGCTGTTCAAGTTACTTTTACTTCATTTGCATAGCATGAATACACATTGCGCAAAACTAATGATACTTATAGTATATTAATCCACATAACTATGTACACTTGTCTGATATATGATAATTTTCATTCCTTAACGCAATTATTTTCTGACAATGTTTTTTTGTTAAATTTGTCTGACAAATTCATGTAACAGTTATAGTAATGTAATTTACTAGCATTTATGTTATTCATTTATCACCGGTGAAAACAAAGAAGGAATAATCGGTTTATTCACAGTACACATATTAATAATGTTTGAGCTTATCTCAAATTAATTTTTGGGTCCGATAAGTTTTCTTATGGTGTCCGAAAAATCTACAGTCTGAGAAGTATACTTAGTGGGGATGAAAAAAGCTGGGGTCCGAGAAGTCACGTAACCGATCATCTTGTCCCTCTTGTATTATGTTTCGGGTTAAAAATGACATCTCAATATTAATTTCAACGCCGATTGTCTTTTTCAAAGACATTTCTTGTTAGCTTACCTGAGCACAAAGTGCTCATGGTGAGCTTTTGTGATCGCCCGTTGTGTGTGTGTGCGTGCGTGCGTGCATGCGAGCGTCGTCAACTTTTCATTCAAACAACATCTCCTAAACCGCTTGGCAGATTTTCACCAAACTTCACAGGAATGATCCTTGGGTGGACCTCTTTCAAAGTTGTTCAAATCTTTCCAGTCCGCTGAATATGTAGGTCACCAGAGCTAAAAATAGATTTAAAAAATGAAAACGTTAAAAATCTTCTTCTATGAAACCGTAAGACTCACAGCTTTCATATTTGATACGTGACATCCTCTAGAGGTCCTCTACAAAGATTGTTCAAATGATGCCCCTGGGGTCAAAACTGGCCACGCCCCAGGGGTCACATGGTTTATATAGACTTATATAGTAAAATGACTTTAAAAATCTTCTCCTGAAACCGCAAGGCCTAGAGGTTTCATATTTGGTATGTAAGATTGTATAGTGGTCTTTTACAAAGGTTGTTCAAATGATGCCCCTGGGGTCAAAACTGGCCACATCCCAGGGGTCACATGGTTTATATAGACTTTAATAGCAAAATGACTTTAAAAATCTTCTCTGAAACTGCAAGGCCCAGAGGTTTCATATTTGCTATGTAACATTGTATAGTGGTCCTCTACAAAGAGTGTTCAAATGATGCCCCTGGGGTCAAAACTGGCCACACCCCAGGGGTCACATGGTTTATACAGACTTAAATAGCCAAATGACTATCAAAATCTTCTCCTCTGAAACTGTAAGGCCCAGCAGTTTTCGTCGTAACGGAATTGCCCGATGCCCGGGACAAGTAGATTTGATTTCGGGCTAGCAGAAAATGCCAGATGCTTTCCCGATTGGGCAAGTGTTTTTATACGCTTTATATACTGTGTGGACAAAGAAAATCAATTTAAAATAGCTTTTAGATTGATTCTTCAAAGAAAATATATACAAAACCCCCTGTATTATCGGCACTGAGTATTTACACATAAACATGATGTAATGATACTGTGAGGTCTTTATTATTGTGTAGACCCTTAATGAAATATAGAGACAATTGATCGTAGGCGATTAGACGCTTCTTTGTTAAAAGCTTTATATTCAGGCTTCTTTAGTTGAAAGGGCAATTTTGGAGTACATGCTAGTTTGTGTGAAAGTGAAGTATGCATATATTTGCATTGTTTGCAATAAGTAACAAATATATAAATAAGTATTGAAGCTCTATTGTACGGTGGCATAGATGTGACATGTGCATGTCGTTCCCACGACATCTTAAGTCGTGGGAACGACATCTTAAGTCGTGGGAACGAGATCTTACCTCGTGGGAACGAGATCGTATCTCGTGGGAACGACATAACTATGTCGTGGTAACGACATATTAAGTCGTCGGAACGATATAATTAACTAGTGGTGACGACATATTAAGTCGTGGGAACGAGAACTTTTCTCGTGGGAACGACATAAACAACTCGTGGGAACGACATGTTAAGTCATGGGAACGAGATAATTAACTCGTGGTAACGACATAATTAACCAATCAGAATACACATTGTTTAAAAGCATGTTTCAAAATGGCTGAAACAAGAGACGCTTACATAAATATCGTATTTCAATGCTGGATTAAGATATACAGAAATTGTTTTTCTTCTGCGAGAGCAAGATGGAATTTGATTGGTTCATTAAGTCGTTCCCTCGACAAAAATATCTCGTTCCCATGACATAATTATGTCGTTCCCACGAAATAAGATCTCGTTCCCATGAGATAAGATCTCGTTCCCACGACTTAATATGTCGTTCCCACGACATAATTATGTCGTTCCCATGAGATAAGATCTCGTTCCCACGAGATAAGATATCGTTCCCACGACTTAATATGTCGTTCCCACGACATAAATAAAAACATGCACATGTCACATCTATGCCACCGTACTATGGTGAATATTAAAATAATTCTAAAAGTGCATGTTGTTTAAAAGTGATACTGCTTTGAAATACTGCTTTTTGGTATGAACTATTTTGGAACTACTTTCGTCAAATGTAGCATGCAGTTTAAAAAGGGAAAGTCCGAGAGCGAAATAGCGATTGCTGCACCGGCTTCTTTTTTCTCTTCGCTCTGCTGCCCCTCTGGGGCAGAAATGTTGAATATCTTTTTTAAAAAAAAATTGGCAAATATCCAATAAATAGACTTTGTTTTAAAATCCAATAAATATACTTTGTTTGAAAACCATAATTAGAAGCACTTAAGCGAGTTACCAATTTTTTAGAAAATATCAACAAATTGGTCCAGCTTTCCATCCTGCTCCTTATTAGTGGAGCCACGTACCTTTTTGGCCCTAAATATATACTTGTTTATCGTTTTAATCACATTGTGACGCATGATGCACAAAATATGGTGATCGAACCTTATGTATTTTGAGAGAGAACAACAAAGACAAGATGAAATGTTTATAGAAATAAAACAAAAAATTAAAAAATTATCATTTTCTTATATTGCTATAGAGTACCATTTGAAATTAAATATTTCGGATATTGGGCAAGTGGTTTTGTTAACAAGCTTGCCCGAACTGGCAAGTGCTTTGGAAAAATTAGCATGAAGACTGAGGCCCCGAGGTTTTATATTTTTTGGTATCTAACATTGTATAGTGGTCCTCTACAAAGATTGTTCAAATTATGCCCCTGGGGTCAAAACTGGCTACCCCCCGGGGGTCACATTGTTTATACAGCACTATAATTTCAATAAGCCTCTAACACTCAGGCACAGCAGGCCACATTCCAGCCAGGTGTGTACAGTGTGCTATTTTTAGATCTTATGAAACCAGCTAGCCAGTTACACAGTGTTGTGAGGGTGCTTTAGAGAATCGTTAGAGATGACCATTGAAATGCATAGAAAATGTTACCCACCAGCATGGTCCATCATGTTGTTGTGTAAGTAAATTAGCTGGATGTAATGTTTAGGCAATGTGTACGAAATGTAGTCAATCAGTCTTAGTATATAAGACTGTCTTATATCATACATTTTCATTTTAGATGAACTACATTGAATTTGTTTACAGGCGAAGTGTATATTTCTAATTTATAATGAAATGCCAAATATGAAATGATAGCATTAGATCTATATCTAGTAGAACTGCACAATTTTTTGTAAGATAAAATGATGCAGCAATCGAGTCTGTAGCTCTGACACTGCAGTCTGTTTCACCAGCATGTACAGAAACATGTAGCATAGAGCCTAAAGTCTAGTCATCTACTTTAAACCTTTCATTTGTACAGTTTAATTAAATGTGTACAGCAACAAAAAACTACACATAGATCATGTCTCTCCAACAAAGTTCTTAATGCTTTGTTGGCAGCCTCCACCCAAAGACCTCTTCTCAGAAGAACAACTTTTTAGTACCAGATATTGGACATGAACACTATGCCTCATCAACATGTGGGTGGACATGTGGCACCAGCAGAAACCATGAAGGACAGCTTTCTAAATTTGTGTACAGGCTTTGCACTAAAATGAAATGTTTGTGTTGGATATAAGTGTTGGATGGTGGAAGACGTGAACATTTCAGACATGAAATGAAGTATAAACTTTGTTTGAAGTCATTTCTGATAATTTTGTGATAATATGCCAATAACTTCATTGACAGAGGTATACATTTAGGTAAACCATGTCATTATCTATTTCCAGGTTACATTACTTTTGCCACTTATGTTGTGTTTCCTTGATAAATTTTATAGTGTGTGAATTTTATGATTATGTTATGTCATTGGGAAACAATAGAAAGAAAAAAAAAACTATCAAAAGGCTGTTTATTGTTGTGCTTCTGTTAGCTCTGAAGTACTGTAGATTTTGATTTAGTACACATATAAAGTTTTTAAAATTTGCCCCTGTGCCTTAGTTAAATCCTGGGGAAAGGCCTGGGTATGTACCATTGAATAGTGGTCCTCTACAAAGATTGTTCAAATTATGCCTCTGGGGTCAAAACTGGCCACATCACGAGGGTCACATGGTTTATATTGACTTGAATAGTAAAATGACTTTTAAAATCTTCTACTCTGAAATGGCAAGTCCCAGAGGTTTCATATTTGGTATGTAACATTGTATAGTGATCCTCTACAAAGATTGTTTAATTGATGCCCCTGGGGTCAAAACTGTCCACACCCCGGGGCTCATATGGTTAATATAAACGTAAATAGCAAAATGACTTTAAAAAACTTCTCCTCTGAAACCACAAGGCCCAGAGGTTTCATATTTGGTTGGAAACATTGTATAGTGGTCCTCCATAAAGATTGTTCAAATGATGCCCCTGGGTTCAAAACTGGGCACATCCCAGGGGTCACATGGTTTATATAGACTTAAATAGAAAAATGGCTTTAAAGATCTTGTCCTTTGAAAATGCAAGGCCCAGAGGTTTCATATTTGCAATATAACATTGAATAGTGGTCCTCTACAAAGGCTGTTCAAATGATGCCCCTGGGGTCAAACTGGCCACACCCCAGGGCTCACATGGTTGATAAGGACTTAAATAGCAAGATGATTTTTAAAATCTTCTCCTCTGAAACTGAAAAGGTTTCATATGTGGTATGTGACATTTTATAGTGGTCCTCTGCAAAGATTGTTCAAATGATGTCCCAGGGGTAAACACTGGCCAACAAGGGGTCACATTGTTTATATAAACTTAAATAGCCAAATGACTTTAAAATCTCCTGAAACCGCAGTGTTTTCGTATTTGTAATGTAACATTGTATAGTGGTCCTCTAAAAAGATTGTTCAAATTATGCCCCTGGGGTAAAAAGTGGCCATGACACGGGGCGTCACATGATTTATATAAACTTATATGGCAAGTGGGCCTTAAAAATCTTACTTGTTGAAACCGTAAGGCCCAGAGATTTTATATTTTGCGTGAAACATTGTGGAGTGGTCCTCTACACAGATTGTTCAAATGACATCCCGTGGGTGAAAAAAGGCCACCCCCTTGGGGTCACATGGTTTATATAAATTTAAATAGCAAAACGACTTGAAAAATCTCCTCCGAATCCGCAAGGCCCAGTGGAATCATATTGGGTATGTAACATTGAAAAGTGGGCCACTACAAATATTGTTCAAATTATGCCCCTGGGGTACAAGGTGGCCATGCCCTGTGGGTGACATGGTTTATATAGACTAAAAAAGCATATGAAACTGCAAGGCCCAGATCTTTATACTCCGGTAAGGCGTTTAGTGCCATTTTTCCCTCTTGTTATTAGCCATTATGATGCCTTAAACTCAGGTGAGCGACCTAGGGCCATCATGGCCGTCTTGTTTTTAAATATTTTCCATTATGTTAAACATTTTGGAATGACACTCATTCATTGCTATAGCATATACAAACTGTACTATTTGCATGACTTTTACAGAATCATCCATTACATACCTGTATATGTAAAATAGTAAATTTGTATGCCTCCACAAAGTGGCAGGCATTAAGCATTGCACTTGTCCGTCTATTTGTCCCCCAAAAATATGTGGACTCAACTGCTGTTTAACTGCTTAGCGAATAGCCCTTAAACTTTCACAGCTGATGAACCTTTATGGGTGGGTTATCCTAAAGGAAGGAATTCCGACTGCGACCAAGTTTTACATCTGTCTTTTGACACATTTCTAGTTTGTATTCAATTTGCAGTAAAGCTCAAGCGATACAAACATGTCACAACTTTTGAAGTTTGGGTGGTGTGTAAAATACGAGTCTTGCTTTAGTTGTAGTGTGAAAGTTAAGGTTATTTGACCGTTGAGGGAAAATAACGCTTGTTTTTAAATTCTGGTTACACTATTGGCAGTTACAATCTCCTTATTGAGATTTCGGTATGTGCCACTGCATTTTAGCCGTCTGCCAACTTGCTGAATCTCAGGTGAGCGGGCCTGGGGCCACCTTGGCCCTATTGTTCATATAACATTTTGAGTATTTACCTTTCCAGGTTTTTCTACGAACATTAAAAATCCTCCCTAGCTATTGCCAAAGAATACATTTCCATTCATCAAAAAACGCAAACACTGCGCAAACCGTATTATGTGCTCTTTAGTGTAAAATAGGTAAACAGTGCAATATGCGAAATTTAAATTTAACAGTAGATGAATTTGTATATGATTGACATTTGGGGAAACGTCAATTGTGAGGAGTTGCAAAGTTGCAGACATGTCTGACAGAACGTCAATTGTGAGGAGTTGCAAAGTTGCAGACATGTCTGAAAGAACGTCAATTGTGAGGAGTTGCAAAGTTGCAGACATGTCTGAAAGAACGTCAATTGTGAGGAGTTGCAAAGTTGCAGACATGTCTGAAAGAACGTCAATTGTGAGGAGTTGCAAAGTTGCAGACATGTCTGACAGAGCAGGTATACACTAGGCCACACCTTTTTTTAATTGCAGAAAAGGCACGTTGGCAAGCCGAGAGTTGCATTGAAAAAGGTCAAGGACACTAATGCACCAAAGCCCCCAGTTTCTGCATTTATAAGGTAATCAACGACAAGCCCTCTCATAACCATGTTGAACCTGATTAGGCTCGAAAATGGCATTCACAACTATCTTTTGACTAACTTTATTTTGTACTTGTAAAGTACAACTCTTTTCTGCTAATCTTATTGGTCTTACATGTAATCTACATTGAAATTTTTTAAATTATTCTTGTCTGAAACCACTTGCTAGATTTCATAATTGCAAGTACTTAATGACAAATGACAAAACCATTAACATTTACGAGTACAATTACAAATGACAATATAATTTACATATTCAAAAATACAATTACAAATGACAATATAATTAACATCCACAAGTACAATTACAAATGACTATACCATTAACCATATTAATTCAGTTAAAAAAAAAAAAAATGACAATATAATCAATATCCATAAGTACAATTACAAATAGTACAATTGCAAATGACAATAAAATCTAAATGCACTATGTAATATAAACGTTAGATCATATGAATCCATTCATATGTCTTTGTGTTTGTTTTCTAAACTTAGATTTCTGAATGAAAACCGAGAGAATTTTCTTCAGAAGAACCCATCTATGAAATATGTTGAGCTGATAAGCGGGATGAGTCTTGTGTGGCATAAACTTCCAGAACATAAGAAGGAGGTAGGTTGGTCTTTTGTTGCATTTTTTCACTAGTATCATAATTAAAACAATAAACCAATATATTGTATTGTATTGCAATATGCGTTTTCCATATTGTATAGCAAAACAACTTTCGTCATGACAATATTTTACCACAGGATAACTAGTAATCAAATCTGTGGAAAAAGCAGTCAGTCTTTTTCTATAGAAGAGTATGTACTTATAAAGTTTCTTATTTTTTTTAACCTAAACAATACAAATTGTTACATTAGAGTGGGCTCACATAAACCAGCATCAAGTAAGCATTTGATTTTCCTTTAGATTTAACCATGAAATAACTGTTTTATGTTACATTATTTATTTGAGGCGTGTCGTGGGATTTTCAGGCTTAATGCCTGTGCGTAAAATGACATCCCGGATTAGCCTGTGTAGTCTGCACAGGCTAATCTGGCATGGCGCTTTATGCTTTTATGGTATTTTCTGTTTTAATGAAGTCTCTTCTAAACATAAATCCACTGTAGGCAGAAAGCGTCGTCCCGGATTAGCCTGTGTGGACTGCACAGGCTAATATGGGACGACACTTTACTGACATGCATTAAGCCCGATTTTCCACAACACGCCTCTTTTCTTTTATATGTCCAAATTGTTGTGTATCATGCATGCTGTGTCATTATTCATGTCTTGGATATTAACATGTTGCAACATGAGCTTTCTTCTTGGCAATATTTGCAATGCAGTTTTTGCCATATTGTTGCAGTCGTAATTATTAATGTAGCAATATATGTACTTAGCGTTGTCCAGATATGAAGGTTAGTCACAGTTTATTCTGAATAAAGTTCAGGATTTTTCTGACAGGAAGATAAAATGGCATTACCTTTCTTGAAACGTTATTAATGTGAACTTGATAAGAAACGGTGCTGTATGTTATTAAAAAACAACAACATGCACCCATGTGTTTCTGACTGCTACTGAAATTTCAATGATCATAAAAAGTAGTGTCAGTACTATAGAACACTTTTTATTTTATGCTTTCCAGTAATTTATAAGGAAGTATCAGTGAAATAAAATAGATAATTCACTGTTTAAAACCGTTATAAATTACCACTCTGGTAATTTTCGCTGTTTCACACTGGTTCCCGATTTAATACAGTAAATGAAATGGACCGTCAACGATGCCGAAATCAAAATTAAGAAATGACGTCATTATTTTGACGTCATGACGTTATAATTCTCGCAGTATTTTCACATTAGACTTATTTTGATAGCACTTACAATGTAACAAAACAACGTAAAAAAGCATAAAATAAAAATAAATTTTGTTGGTTTTGGTAGAATATCGAGTATTCATTCACTCGTGATCATAAAAAAAAATATTTTAATAAAATTTTTTATGATAACTTGTGAAATAAAATCAATATTCTACTAAAGCCAACAAATATCCTCTTTATAATTCTTGATTTTCATCCAGCAATACATGAACGCTGCGCAGGAAGACCGTTTGCGCTACGGTCGTGATCTGAAGGCATACAAGAAAACTGAGTCATATAAACAGTTTCAGAGTAAGTTCAAACACTAACAAACGATGCTGTCATTGGAATGAATAATTTTTCCCATCGTGCCCCCATTCTTATAGCAGCTCTCATTGCCATTCATTAGGTCATTTGGTAAAATTAAAAATGTACAGTAAGGGGCAGAAAAAATGAAACAAAAATTTGTAATCTCGTACAGCAAGGCCAGTGCTAAAAATACACACAGTTTCATTACAATTTACCTGACATTTAAGAGCTGATTTTTGGTGGAAAAAGACCACTGAAAATACCATTTAAAAAAAATACATGGACTGACATTTATAATTAGAAAGTAAACACTACATATTGTCGAGTACAGGTTTCTGTCAACACAAATTAGTGTGACATTTACTGAATATTTGATCGTACATGGAAACTATATTAACATGTTTGTGCACATAATAAAAGTTGAAAGATGTAAAAAAGTACATGTTCCCCAAAATTAAAGGTTACTGTACCGATGTAGTTTTCAAATTCCATGAGCCCAGAAAATATGTTACAAAAAAGCCAGTAGAAATACAGGGAGGATTGTGAAGGCACCCAGTTAGGTCCAGAGAAAAAGTACAGTGTATTTCCAGCAGGTCCTAATTGAATTTTGTTATGTTTTTTTTCTGCCCCTTACTGTAGCACCCGAGTACCTATGGGTAGATCTATCTGCACTGTCATTCATCTGTATGCCATAAACAGTTGCCTCGCAGACACAATAGATATTCCTCTGTTTTTATTCAATCTTAAACAAAAAACTTAAAAAATTTACAAACATTGGCTATCATATGCGACAACAACCAGAAGCCAATACTTATTATGTGTAACCAGGGTTCGTATTCACAAAATTCCTTAGTGGAAACTTATAGTAAGCAAATTTCTTAAAATCATAAAAGTGCTTAAGACTGTAGCTGGTTTTTATTTAATTTTCATTGTGTATTAAACTATTTTAAACTGGTTAAGAATCATTAGATGTTTTTATTTTCACCATATTTAAAATATAAAATACTGATTTTCACATAAAAACTTGTATTTTTGACTTAAGTAGAACTTAAGTTAAGAATTTTCCTTATGCACTTTGTGGATATGGGCCTAGAATCATATGTTGGACAGGATCATTACATTACACCTATGTTGTTTCAGACTCGACATTGCCCAGTAGCACGCAAAAGGTGGCCTTTGTTCCCCATGCGACATTTTCCAGTAGCATGCCAAAGGAGCCCAATGTTGTTTCAGTCTCGACATTGTCCAGTAACATGCCAGTGGAGATCAATGTGATTTCAGACTCAACATTTTCTAGTTACATGCCAAAGGAGCCCAATGTTGTTCCAGACTTGACATTGCCCAGTAACATGCCAAAGGAGCCCACTGTTGTTCCAGACTTGACATTTTCCAGTAGCATGCCAAAGGAGCCCAATGATGTTCCAGTCTTGACATTGCCCAGTAACATGCCAGTGGAAATCAATGTGATTTCAGACTCAACATTTTCTAGTAACATGCCAAAGGTCTTGCATGTTGTTCCAGACGTGAAATTGCCCAATATAGTGGAAAAGGTGGCATTTGTTGATCCCGACTCGCCCAGTAGATTGCGAAATGTGGCATTTGATGTTCCCGACTCGACATTGCCCAGTAACATGGCAAAGGAGCCCAATGTTATTTCGGACTCGACATTGCCCAGTAACATGCCAAAGGAACCCAATTTTATTTTAGACTCGACATTGCCCAGTAACATGCCAAAGGAGCCCAATGTTATTTCAGATTTGACATTGCCCAATAACGTGCCAAAGGTGAGTCACACAGTCACCTTGAAGGTCAATAAGACCTAACATGTTACAAAAGTTATTCAGCTTAAAGTGAAGTTTGACTTATCCTATACCCTATTTATCCCATACCCTACTAATTCCATACCCTACTCATCCCGTACACTACTAATTCCATATACTACTGATCTTGTACCCTACTCATGCCATACCCAACTCATTCCATACCCTACTCTTACCATACACCAACCATCGTATACCCTACTCATCCCATCCCGTTCTCATCCCTTGCCCTACTCATCCCATACTCTTCTCATCCTATACCCTACTTACACCGTGCCCTATTCATCCCATACCGTACTCATCCCATTCCCTACTCACCACATACCCTACTGAATACATACCCTACTCACCACATACCCTACTGAATACATACCCTACTGAATACTTTCCCTACTCGTCACATACCCTACTGAATACATACCCTACTGAATACATACCCTACTTATCACATACCCTACTGAATACATACCCTTCTCAACACATACCCTACTCATCACATACCCTACTGAATACATACCCTACTCATCACATACCCTGCTGAATACATACCATACTCATCACATGCCCTACAGAATACATACCCTACTCACCACACGCCCTACTGAATACATACTCTACTCATCACATACCCTACTGAATACATACCCTACTGAATACATACCCTACTCATCACATACCCTACTGAATACATACCCTACTCATCACATACCCTACTGAATACATACCCTACTCATCACATACCCTACTTACCACATACCCTACTGAATACATACCCTACTCAACACATACCCTACTGAATACATACCCTACTCATCACATACCCTACTCATCCCATACCCTACTGAATAAATACCCTACTGAATACATACCCTTCTGAATACATGCCCTACTCATCCCATACCCTACTGAATACATACCCTACTCATCCCATACCCTACTGAATACATACCCTACTCATCCCATACCCTACTGAATACATACTCTACTCATCCCATACCCTACTGAATACATACCCTACTCATCCCATACCCTACTGAATACATACCCTACTGAATACATACCCTACTCATCCCATACCCTACTGAGTACATACCCTGCTCATCCCATACCCTACTCATCCCATACCCTACTGAATACATACCCTACTCATCACATACCCTACTGAATACATACCCTAATCATCACATACCCTACTCATCACATACCCTACTCATATGCTACTCATCACATACCCTTCTCATATCCTACTCATCACATACCCTACTGAATACATATCCTAGTAATCACATACCCTACTCATCACATACCCTACTCATCACGTACTAGTACCCTAGCCATACTCTACTTATCACATACCCAACCCATACCCTACTCATATTCTACTCATCACATACCCTACTCATCACATACCCTACTGAATACATACCCTACTCATCCCATACTACTGAATACATACCTTACTGAATACATACCCTACTCATCCCATACCCTACTGAGTACATACCCTGCTCATCCCATGCCCTACTCATCCCATACCCTACTGAATACATACCCTATTCATCACATACCCTACTGAATACATACCCTACTCATATGCTACTCATCACATACCCTTCTCATATCCTATTTGTCACATACCCTACTGAATACATATCCTAGTAATCACATACCCTACTCATCACATACCCTACTCATCACACACTAGTACCCTACCCATACCCTACTTATCACATACCCAACCCATACCCTACTCATATTCTACTCATCACATACCCTACTCATCACATACCCTGCTCATCACATACCCTATTGAATACATACCCTACTCATCCCATACCTTACTGAATACATACCCTACTCATCACATACCCTACTGAATACATACCCTACTGAATACATACCCTACTCATAACATACCCTACTGAATACATACCCTACTCATCACATACCCTGCTCATCACATACCCTTCTGAATACATACCCTTCTGAATACATACCCTACTGAATACATACCCTACTCATCACATACCCTACTGAATACATACCCACTCATCACATACCCTACTGAATACATACCCTGCTCATCACATACCCTACTGAATACATACCCTACTGAATACATACCCTACTCATCACATACCCAACTGAATACATACCCTACTCAACACATACCCTACCCATACCCTGCCATCACATACCCTACTGATCACATACCCTACCCATACCCTGCTCATCACATACCCTGCTCATCACATACCCTACACATACCCTACTCATCACAAACCCTACTCATACCCTACTCATCACATACCCTACACATACCCTGCTGATCACACAGCCTACCCATACCCTACTGATCACATACCCTACACATACCCTACTGATCGCATACCCTGCCCATACCCTACTGATCACATACCCTACCCATACCCTACCCATACCCTACTGATCACATAGCCTACCCATACCCTACTGTTCACATAGCCTACCCATACCCTACTGATCACATACCCTACCCATACCCTACTGATCACATACCCTACCCATACCCTACTGATCACATACCCTACCCATACCCTACTCATCACATACCCTACCCATACCCTACTCATCACATACCCTACCCATACCCTACTCATCACATACCCTACCCATACCCTACTCATCACATACCCTGCCCATACCCTACTGATCACATAGCCTACCCATACCCTACTGATCACATACCCTACACATAACCTACCCATACCCTACTGATCACATACCCTACCCATACCCTACTGATCACATACCCTACCCATACCCTATTGATCACATACCCTACCCATACCCTACTGATCACATACCCTGCCCATACCCTACTGATCACATACCCTACCCATACCCTACTGTTCACATACCCTACCCATACCCTACTGATCACATACCCTACCCATACCCTACTCATCACATACCCTACCCATACCCTACTGATCACATACCCTACCCATACCCTACTGATCACATACCCTACCCATACCCTACTGATCACATACCCTACACATACCCTACTGATCACATACCCTACCCATACCCTGCTGTGTTTATATTCTACTGTTATTAAACATTAATCAGTTGTTTGATACAATTGATAACTTAGATTTTGCTTTAACTTGGTTTGATGAAAAATTGCTGGGATTGTTTACGAAAATTGCTCTATCTTAGCCAATTTTTGTCTGATTTGGGTGAATTTTTATCGAAATAAAGCTTACATTCTGAGGGTAATTTTAAGGTAAATCATATACATTTTAAGCAGAGGAATTTCGGCCCCAAATTAGTCCTAAAAACACTGTCCCCAGTGGTGTTTGGAGCAGAACAATTAACATGTTTAACTGAATTTAAACAGAGCAATTCTTTCTTGAATGTTTATAGACTTCCTGCCATTTGCTTTATTTTCTGGTGTAGGTATACAATGGTCATCCATTTTTTGATTGCAGAAAAGTAAAGATCCCTTGCCGATAGTGAAGAGATGCCAAAAGACCAGAGACACCAATATACCGAAGAAACCAACTTCAGTGTTTTTCAGGTACATTACCACATTTGTATCATAAAACGTGTACAACCTGATTTCCCAGTAGTTATAGATTTTCCAAGGTTTTCTCATTATCTAAGCCTCGCATGATAAACTTGATCTGTATTCAGCACTAACCTATTATGCTCTATGTATCAAGCTGTTGGTAACTGATAATTATTTGTATTTATTTTCTACAAACAGGTTTTTGGATGAGAACAAAGAGCGTGCGGAGAAGGAGTACCCGACTTTGACTTTGGTCAAGCGGACAAAAATTCTGAGTTCAGAGTGGGCTAAGCTTCCTCAACACAAGAAGCAGGTAAATTGCTCCTTGTCAATTAATGTATTAACATACTTATATCGTAATTACTTCAGGTAGAGTTCAGGCTCTGCATAATTTGACTGAAATACAAAGGACAACGCTTCCTAATAAAGTTTAATCTATTACCGGTAACGCAGAAAAAAATGCAACAAATTCTCGTTAATCAAATAAAGAATGTATCAAATCTTTAAAAAATGCGACAATCCTTGTTAATGCTTGTTTACATTTTGCATCCTGTTAATGCCACAAGTATTTACTATTGCAGAGTTGTAGCTTTGCCGTACTTAGTCATTGAAGTTGTAATAATATTTACCAATAACTTGTAGCTCACCTGAGTAAGAACCTTTTCTGATTTGTCTTTTCTGTCATTAATATGACCATTGTCTCGAAAAAGAGTTATTTTTTACCTTGATTTAGAACAATGTGCTCTAGGCTGAGTTATTGCAATCAATCCCCATCTGGCGTCCATCATTTGTTGTCAACAATTTTTCAAACAACTTTTCATCTAAAATCGCTTGTAGGATTATATCCAAATATCGGCAGGAATGTTTGTGGGATGATCCTTAGCCAAACTCCTTAAACTTAATGCTTAATGTGAAACACTGTGGTTGCCGTGGCAACCAAAAGCAAAAAGCTGTAAAAATCTGTTCCTAAACCACATGCTGGCCTGCAAATTTGATTAATTTGTCGAGATAATTTGAAAGAAATGTTCTGTTGGTACTAAATTTCGTGCAAGAGACATTGCTTTCATCTGTCATTGTCAATGTTTTACTTAAAACATCTCTGAACAAACTATTAAATTTGTACAAGCCACTAAGAGTAAGATTAATTAAACTCAGGTGAGCTACCTGTGGCCATCATGACCCTCTTGTATGTCAATTTTCAAGCAAAGTTTGCTTAAATAAAAAAAAAACCACTTGGTTTTGACATTTCTTTGAAAAGTGATTTTCGGGGAAATTGATGTAGTTTTTAGCTCACCTGAGCATGAAGTGCTGGGTGAGCTATTGGTATAGGGGACCTCTCCGTCGTCGTCTATCGTCCGTCGTCAGTGTGCCGTCAACAATTTGGACCGTTATCGCGATAAAGACTTCATTTTTTATTCAATCTTGACCAAAATTGCACAGTTTGTGTATGACCATAAAATCTTAGACGAGTTTGATAATGGGCCCAATCGGACCAGGAACACCAGAGTTATTGTCCCAAATACATCTATTCCTGAATAACTCACCTGGTAAAGGGAGGTAAATGCAGTATCAGGAAGATAAGTGCTCTAAATGTGTTATTTCCCTATAGTTAATAGATTTAACCCAGATAGTGGAGTCTGCTTATCAGAAAAATCAATACATCACTATGAGTCAACATGATACTTCTATTTTAGATCTGCATCTTTACACATAGTATTCTATGTATAGCCTGCTTTTGACCTATATGTGCAGCAGTAACATTTTCCACTGTCTGTCTTGGGAAACAGTAAGGAAAAAGATGTAAACAACAATAAATATATTTAAAATTCATGTTGTAAACATGCGATCAGAATATAGGATTTATATCATGTGATCTAGTGCCTGTAAGAGTTAATTATTTTCTGTAGTTTTTGGACTGTTTAGTTAGTAACTTATTCAGTATCATTTAATCATGTAACTTGTGGACTTGACTTATACATTTGAATTGGGATTTTGGAAACTCAGGTAATTATTATCTTACATGATTTTTGAAGCTGATTTATTATTTCTCCTTAATTGAAAAATACTTCTACACTGTTTTGACTCAAAATGTGTGTGATTATTAATAAGTTTTTGCTCAAATCAACTAAAAGGTTGTATAGTTATTTATAATTTAATCTGACAATGTTGATAGGTGTATGGTTCTTAATGTTAACAATGAGTATTCCTATATAACATAGAAATTTCCCATTTTCATAAGAGTACATTTGGAAAGAACGACTCAAAATTATTCGTAAGTTTTTGCGCAAAACAACTAACAGGTTTTATAGTTATTTGTAATTTAATCTGACATGGTGATACTTGTATGGTTGTTAATATTAACAGTAAGTATTCCTATGTAACCTAGACATTTTGTTATCCTAAAAGTACATTTGGAAAGTTTGTTTGTTTGGGTTTATCACCTTATTTACCAGTCATTCAGTGATATAATGGCAGTCAGTTAACCTACTCACACTTTTTCTGGGCAAACTGAGCCGATGTAAGTGGTTTACCAGTACCAAGTGCACATATTTTTGCCAGTAAATGACAACTGCCCTACTGGAATCAGAAGGCGGAGAATGGCCGTAGAAATTATTTTGAGACCAATGCCCACACAAGTTATGTGGCCGGGCTGGGGCTTGAACTCACAAACCCTTGATTGAGAGTATTGCGCTCTACTAACTGAGCTAGACGGGCCCACAAAGCCAGAATAATCTACTTAGTTTGTTTTAAATCAAACTTAATCCTATCCCCCTCTGCGTATTGTTCAGATACCTCAATTTTCAAACCTGTCACAACAGTATGGTCTTCATCTTTACCAGTTCTCAGCCAGGTGAGCGCTTTGGGCCATCATGGCCCTATTGTTATTAAATATTTATTAATCCATGACCGATATTTCACAGTAATTACAATTTCAAGGGTTGAGTGTGAAGCTATTGTGTCTGCTGTACATTCCTTCATCAGACGCGATAGGTTCACACTCACCCCTCGCATTAAATACAAAGGTATTATTAGTTTTTAAGAACTCATTAATAATGTTCCATGCAGAAATACTATGATGCTTACAAGAGGGAGAGAGACCAATATAGGCTTGAGTTACAGGCTTATCTCACATCAGGACATTACAAGCATTTCCAGGGTAAGTTCAAACAGCAGCACACGAAGGTTGAGTGAAACTATATTGTATCTGCTATAGAAAATGTTAAGCAGATACAAAAGTTTCACGCTCAACCCTTGAGCTGAAAGAGAGTGTGGCCATTTGATTGTATAAATTAATTTTCTTACTTCCATTCTTTAATTGAAGTGGCATATTGTAAGTATTTCGCAAAAATATGGACTTGATAATTTCCTTTTTATCTCGAACTTTGTTTTTTGAGCAGCAACATTATAAATTAATGAAATTTAAAAACAAAACAACATATTTACAAACTCTCCACACACTTCAGGGAAAATGTCCCTATGCTCTGCAACATTTATCAATGACACACTTACGCATTACAGTACAATCGTGTATATTTCATTTCATTTTATCGATGTTACTTTAACTACCACTACTATTCCTGCACCTATAAAATGTCCAGCATTAGAGGATTTTCAAATATCTTGGCAGAAGTGATAACCATTGTAAGACGGTGTCTGTACACAATAACTAGGTTCAAGGTCGAGGTCACATTTAATAGTCAAAGGTCAAATGTAAGAATGAATATCATGGGCTCTGCCCAGAGCATAATTTTGTCCGGCGTGATATAGTTTTTAGACTGTTGGCGGAGGCCAACGGTCTTTTGAGAGGGTAATTTCCAAAACAGGCATCGCTGAAAACTACTTATTTTCTTTGCAGGTTATTAGTCAGTAAATTGAAACCAGAAAGGGTCCTTCTTCAAAACATCAAAATTTCACACCCGTTTTCTGACATTTTAATTATTTAAGATAATGTATGTAATATGTATCATAATGTGTATATCATGTGATTTATTATAATTACAGTTCATAAAAAGGATATCAGTAAAACTGATGGATGCTCTCCAATGCGCTTTGTCAAGCAATATAAATGCAATGAGAAGGGCAAAGATATTCAAATGACAAAAATCTATAGAAATGTGTACTATATTTCTGAAAAAGTCCCATAACTATAAAAAAAAAATCATTGAAGTGGAACATCCTGCTAATATGCACACCTCCTCTTGGCAATGAAGCTTCCCATGAAATTTCATTGAAATCTGGCCAGTAGTTGCTGAGAAATAGCTCGGACCAGAATTGTGCACTATATACTATATGTCAGAAATTGTCTAAGTCCCATAACTCCAAGAAAAATCATTGAAGCAGAACATCCTGCTAATATGCACACCTCCTCTTGGCAATGAAGTTTCCCATAAAAGTTTATTGAAATCAGGCCAGTAGCCCGAAGCGGAACGTCCTGGTAGTATGCACACCTCTTGGTAATGAAGCTTTCCATAAAGTTTTGTTTAATTACAGCAAGTTAAGTTGCTGAGAAATAGCACGGACAAGAAAGTCAAGAATAGTGCACTATATACTGATTTCAGAAATCTTCACACTCCCATTACTCGGAGAAAAATCATTGAAGCGGAACGTCCTGGTTGTATGAACAGCTCCTCTTGGTAATGAAGTTTTGGATAAAGTTTTGTTGAATTCCAGCAAGTAGTTGCTGACAAATAGCCCGGACAAGAAAGTGAAGAATTGTGCACTATATACTGATTTAAGAAATTTTCAAAGTCCTATAACTCTGAGAACAATCATTGAGCGGAACGTTATAGTTGTATGCGCACCTACTCTTGGTAATGAAGCTTCCCATAAAGTTTTGTTGAATTCCATCTAGTAGTTGCTGAAAAATAGCACGGACAAGAAAGTGAGGAATTGTGCACTATATACTGATTTCAGAAATCTTAAAACTCCCATAACTCTGAGAAAAATCATTAAAGCGGAACGTTTTGGTAATACGCAAACCTCCTCTTGGTAATGAAGATTCCCATGAAGTTAAGTTTAATTTCGGCCAGAAGTTGCTGAGAAATACTCAGGACAAGAAAGCCAAGAATTGTGCCGCATATACTTATTTAAGAAATATTCGAAGTCCCATAACTTTGAGAAAAATCAGTGAAGCGGAAATGAAGCTTTTCGTGAAGTTTCGTTGAATTCTGGCCAGTCGTTGCCGAGAAATACTCTGGACAAGAAAGTGTGACGGAAGGACAGACGGACAGACGGACAAAGCGACGACTATATGCTCCCCCGAACGTTTTCGGAGAGCGTACAAAGGCCAGTTTATACAAAAATAACTTTAAACTAATGACACACCTACTTTTGCTATTTACTTTTATGTAACCAAAATATTTACCGGAGTGTCCTGGAATAAGGCCACCAAATTAATGCGCAACATCGGTTATTTCTGACTCGTTGCAGAAGTGTTTTTTTTCTTGTTACCAATTATTCTGAATATTTTGACAACAAATTACTGCAATTCATTAATTTTAAACTGTACTATGGACAATTGAGAGCTTTCATCGTATGATCTATTTTTACTCAGTAGGCTACTAACAAAGATCTATAAATAAACATGTTTATTTATAGATCTTTGGCTAAGAAGCACTAACAATCTGTGCGCCTAACTACTACGCTTGATCGGTTATTCTAGATGGCCCTTGCAGGTTGACTTGTTACCTGGCATGTTTATAATTCCGTTTGCATGAGACAGTTAGCTCAAACAAAATATTTTTTCGTTACTTACAAATTAGTTTTGATTATGATCTTGTATACTATTGAATAAGAAGCCAAACTATACAGTTTAAAGGTGGGAATATAGATTTGCCCTGTCCGTCCGTCTCGTTCCGTCCATCCTGTCCATCCCGTTCGTCTGTCAGATTTGTGTGTCATGCGTAACTCTAAAAAGTAAAGCTGCTAGAGTGATGAAACTTTATAACATATTCATCAGCATGTGAACTTGTGCACCTGGCTATTTCGGTGCATTTTTTCCTACTTTAGCAAAAAATAACATGTTTGGACTTGTGTTGTGTGTAACTTGAAAATTATAAATGCTAGGGTGATGAAACTTTATCAACATATTCATCAGCATAGAAACTTGTTCACCTGGGTATTTTGGTGCAGATTAATCATAGATCAGCAGAGTTATGGCCCTTTTTTAGCGAAATTTGACATTTTTGGACTTGTGTCGTGTGAACTCTAAATGTTTAACTGCTAATGATGAAACTTTACAAACATATTCATCAGCGTGTTAACTTGTGTACCTGGGTATTTTGGTGGTGATCATCATCCTAGTAATGGCCCCTTTTTTATAGCAAAAATTGACATTTTTGGACTTGTGTCGCATGTAACTCAAAAAGTATAACTGCTAGAGTGATGAAACTTTGTAGACATATCCATCAGTATGTTAACTTGTGCATCTGGGTATGGTAATTGCATAGGGTTTTGTGACAACAGCGGAATGTGGGGACACCTGTGTCATTTGTACACATGTCTACTTATAATAAAAATGCATAAACTATGTTTGTCAACTGTTTATAACCACTAAGACCATCATATTTAACAATGCTATCATGCATTTTCTGTAACTCTAAAATGAATGTAATTGTTGCAAGTGTTATTGTCGACAGAGTGTCTCTAGACCTCTTCAAGCCATTGTGTGCCCACCAGATCATGAAGTTCTCACTGGTTGGAACCTATCCACAAAGCTTCAAAGGGAAATCTTAACTTAAGTTGTACTTTAGTGGAAATTTCTAATCAAATAGTATCTGTGAAATCAAATGATTTCTGTTCAGAAAAGCGTACAATGTGAAATATCGAAGCAATATTTACTAATTTGAACAGTTTACAGCAAAAAGACCTGTACATCAAACAACCATAGACTTAAGAAATTTTATAAATTTAAGGAAATTTGCTTTTACTCAGTTTTCCCTAAAATCTTTGTGAATACGGGCCCTGTCTTATGTATTATCGACAGTTGGCTACCACACCCAATGGATACATTTTTAGTTCACCTTATCATTTAATCATGATTTTCTGTAATAAAGGGGCTTGATTGTTTTTCTCTGACACATATGGCAAACATGATACACTGCTTTCCTTAGACTTTCAATTTCAAGAACAAGCGTATTTTGAAATGTCCACGCGTCAAAACTCTGGAGCTCGGGTCAACGGAAAGCCCTGATGATAATTTCATATTTATAGCCAATATGTTTTTGAGTAGCAATAATATATAAATTGAATCGTAAAAAAAAAAATATGTTTGAAGATTTTTGTATAAACGAGTCCAGTAAGATTCAAACTTAGTTCTACAAAATCACACACTTCAATGAAAACTTTCTTTGAATCCTTTGAGCCTTCCTTGCTTAACCTAACATATACATTTTACTTTACATAGTACCAGATTTGTCTATACTAGATATAGTTGTTTTCAATTTCAGGCCATGCAACTCAGAGGGACACTGATATGCCGAAGCCACCACAATCTGCTTTTTTTAGGTAGATGACTCAGGTGCCGTTGTATATACATGTAACATGGGTCGAGGCTCATTTTGGGTTCAAAATAAACATGAGCCAGATATTTTAGCATCATGGTAAAGTTAATTCACAAATGTACATGTATTTATTATTTAACAGACTCAGAAGTTTTTCAAAAAGGCACTTGCTTTTGATCCAATTTAGTTAAAATAAATAGGTCATACTTATTAGTCAAAAACATCGATTTGTCCCCTCAGGTTAATGGGTCTTGAGAGGGGGAAAAAATGAGGGTGTAAATGTTACAACACTTGATAAGCTTGTGTAGGTGCCATGTGCTTGATGTTGACATGGGTCTTGAGAGGGGGAAAATTGAGGGTGTAAATGTTACAACACTTGATAAGCTTGTGTAGGTGCCATGTGCCTGATGTTGACATGGGTCTTGAGAGGGGGAAAATTGAGGGTGTAAATGTTACAACACTTGATAAGCTTGTGTAGGTGCCATGTGCCTGATGTTGACATGGGTCTTAAGAGGGGGAAAATTGAGGGTGTAAATGTTACAACACTTGATAAGCTTGTGTAGGTGCCATGTGCCTGATGTTGACATGGGTCTTGAGAGGGGGAAAATTGAGGGTGTAAATGTTACAACACTTGATAAGCTTGTGTAGGTGCCATGTGCTTGATGTTGACATGGGTCTTGAGAAGGGGAAAAATGAGGGTGTAAATGTTACAACACTTGATAAGCTTGTGTAGGTGCCATGTGCTTGATGTTGACATGGGTCTTGAGAGGGGGAAAATTGAGGGTGTAAATGTTACAACACTTGATAAGCTTGTGTAGGTGCCATGTGCTTGATGTTGACATGGGTCTTGAGAGGGGGAAAAATGAGGGTGTAAATGTTACAACACTTGATAAGCTTGTGTAGGTGCCATGTGCTTGATGTTGACATGTTCCAAATTGAATCGACTCATGATAATGATTTTGAATCTACAGAACTAGGTGAACAGTGTGTGTGTGTGTGGGGGGGGGGGCTTTATTACCCATTTGGTTGTAAAACTGAACATTTGCACTTTCAGTTAACCAAACATTTCAAATTCAAAACAAAATCATCAGCATTTTTTTCTGTAAGCACAATTAAGTTAAGAAACTTCCAAGATATTTCATGAATAGGAACCCTGCTTGAAAATAAGTTCAATAGATATCTGCATGTAACAGAATAAATGTCTATTAGATATTTGCATGATAACACCGTGCAATGAGCAGAGAAAAAAAATAATATTAGACTACTAGTAATTTTTGTATCTTATTATTTGTTTAAAATAGTTTTTCACAAGAGAGGCGAGAACAATGTCAAAACACGAGTGTGTCATATGACGAGCATGTTGCCATCATTGAAAATGAGTGGATTGAGCTGTTCTGGCGTGAGAAGCAGGTAACTATGTTATATATGTCATTCTAACATGATACTCGCTGATTTTTTCAATAGACAAGGAGCAAAATTATCGTTGCTCAACTACCCAATAAACAACGCAAAAAGAAGTCCCCATTCTGAGCGCAGCATAGTAAGACGTAGTTCCAATTACAATTGCAAAAATATTTGTCGAAATCGTGTTAGAATAGAACTAATTTTCGCATTATTATTTTTGTATCTGCCAATAAAAAACTCTTTGTCGTTTTGATGCGGATTGTAACCAGACTCGGCATTAATGGTCCTGGGATGGTCCTTTAACAAATTCCGTTAATTTATTTGAATATATTAAAATCTCTTGTTGGCATGGCAACCAAAAGCTTAAAAACTGGAAACTTCAAAAATCTTCTTGTCAGAAACCACTGGCTGGATTTGAAAAGTGTTCACAGAAATGTTCCTTGGGTGACCCTCTACCAAATTCCTTCAAATCATTTTGATTCGTTAAAAAACATAGTCACCAGGGGATGGGGCAGTTTTCATTATATTGCTTTACTGAAAACTTTAAAAATCTTCTTGTCTGAAACCAGCTGGATTTCAAAGTTATTCCACATAAATGTTCCTTGGGTGACCCTCTAACAAATTCCTGGAAATCCATTAAAATAATGGCCACCAGGGGGCGAGAAAGTTTTCCTTATATGGCTATATTGACATCTTAAACAACCTTCTTGTTAAAAGCCATTATGATGCTTTACACTCAGGTGACAGATCAAGCGCCATCTTGGCCCTCTTGTTTATTTGCCAATAAACTATAATAAATTTAAAAATAATTCCTTAAGTCTATGTTGTAATCTTATTTAAGTGGTCTGAAAAAACAAAAGCAATTCTCTCCGAGAATTCTATAATGACCGTCCATTCCTGAAACGATGAAAACGATTAGAATTAAAAACGATTAGATATTGACATTGGCAAAAGCTTCTTTGTGACAATTTTCTAACCCACTTGTTAAATGCTTCCTTTGACAGGGAATATGCATTTTTGTAGCCCATATGATTTAGTTACTGAAGTTATGGCATTTTAAGACATTTATTAAAAATATGAAAATGTGCAAATAACTCCCTCTAAAGGGACTATGTCAGCGAAAAATTCGCCTCCAATTGCACTATAAATTATATGATTTGATAGAAATGCGCTTTACTAAGACATGCGCATTAAATAAATAAAAGTAATATAATACACAATAAGATATTTGATAAAAACAAATTAGCAAAAAGCCTCAAAAATGTATAACCCCAAGTGGTTATCGACTTTGGAGCCATACGAAGAAATGACAGTAGACAGTGCTTTAACCAACTGCACTATCATGCTTGGTAAGGTCTCGTTGTAAACTATGGTTACACAAAATGCTCACAACTCTAACGTCAAAATGTAAACTGGAAAAGGGCCAAACATACACAACCCATATTATAAATTGTTTTTTATCTCGGAATATGTTCACTCTTTTCCCATCATATATACCCTGTTTTAACCGTTATTATATGCCAGTATTAATATGTAAATTTCAGATTTTTATTTCACCTGAGCACGAAGTGCTCGGTGAGCTATTGGTATAGGGGACCTCTCCGGCGTCGTACTTCGCCAGTGTGCCGTTGACAATTTGGACCGTTATCGCGATAACGACTACATTTTTTTATTCAATCATGACCAAACTTGCACAGTTTGTGTATGACCATAAAATCTTGGACGAGGTCGATAATGGGCCCGATCGGACCTGGAACACCAGAGTTATTGTCCCTTTTTTGCCCCAAATACATCTATTCCCGAATAACTCACCTGGTAAAGGGAGGTAAATGCAGTATCAGGAAGATAAGTGCCATAAATGTGTTATTTCCCTTTAGTCACAGATATAACCCAGATAGTGGAGTTTTCTTATCAGTAAAATCAATACAACATTCTGAGTCAACATGATACTTCTATTTTAGATCAGCATCATTACACATAGGTGAGCAATACATGTATAGCCTGCTTCTGACGCATATTTTGGTTATGTGTGCAGCAGTAAATTTTTCCACTGTCTTGGCATCCATTCAGGAAAAAGATGTAAACAACAATAGCTAAAAGTCATGTTGTAAACAAGCAATCAGAATATAGGTTTAATATCATGTGATCTAGTGGCTGAAAGGGTTAATTATTTTCTGTAGTTTTTGGACGTTTAGTTAGTAACTTATTCAGTATCATTTAATCATGTAACTTTTGGACTGACTTATACATTTGAATTGGGATTTTGGGAACTCGAGTAAATCTTTTTACATGATTTTTGAAGCAGATTTATTATTTCTCCTTAATTGAAAAATACTTCTACATTGTTTTGACTCAAAATTGGTGTGATTATTACATGTAGTAAGTTTTTACACAAATCAACTAAAAGGTTGTATAGTTATTTATGATTTAATCTGACAATGTTGATAGGTGCATGGTTCTTAATGTTAACAATGAGTATTCCTATATAACATAGATTTTTCCCTTTTCCAAAGAGTACATTTGGAAAGTTTGTCTCTGTGGGTGTCATTGACTCAAAATTATTAGTAAGTTTTTACACAAAACAACTAAAAGGTTTTATAGTTATTAATAATTTAATCTGACAATATTGATAGTTGTATGGTTGTTCATGTTAACAATAAGTATTCCTATGTAACCTAGAAATTTCCTTCTCCTTGAGTACATTTGGAAAGTTTGTTTGTTTGTTTGGATTTTTCACCTTATTTACCAGTCATTCAGTGATATAATGGCGGTCAGTTAACCTACTCAAACTTTTGCTGGGCAAACTAAGCCGATCTAAGCGGTTTACCAGTACCAAGTGCACATTCTTATGCCAGTAAATGACAACTGCCCTACTTGAATTAGAGGTAGGGGGAGAATGGCCGTACAAATTGTTTCATTACCAATCCCCACACAAGTTTTGTGGCCGGGCTGGGGCTCGAACTCGAGAACCCTTGATTGAGAGTATAGCGCTCTACCAACTGAGCTTGACGGGCCCACAAAGCGAGAATAATCTACTTGGTTTGATACATTTATATGGTGCCATTATGATGATATTTAGGAAGGTTTCGTAGAGTGTAGTAACTATAGAGTGTCACTGTAAGTACCAGTTTTGAACCCGTAAAGGTTTAGCATTGCTTATGGACTTCGTTGCAAAAACATTTAAAACATTTTTGAAAACAACACTACAGAACAATATGTCAATCACTGATATGCAAAGTTGAACTGACATCAAATCAGTCTGTGTTCTGGTGTTAATAAATAATTAATTTTTTTAATTAAAACATATACCGGTACGTAAAAAAAAGATGGTAGTATCCAATCATAAGCTCTTTATGTAATTTTTTAGAGGTTTTTTTGTATCGCCCCTATATGTTAATGCCATGCGAAATGGGTTTTAATAGTACCGAGAATGTGGGTATTTACGGGTACCTGTTGCATCCCTAATGGTCGCCATTGTTCTCAGACTCAGGTGAGCGCTTTGGGCCATAATGGCCCTCTTGTTTGAAGACATTTCCCCATTGTGGCCCTTTTCGATGACATAATCCCTTTAATTATGTTTTTTGTCTATTCAGAAATACTACAAGGCAGCGGCCATGGACAAAAAACGTTATAAGCGGGAGATGGAGGCGTATAAACAGTTCAAACAGCACCAAGAAATGATCAAGGCAGCGGCCATCGACAAGAAGCGCTGTAAGCGGGAGATGGAGGCGTGCAAGTTCAAACAGCAACAAGAAATGATCGCCAAATGTATGTGAACATTTGTCTGTACTTTAGTTCGGCTTAGCTTAACGTTTTCAAGGGTGCGCAACTGTGGTAGCTCAACGCTCGTCGTCTGTCATGCATTGTCAACAGTTTACTTAAACTTATTGGACTTTTTGGCATGAACCACTGGCTGACTTTAATTACCAGTATAATTTCACAGAAAGGTTCCTTCGATGACTGTCTACCAAAGTCCTCCTTGTATGGCTATATTGAAAATCTTCTTGTCTGAAAACCATTGCTGGATTTCAGAAGTAATTTACAGAAATGTTCATAGTATGACCTAATTCCTTTAAAGTATTTTGATTTATTAAAACCATGGTCGCTTGGGGCAAGGCAGTTTTCCTCTTTAGCTTTAATAAAAATTAAAACAAATATATTTTCAGAAACCACAGTTTGGATTTCAAAATAATTTCAAAGGAATTTTCCTTGCCTGACTACCAGATTCCTTCAAATGGCAATCGCGTTTGAGCGCCCATGCTCCTCTTGTGTATTTTTGCCCCCCCCCCCCCCCCTCCGTTTTCATTTTCCTTTAGATTGTTGTTAGCTCACCTGAGCACATAAAGCAACTTTTGGTAAAGCGGACCTAATCAGCATCGTCTGTCATCCAAATGCTCTAAACCATTGCGTTATTTTTAGCTCACCTGATCTCACAAACTTCAAACAACTTCTCTGAAACTATGGCAGGAATGTACCTGGGGTGGTCCTTTATCAGATTGTTTCAATTCAAAGTATTATCTGGAATACTCAGCCAAAAGCTTAAAAAACTTGTAAACTTTAAAAATACTTTCTACCAAATTCCTTCAGAAAATGTTATTCATTAAAAAACATGGTTAGAGGCTGGAGAAGTTTGACTGTGTATGGTTATGTAGCAACTTTGACAATCTTCTTGTCGGAAACCACTTGCTGGATTTCGAAATAATTGCAAAGTAATGTTCCTTTGGTGACCCTCTACCAAATGTCTTCACATAATTGTGTTTCTTTAAACCATGGTCACCAGTGGCCCATCGTTATTATATGTTGTCAGCATTAAACTTTAGACATCTGTGTACATGCAAATACATTTTTACAAACCATTATGATGCTTAAACTCAGGTGAGCGACACAGGGCCATCTTAAACCTCTTGTTTACTAAATCTTGAAATAATAGGCGCAGTTTGGGTTCTCGTATTACCAATAATGTCTCAGACAAGTTAATGGGGCAAATCAGACCAGGAACACTAGAGTTATTGCCCAAATGCTTTATTCACAAAATTAAAAAATAACTGTGCAATAGAGATACTTCAGTTTGATTTCAGTATCAACCAAATTTACACATGTTAAACTTTGTGTATGACAATTAATATGACCAGATGATGGACTAGTTAGAAAATAAGCTTGAGTCAAACCAGAATCCCCAGAGTTACTGCCCCTGTTTCATGTCTCATCCAATTATCTGGACTAAACTTGCCCAGTTTGTGTATTACTATAACATTCCATTGTTTTAATTTTTTTTAATCAAAGATATAATTCAGAAAAAGTAAATAATACGTTTAAAATCAAAGTTTGGTAAGATTAAGGTGTCATTGAAATTTAGGTTATAGGGTTCATTTAATGTTGTTTTTGGTTTAAAAATATGGAAAAGAATTTAAAAAAATATGCAAAAAGCCCGCTTAACATCTCTAAGTTTAATATTTCTGAAAAGTGATGGTTCTTATATCACACATAAATTTGTGAATCCTTTTAGAGTTAAAGACGTTCGCAACCATTTCTTTCATTTTCTTTCCAACGACAGATTTTCTTAAAAATTGGCACAAACATGCATCAATGTATCCTAAAACTAAAACAGTCATAAAAATAGGGGTCACCGGCCTTTTTCAGGAAATATTGAATTTTGAATACGATACCTGTCAACGCCTTTTTTCAGTTTGTGTTACGTAGAATGTTCAATAATAAAAGCGTTTTTATTCAAATAAAGATGGAGATTTTTAAATACATCTTTTTTTAAATGTTTCGTTTGGCAATATACAAGTGCAGTTTAATGATAAAACGCGCTTTATCTACAGTTATCATTAAACAAATTACTTGTAATGGACTCTTAACGAGGTTAATTATGCATTAAATATGCCTGTAAAAGCATCAATCATTTAACAAAGATACGAATATATTTTGTTCCAAACAACTGATTTTGTTAAAAGATCCCACATACATGCGTCATTGTAATCTGAAACTAAAACAGTCTTAAAAAATAGGGGTCACGGTACCTGTCGAAGCCCCTTTTTCAGTTTGGATTTTTATCAATGTTTTAAGTATATAGGATAGTTATTTTTCAAACAGGGTTATGTATTTTTTTCAACTGATATGTTTGTACATGCTTGGTTTGGCAATATACAAGTGTATGTTGATAATAAAAACGCTTTACCTACATTTACTGCTAAAATAATGAATTTGGCTGGGCATTTAAGTATGTCAAATGGGAACTTATAATGCTTTCTGAAACTTCATTTGTATCAAATGCATATTTTGTTTGAAACGAAAGATTTTCTTAAAATTTCGCACATACATGCATCAATGTATACTTACACCAAAACATTAATAAAAAGAATGACTAACCAAACTTCTGGGGGAAATATTAGATTTCATATAGGGTACCTGTGTAGCCATTTTCCTGTTTTGTTTTAACATACATAAACAACGTAATCAATAGAATGGAGATATTTAATGGATCATTTCTGAACTAATTTGTTTGGAAACACATTGCATAAGTGTGTTTTTGATTATTATATATGCTTTATGAACTTATACTATTAAAAATATTTATTTTGAATGGACATTAGAGATGAAATTAGTATACAGTAACCTATATAAAATAAAGAAAAAATGAAGCAAAAGGAGAAATAATCACAATTATTTTCTTTTTGTTGCGAACGTCTTTAAGTCAAAAATAATAAATAATATGTGTATAACTAACAATTAAAACACCAACCATACGTCAAATACATGTAGAACACATTTTTAAGTTATTATAAATTAAGGATACTATTTTACTAAAGATGTATCTGAAGAAAAGTATTTTAACAGTAGACTACACAATTGCTGATAAATTTAGCCAATTAATTATAAATGCTTAAGTTAATGCTCTATGCTCTAGGTTAAGTTGATTTTACCGTTTCGTCTAGCACCATCACCTCTTACTACAACTCTTGGATACTTACGCAGTTGTTGCTTATGACCATTCCCTATTGACCCGTATCACTGAACCTCACTTTGACCTAGACCTAATTTGACTTATAATAATTCAAAAGTGCCATTTCTTGGTTAACTAGATTTTACCGTTTCGTCTAGCACCAACACCGCTTACTTGGATATGTAAACAGTTGTAACTTATGACCATTCCCAATCCACCCATATCACCCAACCTCACTTTGACCTTGGCCTTTTGACCTAATTTGGACTAAGAATAATTGAAATGGGCTATTTCTTGGTTAATTAGATTTTACAGTTTTGTCTAGCACCTGCACCGCTTACTTCAGCACTTGGATACTTAAACAGTTATTGCTTGTGACCATTCCCAATCAACCCATATCACCTAACCATACTTTTACCTTGATCTAATTCAGACTTAGAATAATTCAAATAGGCTGTCCAGCTCTAGCCGGGTGCATGTGTGTTTATCAAACTCAGTGTCTTGTTTATTTCAGTTTTAAACCAATCCCTTCGACCATCTGGAAGCAAAGAGACGCCGATTCTTCTTGACACTGAGCCTTGTGATGAGGATATTCAACTGCAAACACACAGAAATTTGCTGGAGGATACCAATAATTTTGGACTTACCATCAGCAAGGTGGAAGGAAATGCAGTTTCAATAGGGCAGCCACTCAAACAATATCCGAATGGAATCTCTCCTGGTGAACTTTCAGAAAATAGCCATGTGCAGAATACGGTAGCCGAAAATAATAGCTGCATGAATCTCATTGGCCAGTTCATTGCTAAAAAATTTCAACAAAACTTGCATTCAACGGGTACCAATTTTTGCACAGGAAGCATGAGTGACGTAAACATGGAAACAATAGGCAGTCTGCTTCCATCCCAAAACTCGGATTACACGTCCACTTTCCCAGCATGCGTGTCTGGTGGCTTTAATGAACAACGTTTTGATTGTAATATCTCATTTACTGGTTCAGATGGAAATCCATTTTTTGAAAACTTTTCAGTAAAGCAAGTTGATGGTGGATCTATTTCATGTCAGTCTACGCCTGTGGATAAAACAAAAAACAAGCATATGCGAAGTGAGAAATCCTCGCTTAATATAACCCGACCATTGTCAAATGAGGATGCGTCTATTTCAATAAGATTATTTTCCAAAGGTGAAATGAATGTTGAGGTTCTAAAGAAAACAGTCACAGAATCCTTACAGCACGGATTGTCTACCTTACTGCCAGGAGTTGAGAAAGCAACATTAGCTCTCACAATGAACACCATCTCATCTTCTATTGCTGCGAATGTGTCTGATCGACTGAAGGATAAAGCAAATACTGATAGAAGTTATATAGGAACTTTGCAAATCAAAGCCGGAAAATATCCTCTTAAAAAGCCATTTAAACAAGAAATACCGCGAGACCGTGTGCAAAAAATAGAACATCAAACACTTGTACCTGATCATATAAAAACAAAGGTCAAGGCTTACTTAAGCCACAACATGAAGAACCATTGCAAACAAAACATACGTGCGAAGAGCAGGAAAAGATCAAACAATGCTGTGTCTGACAATGGAATTGGAATGACAGATATTTCACCTACTGATTCAGTAAATGTTTCACATGGGTCTAATTCTGAATACCATGGATTTATCAAGCGAAAGAAACCCTCAGAAGTTTACAATATGACGGAATCTTCTAATACTCGAATTGAAAAGGTGCCCAACCCTGAAATCAGAAGTCATAGGAATACAATAATTGAAAAAATATCGTCACAAACAAACCACAAAGGACATATACCACATGTATCAGGAGACAGAGTGAGTAGTGAAGAAACAAACCATGAGTATTCAGGTTTTGAGGCTGTGTACAACAACACCGGTTGTAATCCAACTTACAGCGGTAAACTAGCTGTAGTTGGAGAAGACATTGTCAACACAACTGCTGATAAAATCGTAACAACGGAAAGTAGTGAAACATTGTTTAGAAGGGAACACAATATTCCTGGGCAATGTAAGAATGCACCATACATCAATCAGCGAAGTGACAACGGCTTGAAACTGCAAATAGTGCAATGTACCTCAAGTCCAAACTGCACACAAGTTAATGGTACAGATGGCATGTCAGATGCTCGAGATATTACAGTTACCCCGAGCAGATGTGATATGGCTTTTTTGGGTTATGACAGTTGCACAAATGTGACTCGCTCTCGTTTAACACAACAAGGTCGTTTAACACAACAAGGTCATCAAGCAAACACTTATGTCGTTACTTCAAATGGAATTATGCCCTTAGCCAACACTGAGTGCAATGAAAATATTGATGATAGTTTTATTATAACAGTGAATGAGGATTTTGATGCTGTTGATAATGTTGAAAATGAAAACAATGGAATATTTGATGCAATGAAAGATTCCATTGCGTCATCACCATGTTCAGGTACTGATGAAAATAAACATGCATTGACCATTGAAGACACATCGTGCAGTAGTTCTGCATTTGAAAATGGATCAAAGTTCACGCAAAGAAAGACTAATACATCCAATGTTTTTGTAGAGAACATAGATACCTCTTTTAACAGGGAAAGGTCTAAAATAAGATGTGACAGTGAAATGGTTTTTACCAGTTTTGACAGTGACAATTGCTCTAGCAGGAATAAATCAGCTAAAACGATATTTGTTGATAGAGTTGAGCAATCTGAACACACAAGTACACTGTTCGACGATTCTGCAACGGTTACAATTTTGCCGGAAGTCAATGGTGATGTTTCAGGCAGTATAGAAGGCTTCATCATTGTAACTGAGAATGAAGATCATGATAGAATCAATGACGACAGTGATTGTGGTGCTGAAGACGATGATGTTCAGATACTTGACGAGTGTTTTGCAAATGATAACCTTAAAGCAAATGATGTAATTCATCAGACACACCCAACAAGTCCTCCTGTACGAGCTGAAGTTTTCAATAACAATAGCAGTGAAAACACTCAGTCAATGGCGCCGAATGTATTAGAAAATATTCATTCTCCAGAGATGCCTTCAGTGAATAGCAAAATACACCAAGTCGACCCACAGATGTCATATTCTGAGGCTTTGTGTAAACTTGCAAGAACTTACACAGTTTTAAATGAAACTTTTCCATGTGATTCTCCATATATGAACCTGAATCATCCTGCTCTGTCTGCAAGAATGGCTATACGATCCATGCTTGAAAATGTGCACAAAACTACGGAGCCTAAAACGAGTGGTCGCTTTGCCGTTCTGAAACAGTATTTAGCGAAAAACGTAAATGAAAATTCTTCAACGAACACACAATCTGAGAAGCAGACTGTTAATCGGCCACCAGAGGCAATGTCTACAACAAAGAGTCATACATGCAAAGATGGCATGTGCCAAGGACATGCTAGAACAAAAAATAAGGGAAACAACGACGAATAGTGACTGAGGAAGTCATCTGGTGTTCAATACAGCAGACCGTTGTGTACAAAATCAAAGAACTGTGCGGATCATCGTACAAATAATACAAAAATACGAGGGTTGAGCGTGAAACTATTGTATCTGGTATAGAATTGTTAAGCAGATACAGTAGTTTCATACTTTTACAAGATCGTGATGACTGACTCTACAAATCATGTGAATGCGGCATATCTTAGTAGCAAAAGCTGGTATCAGAAAATGAAAAAAGAAAACACAATAAAACTGGATAACTTGTCACAGGACAGTTGGCTGTCCAAGGCAAAGAAACATAGAACAGTCTCTGCAACAGAAAAATAAATGACATAGTTGTTGTAAATGTAGATATAAACATTGAGGACATTTTTAGAAAGAAATTTGGTGTATTAATAATGTTTGCAATAGAAAATGGAAGATATTATGATCATAATTAATTGCAAAATTACTCAAGTTATTTAACTGTATTGATTTTAGTAAATCTTCAGTGCTACATCTTTGTTTTGACAGTTCTCTATGACCAAAGTTCGCAGTCGAAGGTTATTAATTTCATTGTAATTATAATTATTCAAGAAGGTGTCGAAAGTATTTCTGTACATGTATCTATATCGTTTAAATATAAGTTTATGATAGTTAATTACGTAATGTTTGATTTATTTGCACCTCTATTTCTGTTTTAAGATTTTATATATACTAAACAAAACTCTAACGCATAACATATTCAAAGCACCGTTTAATACATAACAAAGATAGTAACATATTCAGATAATCAAAACGCGATATAGTGATATGAAACATATTCCAATAGTAAAATCGCGCCGAACAGTGTACACAATGAGGAATGGCACAATAACTCACACAAGGGACACAATAAAAACTCACACACGTCAATAACAGTTATGTACCCTCTTGCATTCAGTACCACAGTACATATCCGATGCATGGATAGCAATTGATACGACAGCATTATATATGATGAAAGTGTATTTTTGCTATTTCACTTTGACTGGGGCAATGTTTGGCATTGTCTAAAGTAGGAAGAAGCTTACAAGACTGTTAGTGCTTGTAGGCAAATAATTAATCAGTATAGTATCAGCTGCATTGCATATATATTTACATGCCGGGTCAGGCTAGCTCAGTTGATAGAGCGCTGGACTGTCAATCCGAGGATCCTCAGTTCGAACCCCAGACTGGCCACATAACTTGTGTGGGAATTGGTCTTGAAATTATTTCTACGGCCATTCTCCCCCTACCTCTGATTCAAATAGGGCAGTTGTCAGTTACTGACATAAGTATGTGCATTTAGTACTGGTCAACCGTTTAGATCGGCGAAGCTTGCCCAGGAAAAGTGTGAGTAGGTTAACTGACCACCGTGATATGACTGAAATACATGTACTGTTAAAAACGGCGAAAAATCCAAACAAACAAACATTAATAGTATTGTAATCACTCAGCTTTCTGAATGTGATAAAAAGAAATGTTCACGTAAATATTTATTACAGTAATTGTTGTGAAAAGTAAATAGTGCATATTTGGTTTTGTTTTCGATGTGTGTTTACATGTATGGAAAGCCGTATTGTCATGAGACCTAATGCTGTTAGACATTGATATTGTAAACCCGAGGGCAGAATGTTACCAGAGGCGAATGCCGAGTGGTGACATTCTGTTTCGAGGGTTGACTATATCAATGTCAAACAACGCTGCCATTTGATATTTATGTGATTATACCGAACAAAATTAAGTTGATTAAAAGGTAAATCACATGCTTATTCCTGCCATCAAGACTGAAGAATATCTCAATCTTCTTTCATGTGCGGAAATACTTGCAAACTTTTTTCTTACAGTTAATTTTGAACCAAATCGTGTGTTTACAACATTGATTGGTTACATCACGATTTTATTACGCCACGGCAAGGGAGGCAATCGGTTTATGATTTGGCTAAAAAAACCTGTAGCGGTAATTTGCCCTTATATGACATTCAAAATGTCATTGCAGTCACATGACCTGACAATCACTTTCGCTTGGTCACGTGTCAAAAAGGTTGACAATGTTTTGACAATCAAAATATCTCTTTATCGGGTAATGGGAATTTATCATTGTAGACAAAAGTGAGGTATAATAAAGAAAGATGTACAGTGTCAAGAAAATTGCGAGATATAATTCAGAAAAAAAGTAAATAATACATTTAAAATCAAAGCGATCTGGTATTAATTGTATTAATATAATGGAATATGATTACCCTTTAAGCTCACCTGAGCACGAATTGCTCGGTGAGCTATTGGTATAGGGGACCTCTCCGGCGTCGTCCGTATTCCGTCAACAATTTGGACCCTTATCGCGATAAAGACTACATTTTTTATTCAGTCTTGACCAAACTTGCTCAGTTTGTGTATGACCATAAAATCTAGGACGAGTTCGATAATGGGCCCGATCGAAACAGGAACACCAGAGTTATTGTCCCCTTTTTTTTGCCAAATTACATTTACTCCTTAATAGGTAAATGCAGTATCAGGAAGATAAGTGCCATATATGTGTTATTTCCCTTTAGTCACAGATATAACCCAGATAGTGGAACCTGCTTATCAGTTAAATCAATACATCATTCCGAGTCAACATGATACTTTCATTTTAGATCAGCATCATTACACATAGTAATACATGTATAGCCTGCTTCTGACCTATATTTTGGCTATGTGTGCAGCGGTAAATTTTTCCACTGTCTTTCTAGGCATCCAGTCAGGAAAAAGATGTAAACAACAATAAATAGCTAAAATTCATGTAAACAAGCAATCAGCATATAGGATTAATATAATGTGATCTAGTGCCTGAAGGGGTTAATTATTTTCTGTAGTTTTTGTACTGTTAAGTTAGTAACTTGTTCAGTATCATGTAATCATGTAACTTTCGGACTGACTTCTGCATTTGAATTGGGATTTTGGAAACTCAAGTAATTATCTTACATGATTTTTGAAGCTGATTTATTATTTCTCCTTAATTGAAAAATACTTCTACACTCATTTTGACTGAAAATTGGTGTGGTTATTAGTAAGATTTTACACAAATCAACTAAAAGGTTGTATAGTAATTTAATCTGACAATGTTGATAGGTGTATGGTTCTTAATGTTAACAATGAGTATTGGTATATAACATAGAAATGTCCCTTTTCCTAAGAGTACATTTGGAAAGTTGTCTCTGCGGTGTCATTGACTCAAAATTATTAGTTATTTTGTACGCCAAACAACTAAAAGGTTTTATAGTTATTTATAATTTAATCTGACAATATTGATAGTTGTATTGTTGTTAATGTTAACAATAAGTATTCCTATGTAACCAAGAAATTTCCTTCCTGTAACCTAGTACATTTGGAAAGTTAGTTTGTTTGGATTTTTCACCTTATTTACCATTCAGTGATATAATGGCGGTCAGTTAACCTACTCACACTTTTGCTGGGCAAACTAAGCAGATGTAAGTTGTTTACCAGTACCAAGTACACATACTTATGCCAGTAAATGACAACTGCCCTACTTGAATCAGAGGTAGGGGTAAAATGGCCGTAGAAATTATTTCACGACCAATCCCCACACAAGTTATGTGGCCGGGCTGGGGCTCGAACTCAAGAACCCTTGATGGAGAGTATAGCGCTCTACCAACTGAGCTTGACGGGCCCGCAAAGTGAGAATAATCTACTTGGTTTGATACATTTATATGGTGCCATTATGATGATAATTTAGGAAGTTTTCGTAGTCTACTAACTATAGTGTCACTGTATGTACCAGTTTCGAACCCGTAAAGGTTTATCATTGCTCATGGACTTCGTTGCAAAAACATTTTTGAAAACAACAATACAGAGCAATATGTCAATCACTGATACGCAAATTTGAACTGACATCAAATTAGTCTGTGATTTGGTCAATAAATAATTAATTATTTTAATTACAACATATACCGGTATGTAAAAAAGATGGTAGTATCTAATCATAAGCTCTTTATGTATTTTTAATGAATTATTTCCATGTTTTTTTTTTGGTATCGCCCCTATATGTTAATGCCATGCGAAATGGGTTTTAATAGTACCGCAAATGCGGGTATTTACGGGTACCTGTTGCATCCCTAATGGTCCTCATTGTTCTCAGACCCAGGTGAGCGCTATGTCTTGTTTAAATTTGCATTCACTGGTCTCATATTTACCGAAAGTAGACCGAATTTAAGTATTTTAACTTCAAAGTTGGTAGGAAACCAATACGAACGTAGTTTAATTAGCCAAATTATCTTTCTTTGAAAGTCAGATGTACCCTTCGCGAACATGTCCATTTTGACTGGCAAGTAAACAATGCAGCGTGTAATTATTGGATAGTATCTTGGTAGAATGCTCTGTCAACGTCAATGGTTTTTTGTTGGGATTTTTCACCGTTTTTAACAGTATTTCAGTGATATCACGGCGGTCAGTTAACCTTCTCACACTTTTCCTGGGCAAGCTTAGCCGATCTAAGCGGTTTACCAGTTGTAAGTGCACATACCTAGGCCAGTAACTGACAACTGCCCTACTTGAATCAGAGGTAGGGGAAGAATGGCCGTAGAAATAATTTCAAGACCAATCCCTACACAAGTTATGTGGCCGGGCTGGGGTTCGAACTCACGATTCCCGGATTTACAGTCCAGCGCTCTACCAACTGAGCTAGCCGGGCCCGACTTAAGGTATATTTCAGTGAAATCAGACCTGTAGCAATACACACTGATGAACTTCTAACAAATTTTTTACTGTTACTATACCAGGACGACACACAAAATCCTCAATTGTTAAAGCTTAAGTTAAGGTTGGATAATTTGGATGTTGCAAATAATGGAAATTTAGGAAAACGTTCAATTTTCTACCACTAGCGGCAATAAGACGTTCCAGCGAATTTAGCCCTATATAATCAGTAACATTAAATTCGTTGAACGGCTAATTAATTAGAATAGTTTTACGTTGTAAATTGTACTCTGTTTAATAGCGGAAACAGATTTGTATTTCCAAAATTTGCTGATGAAATAGCCTGTCTGAAGTTGTTTATTCAGTGCGTGGAACTGAAACACATCGCTCACACTAAGGTGAGCGACACCCATTGTTGGCTCTTCTGTTAATGAAATAACCAATAAATGGTAGTACTCTTTATGCAATACAGTCACCTCGTTATATCGTCAACCATATTTGGTATTGTGACAATTTAAATAAGATTTCTGAAAAACCATAGCATGAATTATAATTTGTATCCATTATTTTACCTAACTAAAAAGAAGTCAAAATTACTTTGTGTTGTATAAACTCAAAGCTAGTGTAACAGGTGTTGACTGTAAGAGATCTTTATTGCAAGTGCTGCTTACCAGTGGTCAGTTCCTATCTGTATAAACTGACCATGCACAAAATAGTCATTGCATGCATTACAGTTATCAGTTGTCCTGACCTCATTCCTAAGAACATGTGCTATACGAAAACCAGTACCAAGTAGTCCAATACTTAACCATACTATAGCATGCTAGTAATTAGCTTGATGCGGGATGCATTGAACTGTTGACTACTTTTGTCGAAATGCTAATATTTTAGTCAAAGCTAGTTTTGTTGAAAGTACAAATGCGTAGAAATGTATTTACTAACATGACTTAGGAATTTATTAAATGAAGAATATTATTTATTTGCAAATTACAAAACAAATATGAAACAATAAAGAAAATACGATACAAAGGCGAATAATATCGATTTAAACACATCACTGTCATTTCATCGAATTCCTTTTTAAAAAGCGGTTTTATAAGGTATATGGAGCGGACAAGCTTTGTGGCAGACAGACACAGTAAATCCACCACCACGAATGTACTATTTACTCACAGTCTTATTTACTCACATAGATTTACTCAGTTAATGAAACTGTAATAACTAAAATTCACTTTGCTAAAATAAATAAAACAAGCCATTAGAAAGACTTAAAAGTTAAAACGTTTTAAAATTCAAGGCGACCGGCGCGGCGCGGTTTCTCACTTTTTCTGTTCTCATTTAAAATACACGTATTGAGTCACTTTTTAAGAGCCCGTACATGAAACACAGTATCAATGTTACGCCCTCTTACGTAGCACTGCAATAAAATGTACTTATCTAGAGGTTAAAATGTTAAAATTATAACAAGAAATGTCTTTAAAAAAGACAATCGGCGTTGACATTAATATTGAGATATCATTTATACCCTAATAATAATACAAGAGGGCCAAGATGATCGGTTACGTGGCTTCTCAGACCCCAGATTTTTCGGTCCCCACCTATATAAAAAGACTTCTCGGACTCCAGCTGTTTCGGACACCATAAGAAAACTTCTCGGATCCCAAAATTAATTTGTGATTCATTCAATAATTATTAATATTTGTACCGTGAATAAACCGATCATACCGCCCCATGTTTTCACAGGTGATACGTGAATAATCGAAATAATTTACGTTAACATCATTATTATATAAATGTGTTGGCCAAATATAACAAATTAACGATGTACGAAAATAATTGGGGGAATGATTAAACATTATTTTTTGTCAGACGCGTATAGTTATTCTTTAGTAATATGCCCTACCTTCATCTTGGAAGTTATCTATGCATAATACATAAACATTTTGAAGTCAATTAATCATTTATACTGTGTATCCTAAATAAAAGCAATCTTCAGAAAACATTCAGCGTATTTGAAATAATGATAACTTCCATTTTTGATAACACAAATATTACATCAGACTATGGCGATTTAAAATAATATCCGGTAGGAATATGATGTATCAAGGGTTTCTGTGTATAAATGGTATTGCAAATAATGAATTAATGCTACACCAATGAAGTAAAAGTAACATGAATATCATTTCGACGTATTCCGGGCGATATTTTTTTCACATGTTATTTATTGAAATGTATCTTTTTATAGATTGATGAACATCTACTGGAGAAGTTGATAGAAATGTGCAATTCTAATTGTTTATTTATATAACACAACCGCAATTCAATTCCAAATTAACGTGCACAGTATGTTTATACACGTAAATTCCCCATTTATTGAAATATTCGTTCTTATAATTCTCTGTACGCTAATTGATGCATGTATATTATAACAGCTATACACCGGCAGCTCAACGCTCGCTATTTTTAGAATGATCGTGTGTTGAACTCCCTATGTAGAATCAATTGTTATTAATAGAGCGGGCCGCTAGGCTAAACAAAATAGTGGATTAATTCTGGGAATTAAAATAATATTATATTCATGACATACAATGAGAAAATATGTTCATACTTATACTCAGTTCTAGAGTGTATATCGAGAATATGTTTATAACTTTATTTTAACCGCTTATGTAAACAATTATGTACATTTTAATCCCCAAAAGTATGCAACAGTTGTTGGTATACATTAAACCATTATTGTGAGTTTGCATTCCCTAAAATTAGAAAATTTGCTCAATTCTATTGGCATTCAATTTTCCCGCTGCATAATTATCGCAAGAAATCTAGGTCAAAAGTGATCTTAGACAGCTACGCCGAAAAATAATATATTTCTTCCCTTCACCAAGATTTGTCAAGTCTTTCCTCCACCACCGTCACAGCGCGAACTTGAAGCAGACTAAAACCGGTTTCCGTAGATCTGATCTTGTAGTGTATACACACTGCAGATGTCAGTGTGGTAGTTAAATGCACGGTGAATTTCAGTTTTGCTACTTCTTCAGCGTCGTATTAATAGTGTGTCGACCAGTATTAGGTCAGTTTTCTATTCAGATGTACAGTATTGGAAATTTTGAGATTTACGGCGATCTGGGATTGACTGGTTCTGCTTGGGGGTTACGTGGGGGAACGGGTCGTTTATCAGACTGCATAATTAAAGCATGGAATGGCTCAATATCAAGACAAGACAAGACAAGACAAATATTTATTAAGACTTGTACAGTGTACATCGTCTAAACACTAAAATGTTTTACATACATACATTTGGTCACGTTATAATGAATACAATAATAACAAATACAATCAAATTAACAATCATGTACATATATATTTTTTTGGTAAAAGCTTAATATAAATAAGTATAATGTACATTCGTAATTTCTATGGGAGATAACTACTTATAGTTATGTCACAACATTAAGACAATTATTTCTTATAATTAGTGCTTCTTTTACAAATTTTGCTAACTTAACAAGTTCGCATGTATTAGTTGTATTTAACAATTGGTGGAATTTGTAAACAGAAGGTCTATTGTAATAACATTGCTTTAAATAGTTTCGCCTAAGAACAGAGTATGAAGAACATTTACAGACAAAGTGAAACTCATCTTCCACATCTAATTCATTGCAACAAAGACAATAGCGTTCGTTTCTTGGGATATTCTGACCAGCATATCTTCCAGTTTGAATTCTCAGTGACAGAGCCGAAGTTCTAAGCTTTGTGACATAATGTCTTAGTTATTTAGGTAGCAAATCTAAATAGTATTCATAATTGAAAATAGGCTTAAATACACGATACATATCTAAAACAGAACTATTAACAACAGATCTAAACCACTCTTGTTTATATGTATCAATTACAACATTTTTAAAGTGCGTTATAAATGTATTCACATCAACAGAGCTTGGATTATTAAACACGTAAGACAAACCGTAATTGTCTAACAGCTTTTTAAGATTTAAAATCCAGTTTGAACGTCCGTTGTGGCAATCGTGTAAAGCTTGCAAATATATGGATTTTATAATAATATTTTCAGTTTGGGTAATTTTAAACCAGTATTTAACAATCCTTACGTATCGATGAACAAAAAGTGGGTATCTACCTAATTCGCCATAGACTGTAGCATTACAAACATTTTGTTTAACGTTTAATAGTCGTTTACAGAACTTTAAGTGCACCCTTTCCAATTCTTTTGACTTTGTATTACCCCATACCTCACATGCGTAATTCAGAATAGACCCAACAAAAGCATCGAACAGTTGGCATTGTGTTTTGGGCTTAAGGTCAAACTCTTTACATTTGTTAAATAAGATATTCATTGCTTTTAGTGCTTTACCACATAAATGTTCTTGGTTCAAATTAAAATTTCCAGTATAATTAAAAACAGTTCCCAAATAGTTAAAATCGTTTACTACTTCAATTTGCTGACCGTCATATGTCCATTTTTCAGATGGCAATAGTCTTCCTCGTTTGCGGAACACCATTATTTTAGTTTTATTAGTATTTACCTTTAATCCCCAACAATTACAATAATTAGATAAAAGATTTAAATGGTTTTGCACTTCTTCTGGAGATTTACCTATGATTGCCATATCGCCGGCAAATAGTAACAATATCAGTACAATATCATCAATACTTAAACCGGAAGTAGCCTCATTCTGCAAAATAGTTCTAAATCCTCTATAAATAAAGAAAATAACAATGGGGACATAACTTCGCCTTGGCGTAGACCTACAGCATAATTAAAATATTCTGAATATGATGAACAATGATATTTTAATCCTTCGATTTCATTAACCTTAATTCTCAAATATGTCTTTTTCTTCGTATTTATTAATTTTTTATACTCTTTTTTATAATGCAGCAATTGAATTCTATTATTGTCCGACTTATCACAATTATAAATATTCAACAAAGATCCATAATGAGCATGTGCCATTTTACATTCAACATCAAACCAATCTGCATGCTTAACAGCGCTACATTCTTCAAATTTCGGTTTGTTAGAAATAAAGTGTTCCTTTGAAAATAAAGGATCAGCAACATTGCGAATAACATCAGTGAATTTATTTAATGCAATATTCAGAGAATCACTGCTTGTACAATCAATATCATAAATAATTCTGTTAAATAAAGGTGGGCTACAAATAATGCCTGATCTAAACTGGTTACGCAACGATTCGTCCCATTTAAACTTAGTCTCTGTAAACGACAAAGGATCAACAATTTTGTTACAATATACAGAAAATGATAAAGGTGCGTGGTCACTGAACTCTTTAAAATCATGTATAATAAAATCTTTAATAAGTGTGAAATTTCGTTCGAGACAAAGCAAATAATCTATTGTTGATAAACCGTTATGAGAAAAGTATGTAAATGTACTCGTATCTCCTACTCTACCATTCACAACACGATAATTTGAGGATTTACACAAATCAAGCAGTTTGATTCCGTGGTTATTGTGAGATCTATCAACTGAGGCCCTAACAAAGTATATATCTGGGTCATAGTCAATATCATCGGTAAATCTATTTACGTCATGAATTACAAAATCAGATTTACTGCCAATTCTACTATTAAAATCACCACAGAGTAAGACCTGACCTTGGTTATCATAAATGGAAATGTCATTTTCAAGCAAATCAAAAAAATCAACACTAATAATAATGTATGCAGGTGAATCTTTGCACCAAACCACAAAGATAAATATCTTCATTTACACCAAAAAAAATTCGATCTAGTTTCAACCAAATAATTGAATCATGACAATTTTTTATAATTTCAATTCCATCTTTTAAATTTTCTTTGTAATACAAAACTACGCCGCCGCTACATCTACGCGCATTTCTGTTCTGAAATTTCCTATAAAAATTATGAGAAATATATCCATTTAAAGAAATGTTACTTGAAGAATTTGTCCAGGATTCAAATAAAAAACAAATATCATATTTTGACAAAATATTTACAAATAAAGGGTCATCATTCTTACATTTAGTAAGTCCGTTCACGTTCCACGATAAGATCGAGAGTTCTCCCCCATCGTGCCCCTATTCCTTGACTGGACGGCCGTCTATGTAGAGGGTGTCGTAGGCTATCCATGCTCTCTTGCCTTGCCCCCTCGCCTCTTTCATCTTCGGTACCAGCTTTCTACGCCTAGCAACCACTTCCGGCTGAAACTGTTCGAAAACGTTCCATTCAAGTGTTTCCACTGTCGCCGTACACTCTCGCGGTCCTTGAAGAAGGCGAACTTCGCCACGATAGATCGGGTCTTGCCATGGGTAGGTTGAAAAAATCGCTAGTATTTGCACGCATTTTGTGCAACACTGACCTGTTTCTATCGGCCGTTTGCACTACGTAGGAACGGTCACTGTGAACTTTCATGACTCGCTACTTTCCAGATTTTTCCGAACTTGATACGAACGGAGTCATTTACTGGCAATGGCGGTAACGGTCGCGATGTCTTGTCGAAATTCGACTTTTGTCGCGCTTTTGACTCGTGCATTCGTGTATGTACCTGTCTGTCATTGATCAGTGCTGGCTGCAGTGCATTGTTTGTGATTGGTACAACGGATTTGGTTCGGCGACCAAGAGTTAATTGACTAGGTGTGTAACCACACTGCAACGGGGTGTTGCGATATTCAAGTAGAGCTAAGTACACATTGGTTTTCGTGTCTAATGCTTTTTGCATCAGCATTTTAGTTGTCCCTACTGCCTTTTTCGGTCAAACCATTGCTTAGTGGGTGACCTGGTGAGGAAGTTCTGTGTTCGAATCCCTAACAATCGACACATTTTTTGAATTCGGCGCACAAAAACTGAGGGCCATTGTCCGATATTAGAATATCGGGAATTGACATTCTTGACACGTGTTTTTGCAATTTCGTTATCACTGTTTGTGATCGTGTGTTTGGTAAATGGTCAATTTCAAAGAACCTACTATAGTAGTCTACCGTTAAAAGGTATTCGTGTTCGTTAAAGTGGAACAGATCAGTAGCGATTTGCTGAAAGGGTCTGTCCGGAAATGGGGTCGTCATCAGCGGTTCTGGGGCATTTGTATCTATGTGAGTAAGGCAAGTCGGACAGTTAGTGACGTAATCGGTTATTTGCTTAGACCAAAACAACGAATCCTTGGCGCGTTCAAGTGTCTTTGTAATTCCCAAGTGTGACGAATGAATTTTCTGCACTAGTTCATTTCGCAGGGATGTTGGGATAACCAATGTGTGCCCTCTGAATATCAGAACATCCTCCGAGCTTAATTCGTCACGGTGGTTGAAATATTCTGCGATGTTTGGGTCGCATTGTTTCACGGACTCCGGCCAGCGCTCGGTTATAGAACGTTTAAATTTTATCATTTGCGGGTCTTTCGCCAGTTTTTTTTCCAGTCTGGGATCTGTGACATGAAGTTGTTGATGTACCGTGGGCACCTGATTGTCAAGACGTTCAATTATTTCGGGACATGTGTCGGGCAACGCATGTTTTGACAAGTAGTCACTCACCGGGATTTTTTCCCGGGTACGTGATGTACATTGACCTGATATTTTGACATTGCAAGAAGTATTATTGGTAGTCGCGGCGGTGCAGCAGCAAGTGGCTGTTTCATTATTACAGAAATCGGCTTGTGATCGTAGTGAACGATCATTTCCCTACCGTAAGTGAATTGGTGAAATCGCGTTAATCCAAAGAGAATCGCGAGAAATTCTTTCTCAATGACGACGTAACCAATTTCCGTTTCCGTTAACGATTTGCTGGCATACGCAATGGGTCTCTCGTCTTGCATAAGACAGCAGCCTAACCCATATTTACTCGCGTCGGTTTCCAGTATGAGGGGTTTCTTAGGGTCATAATACCCTAGAACTGGCGACTGAGTAATGATGTCTTTGATCTTTGACAGGGCCTCTTCCTGTGGGGTGTACCACAGGAACTCTACATCTTTCTTTATGGGGCTCCTTAAGGGTGCGGTGACCTCAGCTAAGTTTGGCCTGAATTTTGCCATGTAATTCACTAGCCCTAGCACAGTTTTGACCTTTCCGCGGCTTTCTGGGACTGGCAATTTCGTAATTGCCTCAATTTTCTTCGGTTCGGCTTGTAGCCCGTTTTCAGGTATCCCCTGACCAAAGAATGATACTGATTTTATCCCAATTGTGTGCATTTTACAGGGTTGAATTTGATACCGCGTTCGCGTTCGCGTAGCAATACCTTAGTCAAATTTTGAACATGTTCCCGGGGGGTGCTTCCCCAGACCAGGATGTCGTCAACCAGCGGGTGAATACCTGGTAGTCCCTTAAATATTTCGTTAACTTTTTGACAAAATATGTCGCTAGAAGCACAAATGCCATAAGGAAGGCGCAAGTAGCGGTACCTTCCAAATGTCGCAAATGTCGTAAGGTACGACGATTCTTCGTCCAATTCAACACTCCAGTACGCGTGCGTTAAATTAAGTTAACTAATGCGCGTCGCGCCTGACAATTCTGCAATTAAGTCTTCGATTGTTGACGTTGCGTAATGCGGACGGCGTATCGCATTGTTGAGTCGCCACTTGCACGTCAATTGTCACGAGTGTAGACGAGGTGTAAGTCTTGTTGGTTTTGGTTGATTAGCGACATTTGTTGTCTACAGTATTCGAAGTTTTGTGATATTTGTATTGCTTTGTCAAATGTCAAGTTTTCACCTTCTTTGATTAGTTTCTCGCGTAGTTTTTGACTGTTGACACCAAATACTATTCGGTCTCGAATCATTTCATCCTGTGTATTTGCTGGAAACCGACAGTCAGTAATTTTTAGTTTGAGCCTTGTCACGAATTGTTCGATGTTGCCATTATTCTGATTTTCCTTGTAGAATTGATAACTGGCAAATACTGGGTTTAATTTTGGTTTCACGTGTTTCTGGAATTTGTAAAAGTATGTCTGTTGTTGTGTTTTTTCTTCTTCTGTCTACGTCCATGCTTGAGTAATGTCTTGGCCTTTTTCACCAACCCATATGAGTAAGAACGCAATCTTCTCCTCTCCCGATTTTTCTTTCAATGGTCCATAAAATATTAATTTCATGTGTCTTTCAAATTTCTCCCACGTGGATGGTAAGTTCGAACTGTTCCAGTCCATAACTGGTGGTGTTATTCCAGATAAAGCCATTTCTTAAACGTGTTTGAGTTAATTATTTAGCACAAAATTGTGTTTAACTGCATTAAAGTAATCCGATTTTGACGTAGAGCCATTGTTTCCGTTCTGACACCATGTTTATGTTTGTTGCATTATTGTGTATATGATTTTTTTATTAACTCATAATGGTAAACTCAAATGAGTATTCATTAATGTGAAGAACAACACAACACGTTTTACCACTACAGTTCGGCATCTGAACAGGGTACTAGGTTAACATTGGTGGTAGCTATAGTCTGTGTCATGATACAACAAAACGTATTTTTCAACACAATCAAATCAAATTTGCAGTCACGCATGTGCTTCGTTTCAGAATGTTTGAAAACGAGCAGAAAGGCCATGGTCATTTATTGTGTATTGATTTATACATTAGATAATAAATTGTAAGGATCATTACGCAGTTGTGTCTTTGTTGACTTTGAAGGTCCTTTTCATTGTGAAAGTTACAATTCAATTATATTTTGTAGTAATAACACAAACATATACAATAAAACGTGTTAACAGTCTAAATTTTGTTTATTGTATTTTTTTTTAGAATCTTGGGACTACTTCTTTATTACAATTCGTTAATTTCGTATTCAATAGTATAAAACTAGTTGTACTACTGATTTATGATTCCAAGGTTACAAAAACGTTTGTTTTAATATAGTCTGAAAGAAAAATGATGAGATAAATAGAATACTAGGATTAGTGTTGAATATAGAGAAGTTTATCTTGCTCAGCTCGAACATCGGAAGCGCTCCCCAATGCTCGTGCTGACGGTGTTCTAAGCTTCGCAAGATAAACTTCTCTGTATTCAACACTAACCTAATATTCTCTATATATACATTGTACAGTTGATATGTATAGAATCATTATGTCTATTGTGTACGAATATAATAGAAAACGCTCAAATGTAAAAAGTGTGTTCATGAACATCGTTGCAAAACACCAAAGTTATTTCTTTTTAACATGTCAAACGTCCTGTCAAATCATTTTAATAGCGTTGCGCAAATAAGAAAGCTCTTATTTTGTGCGAACTTTTATTCCCTTACTGAATTTGCCATAGGAATCCCAAATCTGTTACGAATTTGTCTGCTATATTTTTGGGATGTTGCACCTAATCATTTATGACTAGTGTAGTGAGAATTTATCGTAAATTGGCCTATGAAATGTTAGGATGTATTCATTCGGGACTACTGGCGGGAAAAATATCATTGTCGACATTCATGTATTTTTACACCTCAAGGAGATTTATCTAGCCATGAATATTTTAATATATTAAGCTGCGTGAATACTTCGAACAGAAATGTACTAGTTAATAAAGTTTCTTGCCGTGTATGTTCCGGCTTGTTGATGTATACATTACCGTTTATGTATCATGTTCTGTGGTGCTAAATATTGTGTTTTAATTTCATTAGATAATCCTTAATTAACCGAAGAGCATATATAAAATGCTGATGTTTAAAAAAACAACACATATGTTAAGTAACGTTTATAATATTTTATATATAATGGTATGTAAGGAGGCGTAAACTTCTAGTATTATATAGTATTCGAGTATTGCATGCCATTCGGATCTCTAGTCTTAGTTCAATTGTTTTGAATATTTATGCTGGAAGTTTAATTTACATTCCCTATTTGCACAATTACCTGACGCCGAATATCTTCTTAAAGATATGTCTTGTTTCTCTCTTATAATTCGCTTATCCTCCATATGACTGGCTAATCACTTTTGACTTTGTAAATAACTGCCAATAACCCATTTATGTTTTCGGACACCCTCATAATGGGCCCAAATAATTATTTTCTATGTCTCTATGTTTTCGGTCACTCTCAGAAAAGGAATTAAATTGAGATCTATGTTTTCGGACAGATACTAATTTGCATTTAACACCCACTATCATTTAATGTTTCCCAGGTAGCGACTGTTGTTTTCACAGGCTTCTAATTCCCTATTGTCTGTCAATTTAACCTTGCGAAGTGTTTGCTGAACCATGCATGCCAATCTGCAAGTTGTAGAATGGCTTCAAAATACAATTACTTGTCAAAACTTAACGCTTCCAGGAATAAACGAGAACCATCCTCGGAGAAAAGTCATCAGTCCGTAGTTTAATTGCGAGTTTTATGACAATATTGCAGATACTATGTTTTCGGACAGGTTTTGAATTATTATTTTGTGCGACTGTAAATATTCTGACACTGAAAAAATTAATTATTTTTAAATGCCCTAAAACATAGCATAAATACGGTAAATCCTGACTATTTTTGTCGAAAAGAGTGTAAGCCTCGCCTCCCCGAATCAGATACAAACGCACACGAATAAAGTTTAGTCTTAGTGAGAATGTAAGCTGTCTGTCCGAGTGTCTGTCCATCACAAAGCTTGTCCACTCCGTACCTTTTTAACCGCTTTAAAAAAAGGTAAATACTAAGATTGACAGTCTGTAAGTTTGCATTCCCTAAAATTCTCCCGCGCCAGAAAATTTGCCCAATTTTTATTAAGAATTATTTGGAATTGCATATTTTGTTTCTATCAGCTTCTCAAGTAGATGCTTTTCAATAACAACACTCGTCTGATACAAAATAATTTTAATTCATTCCCGTAATTATTTTCTTACATTGTTAATTTGTTAATTTTTCATGACAAATTTTGATATTTATGTTAACAGAAATTATTTTGGTTATTTATATATAACTGATGAAAACATGCGGTGGTATGATCGGTTTATTCCCGATACAAATATTAATAATGATTGGAATTTTCTCAAATTAATTTGGGTGTCCGAGAATTTTTCCTGTGGTGTCTGTACAATCTGGGGTCCGAGAAGTCCCCTTATATAGGTGGGGAGCAAGAAATCTCGGGTCCTGTCTTGTATTATGTTTAGAGTAAAAATTATATCTGATACATTTTCAACGCCGATTGGCTTTTTAAAACATATTTCTTGTTTCTATTTCAAACAAGTTTAAACTGTTGTTATTGTGACTATTATTGCTATTTATTATGTTTTTAATAAAAATCAAAGCGCTGAAGGCACTACAGTTGTCCGCTATTGCATAACACTGAGCACAACTCAGTCTTTTCAAATGTAACACAAATTTAAATTAAACTGAGCAGTTTTGAAATATATTCTTGAGATTCAGTCTTATTGAAGTTTGGAATAATAGAAATCAAGAATTAAATGCGCATAGCAACCAACCTTGACAACCAATCCGTTTGCTGTGAAAATTGCTGTGTTCTATATTAAATTATTATCAATATGTAAGGCTCACACCTCGCTTCTCCTTGTCTGAACGCCTTGCATTGAAGTTATCAATAGCTTTGCCCCGGTAACCAACACATAGATGACAATGACACCTTGTTAAATATTTTTTGACACATATATACGAATTTGATACACATTTCTTCAGGGCTTTATGTTGATTAAAATGAATTGCAATACATTGAATTCTTTATTAAAACGTAAAATATTTAGACACTTAAATATTGAAAACTATTAATTTGTAAAGGGAAGTAATAAAAGAAAAACAACAGTTGTCTGCCACTATTTATAATTCTCCAGTTTCGAAAATGGCAGCAATGCTGTCTTTAAAATCGTACAAAGCATGTTTTAAGCAAATATTTGGGTGGAAAGTTTCGGTAAGCTTTACACGCAAGTATAATACGCACCCCCTTGCTTTACTTCTATCAATATGAGGTCCGATATTGTTGTTTATTATTTTACATTTACTTTTTTTATGATTTTTCATGTTATATATATTTTGTCAATATCAACCTCATAGAAAGTCATATCGTTTTCCAATAGCGTCGTTCGGTACGTGGAGTCAAGGTCGTGTCACTGTTAATAAACATTGAAAAAAGTGTGCGCTTAATAACTCGTATATTGATTTAGATATTTCAATGAAACTTCATTATTGGTACCTTATATCAAGACCTAAACTGGCATTCAATATAGTGGTGGTGTCATGGTCATACAGATATCTTCCATTTAGACCTCGCTTGCGATTGCAAATAGGTGCGTGGGATTCAGGTCAAGAACATCATTACTAAAAATAGAGAAATAATTTCCGCTCAGCAACTCAAAAACGAATTGAGATGTTGCAAATAAACTTAATATTAAGGTTATTTGGTGTTTAAGAGCGAACGGTTTTTTTTAATTTTTTTTATTATTAAAGTATTTCGGTGTTTAAGAGGGGAAATTGGAAAATCAAATGTCATGCTTGAGGTAAGATATTCAGTCTGTAACACTGATTTAAAGCGCCCTTCCATCTTTGATGGAACTCGGGTGTGCGACTTAGGTTGGCCTCTGGTAATTTTTTAATTGGGTTCTCGTCCGATGTTTTGTTTGTGCCCCTGTGAAAATCATGTGGTGTTTCACTTGGTCCCTGCTGATTCAACTGTAAATCATGTTTATTCACTATTGCAACTGTCGATTCCTACGCGAACAACAGAAGTATGCCGAACAGGCATCTGTGTAGCGCCAGTCGTATGCCAGGTTTACTACAGAAGTAGGTTGGACATGCATCTGTACTGCACATGTCCATGTCAGATGAACAACAGTAAGTATATGTCTTAAAATAATATCTTACGCTATAGGAACCATCTTTTTTATTAAATCAGGTTGAAACTTGATCAGAATGTTGTCCTTTATAAAATCTAGGTTCTGGTAAAATACGGGTAACATCCGGTCAAAAACTAAATCATTAGGTCCAATGAAGGAGTTATTTATTTCTTTATATAGCTATTTTGGAAACTTTTGAAAATCTTCTCGTCTGAAACCACCTGCTGGATTACTAAATGATTTCACAGAATTGTTACTCTGGGTGTCCCTCTTCACAGATTTTTTGAATTGATGAGATTCGTTAAAATGGCCGCCTAAAGGCAGGCGGTTTTTTTTTTATTGAAAAAATCTTATTGCCTGATACCACTTCCTGGATTGCGTTATTATTTTCAGAAATGTTTCTTGGGTGAATATGTAACAAATTCCTTCAAATTATTTTGATTCGCTAAAACATGCCTGTAGGTGGACCATTGTTAACGACCGTTGTCAATGTTTTATTTCAAACATCTCTGAACACAATAAAAAAATTTTACAAGCCAGTTCATTCAGGTGAGTGATCCAGGGTCATTTTGGCCATCTTGTTTAAATATGAATAAATCAATTACTGATTTTCACAGGAAGTTCAGTGAACAAAAAAGTAAAATCAATATTTAAGAACTCATAAATGATGTTCCATCCAGAAATACGATGACGCATACGAGAGAGAGAGGTTCCAATATAGGCGTAAAATGGAGGCTTATCACAAAACGAAGGAGTACGAACATTTCCACTGTAAGTTCAATCATATAATGTACATACGCATATGCATGTCAAATAAAGACATATAATTACGATTTCCTTTGGTTTCATCATTTTACAGTGTTCTGATTGGCTGAAATGCATCATTTGAAAGGCTTTTATATTTCAATGAAGTTGGTTGCCTCTATTAATATTCATGAGGGACTACTTTTTATTGTTGTTTACATGCAGTGCTGTCACACACACAACACACACACAAACAGTACAGTTTAACAGATTTTCTCACATTTATACATTGCGTTGTCAAAAGGAATTAATAATAAATTAATTAATTAATTAATAATAAAGTATAAACATGTAAAATGTATTCTGTTTGTTTCTTTTTGCCTATTTGATGAGCATTATGCATGAAAGAAAACAAAGAACATAGAGAAAATTCAACACAAACATGAAAAAAATACTTTATTTATAATTAAATTAATATTTATATTTATCGAAAGAGGAAAACAAAAGAAATTTAACAAACACTAACATAAACATGCACAATTTTACAGTTAAGGGCAAAGAACGGTTTAGAAACAACAGGTTTCAGTCAAATAACAGACATCCAGTTAAACATAGGTCTCACTTTTTTTTGACAAGGAAGCCACCGGAAAACCAAGCGAGCATGGTATGTAGTCATCCCATGGAGCTTGCAAAAGAATATCACAAAAACACCTAAAAAATGTGCGAGCTGCATCAAATTGTCACCTCTGAGAGCTGAATGTCCCATTTATTATTGTAAAATCCCATTTCTAAGTACGCAAATGACTCGCCAGCTTCGAAGCTCAAAACATTCCTCGAAGTAGGCTCACTTAAGTTGGTCAATTAAGCATAAGCCAGGTATGATTTGCACAAAATTCACCCGTTCATTTTCTCGAACATAAATCCATTCACATTGCACGACAGGGCGAAGTATATCTTGTACATCTATTTGTATCGAATCGTTATTGTGGTGAATCTGCCACTCGGGGCCTGGAGTTTCATAAGCAACTGAAGCAAAAAAAAGTTTTTAAGAATGAAAGAATTGTGATTTACTAGTAGCTTTGCCTAAAACAATTAAAGTTGTCTTCATGGTCATAAGTCTATACAAATAAGATGCATAACAATTGACCTTTTCAATTTGTGTCAAAGTCAAAGGTGATGAAACGCAGTAGATATTTTCGGCCAATGAAAAACAATTCCATAGATTTGATATTTTGATCAGTATTAAAATAATAAAAGTCGTTTACCTTTTTATCGTCTTGATTTTATATCCACACTGTACGTTATATTTTGCCGAATTTCTTACACAAAACGTTTGAACACGAAGTGCAAAACAATGCGGTGTTTAAATATGTGGCAGCCCATGAGATTTTTATCCCAATTGCGGCCTGTTTCGTTTCTAAAAAACTGACGTCAAAGTTGCGGCACATGATTTTTATGAGAAAGTCAGGATTATGATTAAGATATTTCAAATAATTGTTTAAATCTTGAAACTGTTAATATTAAAAATTTTTATTTATTGGATTATTTGTATAAATATTGTAATTTTTGCTATGATTTCTTGTTTGGTTGCCATAGCAACAATCTCTGTATTATTATTATTTTTGTCCGAAACATTTGTACATTCAAAGTTTGTTATTAGTGATAGGCAGTCTAGTAAATATATATTGAATAAATTACTTGTCCTCATCATGCTAGGTTCTGTATTGTATGCAAGACAAACATTTAAATCTGTGTGAAATGTTAACATTTGTCGTTATGGTGGTGTTATTTAAACTGCTCACTCTTGCTCAAAACGCATGGTTGCGAAAAAAGGAAGCCATTTGCCAGTTTCTACACATATCAGTGTATTCAAAACTGCTAATAACTCATTTTTGTCCAGATACCGCATTTGGGCAAAAGTTCTCTTGGGCCGACACATATTAGCTCAACACACGGTTTTAAAATGCATGCGATAATGGGTGTAAACATTGACTGACATCGAGGGCCTAACAGGTCGTTTTAAGCAAGAAATAAAACATACATATGAAACATTGCGTTTTCAAATGTAAAAATTAACATTAATTATTTCAACATATTTACGCCTAAAGTACGGTTCCAACCACACATGTATATGGGCGTTTACAACTATCTCAAAACAACTTTCGGCTCGTTTAGCCTTCAGTCTTAAATCTTAACTGGAACGCGTTTCAATATTTCCGTCTCTTGCTACTATTCTGGTACCTGATCTTTACTTACTTCGTGGTACTCTTGCTGCATGTATATTATGGATACAAAACACCTTGTTCGAAATTGCTCTTACGAAGTATCAACCCAAACAAAAGTAAATCAAAAGTAAACTGTATTACTAGAGCTATTGTATTATTTAAGATACCGCTGTATAGCGTCTAATGAATGGCATGTACACTGCGCTACTGCAGTGCAAGGGGCGAAGCCTACGAATCATACTTCAATGTATTGATGCAAGAATTGCAAAAAAAAATCCAATTTTTATTTACTCTTTTAAGGTCAAAAGTATACACACAATTGTAATTATTATGTAATTATAAGAATTGAAACGCTCTTTTCGGCGCTTCATCGATGTATAAAGGTCACTTTTTTGTATCTAATTTGTACATAAAGCCTTTGGCTTTATTCAAATTAGATACCAAAAAACTGACCTTCATTCATGGAAACAGCCCAGAAAAGAGCGTTTCAATTCTATGGAAAAAGCGCCGAAAAGAGCCTTTGAATTCTATGGAAAAAGCGCCGAAAAGAGCCTTTCAATTCTATGGAAAAAGCGCCGAAAAGAGCCTTTCAATTCTATGGAAACAGCGCCGAAAAGAGCCTTTCAATTCTATGGAAACAGCGCCGAAAAGAGCCTTTCAATTCTATGGAAACAGCGCCGAAAACAGCCTTTCAATACTATGGAAACAGCGCCGAAAAGAGCCTTTCAATTCTATGGAAACAGCGCCGAAAAGAGCCTTTCAAGAATTGAAAGTTACAATTCGATTATATTTTGTAGTAATAACACAAACATATACAATAAAACGTGTTAACAGTCTAAATTTTGTTTATTGTATTTTAGAATCTTGGGACTACTTCTTTATTACAATTCGTTAATTTCGTATTCAATAGTATAAAAGTAGTTGTACTACTGATTTATGATTCCAAGGTTACAAAAACATTTGTTTTAATATAGTCTGAACGAAAAATGATGAGATAAATAGAATACTAGGATTAGTGTTAAATATAGAGAAGTTTATCTTGCTCAGCTCGAACATCGGAAGCGCTCCCCAATGCTCGTGCTGACGGTGTTCTAAGCTTCGCAAGATAAACTTCTCTGTATTCAACACTAACCTAATATTCTCTATATATACATTGTACAGTTGATATGTATAGAATCATTATGTCTATTGTGTACGAATATAATAGAAAACGCTCAAATGTAAAAAGTGTGTTCATTAACATCGTTGCAAAACACCAAAGTTATTTCTTTTTAACATGTCAAACGTCCTGTCAAATCATTTTAATAGCGTTGCGCAAATACGAAAGCTCTTATTTTGTGCGAACTTTTATTCCCTTATTGAATTTGCCATAGGAATCCCAAATCTGTTACGAATTTGTCTGCTATATTTTTGGGATGTTGCACCTAATCATGTATGACTAGTGTAGTGAGAATTTATCGTAAATTGGCCTATGAAATGTTAGGATGTATTCATTCGGGACTACTGGCGGGAAAAATATCATTGTCGACATTCATGTATTTTTACACCTCAAGGAGATTTATCTAGCCATGAATATTTTAATATATTAAGCTGCGTGAATACTTCGAACAGAAATGTACTAGTTAATAAAGTTTCTTGCCGTGTATGTTCCGGCTTGTTGATGTATACATTACCGTTTATGTATCATGTTCTGTGGTGCTAAATATTGTGTTTTAATTTCATTAGATAATCCTTAATTAACCGAAGAGCATATATAAAATACTGATGTTTAAAAAAACAACACATATGTTAAGTAACGTTTATAATATTTTATATATAATGGTATGTAAGGAGGCGTAAACTTCTAGTATTATATAGTATTCGAGTATTGCATGCCATTCGGATCTCTAGTCTTAGTTCAATTGTTTTGAATATTTATGCTGGAAGTTTAATTTACATTCCCTATTTGCACAATTACCTGACGCCGAATATCTTCTTAAAGATATGTCTTGTTTCTCTCTTATAATTCGCTTATCCTCCATATGACTGGCTAATCACTTTTGACTTTGTAAATAACTGCCAATAACCCATTTATGTTTTCGGACACCCTCATAATGGGCCCAAATAATTATTTTCTATGTCTCTATGTTTTCGGTCACTCTCAGAAAAGGAATTAAATTGAGATCTATGTTTTCGGACAGATACTAATTTGCATTTAACACCCACTATCATTTAATGTTTCCCAGGTAGCGACTGTTGTTTTCACAGGCTTCTAATTCCCTATTGTCTGTCAATTTAACCTTGCGAAGTGTTTGCTGAACCATCCATGCCAATCTGCAAGTTGTAGAATGGCTTCAAAATACAATTACTTGTCAAAACTTAACGCTTCCAGGAATAAACGAGAACCATCCTCGGAGAAAAGTCATCAGTCCGTAGTTTAATTGCGAGTTTTATGACAATATTGCAGATACTATGTTTTCGGACAGGTTTTGAATTATTATTTTGTGCGACTGTAAATATTCTGACACTGAAAAAATTAATTATTTTTAAATGCCCTAAAACATAGCATAAATACGGTAAATCCTGACTATTTTTGTCGAAAAGAGTGTAAGCCTCGCCTCCCCGAATCAGATACAAACGCACACGAATAAAGTTTAGTCTTAGTGAGAATGTAAGCTGTCTGTCCGAGTGTCTGTCCATCACAAAGCTTGTCCACTCCGTACCTTTTTAACCGCTTTAAAAAAAGGTAAATACTAAGATTGACAGTCTGTAAGTTTGCATTCCCTAAAATTCTCCCGCGCCAGAAAATTTGCCCAATTTTTATTAAGAATTATTTGGAATTGCATATTTTGTTTCTATCAGCTTCTCAAGTAGATGCTTTTCAATAACAACACTCGTCTGATACAAAATAATTTTAATTCATTCCCGTAATTATTTTCTTACATTGTTAATTTGTTAATTTTTCATGACAAATTTTGATATTTATGTTAACAGAAATTATTTTGGTTATTTATATATAACTGATGAAAACATGCGGTGGTATGATCGGTTTATTCCCGATACAAATATTAATAATGATTGGAATTTTCTCAAATTAATTTGGGTGTCCGAGAATTTTTCCTGTGGTGTCTGTACAATCTGGGGTCCGAGAAGTCCCCTTATATAGGTGGGGAGCAAGAAATCTCGGGTCCTGTCTTGTATTATGTTTAGAGTAAAAATTATATCTGATACATTTTCAACGCCGATTGGCTTTTTAAAACATATTTCTTGTTTCTATTTCAAACAAGTTTAAACTGTTGTTATTGTGACTATTATTGCTATTTATTATGTTTTTAATAAAAATCAAAGCGCTGAAGGCACTACAGTTGTCCGCTATTGCATAACACTGAGCACAACTCAGTCTTTTCAAATGTAACACAAATTTAAATTAAACTGAGCAGTTTTGAAATATATTCTTGAGATTCAGTCTTATTGAAGTTTGGAATAATAGAAATCAAGAATTAAATGCGCATAGCAACCAACCTTGACAACCAATCCGTTTGCTGTGACAATTGCTGTGTTCTATATTAAATTATTATCAATATGTAAGGCTCACACCTCGCTTCTCCTTGTCTGAACGCCTTGCATTGAAGTTATCAATAGCTTTGCCCCGGTAACCAACACATAGATGACAATGACACCTTGTTAAATATTTTTTGACACATATATACGAATTTGATACACATTTCTTCAGGGCTTTATGTTGATTAAAATGAATTGCAATACATTGAATTCCTTATTAAAACGTAAAATATTTAGACACTTAAATATTGAAAACTATTAATTTGTAAAGGGAAGTAATAAAAGAAAAACAACAGTTGTCTGCCGCTATTTATAATTCTCCAGTTTCGAAAATGGCAGCAATGTTGTCTTTAAAATCGTACAAAGCATGTTTTAAGCAAATATTTGGGTGGAAAGTTTCGGTAAGCTTTACACGCAAGTATAATACGCACCCCCTTGCTTTACTTCTATCAATATGAGGTCCGATATTGTTGTTTATTATTTTACATTTACTTTTTTTATGATTTTTCATGTTATATATATTTTGTCAATATCAACCTCATAGAAAGTCATATCGTTTTCCAATAGCGTCGTTCGGTACGTGGAGTCAAGGTCGTGTCACTGTTAATAAACATTGAAAAAAGTGTGCGCTTAATAACTCGTATATTGATTTAGATATTTCAATGAAACTTCATTATTGGTACCTTATATCAAGACCTAAACTGGCATTCAATATAGTGGTGGTGTCATGGTCATACAGATATCTTCCATTTAGACCTCGCTTGGGATTGCAAATAGGTGCGTGGGATTCAGGTCAAGAACATCATTACTAAAAATAGAGAAATAATTTCCGCTCAGCAACTCAAAAACGAATTGAGATGTTGCAAATAAACTTAATATTAAGGTTATTTGGTGTTTAAGAGGGAACGGTTTTTTAATTTTTTTTTATTATTAAAGTATTTCGGTGTTTAAGAGGGGAAATTGGAAAATCAAATGTCATGCTTGAGGTAAGATATTCAGTCTGTAACACTGATTTAAAGCGCCCTTCCATCTTTGATGGAACTCGGGTGTGCGACTTAGGTTGGCCTCTGGTAATTTTTTAATTGGGTTCTCGTCCGATGTTTTGTTTGTGCCCCTGTGAAAATCATGTGGTGTTTCACTTGGTCCCTGCTGATTCAACTGTAAATCATGTTTATTCACTATTGCAACTGTCGATTCCTACGCGAACAACAGAAGTATGCCGAACAGGCATCTGTGTAGCGCCAGTCGTATGCCAGGTTTACTACAGAAGTAGGTTGGACATGCATCTGTACTGCACATGTCCATGTCAGATGAACAACAGTAAGTATATGTCTTAAAATAATATCTTACGCTATAGGAACCATCTTTTTTATTAAATCAGGTTGAAACTTGATCAGAATGTTGTCCTTTATAAAATCTAGGTTCTGGTAAAATACGGGTAACATCCGGTCAAAAACTAAATCATTAGGTCCAATGAAGGAGTTATTTATTTCTTTATATAGCTATTTTGGAAACTTTTGAAAATCTTCTCGTCTGAAACCACCTGCTGGATTACTAAATGATTTCACAGAATTGTTACTCTGGGTGTCCCTCTTCACAGATTTTTTGAATTGATGAGATTCGTTAAAATGGCCGCCTAAAGGCAGGCGGTTTTTTTTTTATTGAAAAAATCTTATTGCCTGATACCACTTCCTGGATTGCGTTATTATTTTCAGAAATGTTTCTTGGGTGAATATGTAACAAATTCCTTCAAATTATTTTGATTCGCTAAAACATGCCTGTAGGTGGACCATTGTTAACGACCGTTGTCAATGTTTTATTTCAAACATCTCTGAACACAATAAAAAAATTTTACAAGCCAGTTCATTCAGGTGAGTGATCCAGGGTCATTTTGGCCATCTTGTTTAAATATGAATAAATCAATTACTGATTTTCACAGGAAGTTCAGTGAACAAAAAAGTAAAATCAATATTTAAGAACTCATAAATGATGTTCCATCCAGAAATACGATGACGCATACGAGAGAGAGAGGTTCCAATATAGGCGTAAAATGGAGGCTTATCACAAAACGAAGGAGTACGAACATTTCCACTGTAAGTTCAATCATATAATGTACATACGCATATGCATGTCAAATAAAGACATATAATTACGATTTCCTTTGGTTTCATCATTTTACAGTGTTCTGATTGGCTGAAATGCATCATTTGAAAGGCTTTTATATTTCAATGAAGTTGGTTGCCTCTATTAATATTCATGAGGGACTACTTTTTATTGTTGTTTACATGCAGTGCTGTCACACACACAACACACACACAAACAGTACAGTTTAACAGATTTTCTCACATTTATACATTGCGTTGTCAAAAGGAATTAATAATAAATTAATTAATTAATTAATAATAAAGTATAAACATGTAAAATGTATTCTGTTTGTTTCTTTTTGCCTATTTGATGAGCATTATGCATGAAAGAAAACAAAGAACATAGAGAAAATTCAACACAAACATGACAAAAATACTTTATTTATAATTAAATTAATATTTATATTTATCGAAAGAGGAAAACAAAAGAAATTTAACAAACACTAACATAAACATGCACAATTTTACAGTTAAGGGCAAAGAACGGTTTAGAAACAACAGGTTTCAGTCAAATAACAGACATCCAGTTAAACATAGGTCTCACTTTTTTTGACAAGGAAGCCACCGGAAAACCAAGCGAGCATGGTATTTAGTCATCCCATGGAGCTTGCAAAAGAATATCACAAAAAACACCTAAAAAATGTGCGAGCTGCATCAAATTGTCACCTCTGAGAGCTGAATGTCCCATTTATTATTGTAAAATCCCATTTCTAAGTACGCAAATGACTCGCCAGCTTCGAAGCTCAAAACATTCCTCGAAGTAGGCTCACTTAAGTTGGTCAATTAAGCATAAGCCAGGTATGATTTGCACAAAATTCACCCGTTCATTTTCTCGAACATAAATCCATTCACATTGCACGACAGGCCGAAGTATATCTTGTACATCTATTTGTATCGAATCGTTATTGTGGTGAATCTGCCACTCGGGGCCTGGAGTTTCATAAGCAACTGAAGCAAAAAAAAGTTTTTAAGAATGAAAGAATTGTGATTTACTAGTAGCTTTGCCTAAAACAATTAAAGTTGTCTTCATGGTCATAAGTCTATACAAATAAGATGCATAACAATTGACCTTTTCAATTTGTGTCAAAGTCAAAGGTGATGAAACGCAGTAGATATTTTCGGCCAATGAAAAACAATTCCATAGATTTGATATTTTGATCAGTATTAAAATAATAAAAGTCGTTTACCTTTTTATCGTCTTGATTTTATATCCACACTGTACGTTATATTTTGCCGAATTTCTTACACAAAACGTTTGAACACGAAGTGCAAACCAATGCGGTGTTTAAATATGTGGCAGCCCATGAGATTTTTATCCCAATTGCGGCCTGTTTCGTTTCTAAAAAACTGACGTCAAAGTTGCGGCACATGATTTTTATGAGAAAGTCAGGATTATGATTAAGATATTTCAAATAATTGTTTAAATCTTGAAACTGTTAATATTAAAAATTTTTATTTATTGGATTATTTGTATAAATATTGTAATTTTTGCTATGATTTCTTGTTTGGTTGCCATAGCAACAATCTCTGTATTATTATTATTTTTGTCCGAAACATTTGTACATTCAAAGTTTGTTATTAGTGATAGGCAGTCTAGTAAATATATATTGAATAAATTACTTGTCCTCATCATGCTAGGTTCTGTATTGTATGCAAGACAAACATTTAAATCTGTGTGAAATGTTAACATTTGTCGTTATGGTGGTGTTATTTAAACTGCTCACTCTTGCTCAAAACGCATGGTTGCGAAAAAAGGAAGCCATTTGCCAGTTTCTACACATATCAGTGTATTCAAAACTGCTAATAACTCATTTTTGTCCAGATACCGCATTTGGGCAAAAGTTCTCTTGGGCCGACACATATTAGCTCAACACACGGTTTTAAAATGCATGCGATAATGGGTGTAAACATTGACTGACATCGAGGGCCTAACAGGTCGTTTTAAGCAAGAAATAAAACATACATATGAAACATTGCGTTTTCAAATGTAAAAATTAACATTAATTATTTCAACATATTTACGCCTAAAGTACGGTTCCAACCACACATGTATATGGGCGTTTACAACTATCTCAAAACAACTTTCGGCTCGTTTAGCCTTCAGTCTTAAATCTTAACTGGAACGCGTTTCAATATTTCCGTCTCTTGCTACTATTCTGGTACCTGATCTTTACTTACTTCGTGGTACTCTTGCTGCATGTATATTATGGATACAAAACACCTTGTTCGAAATTGCTCTTACGAAGTATCAACCCAAACAAAAGTAAATCAAAAGTAAACTGTATTACTAGAGCTATTGTATTATTTAAGATACCGCTGTATAGCGTCTAATGAATGGCATGTACACTGCGCTACTGCAGTGCAAGGGGCGAAGCCTACGAATCATACTTCAATGTATTGATGCAAGAATTGCAAAAAAAAATCCAATTTTTATTTACTCTTTTAAGGTCAAAAGTATACACACAATTGTAATTATTATTGTAATTATAAGAATTGAAACGCTCTTTTCGGCGCTTCATCGATGTATAAAGGTCACTTTTTTGTATCTAATTTGTACATAAAGCCTTTGGCTTTATTCAAATTAGATACCAAAAAACTGACCTTCATACATGGAAACAGCCCAGAAAAGAGCGCTTAAATTCTATGGAAAAAGCGCCGAAAAGAGCCTTTCAATTCTATGGAAAAAGCGCCGAAAAGAGCCTTTCAATTCTATGGAAAAAGCGCCGAAAAGAGCCTTTCAATTCTATGGAAACAGCGCCGAAAAGAGCCTTTCAATTCTATGGAAACAGCGCCGAAAAGAGCCTTTCAATTCTATGGAAACAGCGCCGAAAAGAGCCTTTCAATACTATGGAAACAGCGCCGAAAAGAGCCTTTCAATTCTATGGAAACAGCGCCGAAAAGAGCCTTTCAAGAATTGAAAGTTACAATTCGATTATATTTTGTAGTAATAACACAAACATATAGAATAAAACGTGTTAACAGTCTAAATTTTGTTTATTGTATTTTAGAATCTTGGGACTACTTCTTTATTACAATTCGTTAATTTCGTATTCAATAGTATAAAAGTAGTTGTACTACTGATTTATGATTCCAAGGTTACAAAAACATTTGTTTTAATATAGTCTGAACGAAAAATGATGAGATAAATAGAATACTAGGATTAGTGTTAAATATAGAGAAGTTTATCTTGCTCAGCTCGAACATCGGAAGCGCTCCCCAATGCTCGTGCTGACGGTGTTCTAAGCTTCGCAAGATAAACTTCTCTGTATTCAACACTAACCTAATATTCTCTATATATACATTGTACAGTTGATATGTATAGAATCATTATGTCTATTGTGTACGAATATAATAGAAAACGCTCAAATGTAAAAAGTGTGTTCATTAACATCGTTGCAAAACACCAAAGTTATTTCTTTTTAACATGTCAAACGTCCTGTCAAATCATTTTAATAGCGTTGCGCAAATACGAAAGCTCTTATTTTGTGCGAACTTTTATTCCCTTATTGAATTTGCCATAGGAATCCCAAATCTGTTACGAATTTGTCTGCTATATTTTTGGGATGTTGCACCTAATCATGTATGACTAGTGTAGTGAGAATTTATCGTAAATTGGCCTATGAAATGTTAGGATGTATTCATTCGGGACTACTGGCGGGAAAAATATCATTGTCGACATTCATGTATTTTTACACCTCAAGGAGATTTATCTAGCCATGAATATTTTAATATATTAAGCTGCGTGAATACTTCGAACAGAAATGTACTAGTTAATAAAGTTTCTTGCCGTGTATGTTCCGGCTTGTTGATGTATACATTACCGTTTATGTATCATGTTCTGTGGTGCTAAATATTGTGTTTTAATTTCATTAGATAATCCTTAATTAACCGAAGAGCATATATAAAATGCTGATGTTTAAAAAAAACAACACATATGTTAAGTAACGTTTATAATATTTCATATATAATGGTATGTAAGGAGGCGTAAACTTCTAGTATTATATAGTATTCGAGTATTGCATGCCATTCGGATCTCTAGTCTTAGTTCAATTGTTTTGAATATTTATGCTGGAAGTTTAATTTACATTCCCTATTTGCACAATTACCTGACGCCGAATATCTTCTTAAAGATATGTCTTGTTTCTCTCTTATAATTCGCTTATCCTCCATATGACTGGCTAATCACTTTTGACTTTGTAAATAACTGCCAATAACCCATTTATGTTTTCGGACACCCTCATAATGGGCCCAAATAATTATTTTCTATGTCTCTATGTTTTCGGTCACTCTCAGAAAAGGAATTAAATTGAGATCTATGTTTTCGGACAGATACTAATTTGCATTTAACACCCACTATCATTTAATGTTTCCCAGGTAGCGACTGTTGTTTTCACAGGCTTCTAATTCCCTATTGTCTGTCAATTTAACCTTGCGAAGTGTTTGCTGAACCATGCATGCCAATCTGCAAGTTGTAGAATGGCTTCAAAATACAATTACTTGTCAAAACTTAACGCTTCCAGGAATAAACGAGAACCATCCTCGGAGAAAAGTCATCAGTCCGTAGTTTAATTGCGAGTTTTATGACAATATTGCAGATACTATGTTTTCGGACAGGTTTTGAATTATTATTTTGTGCGACTGTAAATATTCTGACACTGAAAAAATTAATTATTTTTAAATGCCCTAAAACATAGCATAAATACGGTAAATCCTGACTATTTTTGTCGAAAAGAGTGTAAGCCTCGCCTCCCCGAATCAGATACAAACGCACACGAATAAAGTTTAGTCTTAGTGAGAATGTAAGCTGTCTGTCCGAGTGTCTGTCCATCACAAAGCTTGTCCACTCCGTACCTTTTTAACCGCTTTAAAAAAAGGTAAATACTAAGATTGACAGTCTGTAAGTTTGCATTCCCTAAAATTCTCCCGCGCCAGAAAATTTGCTCAATTTTTATTAAGAATTATTTGGAATTGCATATTTTGTTTCTATCAGCTTCTCAAGTAGATGCTTTTCAATAACAACACTCGTCTGATACAAAATAATTTTAATTCATTCCCGTAATTATTTTCTTACATTGTTAATTTGTTAATTTTTCATGACAAATTTTGATATTTATGTTAACAGAAATTATTTTGGTTATTTATATATAACTGATGAAAACATGCGGTGGTATGATCGGTTTATTCCCGATACAAATATTAATAATGATTGGAATTTTCTCAAATTAATTTGGGTGTCCGAGAATTTTTCCTGTGGTGTCTGTACAATCTGGGGTCCGAGAAGTCCCCTTATATAGGTGGGGAGCAAGAAATCTCGGGTCCTGTCTTGTATTATATTTAGAGTAAAAATTATATCTGATACATTTTCAACGCCGATTGGCTTTTTAAAACATATTTCTTGTTTCTATTTCAAACAAGTTTAAACTGTTGTTATTGTGACTATTATTGCTATTTATTATGTTTTTAATAAAAATCAAAGCGCTGAAGGCACTACAGTTGTCCGCTATTGCATAACACTGAGCACAACTCAGTCTTTTCAAATGTAACACAAATTTAAATTAAACTGAGCAGTTTTGAAATATATTCTTGAGATTCAGTCTTATTGAAGTTTGGAATAATAGAAATCAAGAATTAAATGCGCATAGCAACCAACCTTGACAACCAATCCGTTTGCTGTGAAAATTGCTGTGTTCTATATTAAATTATTATCAATATGTAAGGCTCACACCTCGCTTCTCCTTGTCTGAACGCCTTGCATTGAAGTTATCAATAGCTTTGCCCCGGTAACCAACACATAGATGACAATGACACCTTGTTAAATATTTTTTGACACATATATACGAATTTGATACACATTTCTTCAGGGCTTTATGTTGATTAAAATGAATTGCAATACATTGAATTCTTTATTAAAACGTAAAATATTTAGACACTTAAGGATGTACGATCGTTTCCACTTTATGTTACTTTGTCGTAAAAATACAAGACGCATAAATATAAATAATATTTAAAATAACAAATATATTTGTAAAGATAACATGCTTTTTTCTGCCTCTTATCGTGTTTTAATGTAATTCGATCTTTTATTTATGTTTTAAGTTTTACGACGACGAAAACAAACACGCGACAGATTGACGATAATTTACGATCCCGATCATTCGAACGCTTAGTATCACTCTTACTGTAATTTTATAGGCGAAATCAAGCGTCTGAAAAACAACCAAACGACAAAATGTAAACAATAAATGTAAACTTATGTATCATGTTTTTATCTTCATAATAACGATATGACAACTAGTTTTTAATTCAAAATGTCTAAGTTGGAAACATTCCGAAACTCCAAACGAAATAGGAAAGGTAAATTTGCCAAAAAAAAAAGGAGAACTTTGAAACTAATGAAATTGAAAATCGTCCTAATTATGAACATGATCACGATGGTTCTAGTCATATAATTGAAATCAAATCTATTCCTGTGGATCATTTATATTCCGTTGATGCATCTGACAGTGGAACCTGCACACTGGAAGTTTATGAGACAGACCCCAATTGGCAAATTGGTCGTCGTGTTGTAGAACTTGACACTCTTGCCGCAGCCCTGAAGGCTTGCACTGCTTGTGGCTCCTCTTTACAATTGCACAATACAGTGGCATGTAGAACTTTTGGTCTAGCCTGTGTTCTTGATATTCCGTGTATTAACTGTGGTAACATTAACACGGTACATACTGGACGGAAGCATGGCCGGGTGTACGACATGAACACAAAGCTTGCATTGGGTAAGGCTTCATGTGTCGTTAGTGTATATTCTCTATATTAAAATATATGTATTTTTAGTGAGTATAAATATATAGTAGTTACTCAGAAATGAATCTAACACAAATTAACAGATGGGTCTATAATGATCAATTGGTAAAAAATGTTTGCATGTTATCGATAAGGACATCTGTAAATTTATGTACTGATTTTCATACATGTTGTTAAATTTTTTAATTATAAATATTGACATACACTATTACATAGTTCATATGTTGTTAATATTTCATCGAGTGTACACATAATATTTGGTTTGATGTGATTTTAATTTTACAAACACAAATCATACTATAAAAAATTAATAATTATGTTTGTTATTGTAATTGACAATTTCATGTTATTTTTACAGCCATGGTTCATGCCGGAGTTGGCCTTCGACAAATTAACAGTATTCTTACCACATTGAACATCCCGGCGGTCAACCATACCATGCTTGTTAGAAGGTGTGTCTAGATTTGAAATTGAATAACAATATTGTTTTTTCGATATTTATTGTATACTCTGGGTTAATTTCTAACACTATATATAAATAATATTTGAGACATGTGATGTAATTTTCTACAAATGATAGTTTAAATGATAATTAAAAGTTTAATATACGGTATATCATGTGGTTGCGACCACCTGCATTAAACAACCATTACTAATGAAATTTCGATTAAAAACAACTTCAATTATCGACCACCTCTATTCTGAAAACCAACGACCACATGAAGTAGTCCAAATTGACCTTTGTTAAGATATGAAGCGACCAAGTGTCAGTGCCACAGCAACTTTGCTAAGCAACTGTCCAATTTCTGCAAAGGTGTGAAGACATGAATTTTCAAGCCCATTGTAATCTGATAATTGTAATAAATGACGCCCTTTGTTGTGTGGTAGATCAACATGAGTGTTGTTTTGATCGCTTAATATATTTTGGTATAGAATCTCGGCCCAACTTTTATTTATCTTAGAGTATTTCCTTGGTTAATTTGCCCTAAAATGCTCTGCGTTATTGCTCTGTGTTTAATATTGTACAGTAGGGCATTATATTTCAAAAGCACGTACCATGACGTCATGAAACTGTGTGTAAACATTGTTTGACATAATTATGGTGGGTGGAAAATGTTCAGAAATGCAGCAGTGTAATCGTGATCTGAAAATACAATTTTTATGTAAGCTAAGAATTTTATTTCTTATGTTTGCAATAATTTATAGGCAATAAACACCTTATAGTGACAGTATAAATCACATGCAAATTCATCAGTTGAAAATAACTTGTAACAACAAACATTTCAAGATGGTTTAATATCTGTTTCAATCTTTAGAAATGTTATTATATTTTCTAAGTAAATTTAATTAAAATTTTCAGGTGAATAAAAAGTTGGGTGTTTCGCCTGGTACATTCACATCTACGTTGGCCCTTCTCCGTGACCTACAGCACAGGAAGAGAAAAGCTATAGCGACTACCAGAGCAGCCAAACAGCGGCGTATAAGACTCAAACTTGAACGGTTAGTGCACACAAAATATATTATAACACATGGTTGTATATTTTATCTAAGTGAGTCTAACAGGTCAATTGTTTGTATGTAATAAATAATGATTACGTTTAAAGTAACTCATTTAAATTATATGTTAAATTGATGAAAATTATTTAATGAAATTGTATTACTGTATACTGTGTATTACACTCTTTATGTTTACAATAAACATTTCAAATGGCCCATGTTTAGCTCACCTGAGCACAAAATGACCATGATAAGCTATTGTGGTCAGTCAATTTCCGGCGTAGTGCATCATGTGTCGTATATCGTGTGTCGTCAACTTTTAACTGGTTATCACTCTGGAGGTCAATTTTTTATCCAATCTTGATGAAACTTGGTCAAAATGTTTATCTTGACAATATCTAGGACGAGTTTGAAACAGGGTCATATGCGTACAGAAAAAAGCCACCAGGTCAAATCTTAGAAAAACCTTGTTACCACTCTAGAGGCCACATTTATGACTCAATCGTGATGAAACTTTGTTAAAATTTTGATCTTGACAATATCTAGTCCGAGTTCAAATCTGGGTCATGTGCGTCTAAAAACTAAGTCACCAGGTCAAATCTGAGAAAAACCTTGTTACCACTCTAAAGACAACATTTATGACCTTCTTGTTTGTAAATTTCAGCCATTCAAAGGAATCGGTACAAGAAGTGCGTGAGGGACCAACGTATGCGTGTAATGTAGGTGACCAGGATGTAGATCTCACCACTATTCCCCCACCTGTACCGAAGCCTGGTCCAGCAGGTCTCGAGACCACTGGGAAAGGATTTGTTTTCTTTGATCTGGAAACAACAGGGTTAGGTAAGGCATCTTTTTAATCATCATTTTCATTTATCGATTACATTATAACTTTCAAAATGTTATACATTACAAACCTTTGTGGGAAATCAAATATGAAAGTAATTTTGCACAAAAAGCTATTTTTCATCATCCAGTTTTGATGTACGATAATTGTACAACTAGTATGTAATTGAATTATAAACCCAAATGCAGATTTACATATTTCTAATGTGACTAGACATTGTCAACTTTTCATGTAACTATCAAGCGGCTTTCAAAATAATACACACGATAGTACACTGTCTAACTTGAAAGGGACTTAAAATAACATAAAAGATGTTTCACTGTTTCAATGGAGGGAATTGTGTATGAATATCTAATGATTATATCGATATGCAATCAGACAAAATGATTGTAATCATTTTTTAATAAAATGTATGTGGTATTTTTTTCTAGAGCGTACTTCTCATATTGTCCAGATTGCTGCCGTTCATGAAACTGGGCAGTTTTCAACCCATGTTATGCCAGTTAAGAAGATGTCCGCGAAAGCGTCCGAAGTTACCGGATTGACGATTGTAGGCCACTCCATGATTGTTAATGGACAAGTAGTTGAAGCTGTTTCAATCAAATCTGCATTGGATAGTTTTCTTCATTTCTTACAGAAATGCAATCAAGTATCACCAATCATTTTAGTTGGGCACAATATAGAGTCTTTTGACTGTAAAGTCTTGCTGCATGCTTTGCAAAATTGTGGTAAACTTTCTGAATTTCAACGCAATGTTCATGGATTTTTGGATACTTATAAAATGTTCAAAAAGAGCTTCCCCAATTTGAAATCTTATAAGCAAGAAAGCTTAGTGCAAGAACTTATTGGTGATTCATACATAGCACATAGTGCATTACATGATGTGGTAGCTTTAGAGAAGTTAGTGAAGTTTGTTTCTCTAGAACGATCTGTTGTTAACAAATTTGCATTCAGTTTTGACCGAGCTATAGTAGCCCACAATGTTTCACAAAATGTTGTCTCTAACATCAAATCTTTGCAAATAATGATAGATAACAAAATTATCAGTCAAGGTGTTGCAAGGACCATTGCTGGTAGTGGATTACAGTTTCATCATTTATGTGTTGTTTCTAAAAGAAATGGAGTGGAAGGTATCAGAAGCCTTCTGTCAGAGGTATCTAACGGACAAATCCGAGTTACAAAATCAGAAAAGATAATAGTGGCCATAGCAGATTATTGTCACAGAACAACTGAGTACATTTTCTAATCATTGTCAAAGCTAGATGTACTACTCAATGAGAACCAAAATTGCACAACTTTATGTGAAATTTGTATTTGCTATTTATTGTGAAACATATGTAACCTACTCATTGTGAAACATTGTTGTGCTACTCATTTTGAAACATTGTTGTGCTACTCGTTGTGAAACATTATTGTGCTACTCAGTGTGAAACATTGTTGTGCTACCCATTTTGAAACTTTGTATGCTACTCATTGTGAGACATTGTTGTGCAACCCATTTTGAAACATTATGCTACTCATTGTGAGACATTGTTGTGCAACCCATTTTGAAACATTGTGATACTCATTGTGAAACATTGTTGTCCTACTCATTTTGAAGCATTGTTGTGCAACCCATTTTGAAACATTATGCTACTCATTGTGAGACATTGTTGTGCAACCCATTTTGAAACATTGTGATACTCATTGTGAAACATTGTTGTCCTACTCATTTTGAAGCATTGTTGTGCTACCAATTAAGGAAATTATCCAAATTACTGTTTTGTTTATTGCACATAGTCATGTTGTTTTTGTAAAAGTTTGGTAATATGTATAGACATTACTACTTTGCATAGTCGAGTTAACTGACCGATGGGAGTTGTTGGTACAAAATTGCATCAAATGTTAAATGGATATAATTTATTTCGAACAAGACCACAATCTGATTTTGCAGAGTAAAGGTCTAGACTTAGAATGTATTGGATAAAAAATGATTGTCATGTTTGTTTATTGTGTCCTTTTTAAATAAATCATGTATGTAATGTATTTCAGTTATGCATTATTTAAAATAGTCTGGACATACTGCTTATTTGTATATTGTTTCAATGCATTTTTGGAACTCGGGTGATGTCATTACTGGGTTACATGGGCCTTTTGTATGAATATGTGTTGTACATTCAATTTCATTTTATGACTGATATTGTACATTGACAATATTTATCTGGAAATTTGCAATACAGTATTTGTATTTCAAGATTATTAAGCAATATATTAATCTTGATATATGATTATTGTACATTACATTATAATGTTATTTTTTGTCATTTCATATTATGGTTGTACAATTGACCAGAAATAAATTCTCAATGAAAAATTGTAACAAAGTCATAAGAATAATCATATCACAGAGTTTGTTTTTTTCAAAGATCTAGGGCTGTTCCATACAGTGATAATATGCCACCATCAGGATGTACAGCCTCAAAAAAGATGATAAAGTATCATTCTTTCTCATTATTTCTTAAATTTATATTTAAATGAAGGCTTTTTCATGTAATACAACCACATACAAGATATCACATTGCAGTTGAATTACCATATTTGTTCTGCACATTTTGTAAAGTATAAGGCGGAATAAACATAAGGCAATCTGTTATATTTTCTTTTATTATCTATACGTTAGAGATTTAGTTGATTATTATAGCGATCCAAACATAGAATTTGACATTTATTAATAACATACAAATACATCGACTCATAAGAAAATATACAGTGGTTAAATGGTGGGTGGGGCAATTAAATACCTCAATATAAATATACCTTTTTTTTTTCAATAAAAAAAAACAAAAAAAGTTGTTAAACACATGCCATTTATGTTGAATCACTTTATATGACAAATTACATTATTATTGGTATATTTTAAATCAATATTTGTTGAAAAATACTGTTAAAATAATATTTCGGTTATTTTTCATAATAAAGTTCATTTTTAAAATGGCTGTAGCAAAAAATAATCCACGGTGATCTTTCATTTTCTTTATCTAAATTTAGTGCTAAAGTAGTTGTCTTCATTGTGTTAAAAGTTCAAGCACTTTTGGAAATTATAACCGACAAAAAAATATGTATGTGTATTGCATGTCAGCAAATTATAAAAGGCAATAAAATGTCAAAACATATAAACATTTGTCATCTTGTATAACCCTTAAACATATATTCTTTTTTTTCTTTTTTTTTCTTTAGTGTCTTCTTTGTAATACAATGAACATATTGCTTGTTTATTCAGTTACTAATAAGTGAGAGGTTCATTATTATCTAATTTACATACAATTTTTTAACACCACCCCCTATTTTATAATTCTTAAAAATGGCGATTTTAAAAAATTATCGGGTATAGAAAAAACTTGATTATCTAAAAATAATTCACGGTGACCCCCATTTTTTATTTCATATATTTGACATATATAGAATTGACAATCAGCATACAAAAAAATATACTATTCTGGATAGTTTGAAAAATTACCCGAAACGATCGTACATCCTTAAATATTGAAAACTATTAATTTGTAAAGGGAAGTTATAAAAGAAAAACAACAGTTGTCTGCCGCTATTTATAATTCTCCAGTTTCGAAAATGGCAGCAATGTTGTCTTTAAAATCGTACAAAGCATGTTTTAAGCAAATATTTGGGTGGAAAGTTTCGGTAAGCTTTACACGCAAGTATAATACGCACCCCCTTGCTTTACTTCTATCAATATGAGGTCCGATATTGTTGTTTATTATTTTACATTTACTTTTTTTATGATTTTTCATGTTATATATATTTTGTCAATATCAACCTCATAGAAAGTCATATCGTTTTCCAATAGCGTCGTTCGGTACGTGGAGTCAAGGTCGTGTCACTGTTAATAAACATTGAAAAAAGTGTGCGCTTAATAACTCGTATATTGATTTAGATATTTCAATGAAACTTCATTATTGGTACCTTATATCAAGACCTAAACTGGCATTCAATATAGTGGTGGTGTCATGGTCATACAGATATCTTCCATTTAGACCTCGCTTGGGATTGCAAATAGGTGCGTGGGATTCAGGTCAAGAACATCATTACTAAAAATAGAGAAATAATTTCCGCTCAGCAACTCAAAAACGAATTGAGATGTTGCAAATAAACTTAATATTAAGGTTATTTGGTGTTTAAGAGCGAACGGTTTTTGTTTAATTTTTTTTATTATTAAAGTATTTCGGTGTTTAAGAGGGGAAATTGGAAAATCAAATGTCATGCTTGAGGTAAGATATTCAGTCTGTAACACTGATTTAAAGCGCCCTTCCATCTTTGATGGAACTCGGGTGTGCGACTTAGGTTGGCCTATGGTCATTTTTTAATTGGGTTCTCGTCCGATGTTTTGATTGTGCCCCTGTGAAATTCATGTGGTGTTTCTCTTGGTCCCTGCTGATTCAACTGTAAATCATGTTTATTCACTATTGCAACTGTCGATTCCTACGCGAACAACACAAGTATGCCGAACAGGCATCTGTGTAGCGCCAGTCGTATGCCAGGTTTACTACAGAAGTAGGTTGGACATGCATCTGTACTGCACATGTCCATTGTCAGATGAACAACAGTAAGTATATGTCTTAAAATAATATCTTACGCTATAGGAACCATCTTTTTTATTAAATCAGGTTGAAACTTGATCAGAATGTTGTCCTTTATAAAATCTAGGTTCTGGTAAAATACGGGTAACATCCGGTCAAAAACTAAATCATTAGGTCCAATGAAGGAGTTATTTATTTCTTTATATAGCTATTTTGGAAACTTTTGAAAATCTTCTCGTCTGAAACCACCTGCTGGATTACTAAATGATTTCACAGAATTGTTGCTCTGGGTGTCCCTCTTCAAAGATTTTTTGAATTGATGAGATTCGTTAAAATGGCCGCCTAAAGGCAGGCCGTTTTTTTTTTATTGAAAAAATCTTATTGCCTGACACCACTTCCTGGATTGCGTTATTATTTTCAGAAATGTTTCTTGGGTGAATATGTAACAAATTCCTTCAAATTATTTTGATTCGCTAAAACATGCCTGTAGGTGGACCATTGTTAACGACCGTTGTCAATGTGTTATTTCAAACATCTCTGAACACAATATAAAAATTTGACAAGCCAGTTCATTCAGGTGAGTGATCCAGGGTCATTTTGGCCATCTTGTTTAAATATGAATAAATCAATTACTGATTTTCACAGGAAGTTCAGTGAACAAAAAAGTAAAATCAATATTTAAGAACTCATAAATGATGTTCCATCCAGAAATACGACGACGCATACGAGAGAGAGAGAGGTTCCAATATAGGCGTAAAATGGAGGCTTATCACAAAACGAAGGAGTACGAACATTTCCACTGTAAGTTCAAACATATAATGTACATACGCATATGCATGTCAAATAAAGACATATAATTACGATTTCCTTTGGTTTCATCATTTTACAGTGTTCTGATTGGCTGAAATGCATCATTTGAAAGGCTTTTATATTTCAATGAAGTTGGTTGCCTCTATTAATATTCATGAGGGACTACTTTTTATTGTTGTTTACATGCAGTGCTGTCACACACACAACACACACACAAACAGTACAGTTTAACAGATTTGCTCACATTTATACATTGCGTTGTCAAAAGGAATTAATAATAAATAAATTAATTAATTAATAATAAAGTATAAACATGTAAAATGTATTCTGTTGGTTTCTTTTTGCCTATTTGATGAGCATTATGCATGAAAGAAAAGAAAGAACATAGAGAAAATTCAACACAAACATGAAAAAAATACTTTATTTATAATTAAATTAATATTTATATTTATCAAAAGAGGAAAACAAAAGAAATTTAACAAACACTAACACAAACATGCACAATTTTACAGTTAAGGGCAAAGAACGGTTTAGAAACAACAGGTTTCAGTCAAATAACAGACATCCAGTTAAACATAGGTCTCACTTTTTTTTGACAAGGAAGCCACCGGAAAACCAAGCGAGCATGGTATGTAGTCATCCCATGGAGCTTGCAAAAGAATATCACAAAAAAACACCTAAAAAATGTGCGAGCTGCATCAAATTGTCACCTCAGAGAGCTGAATGTCCCATTTATCATTGTAAAATCCCATTTCTAAGTACGCAAATGACTCGCCAGCTTCGAAGCTCAAAACATTCCTCGAAGTAGGCTCACTTAAGTTGGTCAATTAAGCATAAGCCAGGTATGATTTGCACAAAATTCACCCGTTCATTTTCTCGAACATAAATCCATTCACATTGCACGACAGGGCGAAGTATATCTTGTACATCTATTTGTATCGAATCGTTATTGTGGTGAATCTGCCACTCGGGGCCTGGAGTTTCATAAGCAACTGAAGCAAAAAAAAGTTTTTAAAAATGAAAGAATTGTCATTTACTAGTAGCTTTGCCTAAAACAATTAAAGTTGTCTTCATGGTCATAAGTCTATACAAATAAGATGCATAACAATTGACCTTTTCAATTTGTGTCAAAGTCAAAGGTGATGAAACGCAGTAGATATTTTCGGCCAATGAAAAACAATTCCATAGATTTGATATTTTGATCAGTATTAAAATAATAAAAGTCGTTTACCTTTTTATCGTCTTGAGTTTATATCCACACTGTACGTTATATTTTGCCGAATTTCTTACACAAAACGTTTGAACACGAAGTGCAAAACAATGCGGTGTTTAAATATGTGGCAGCCCATGAGATTTTTATCCCAATTGCGGCCTGTTTCGTTTCTAAAAAACTGACGTCAAAGTTGCGGCACATGATTTTTATGAGAAAGTCAGGATTATGATTAAGATATTTCAAATAATTGTTTAAATCTTGAAACTGTTAATATTAAAAAATATTATTTATTGGATTATTTGTATAAATATTGTAATTTTTGCTATGATTTCTTGTTTGGTTGCCATAGCAACAATCTCTGTATTATTATTATTTTTGTCCGAAACATTTGTACATTCAAAGTTTGTTATTAGTGAATAGGCAGTCTAGTAAATATATATTAAATAAATTACTTGTCCTCATCATGCTAGGTTCTGTATTGTATGCAAGACAAACATTAAAATCTGTGTGAAATGTTAACATTTGTCGTTATGGTGGTGTTATTTAAACTGCTCACTCTTGCTCAAAACGCATGGTTGCGAAAAAAGGAAGCCATTTGCCAGTTTCTACACATATCAGTGTATTCAAAACTGCTAATAACTCATTTTTGTCCAGATACCGCATTTGGGCAAAAGTTCTCTTGGGCTGACACATATTAACTCAACACACGGTTTTAAAATGCATGCGATAATGGGTGTAAACATTGACTGACATCGAGGGCCTAACAGGTCGTTTTAAGCAAGAAATAAAACATACATATGAAACATTGCGTTTTCAAATGTAAAAATTAACATTAATTATTTCAACATATTTACGCCTAAAGTACGGTTCCAACCACACATGTATATGGGCGTTTACAACTATCTCAAAACAACTTTCGGCTCGTTTAGCCTTCAGTCTTAAATCTTAACTGGAACGCGTTTCAATATTTCCGTCTCTTGCTACTATTCTGGTACCTGATCTTTACTTACTTCGTGGTACTCTTGCTGCATGTATATTATGGATACAAAACACCTTGTTCGAAATTGCTCTTACGAAGTATCAACCCAAACAAAAGTAAATCAAAAGTAAACTGTATTACTAGAGCTATTGTATTATTTAAGATACCGCTGTATAGCGTCTAATGAATGGCATGTACACTGCGCTACTGCAGTGCAAGGGGCGAAGCCTACGAATCATACTTCAATGTAATGATGCAAGAATTGCAAAAAAAAAAATCCAATTTTTATTTACTCTTTTAAGGTCAAAAGTATACACACAATTGTAATTATTATGTAATTATAAGAATTGAAACGCTCTTTTCGGCGCTTCATCGATGTATAAAGGTCACTTTTTTGTATCTAATTTGTACATAAAGCCTTCGGCTTTATTCAAATTAGATACCAAAAAACTGACCTTCATACATGGAAACAGCCCAGAAAAGAGCGTTTCAATTCTATGGAAAAAGCGCCGAAAAGAGCCTTTCAATTCTATGGAAAAAGCGCCGAAAAGAGCCTTTCAATTCTATGGAAAAAGCGCCGAAAAGAGCCTTTCAATTCTATGGAAACAGCGCCGAAAAGAGCCTTTCAATTATATGGAAACAGCGCCGAAAAGAGCCTTTCAATTCTATGGAAACAGCGCCGAAAACAGCCTTTCAATACTATGGAAACAGCGCCGAAAAGAGCCTTTCAATTCTATGGAAACAGCGCCGAAAAGAGCCTTTCAATTCTATGGAAACAGCGCCGAAAAGAGCCTTTCAATTCTATGGAAACAGCGCCGAAAAGAGCCTTTCAATTCTATGGAAACCGCGCCGAAAAGAGCCTTTCAATTCTATGGAAACAGCGCCGAAAAGAGCCTTTCAATTCTATGGAAACAGCGCCGAAAAGAGCCTTTCAATTCTATGGAAACAGCGCCGAAAACAGCCTTTCAATACTATGGAAACAGCGCCGAAAAGAGCCTTTCAATTCTATGGAAATAGCGCCGAAAAGAGCCTTTCAATTCTATGGAAACAGCGCCGAAAAGAGCCTTTCAATTCTATGGAAACAGCGCCGAAAAGAGCCTTTCAATTCTAAGGAATCAGCGCCGAAAAGAGCCTTTCAATTCTTAAGTGAAGTATTATACTTTTTATACTTTCGACGTTTTGGAATCATATTACAGAAACATACTAAGTTTAACTTTAATTAAATTATTTTTACTTTAGTTCAAATTGTGTAAAATTCGCTATTTCTTATGAATTTGTGAATCCAGTTAGAGTTGGGTAAATAATAATTATATAAATGACGATAACAAACGCTGAACCTGATGACGTTCTGCTGCCGCGCATGATGCACTGTCATTTGTTGTTTTCAATTTCAGCTTTAAACCCGTCCTTTGTTTCATCTGCTGGAAACCAAGAAACGCAAATTCTTCTTGACACTGAGCCGTGTGACGAGGATATTAAAATGGAAACACACAGACATTCGATGGAGGATATCGATGATTGCAGACTTACCAGCAACATGGTGGAAGGAAGTACAGTTTCAACACAGCAGCCATTTATTCAAAATCCTACTGGAATCCGTCCGGACGGTTTTACTGAAAATAACGGTTTGCAGGATACGGTAGCCGAAAATAATAGCTGCGTGTACACCAATAGCCAGTTCAGTGCTGAAAAAATTCAACAAGACTTTCACTTAACGGGTAATATTGACATTCTGGAGAAAACGGTAACAGAACCGTTACTACCATGTGTTGAGAATTCAACAGTGGCTCTCAAAATGAAGGCTACCTCATCTTCTGCTGCGACTGAGGTGTCCGATCGCCTGAAGGATCAAGCAAATCCTGATAGCAGTAGCACAAGAGCTTTGCAAATGAAAACCCAAAAATATCCTCGACGAAAGTCAATTGCGAAGGTAACAGGAAATGTGCAACAAATAGAGCATAAAACACTTATACCTCTTAATATAAAAACAAAGGTCAATGCTTTCTTAAGGGATAAAATAAAGAACAACAGCCAACAAAAACTTGCGAAGAGCAGAAACATATTAAACAATTATGTGTCAGTACATGGAATGATAATGACAGATATGTCTCCTACGGATTCCATAAATGTTTCAGAAAGCCTCAAAAGTTAAAAATGTACAGCTGCGTGTATATTATAATCACATGCATCCAATTCTGAAAACCATGAATATGCCAATAAAAAGAGGACTTCAGAAATTCATAATATGACTGAATCTCTTAATACCATAGTTCGAAAGGTTCCCAAACCCCAAAAAAGGAGTAACAGAAAGAAAATGATCGAGAAAATATTGTCACAATCAAATGGAAATGTAACTCGTGTACCAGTCGGTGACGAAGTGAGTAGTAACAAAACAAATCATGAGTATTCTGGTTTTGAGGTCGTGTACAACAATACCGGTTGTATTCCAACTAACAACTGTAAACTAGATGCTGTTGGTGAGGACGTTGTGGTCACAACTGCTGAAGAAAATGAACTGACAGAAAGCAGTCATACAGTGTATACAAGGGAACAAGATATGACTGGACAATTTATGCAAACATCATGTACCAATCAACTTAGTAATGACGGTTTAAAACTGCAAATAGTACAGTGTACTTCGAACCGATCCTGTACACAAGTTTGTGGTACAGAAGACATTTCTGTTGTCCGGGATAATGCAGGAACCCAGAATAAATTTGAAATGACTTTGTTGGGTAATGAAATTGACAGCTGCACAGATGTGACTCATACTCCCTCAACAGAACAAGCTCATCTAGCAGACAAAGATGTCAATGCTTCAAGTGGAATGATGCCAATTGTGAGCAATGAGTATAATGGAAAGATTGATGATGATTATATTATAACGGTGAATGAAGATTTTGATACTGTCAAAGTTAAAAATGCAAGTAATGAACTATCTCATGCAACGGCAGATGTTTTCATTGTGTTATCGTCTTGTACAGGTACACATGAAAATAACCATTCAGTGACAGCAACAGAAACATTATATAGTTTTGGATTTGAAAAAAAGTTCAAATTTTCTCCAAAGAAGCAGTAATGCACCTAGTGTTATTGTAGAGCAAAGAGAGAGACCTTTCAGCACTGATAGGTCTAAAACAATATGTGACACGGAAATGGCTTTTTCCAGGTTTGAGAGTGACAGTTGCTCCAACAACCATAGATTAGCTAACATGGTTTCAGATTTTGTCATTGTGACAGAAAATGAAGGTTGTGATACAATGAATGACGACAGTTATTGTCCTGTTGAAGAAGATGTCGTACCGATACTTGGCGAGTGCTTAGCAAATGATAACCTCAAAACAAATAATATTATTCATCAGAAACACCCAAACAGTCCTCCTTTACAAGATCAAGTAATTGATGCTTGCGATAACAATACCAGAGAAAACACTCAGTCAATGGCGTATGAAGTCATGGACAATAACAACTCGTCTCCAGCGATGCCATCCGTGAATAACAAAATACACCAAGTCGACTCATCACGTCATATTCCGAGGCTTTACGTAACTTGCAAGAACTTACTCTTTTTAATAGAATCTTTTGCAGGTGGTTCTCCATATGTGAACATGCATCGCCATGCTCTGTCAGAATGTCTATACAATCCATGCTTGAAAATGTGCACAAAACCTCACATCCTAATACGAGTGTTAGCTTTCCTGTCCTGAAACAATGTTTAGCGAAAAACATAAATGGAAATCTTCTAAGAAACAGACTGTTAATCGTCCTCCAGAGGCGATGTCTACATCGAAGGGTCATACATGCAAAGATGACATGTGTGAATAACACGCTTAGAGAAAACGAAAGCAAACGTCGACTAAAAGTAACTAGTTGTCTGGTGTCAGCTCACCATAGTTTAGTCAAATGACTTTGAGGAATATTGTAAGAGATAATCAAACCAATGTTGTGATGGCTGTATCTACAGATTGAATAAACTCGGCATATCTATAAATAACTAAAGCAAGTGTTAGATAACGAATAAATTCTGGATTTCACCTCCGTTTTTATCAGTTTATATATATATATATTTTTATATTGATACATTTTTATCCAAGACACTCTTTTAGGGATTGTTTGTGACCATAACATACAACTTTGATACAAATATAAAATATACGAAACTGAGTTTATAAAGTTTAGGCTTATTGAGTGTCAGCAAGTTGTGTTAAAGATTTTTGTTTTATAATTACAGTGTATACATAATGAATACCAATCTCGCCAAAATTATATTGTGCATGTTTATAATGGTCGCTTAGGAGATTGCTTGATATAGAACCAGTGACAAGATAATTATTTTTTTTATTTAAAAAGTTGTTATGCCTGATTGTCTTGAGTATTTGATGACATTGACAACGAACCCTATTTGGTTAGTCTTATTAAAGAAGTTTCAGAAGTTTCAGAAAGTTACGTAATGTGGTGTCGGTGGTTATGCGTTTAAAATGAGCGGCCAGCAGTTCTTTTTAAACATTTACTTGTAACGTACTTGATATTTTCAACCAATGCTTGCAATAATGTATGTTAATATATTTCAGACTAGTAGTGACAGATAACCAACAACTGAAAACTATTCATATATACAATTATACTAAGATTTTAAAGTTGCAAGTTATTAATTTATTTGTAATTAGATTAGTAATTATTCAACGTATTTCTGTATTTTTTTATTGTTTGAACAGCGCAATATTGCAATATAACTTTTCTCTTATATTTCACAAACATGTCCAGGTGATTTTGTCTAGCACTGATACCTAATCTGGAGGTATCAAACCCACTGTTTGTGAACATGCCAATTGAATGATGTTATGGTGTGAATATACTACGTTTTACGAGTCAGTTATTCTCTAAACGAGCGTGTGAAAAACAACTCAATTTTTGGATCTCAGATTTAGACAAAAATTTCAAGGAAACACTAGTAGTCGTAAAGTACGCACTTTTGCACGTGCATACGTATGTTCCGTGTATCCTTAATTAGCTGTTTAGTCTATACATCTTCTATACATATGTTTGGAGGTTTCGACTGTACATCGGAGACGTTTATAGAAATTAAAACAACTTTTCTTATGTGCGTGTTTCAACAAAAGTTATTCTTAACTGTCCTTGCAATACACTTGGTTGTGTTTGATTTACTTATACCACTTATTCTGTTTATAAATTATCTTTATTAATCATTCAGCTTTCTGCATTGGATATAAAAAGAAATGTAAACATTAATGTATATTACAGAAAATGTTATGAAAAATTAACTACTTTATAAAATGATTGGGTTTTTGATGCGATGTGTTCACATGTACGTAAAGGCTTTAAATCATAAGTCCTTGTGCTACAGTTGTAAGTTGTGTCACAGAAAAAGACCTGTATACTACAAGACGGCTGGCTAACATTTATTTTTTCAACGCTATGGTAAAATGGTTGGCCCTGTCCTTGTGTGCGTACGTATGTTTGAATTATTGTCCGGAACATAATTTTATCCAGCATGGAGAGATTTTCAAATAACTTGGCAGAAGGGCTAAGCATAATGAGACAGTGTGTCGCACGCAAGTATCAGGTCCGAGGTCAGTGTTACACTTAAAGGTAAAAGGTCAAATAGGTTTATAGCCATGGACCATGTCCGGAGTATGGCTAGGTTTGTCCAGCATTCAAGGGTTTTCATGTAACTCATGATTACCATTATGAGACGGTGTGTTGCGCGCAAGAACCAGTCTCTAGGTTCAAGGCCAAGGCCACTCTTAAAAGATCAATAAACTGGTCCCTTGGTCCAAAATCGCACTTAAATGTCAAAGGTCATTTATAACAATTAATAGCCTGGACCTTTGCCGCAGCACAATTTTGTCCAGAATCAAAGGATTTTCAAATAACTTGTTCAACGTGAGTAGCGTTAGTAGATGGTATGTACCTTGCATTAACCAGGCACGTACGGCCAAGGTCAATGTCACGCTTAAAGGTCAACGTTCAAATATAAGAAATAAAGAGATAGACACTGTCCGGGCATAATTTTGTCCAGCATTGAATTATTTTCAATAACATGGCATAAGTGATAAACACTAAAAGACAGTGTGTCGCGCTCAAGAACCGGGTTCCTTGTTCAAATGGAAAGGTAACACATAAAGATTAAATGTCAAGTATAAGAATAAAGCCATTTACTTTGTCCAGAGCATTATTTTGTCCGGTTTTGAAAGACGTGATAACCGTTAAGAGAGGATGTGTGCACAAGAACCATGTTCCTAGGTCCAGGGTCAATATTCAAGGTCAAAGGTCAAATAATTGTCCACAGCATTACATTGTCCTGCATGCAGGGATATATAAACAAATTGTCAGAAATTATCACTATCACGAGATGGAGTGTTGCATGCAAGAACCTAAATTGTTAGGTTTGTTAATTACTTCCCTTAACTGATGTTATACAAAATATACATGCCATTTTTACGACAACAAGAATAAGTGACACATACAAAAACCATTACTAATAACTTATTAATGCCAAAAAGTTTTCATGTATCACTTTTTCTGATCACTTACTGACCCTCGTGTTTTTCAAGTCAATTGACTTGCTGTTGGTACCGTTGCACGCACGTTCGCAGAAATACTCACTGAACATTAAACAAACAGTATCGTGGTATAATTATATGTAATATAACTACCAGCATAAGAAATAATTATCGGTATAAGCAATAGTAAATTTAACTGTTTTAAAGATAATCACCTGTAAATTTGACTGTTTAGGAAACGTAGTTTGACAATAATAATGACTCTTCATCTGCTCACTTTTAATTTTACTTCAGTAAGGTCAGTTGTTTCTGTCCTTACCCCGTATGCAACCATGCGATGGCGTAGACGGAAACATAGTTTTAATTGGTGTTAAACTTTTTTTTTAGTTTGAAATTTTTTAATTGAAATTAGAACCGGTAAACTGTTCTTTACCTCCATAAACCTCCATGTACATATTATACTTAATAGGTTGTGTTGCAACCATATAAAACAGACTATGCTATTATTTAGCAACATACATACTATTCTGATTGTCATAATTACTAACAAATCGTCAGAGACGGTCGTCACATTCAAACCTTCTTATACAGGTATTTATATTAAAATCCATATTTATATTTAAATCATTTGATAGATTTACCAATTTCCCGCCGCACGTGTCTAATTAATACACATTTCCGATTTAGTCGTACTTCCAAAAATAAAACATTACGATTGAAAATGGCGGTCAGTGTACTTTTATTCAAATATTATTATAATTAACCTGTTATTAATATTTACAACAGCAAAAACACAAATATCATTTTAATTTTTTTTTCATTTACCGGGAGGTCCAAACACGCGCGTAATGTGTTTTCCATGTAACTATCTTAGTTCATATTATCTATAGTTATTTTATTGCAAAGTGACGTGCGTTACGACATCTTGTAGACAAAACGACCCTCAATGGGCCGATATGGACAGGAACTTTTATACGGGCTTCACATTTAACTGAACGTTTTATTTTTCAGATATACCCCATATAGCCTTGCGTACTGGAAATTTCTGAAGATCTAAAGTTTGTGCTAGATATATAAACTAGATTACAAATGTATATGACTGCATCATGTCAACTGAGTGTCACAGTGTTAAAGTATTATTTTATTACAATGTTTTATATTTTACGCGTAGCAGATTCATCGGGGTAAATTTGTTTCACCGAGCCGCATTTCCTGTCTGATCGTTATTGTCCGTGAGAGATCGTGAGTTTCCGTGAGTGATCGAGGTATGTGTTTGTTAAGAGCTCGTATTTAATCGAGAACTGGTCAGTCCGAAATGCACGTGCGTTCCCGAGCTGACGGTTCGATGACCGACCCAATCAGATTATATAATAGTAAAGAGAGAATGCAAGTGTAAGTATGATTGGTGTTTAACGACGCACCCCCTCACAAATTGATATAAAAGCAACTGGTTTTTCTTGGGCGGGGTGGACATTATATTTTTTTACGTGGCTTACGCCATTGTTTATTGTTATTCTAAATGGGACTCAGCTGTGGTAAGTTTGTCTTTTTCATAAATTATTTCATATATGTTTCAATTGTAGGAATTGTTTTTATTGTATTGCAAGATTTAAAATAGAAATGTAATAATAATAATTATTATGCATACTGATAAATTGAAATGAATATAGATCGATTTATTTCTAAAGTTCATTTCTGTTTATGTAGTATTTGTATTTATTAAAATGCATTGATTACTTTAAATATCTATAAATAGTTCATGCATTGAAATGCATTTATTATATTGTATTTCAAACTTGTTCCTATATATACCAACTGAATAAATAGAACGAACCTACGCCAGGTACTTATTTATTTCTTCAATTCACCCTGTGACACTGGTGGCCAGTGTGGATTTCCGTTGGATCCAGCTACGTTTGGTCACAACGGAGAACAGAGCCAGTTAATTCCCTCATTCACTGAGACGGACAAACAGAGGTACAGAGGTTCGTGTTCGTTGGAGATCAGCCGAAGGCCTTATCAACGACGTTCACGGTACTGTAAAACCGATCTAGATCGCTCTATGTTGAGATTGTGTGCTATTTATTACGAATAGCATATCAGCATTCATCCACCAAACTCTTGTTTTGTGTGTTCACACTTTAACGTTTGAACTGAGGACTGCGTGGCAGTGTTTACGCGTACATGGTTCAGTGCTAGCTGACGACAACGACGGGAGGAAGGAACATTACCTGTACCTTTCGGTCAACATCCCGTCAAAGGAGGACATTCAATTTTCGTAGTTAGTGAGAAATTGTGAGAACATTTCAGTGACTTACTACGAACGAAACCATTTTTAACTCAAATGGTTATTTAGGACTGTGATATTTGAGTGTTTGCTGTATTTGGGTGTATGTATTTTGTTTGTATAATTTTGTTTCCTTGCTTTTTATGCATTGAAATGTGTTTTCGAGGCATGTGATTATTTTTACAGTTCAGAAGCCGTTAGGAATTTGGGGGTAGCCCTGCATTTCTGATTGTTTTATCATTAACAGTTGGTAAACCACAGAAATTCTCTTAATTGTTTTTCATTTAGGTCATTGGGGCTTTTCCCAATCTTTCTTACAGCGTTGCACACTTTTGCATGAATTTTATGTCACTTGCATTTGCATGATACTGACAGAAGCGGATCGATGAAAAACAAGTAAGTGTTAGTTAATTGTGTGTCTCACTCAATGTATGTGTGTTTACATTTTTTGACGCCAGTGACAATTTTGTGATCTTGTTTATTTTTGACATAATGTAAATTTTGGTAAAGAAAGTGTACATTTTTACACTAAATTATTTCAAAGGGCAACAATTTGCAATAGAGATCCTTTGAAATTGGTGGCCAGGCTAGAAAGTAATATTGATATAAATAATTAATTCAGTTGTGTGATTCGGTGTTATTTGTTCATACCAATAGCCTTGAGGTATGGCAGAAGAAGAAAAAGGAGCAGTTGGTCGCGCTGACATGAAGTTGATGATGGAGCAGCAATGGGAAGCAGGTTTTGTAATTTTTTTACAAGATGAATATGATATTTTAAAACACAAACAAGTGTTCACCAGAAGACCTTACGCAGATACAGGTGCGAAACCAAAAGTTAAAAAAGTGAATGAGAGTTATGTTCAAGAGTTACATAATCAAAATGTATCTTTTGTTCCCAATATGGGAAATGAATCTTACAAATTGCCAAGTTTTTTCAGGAGACTTGCCCACACCTAAAGGTGAGGCCACGTTCACCGTTTGGAGTTTTAGGACAAGGTGTTTGGCCAAAGATGACAATATTAACGAGCATATATTTTTGCAGTCTATTAGGTCTTTGTTGAAAGGATCAGCCAGTGAGATTCAAGTTTCCTTGGGTGCACAGCTACAAGTAAAGATATTTTGTGTAAGTTTTATTCTTTGTTTGGAAATGTTTGTTCAAATGACCATGAATTTAGAAGCAAAATGAAAGTGTTACTGCATACGGTTGTTAGGGCTCACGCTGCCGTTCGCCAATTGAGCCATTTGCGAAAATATTGAGAAGGCTCAAGAAAATGTCATTTTGGCTCAGATACAAAAAACCCCAATCTTTGTCTTTTCCCGATATGACAACAAGCAAATGGTACTGATTTGGACGTTAATTTGGTACTGTATACTGACTGGTTTATGTATTTAGCACATAATTTATGATGCAAACCATTACTTTCCAATAACCAGTTCTAGCACATCTGCTATGTGTGTTTCGACTCGACAATTTCTTATCACGTTTTATCGAACTTGTGAAAACACAACGAGATGTTTGTCAGTATTCATTGTCTAATTAAGGATGATTGCTAGCAAGCTCTCGTAAGATCAGCAGACACAGTAGTTAATTAAAGGATTATCTTGTTGATAAATGGAGTGTGAAAATGGATGTATGGAGTACGTCAAAATGGACTGGTTATCGGGTTGTTTACATTTCGGACAGATTTGACCAGCTGTATGTTCGTGAGTTCTGTTCAAAATATACTATCAACATTATTCAGTTGTTTTTAGTATGGCTATTTTGTAAATCTGACACATCTATTTAGTGTATATTTGCTCTGAACTTCACCTTTTATTTATTTATATACTTATATTTTCCAGAGGGCAACAGTTGATTATGTTAACTGTAATTTATTAATATTAATTTATGGATGTATTGTGTAAAGTGCTTGTAGATATTATAAAAGTCTATGTTGACAGAAAAAATAATTGTCCAAGTTACTGCAAGAAACAACAACAACATTGTTTTAGTACTAAGTCTAAGAGTAATGCACCTATCAATATTTTCCCCGGGGGGGGGGGGGGCGGCGGGCAGACCTAGGGGAATTTGACAAATGTTTTTTTTTTTTTTTTTTTGGGGGGGGGGGGGGTTTAATTCCCACTCTAGAGCCAAGCATATTTGTCTAAATCCCCTCAGTGGGAGATGCTATATATCTATCATATCTATCAAACGGCCCAGGGCATATATTACCGGGATCTAAATTCCGACCAGTCTATTTCCCCGCGACCCAGATTCATTCTGCATGTCAAATTCCTGTCTGTCGGGAATTGCTTGCAGTCTAAAGTCCCCCATATGCCCGCCGCTCCCCCCCCCCCCCCCGGGGGAAAACATTGATAGGTGCATAATATTACAGTTATAACTTAACAAGTGCAAATGCTTTTGTAAATACCTAAACGGCATTAAAATAACAGCACAGTAAAATATATAACATTTAAAACCCGAAGATATTAGTAAATGCATGTTCCATGACAATGAAATACGAAACGATGACGCAAGTCGACTGAAAAATTGGCTTAAGAAAAATTAGAGCCAGTGTGAGCCCTGCGGTTGTAGACAAGAATCTCTTTTGCAGTTAGCAAAAATCAGGTGAATCAAAGAATGATATGCTGCGATCTAAATTCTGGACAGGTTTAAAAGATGATAAATTGAAAACACTTACTAGACACAAGTTTGATATGCTTACAGATTTTGATGCTTCATTAAGGGATGTGAGAGCTGTTGAACAAGAACTGAAAACTGGGTCAGTAGTGCAACATCAACCGATAGCAACAGTGGATACAAGTAAAATTGATGAATTATCTAAGAAAATGGATTCTATGTTTACAAAATTGCAAAATTTGGAAAAAGAAAAAGATTTCAGGTCACAGTCAAGACAGCAGGACAGACCATTTCAACAACGAGGTCAGGGAAACCAGCTTAGGGGACATTTTCGTTCAAATTTCATAGAACAACGAGGTGGTTATTTGAACCGAGGACAACGAGATGGTCACTCGAACAGAGGACAACAAAATTATGGTAACAATTTTCAATTTCAGAATTCAAACCAAAAGCTTAGTTTCTTCTGTTGAAGGGCTTACTGAAGAAACTATTTCAAGCCCTAAACAAAGAGGGTCATTTTTGCAAAATATAATTGAAGGAGCAAATGTTGATATCGCTATAGTTTGTGGTGACACCGTTCAATGTATGATTGATAGTGGCAGTATGACAACTGCAGTTTCACAATCATTTTATGAAAATCTTCATTCCAAACCGGAATTATTTGACATTTCAGATGTCAGTGTTGACATAAGAGTTGCAAAGGGACAGCAATTACCATATACTGGTTACTTTGAGTGTGAAATCCAAATACCAAATCTTGATGTTTCTTGTATCATTCCAGCTTTAGTCATTTCAGATACAAACTATAGACATTCTGTACCAGTTATCATTGGAACAAATGTATTAAGATTTTTCAGAGATACTCAGCAAACGGACCAGTACACCAATGGTTGGAAGATTGGTATTAATGCCATGTCAACAGAGAAGAAAGCTTTTGTGATGTCAACAAACAAGAATCCTTTTACAGTTCATCCTTATCAAGTGTTAACCATTTCAGTACTTACCAAGAACACAGGCAAGATTGCTGCAGCACTTACAGAAAATACTGGTATATCTCATATTTCCTTATTAAATGTATGTCCAAGAATTGTCAAAGTAGGTCCAGAGGAAACATCTAGAGTTCCAGTAAAGATTTGCAATTTAACTGCCAAACCAATTGTTATACCATTCAGATCTGTAATATGTTCTCTTTCAGAAGTAGATGTTGTATATTCATGGGATCATAAGACGAAATTAATGATGATAAATGTTCTGATGAGGATGTTTTGAAATATAAGAAATTGCAGGATCTTGGTGTTAAACTTGACCAATCCGAATTGACTCCCGAACAAACTTTCAGAGCTCAACAAGTGTTAGGAAAGTGAGATAGAATCTTTTCAAAATCAGTTACTGATTTAGGATGTGCTTCTTCTGTAAAACATAAAATGAATTACAAATTACACTCCTTTCAGACAGCAGTATGGCAGAATCCTTCCAGGCATGTACGAGGAAGTACGACAACGTCTGAAGGAAATGCTACAGTGCGGAGCCATTCGAGAATCGAAATCACCTTTTTGTAGTTATGTGCTTTTAGTTAGAAAGAAACATGGTAACTTGAGAATGTGTTTAGACGAGACAATTAAACAACCATACAATCAAAAATGCTTATACTTTGCTAATAGTTAATGACATGCTAGATTCTTGATCAAATTGCAAGTCTTTCTCCAAATTAAATCTTAGAAGTGGCTACTGGCAAGTGGAACCCGAAGAAAATTCAAAGAAATTCACAGCATTGACACTAGGATCACTAGGATTTTGGGAATGTAACAGAGTGTGTTTTGGCTTAACTAATGCACCTGCTTGTTTGCAAAATTTGATGCAAACTACAATGGGAGATATGAACTTGACACAATGTCTTATATTTTTAGACGATATTCTGGTGTTATCAGATTCATTTGATTCCCATATTTCCAGATTGTAAGCGGTGTTCTAGAGACTAGAACAGCACGGTCTAAAACTCAAACCATCAAGTGTGAGTTTTTCAAGTCAAAAGTTACTTATCTAGGTCATGTAGTTTCAGATCATGCAACTGAAACAGATCCGGAGAAAACAGCAGCTCTGAAAGATTGGCAAGCTCCAAAGAATATCAAAGAACTAAGAATATTCCTTGGTTTTTGTGGTTATTACAGGAGATTTGTTAAGGATTATGCCAAAATTGTAAAACCATAAAATGATCTGTTAGTAGGTATACCAACATCTAAAGGAGCAAGAAAAGGGACAAAGAAAAAGGCAGTACAGACTCCGTGATCATGGATGTTAGATGCTACGGGACATCGTTGGTTAGCATCGTTAGCAAACTACAAATTTAACATTTGTATCGTTCAGGGAAGAGCAAAGCAGATGCTGACGGGTTATCTAGAAAACCAATGATTGAAGTACATAATGATGTTGTTAAAGCTGTTTGCAATGCTGTAATTGTACCAAGCAACAAGTTCCAGATGGTGACCAGACATCTGAAGCAGGGGGAGAGCTTGACAAGTATCAAATGGAGAGTAGTACAACTGACAGATGAGAGCATATCAAAAGTAATTACATTGCTAGAAACTGGTATGTTCCTTACAAAACATGAACTGTTAAATGAATCAAGAGAACCTAAAGCACAGGTCGAACTATCAGCTTAGGGACGGAGTGCTGTACAGGAAGCTGAACGATGCCGACAACACCTTACAGCTGGTAATTCCTACTTAACATCGACAGTGGGCAGTCAAGTGTTTGCATGATGATGTGGGACACCAAGATAGAGACAGAACTTTATGGTTAGTGCAACAAAGATTGTTTTGGCCTATTATGGACCAAGACATTATCAATTATGTGAAAGAATGTTTAAATTGCATTAGAAGAAAAACTGCAATTAAGCATTGTGCACCATTAATGAATTTTCATTCTACAAAGCCTATGGAGTTGGTATCTATGGACTATTTGAAGTTAGAGAAATCTAAAGGTGGATATGAAAACGTTCTAGTAATGACTGATCACTTTACCAAGAATGCACAGGCTTATGCTACAAGAAATCAGTCTGTATATACTACAGCCAAAGTTTGGTTTGAGAACTTTATAACACATTATGGTTTTCCCCAGAGTCTGCATTCAGACCAGGGAAGAAATTATGAAACTTCTCTGATTAAGTCTTTGTGCAAGATAGCAGGTATTCAGAAAACGAAAACTAATCCCTTTCACCCACAAGGTAATCCAGTGACTCAACGTATGATTCAGACCCTATTAAACATGTTGGGAACATTGAATGCTGATCAGAAATCTTGCTGGAAAAGTAGCTTCTTGAATGCATGCGTACAACTCAAGTTGTCATTGAACTACAGGTTATTCACCTCACCATTTAATGTTTGGATGGAAGCCACGGTTAGCCATTGATGCCTACCTAGGACTGTATGGTCAGAACGAGGATGCAGTATCTCCGTCAGACATCATAGACAAGCTGACTAAGCGTATGAAGTACACTTACAAGAAGGCCTCGGAAGAAGCGGGGAAAGAAGCAGAGCGACACAAAGTGATATATGACACTAAAGTGAGACAATCTACCATTGATGTGTTAGTGCGAAATTTTACTCCAACGGGTAAATTAGACGATAAGTGGTGTAAAGAACCTTACATTGTTTTAGACATGCCTAATCATGAACTTCCAGAGTACAAGGTTAGACAGGAATGTGGAAAAGGGCCAGGAATGTGGAAAAGGGCCAGTATTCCACATACAACCGAGCAGCAGGAACCAAATGACAAGAAGGCTGTGATTACAGTGGACAAAAAGCCATCAACTGGTAAGTCGGACTGTTAGGATGATGACAGTGATACAGACTGTGACAGTGACAAAAGTTCTGGTTGTGATACTTCCAAATATGTTATTCCGACAAGACGGAATCAAAGGAATTCAAAGACTTGTGACCCCAGGAGTCCAAGTCAAGCTACTCGTGATCATTCACATAGTATTGTTAAAATTCCTAAGGATTTAAATTTGCAGGAAAATAATAAGTCTGATAATTCACATTTCAGAAGCAGGGATGTTACTGAAACAGGACAAATTGCAACTTTTGTCTCGAATGTTTCTCATGAAAATGTTGTTCAGGGATTGCACTACAAAGGTCAAACAGAACCAGAAAACCACCAGATATGTATGGGGAGTTGTTAGTGTAGATGATGCAGGATGGAGAATGTCACAGTAATGTATTGAGCATTTGTGTTTGAACGTTTATTTCTTCAAGTTTATCATTATTGTGTCAAGATCATGAAAATAGTTTCTTGATTATATTTGTTCTAGGTTGAAGACCACAAAATGTATTTGCTGGTTTATAGTCTAATGTTGTTATTGCAGGATATTTCTTGCAATAAAAGTATATTCTGTAGAGAGTATTACATTGTAGAAAGTATGATTTTGTCATCACATTGTGTTGTAAATAGTTAAAAAATATCTTATGTTTAATTGAATATTGCAATGACTTAAGCTTGTGAATTTTATTTAATTTCAGGAAACATGTTGATTTTTTCATATGACTGTACTTGTAACTCTAAAATTAATAATTCATGCAGAAATGCTAGTTTGTCCATTTCAGATGGAACAGACATGCGCTACACGTGTTGTTTACAATTTCAGTTACAATTGTATGTTTACTTCAAGTTAAATATGCAGTTTATTTCAGTTTCACACAGGTCAAATAATTTGATGCTATTTGATATCAAGATGCATATCAAAATAAAATTACTGCTTTTATTCTGATGTTCGTATATTAACGGTGCACTGTAATTGTATATAAATTTTATTGTATTTTAGGTTTAATTACTCTGCTTCATAATAACTTGTGAAATTGTTTTGTTTAAATTTAGAAAATATGTGTATGTTTCTTCATTAGTAGTAAATATATACAGTTCTGTAAATAAGTAAAATTTTAAATGGTGATATGTCAGAAGGCATTCTTTAAAGCAGGGGAGAAAGTCATAGTGTTAAAGTATTATTTTACTACAATGTTTTATATTTTACGCATAGCAGATTCATCAGGGTAAATTTGGGTTGGAACCAATTGTCGAACGTTAATTAAAGCGAGCCAACAAACAGTTCCAACAGACATAGTGTAAACCTGTTTATTTAAGCTCGATTGCATCGAAAGCCTTAGGCTTATACAGACCCTCTCGAGTCTGTTTCCTGGGAAGAACCAGTACTTGGTGTCTTTGTGGGAGATCTTGAGAACGCTCCCGGAGTGGGGATCGAACCCGGGATCTCCCGATCGCTAGGCGGACACCATATCCACTACGCCACCGATACCTTATAAACACACATGTAACAGATAAAATCAATTTATTTACATATTAAATGATGAGCAATATAACAATTGATAAAAATTTCAAACAAGCAACAGATAATGTAGAATATTTAATGTAGCAACTAAATATGATTATATGATAATAAATTGACAGGATTTCGTTTCTAACTAATACCATGTGTACTTTTTGCGTGCCATTTATCTAAATAAATAAATAAATAAAATAGACGCAAAGGTATTGTGTTCGTCTTTAGAAGGCTTTAATTATTCAATGACAATACAAATAGTTGTATGTAACGAAACTGAAATAAAATAACTGTGAAGTTGAAAGTTTGCCAATACAACAAGTGTATATTGGACTTACTTAAAACAACAGCGGATTTTAAAGGATTCTCAGGTGCATAAGTTTTATTAATAATAAAAATCGTTCGAGAATTGGTACCGTTTGAGAATTGCTACCCTGAGGCTACTGATAAATTGAAATGAATGTATTTATTTGTAAAGTTCATTTCTGTTTATGTAGTATTTGTATTTATTAAAATGCATTGATTACTTTAAATATATATAAATAGATCATGCATTGAAATGCATTTATTATATTGTATTTCAGACTTTTTCCTATATATACCAACTGAATAAATAGAACGAACCTACGCCATGGACTTATTTATTTCTTCAATTCACCCTGTGACATGAGTAAGAAAAATAATGAAACGGATATCGTACTATCCGAATATACCTTGCACTTTGATCGATAGTCGATAAGTCGTAGTAAATCAAGTGAAGATGAAGTCTGAGACGTACATAATGAGGTTTAAGTGTTTGCATTCATGTTGCGATAAAACATATGAAATTGCTTCTGGAATTAAAGGCTACATAACGGCCTTAAGATCCATAGATTTCAACGGAAGTTAGCAGGCACATTTATCTATATGCAAGTTGTCGCCCTTAAGTTAGTATAAAATGCATCACAACCATGTTCATAAATGTAAAAAACCCTGCGATGGCAATGGATATACTTTTAATATGCATTGTACCGTCACCAGATGAACGTTAAAATACGCCCATCATGCAAATAACGAACAGATACATTGATACATTTACTTGACGTTCTGCTGACAGTATAGTGTCGATAGATGTCTACCCCGTCTTTACAATCAGCACCCGTTGGAAATCAAAGCACTCAACGCACTGTAATACCAATGAGGAAAATATGTTTTTGTTGAGAAATGTTGTTCGATTTATAGTTGTTTATTGGCGAAGTTTAATTGTGTAGCGTATGCTAGAATACTAGGTCAAATGCAAGGCTCGAAAGGTATTTTAAACGAATGCTTGTGGATAAAACTCGACACATTTCTTATTGCATCAGCTTTAAAGTTAGTCACATAAATTTTCTCAAATAGGTTTCCGATTAGTTTGAAAATGTTTATTTGAAATTAATGGATCAATTTCAAATGCATTACGCTGCTATTCATTGATATCGAAGTCCCGAGAATCATTTCAATTAATTAAAACATGGCCATCATGAGACTAAAAAGTTTTTCCTTGAATGGCAATAATGCCAACTGTAAAAGTTACCTAGAAGTAAAACAACAATTCTAAAAAATAATTCACAGAAATTTTCTTTTGGTAACTCTTTACCAAATACCAAATTCCTTCAAATCACGTTAATTTGTAAAACATATAGCTACCTGAGTTATCTCATTGAAAATGTTTTTGACTATAAGACTCCTAGCAACAGTTTCTAAATTAAACATTGTTATATAGATTGCCGTATAGAAAACGTGTATCTAGTTCTCCAGAATTTGCATAGAAGCTGAAATGATTGTTAAAGATATTGGTTATTAAGTCGGGTTTGTCTGTTGATGTTGATTTGTCATACGGCATGGTAGATGTAACTGATTCGTAACAATGAGGAAGTTTGTCGTATACCACATTAATTTCCAAGCGCAAACTCACGAAGTTAGTTAGAGAGTTAATCCGTACTTGGTTATAAGCTGCTTGTAATGGTTTGTGTAAAGTATTTTTATGCCCCCGAAGGGAACTTCGGGCGCATATAGTAATCGCATCTTTCGTCCGTCTGTCTGTCTGTCTGTCTGTCCGTTCGTCCGTCACGCTTCTTGTGAGGAGCATAACTCTATAAGTATTGTAGGGATTTAAATGAACCTTCATATAATGATAGACAACAATCAGAGGAAGTGCAGAGTACAAGGCCCACAACTCTTTCTTCAATACTTACAAAGTTATTGCCCTTTGTTTAATTTTCTTGTGCAGAGCATACCTCCATTAGAATTAAAGGGAATCAAATGAAACTTCCTATAATGATAGAGGACAATGAGGGAAAGTGTAGAGCTTAAGGACCGCAACTCTTTCTTCGATATTTACGGAATGATTGCCCTTTGTGTTATTTCCTTATGTGAAGCATTAATTTTCTTTGGCGTAGCATAACTCCATTAGTATTGAAGGCATTCAAGTGAAACTTCATATAATGATAGAGCACAATGAGAGCAAGTTCAGAGTTCAAGGACATAACTTTTTATAAAATATTTATTGAGTTTTTGCCCTTTGTTAAATTCTCTTGTGCGTAGCATAACTCCATTAGTATTGAAGGGATTCAAACGAAACGTCATTAAATGCTAGAGGACAATGAGAGGAAGTGCAGAGCACAAGGACCAACATTATTTCTTCAATATTTTCGCAGTTATTGCCCTTTGTTTTATTTCCATGTGTGAAGCATTAATTTTCTTGTACGGAGCATAACTTTATTAGTTTTGAAGGTATTTAAATGAAACTTCCTATTATGATATAGGACAATGAGAGGAAGTGAAGAGTACAAGGACCACAACTATTTCTTGAATATTTATGGAGTGATTGCTCTTCAGTTAATTTTTTTGAACAGTGCATAACTCCATTAGTATTGAAGTGATTTTAACATAAAACCACATATGTTAATAGAGGAAGTTGAGAGGAAGGGCAGAATACAAGGACCATAACTCTTTTTGTAGGAAGCATCATTTTTGTCAACATGTAACTGACTTTGAATTGCCTTCCTATAACAAACATATGTTCCAAGGGTCGAACATCACATTATGTTACAAGCCTTGTTTTAATGAAAATTATGCCATCGATAAATCACTGGGCATAATTGAAGCCAACACATGTTAAATACGATATAATTAAGCTTAATGCTAAAACCATAGTAAAGTGTATTGCGTGACGTTATAGAATTTCGTTCGGACATATTACGTTTTGCCGAGCTGTACGTGATGAGAGTTGTTGGTCACAATGGAAAAACAATATTTTAAAAGTTCGAAAAAAAATCACAATTTTATTGGAGTTTTCTTATCGTTTGTTGATTATTATATACGTTCAGTTGGTGTGTCCAGCATCTAATTCTGTGTCAGAACAAATGACTATGAAATAGTTAATGTAGTACATATGAACGTTTTTCCCGTCCCAATATCTGCTTAGCATTATACATATACCATTGCTACTACGGGAAATGAAATATTACCATTCAATCTCATTTTATTGGGAACATTTTAAAGGGACTTCACAGATTTTATTTTCTGAAAAAAATGTTTGAAAATATCTTGCCTGAAAGAAACCTTAATATTCAATCAAGAAAACATAAAAATACACTTCTAAAGAGTCTCGAATCTTTTACCATTGACCAACGGATCAAAAGTCGTCTGTCACGATAACCGCTACACCAACAGGACTTCGTATATAAAATACTCGTGTTTATTGGAATATGTAACAAAACAATTGGGAAATTGTCAGTTTGCCCTTCTATGAATAGGTCCTTTAAATGCAATATTGATAATTTAGGCGTGTCTTTGGAAAACCTGGCTTAATGCATTTGCGTAAAGTGTCGTCTTGGATCAGCCTGTGCAGTCCGTACAGGCTGATCCAGGACGGCACTTTTCTCCTTGGATTTATGTTTAGAAGAGACTTCCATGAAACAGAAAATACTAGTACCATCAAAGCGCAAACGTACATGCATTAAGCCCGGTTTTCCCACGACACGCCTCATATATATTACTCGATGGAGATTATTTAACATGAAAGTATGAAGCAATTATCAAACTCAACAATATGTTTGATCTTCCCTTCAGTAGCGCTTGTGGTTGGTGCTGATTTAAAATGTTACACAAATCAATCAACATTACTTGACAACACAATCTTTGTTTAGTAAATGAATTACTAAATGTAAATAATTGCATTGCTCTAATACAATTGAAATCATGGCAATTGTTAATGTATGTTTGCATTAGGCTGGTCACCTCTTGATAATACTCATCGGTTTACCTCACTACGAAGAAAAACTGATTGAACAAATCTGGGTAGTACTACAGCATTCAGACATTTGTGTAGGATGATCATCTTTTATGCTCACCTGAACACGAAGAGGTCTGTGAGCTATTGATATAGGGAACCTCTCGTGTGTTGTCCGTCATATGTCTTCCGCCATCCCTATGCCGCCAACAATTGCTTTAGCACGCGAAAGAGTCGTCTTTGCCAATTTGATTATGTACCTTGTACTTATCTTGAACAGAACAGAACAGAACAATACTTTATTTGTTTTCACAGATTACAAAAATACATTTTGTAATAACATGTGAGCATATAGAGTCAAAAACAATTTGCTAAATAACAAACAAACAGTAGTTCCTGTAACAAATCATGTGGGAAAGTGGCCATGATGAGATAGTTTTCTTCTATACAATAAGAAATTAGTGAGGGAAAAGCAGTAATTAATTTATCAATATAAAAATATCGTTTTATGCTATATTAATTTAAATATATTAAAAAAACTTGATTTTAAATATTTTTGTAAATTGCTCGTACAGTTTGATAATACTTAAATTAGTAATATTAAAAAATAATAATGATCGTAAAAAGACAACAAACGCAGAAAAACACTACGCTAATAATTATGAACATACATAGTTTTCGTCCTTAGAATAGTGAGGAAAAATCAGCAACAAACAAACAACATAAATTTATTTACCAACTTAAATATATCAATGTATGCTATACTGATATACCAATCTTATTTTGTAATATTTATGTAATTTGCTCCTACAGGTTTATTTATGAATACATTAGTAATATTTAGAAATTACTATTACTACTAATTATTATCTTATGTAGTTTTCTTCCATAGAAAGTGAGGGAAAACAGCAGAAATTAATTGAACATTACAAATGTACTGTTGTATTCTATATTAATACACACATCTTAATTTGTAGTGATATTTTTAAAACAAAGTGACTAAAATGAAAACACCGATCTCAATTTTCGCGATAAAATTTGAAATGTTTGACTTCATGGAACAAATAGGTTATTTTGACAGAGTTATGCCCCTTTTCACATAGATTTTCTATTTAAAGTTTATATTCAAAAGTTTTGTAACTTCAATACTACAAAAGCAGTTTACTAGAAACTTGGAATATACTGTGGAATCATTAATTTTCGCAGTGGTCTAATTTTCGCGCTTTATGCCCTCCCGCTTTTGCGCGAATTTATGTCCACCGCAAATATTTACCGATTTTGTATTTTAGCCTTGGGAGTTGACACATTCGTTCAAATGTTCTTTGGTAATCGTTCATAAATATACGCAGGTATATGTGACTGTCCTGATGTTTTAATCATTTACATCATAAACAGTTTAGTAAAAGATTCCTACTACTGATTCATATTTCTTTTAATTATATTGTGATCATTTTTGTACAATAAAGTGATTCATACCTCTATAACACAGTCGCGGATTTGCGGGAATTTAAGACCGCGCGAATATATGCGCGATCGCAAGTGCGCAAAATTAGTACCCCGCGAATTAAAGTGATTAAAAGGTACCTTTGTCATCAACTCCAGTATTAGGGTGAACATTCCCCATAACTCTATTTTGAATTTTGACAGAGTTATGTCCCTTTTTCACATAGATTTTCTGGTTAAAGTTTATATTCAAAAGTTTTGTTACTTTCAAATTACATAAGTTATTCACTTGAAACTTGGAACTAACCTTTGTCATCAACTCTAGTATCAGGGGCAACAGTACCCATATTTCTGTTTTGTATTTTGACAATTTTGTAATTTAACAAATTTATGCCCCTTCCACTATCCAAAATATGTACCAACTGAAATACTTTGACTAGTCGAGCGCGCTGTCCTCTGACGGCAATTGTTTCTTTCAGATTTCTAAGTTAAAAAGGCTCCAACAATCCCATTACAGCATATGCTGAACAATGGGTTAAGAAAAAATGATGATACATGTAAAATTATGTGTTTCCATCATTAAATCTTATTCAGTTGGGCTATGATCTCTCTCTTCTTTTCGATCTAAGCATTAAACTGCAAAGAAATCAATACATTAAGACATATTGCATATCATAGTTTCTTCATATTTTATTAAAACATATGTAATAATGTAATAGTCGTAGAGAAACTAATTTTCTTTAATTCTATAAACATTATCATATTAAAATCTGCATATTTTCATTTAGCAGATGAATTATTTTCAATATTTTTTTGCAGTTCATTACAGTGCATATTCTCACAATCCTAAGGTTATATATAAGCTGCAAGCTGATTGGTCAGCCGGTGTGTAACGCGAACTATGATTGGTCCATTTACTATTCGTTTGGAGCATCAAGCTCAATATGCAAATTAACTTCCCACGCCTATGCGTTTACCCTTAAAGGTTGTTTTCTCGTTTTTAAAGATCACACATGTGTTGCATTAATTAAGAAAAGTTATTTTTAAAGCAGTTATTTCTGTTTCTTATTATTACTTACTAAGATTAATTTAGAAACAGTCATTTTATCTACTTTTGATATATTATTAAGCTTAGATTTTTATATACACAGCATTGTATCCGCACGTCAAAGATTTTATGTGTTCACACCCTTTAAAAAATGGGATTTAATATACTTTTTGTAACTTTTGAGACATTGTGTCATGCACAAAAACCAGGTCATTTTGTTCAAGGTCAATGTCACACTTCAAGGTCAAAGGTCAAATAAATGTTCAGAACCTAATATTTAACGCATGGAGGTACTATCATGAGAAGTTGGGTCACGTATAAGAACCAGGTCCCTAGGTCCAAGTTAGAGGTCAACCTTAAAGGTCAAATATGATCCATAAATCTATAAAATTTGTCCTGAGCATAATTTTGTCAAGCATGAAAGGATTTTAATTTAACTGGCCAGACGTGATAAGAATCATGACACGGTATGTCGCATGCAAGAACCACATTTTTAGTCATGGTCAAGGTCATAATTCAAGGTCAAATGTTTGTCCAGAGCATGGTTTTTTCATCCATGGAGGGATTTTCAAATACAATCTCAGTTGGCATAAATGATCAGTTTTAAGTACCCACCTTGATTATTTTGTCGTCTTGATTAAAGATTTAAGAATATGTATGGAACAGTTTTGATACTTCAAATCAGGCCATACAAATTTGATTCTATGTTTAGCATCCTCTGGCTGGTAGGTTATCAGATGCCTGAACGAAAAAAATACAACATTTTTGATAATGTGGAAAATCGAGATGGAAAGCGTATAAATTACGCCTATAATGACACTGTGATTTCTTAATTTTATGATCTCAGTCAATGAATGACATCGTAAATAATATAAGTCATGAATCTTAGTTCTTGTTATACAATGTATTTGAGTTTTGAATGAATATTGTTGGTGGGAATCTTGCATTTATGTGTATCACTTGAAATAACAGGGCCCTCAATCGAAAATTTTTGCCGCCGAATATCGGCCCCACTCCCCCACCTGAAAAGTATGGGTCCCCCCCAAAAAAAATGGAAAAATTCCACCTAGGAGGTCTGCAAATAAAAATTTAAAAAACCTAGTTAAGATGCCAATAATCGTCCGCATCATTATTATAGCCGTTTTGGTCCAGATCTCTACATCGCTAATATTTAATTGACACATGTTACGTGCCATAAACAGTAAACTGATCCGTTCAACATCAAAGTGAAACAGTTTGACGTCATCAGCTTATATCGCACGTGCCACCCATGACAACGTCCTTTCACTGCTGTTGCTTTTATTAGCAGCCAAATTACACGCTGTCCATGTGGAGGGTGTACACAGTACCTGTATGTCAGAAATAAATACTTACCTATCTGAACGACAATAGCGTTATCGATACGGCAAAAGTATTTTTTTGTTTAAGAGGAAATGTTAACTGCACATCAAAAGTAAAGATCTCACAGTTCTCTGCGCTACAAAGTTTTTATATGGCCACCCACGCTTTCCATGCGGATGACGGGACGTTGTACATTTCAGCATAATTTTTGCGCGCTTTTCTAGCCTAACAAAGGCTTTTCATGAAGTACATGTGTATTTTAACTGTAAATGAAATTTGTGTTTATGACGTGCGAACAGTACAATTCAAATAGGCGTTTCGCATTTCGATATAGTATATGTGTTGTGAAAACTGATTTAAAATTAAATACAAGGGACTATATAATATTTTTATATACAAATAGCATATTTTACATATGGATATAACACATTATGGATGTTAACAACAATGAAAAGGTAGATTTAATTACATTTACTTTTTGAGATAGCGAAAATAGGCTTGTGTCCACATGTATATGCACATGAATGACCTGACGAGTTATATCGCGATTGCGCTCCATGGACCCTGCGAATCGCGATATAATGGAGTTGTTGTGTATTTCCATTTTCGGTCTTTTAAATGAATATATTAAATTAAATAATCATTTTAGAAGCGGGACTGCAAATTACTTTTACAAAAAAATATGTGTTCCATATTGATATTAATTATATTAGTTTCATATCTCTGTTATAAAATCATGCTGGGCTAGGAAAACGCGCTAACTATTTATTAACGCCGGCGAAATCACGAAAAACTCGTGGAAATGACGCGTGTATAGCTGCAATGTTACATGTATACCACAGCCTAGTCCAAATTTTAAGCGTTATCGATAGATTTTGAGCTATGTTTTTTTGGTGCTAAAAAATCATCACAGTTATATTTATGGGAGTTTCATTTGCCATAAAGATTACATGACATTTTTACCAAACGACAATTAGACGCGAGTTTTTTCGGGTTGAGTTATTTTCCAGATCAGTTAATTTGTAAAACTTCCATATTAAAAAATTCCCCGTCAGTCAAAATTCCCCCTCCAAAGGGCGGAGGGCCACTTCCCCCAAAACTGATTGAGGGCCCTGAATAAGCTAATGACATTACACAATTCTGATTTGGAATCTTGCATTTTTAGCTCACCTGAGCACAAAGTGGTGAGCTTTTGTGATCGCCCGTTGTCCGTCATGCGTGCGTGCGTGTGTCTGTCCGTCGTCAACTTTTCATTCAAACGACATTTCCTCCTAAACCACTTGGCAGATTTTTACCAAACTTCACAGGAATGATCATTGGGCGACCCTCTTTCAAAGTTGTTCAAATCGTTACGGTCCGCTGCATATGTAGGTCACCAGAGCTAAAAATATATTGTAAAAGTGTAAAATTAAAAAATCTTCTCCTCTGAAACCGCAAGGCCCAGAGGTTTCATATTTGGTATGTAACATCCTATAGTGGTCCTCTACAAAGTTTGTTCAAATTATGCCCCTGGGGTCAAAACTGGCCACGCCCCGGGGGTCACATCGTTTATATAGAATATATAGCAAAATGACTTTAAAAATCTTCTCCTCTGAAACCACAAGGCCCAGAGGTTTCATATTTGGTATGTAACATCCTATAGTGATCTTCTACAAAGATTGTTCAAATTATGCCCCTGGGGTCAAAACGGGCCACGCCCTGGGGGTCACATGGTTTATATAGAATATATAGCAAAATGACTTTAAAAATCTTTTCCTCTCAAACCGCAAGGCCCAGAGGTTTCATATTTGGTTTGTAACATGCTTTAGTGGTCATTTACAAAGATTGTTCAAATTCGGCTCTTGGGGTCAAAACGGACCACGCCCTGGGGTCACATGGTTTATATAGAATATATAGCAATATGACCTTAAAAATCTTCTTCTCTGAAACCACAAGGCCCAGAGGTTTCATATTTCGTATGTAACATCCTATAGTGGTCCTCTACAAAGATTGTTCAAATTATGCCCCTGGGGTCAAAACTGGCCACACCATGGTGGTCACATGGTTTATATAGACTTAAATAACGAAATGTCTTTAAAAATCTTCTTCTCTGAAACTGCAAGGCCCGGAGGTTTCATATTTGGTATGGAATATCCTTTAGTGGTCCTCTACAAATATTATTCAAGTTATGCCCCTTGGGTCAAAACTGGCCCCGCCCTGGGGTTCACATGATTTATATATACTTAAAAAGCAAAATGACTTTTAAAAAATCTTCTCATCAGAAACTGCAAGGCCCAGAGGTTTCTTCTTTGGTATGTAACATCGTATAGTGGTCCTCTACAAAGATTGTTCAAATTATGCCCCTGAGGTCAAAACAGGCCACGCCCTGGAGGTCACATGGTTTATATAAACATATATAGCAAAATGTCTTTAAAAATCTTCTCCAGAAACTGCAAGGCCCTGAGGTTTCATATTTCTATGTAACATCCTATAGTGGTCCTCTACAAAGATTGTTCAAATTATGCCCCATGGGTCAAAACTGACCACACCCCAAGGGGTCACATGGTTTATATAGACTTAAATAGCAAAATGACTGTATAAAGCTTTACCTGAAACTGCAAGGCCCAGAGGTTTGTTAAGATTGTTCAAATTATGTCCCTGGGATAAAAATAAGCCACACCTCGGAGCTGCAAATTCTAATTGGGTTACAAGGTCTCAGGTGAGCGTCCTAGGGCCCTCAGGGCCCTTTTGTTTTCAGTAACTTACCTACAGCCTTATAGATCTAAAACACTTTAAATTGGTATGTTTACTATTTTGTATTGCCCATAGGACAAACTTTTAAATTTTCATCTATTCAATTTAAAATTATGTGAAAACCTTTTTCTATGATCATGAAGATTTTATTATGTATGTCTTATTTGAAGTAAATGTCAGGGTTTGTCTATTACCTATATGATATAATCTGACGTCAGACAGAACTTGGAAAAAATGACTTTAATGTGATTTAACCAATATTTGTAAAACAATGTGCAAGTAGTCAATATACACAGTTAAAATACTCTGTTAAAGTAGGTTCCCAATATGAAGATGATTTGTAATAGTTTTGCAAGTAAACATTTGCTATAGCTAGTATCAGTGCTATGAATAGCATGTGAATGACAAATGTTTTTTTGTTGACTCATTGTTTGTTTTTTCCTGCCTGGTTGGTAGGTTTTAAACAATCATGGGGACGCTAAACATAGAATCAATTTTTGTATGGCCTCAGCACACAGAGATAGGCTTTGGAGATGAATTAGATGCACAAATACCATGGCTCTACCTTATTAGGTTTTCAATTGATTCTCTTTAGTCATTTAATCTTTACCCCCAAAAAGCTTCGATAACGGGCGTATCTTTGTGACAATGGCACTCATGTTCACACATAATTTTAACCATTTGTTTCTGATGATAATTTTTTCACATTTTCAAACTTAATTGATTTGTTTACTTACTATCCCTTTCAGTGTTTAAGCTCGGTATGCACATTTTAATATTAAGAATACATATCTCGCACAGCCTTCAAGGTTTTAATTGTTTTATAGGGGTTCTTCTGTCATTTTAATACTTAATATTTTTTCGTGATATTTTGTTATGATTTTCATTTTCATACTTTTAATATATAAAGTTAAGTGATGAATAGATATAAATTACATATTCTAAAAAAGGTGATATGTAATACAAAGAAACAAGATCTACTGGTCGTAACTAGATCCACATTAATTATGATGAAAAAGCAAAACTTCTTTAACCATGTTGGTTATCATCTCTTTGTCATGTGTCATATTAAATGGAAAAACATTTTGGGTATGCTGATGACACGATGATCAATGGTGGTTATAAAGTTTTAATGGTACAAACCACTTCAATTATGTAAAATGGGTTTTTTGATAAATAGGTGTCTTTTGGGAGGAAAGAATATATTTTATGGTAGCTTTTAATGGAGCTCAAGTGTTCAGTAGCCCGGTTGTCGCTGTGCATATCATTAAAATCATGATAACATCTTAAAATGTCACCTTTAAAATGAAATATCCAATGATTTTACCACTTTATACACCATATATGAATCGCTCATGTCTGTATTGTCAAAGCTGTATTTTGGGGTATTAATCACCTTTAGTGATAGCTCTAGTCTTTTATTTTGCTTTACCAAGCTGTAAGCTGTAATAAGCCATTTCCTTGAAGGTAATATAAATATAAAACAAATTTGTCTTTACATTTTTAGCTCACCTGAGCACGAAGCGCCTATATAAAAATAGTAGAAAAACGTATACGATATGAAAATATAAGGAACATGCAGACAATATTTAAATAGTATGAAAACGCAGGCTCAATGAAAGAAGACTTTAGTAGGAAAACACAGATTACACTTACTGTGGGAAGTTGAACGGTGTTTTGTTGTTTGTTTATTGTTGATTGTTCTTGCGGAAAAAGTTATTTACATGGCTATCGTTTGTGAACATATTTTCAATATTATGAATAACATTTTGATATTTAAATTTTCGAATTATAGATGCATTAATTTATGAAGTGTTTATGATGAGAAACATTTGTTGTCTAATGAAATAATGTTTTAATTACAGAAATACCTTATGTGTAGTTTTAGTTTTGATTAGAATTAATAATATTACACATGATAAGAAGAATAAAGCTAATTGTTATTTACACCGCTCAAAGTTAAAATGTTATAAATGTCCGAGGCATAATTATACATAAAAAAAAACAATATTAAAAACATTTATCAACGTAATGTTATATTTACTTGTGTAATGCAACTTTAGGGCGTTTTAAACACAAATTAAATCTATCTATTTAAACCTGTATCCCCTCTGCCGTTCCTTCTTTATCTAAATGTTCTGTGTTTTTGTTCTTTATCTTTATTGTCAGCGTTTTCCTTCTGTATCTATATTGTCTGCGTTTTCCTTCTTTATCTATATTGTCTGCGTTTGCCTTCTTTATCTATATTGTCTGCATTTTCCTTCTTTATCTATATTTTCTGCATTTGCTGTCTGCATTTTAGTCAGTGCCCCTACTGTCCCCGACCATAACACATACGGAAACACAGACAATTTAGGATCAAGTAAAAAAAAGAAATAGCAGATGGGAGATCGTTATAATTTTTTTTTCTGCCCTTGGCATCTCAATGCTGGGGGCATATAGAGATTGTCCTTTCTGTCTGTTCGTCCGTCCTTCCGTCCATGACAAGGTTATGTAGATTTTACCGTTTCGTTTAGCACCAACACCGCTTACTACAACACTTGGATACTTACACAGTTGTTGCTTATGACTATTCCCTATCCACCCATATGACCCAACCTCACTTTCACCATGACCTTGACCTAATTTGTACTTAATTCAAATGGGCTGTTTCTTGGTTAACTAGATTTTACTGCTTTGTCTAGCACCAACTCCGCTTGCTAGAACACTTGGATACTTACACAGTTGTTGCATATGACCATCCCCAATCCACCCATATCACCCAACCTCACTTTGACCTTGACCTAATTTGGGCTTACAATAATTCAAAAGTGTAATTTCTTCGTTAACTAGACTTTACCGTTTCGTCTAGCACCATGGAAACACCGCTTACTATAACACTTGTATACATACACAGTTGTTGCTTATGAGCATTCCCAATCCACCCATATCACCCAACTTCACTTTGACCCATGACCACTTCGACCATGACCTTGAACCAATTTGGACTTCATAATAATTCAAATAGGCTATTTCTTCGTTAGCTAGATTGTATAATTTCGTCCAGCACCAGCAGCACTTACTACAGCCAGTGTTCTGGCGAGGTATCACAGAAGGTGAGACATTTGTCTTACAGCTAATAAAAAATTGGGGACATTTCCAATTTTTTGGAGACACAAACAAAAAACACCTACAATTTCCTACAAATGATAAAATCAATAACAATATTTATTTACCTTGACTAGTTGTGTCTTGTTTAAGTGTCAGTGTTTGGTGTGAGTTAAACCAAAAGCAGTTAATATTAGAAACACAGTTAATGTTGTTGTTTTTTTAAATTATAAACTGTTCAACACAAATAACTGATCTAACTTAAAATTAGTGACTCAATGAAAAACGTTATTCTTTTTGTACTTAATAAAAAGTGAATGCGTCATAAAATTTCCTTCAAGATTATAGGCAAGCCAACTGTGCTTTTTAAACGAAGAATTTTGGAATTTTCATTCAGGTTTTTATGTCAAATTCATGACGCTGTCACTTTCAGTTTCGGTCAAAAAGACTTCTAGACCGTCACCGGTTTTATTGATAGGGTTGCAGGCAGCTTGCGAAGCAACGGTCAGACTCGTAACGTAACCAACAAACTCTTATGTTTTGATGTTTTGCGAGGAGAAATTACTCGAAATAACGTTCGAGGCTTTTTTTCTTAGGCGACGCGGCAGACGACTACATCTTGGAAAACAAAGCGAAATCTCTTCAATATGGAGATAAAGATCGAACGCATAATGTTATCGATTGGCTAAGATTGTAGCGCCATCAGACAGCAGACCTCAATCGGATGTTTGATTCATACTCGGTACACTTCGAGAGATTTGATATTCGTCCCCAAATTGTTTCACATTTTTGACGATTTGCCCCATGAAATTTTGTATGGGACAAAAATCGTTACTAGACCAATTTTTTGGCGACATTTGTGAAAAATGAGCGATAGAATCGCAGTTTTGCGGCCTCGCCAGAACACTGACAGCACTTGAATATTTATACTGTTGTTGCTTATGGCCATTCCCAATCCACCCATATCACTCAACCATACTTTGACCTAGATCTAATTTGGACTTAGAATAATTCAGAATAATTCAAATGGGCTCTCCAGCACAATCCGGGGGCATGTGTTTTTACCAATCAGTGTCTTGTTTTAACCTGGAGTTTAAACATTGTTATTTATATTATAATACTCGTAGTTGAAAAAGCTTGTTAACACCCTGGTCAAATTTTTGGCGGAGTCTTCTTGAAACTTCCTCAAAAGATTTGTTATGATATCTCGGCCGAGTTTGAAAATGGTAGCCCTCCGTTGAAAAACATGGCCGCCAGAGTGTGGTGTAATTTTCCTTATAGGGCTATATTGAAAACCGTATAAAGCTTGTTAACACTCTAGAGGTCGCATGTTTTGCCCAATCAACATGAAACTTGGTCAGAACATTTGTCCCAATCATATCTCAGCCTAATGTGGGGTCAAAAACTAGGTCACTAGGTCAAATTGAAGAAAAAGCGTGTTAACACTCTAGAAGTCGCCTTTTTTGCCCAATATTCTTGAAATTTGCTCAAAACATTTGTTGCTATGATATCTCGGCTGAGTTCGAAAATGGTTGCCCTCTGTTGAAACATTGCTGCCAGGGGGCGATCTTATATTATTGAAAACTTTATAAAGCTTGTTAACACTCAAGAGCCAACATTTTTTGCCCAATCAACATGAAACTTGCTCAGAACATTTGTCCCAATGATATCTCGGACGAGTTTGAATCTGGGTCAAGTGGGGTCAAAAACTAGGTCATTAGGGCGAATTGAAGATAAAGCTTGTGAACACACTAGAGGCCACATTTATAGCCCAATAAGCATGAAACATGCTCTGAATATTTGTCTTAGTGATATCTAGGACAAGTTCAAAACTGAGTCACCTGGGTTCAAAAACTAGGTCACTAGGCCAAATTGAAGAAGAAGCTTGTGAACAATCTAGAGGCCACAATCTTAGCCCAACCCTCATGAAACTTGCTCAGAACAGTTTAGTTCCTTAGCCTCTCAGTTGAGCGACCTAGGGCCTTATGGCGGCACGAGTGAAAAAGTAAACAGATATGAAGGACCACATTTGCCCACAGCATTTATTTCACTATCTGAAGAATGATCTCTATTTATCCACATGTCATTTCGAATTTGAGATCGGTGTCTTCAATGTTGCATGAAAGCCAACTATCCGGTTTATGGGTTTTGCATATAAGTCACATTTTAATGTTATCCCTTGGTTATAAATTCATACTTTATTTAAAGCATTAGTTTTATAATATGAGATTTGTTTTTAGATCGACTTTTCAATGACAAGGCAAGCTTTTCTACTCGACCTGGTGTCGGCGTCGGGGCTAGGTTTAAGTTTTTTGGGTAAGCTGGTTTCTCAGGAAGGGCTTGAGGGATTTCATTCAAACTTGTATTCCCCATATTAAAATACAAACATATAGGCCAAGTTTGGTAACTCTTGATTGAAATTGTTTTATGCTTCTGTTTCTTGTTTTGTTTCACTATGCCATGTTCTTGTAACATATTCTGAATACAATTATTATAAACAAGAAATGGCTTTAAAAAAGACAATCGGCGTTGAAATTAATATTGAGATGTTACTGTTTGCCCTTAATCGAATACAAGAGAACCAAGATCATCGGTTACGTGACTTCACGGACCCCATATTTTTCGATCCCTACTAAGGAGACTTCTCGGACCCCAGATTTTTCGGTCCCTACTAAGGAGACTTCTCAGACACTAGATTTTTCAGACACCATAAGAAAATTTATCAGCCACAAAATTAATTTGAGATAAACTCAATCATTGTTAATATCTGTACTTTGAATAAACCGATAAGATAACGCCCCATTTTCCACCAGTGATACATGACTAAGCTAAATACTAGTAATTTACGTAAACATAATTGATACATGTATTGTAAGGCAAAGTTAACAAATTAACATTGTCAGAAAATTATTACCCGGGTCGGCTAGCTCAGTTGGTAGAGCGCTGGACTACAAATCCGAGGATCGCGGGTTCGATTCCCATCCCGGCCACATAACTTGTGTGGGGATTGGCATGAAATTATTTATACGGCCATTCTCCCCCTACCTCTGATTCAAGTAGGGCAGTTGTCAGTTACTGGCATAAGCACTTAGTACTGGTGCTTATGGAAAAGTGTGAGTAGCTTAACTGACCGCCGTTATATGACTGAAATACTGTTGAATACGGCGAAAAATCCAAAAACAAACAAAATTTTTTTTCATGTATCATTACTATTGCTCATAGTGTTAAAGTAACATGATTAACGTTTCGACGTATTACGATACTTCTTTCACCACATTTTACTGACAGAAAGATGTTTAACATTTTTATAGATAGAATAAGAAGCTGATAGAATGGTGCAATTATAATTAAACACAACCACAATTCAAATATAAATTAACATTCGCAGTAAGTTTATAAATTCTCCATTTATTGAAATTCTCGGGTTTAGGATTCTCCGGACGCCAATTGATGCGTGTGTATTAACACAGCTTTACCGCGCGCTAATTTTAGAAAGATTCATCAGCTGTTGTTGTATGAATTCACGACGACGACAGTCGGTTACAGTGTACAATGATATTTATACACAATGATAAAATAACAGGAAATATAAGCTCAATCAAATGCCAATAATGTTTTTGCTTATTTATCAGAAAAATACAAGAAATTTACCACTTTATATTTTGTGCTTGCGAGCTCAACAGGCAACATTGTACGTTGTGACCGACTGTCGTCCCCGTGACTTGTTGCATTGTAATTGCTATTTATAGAGCGCGCCGATCATGTAGGCTAAACAATATAGTTATTTCTTTATGTGAATGAATATAACATTCTGATCATGACATACAATTAGTAAAATTGTTCATAATTATGTTTATTTCTAGAGTGTATGTCGAAGATATGTTTATAACTTTATTTTAACCGCTTATGTAAACAATTATGTAAATTTTAATCCCGAAAAGTATGCAACAGGTATTGGTATATGTTAAATGATTGTTTAAAGTTTGCATTCCACAAAATAAGAAAATTTGCCCGATTTTATTGGCATTCAATCTTCCCGCTGCATAATTATCACAAGAAATTTAGGTCAAAAGTGATCTTAGACAGCTACGCCGAAAAATTATGTGAATAGTTGATAACTATGTATTTAGCATCATGCAAATAGTCTGTTTATACTAGTATTTAAACAATGATAATAAGTTCAATAAATGCATTTGCACGGTTATTTAAGAGAGATATAAAAGGAAACTTCTCATTTAATATGGGCAATATATTACGGTATATTTCGGGATAAATTGCATAATTAAGCGCTTATTCATGATATTAATCCGTGATATCATTACACCCCTACAGTTGCACAAAATACCACGAATGTCTTCTTTGATCATGAAAATCTCTTCAAATCAATACATTTTGGCTGAATTCCAATAATAATTTTTTTCAGACAGATTCATCGCTCAGTTTGCACAATTCATAATATCTGCATAACACACACTATAGTCTGAGAAAACCAATGACCTCCATCGTATCAGATGTGTATTAAATTCTACCTATCACCCTATTGTAATGTAGATGACAGTTTGTTGTTATTGCTAGTCCCATTATATCGACAACCGTCCCTTATGAGTTCACAACTTCATTTATACGGGCAGTAGGAGATTAAAGCGTGTTGGATGTTCTATTTGGTGTTATTGGGTACATGTGCACATTTTCCTAGTTATGTCATGGAAACAGACAGCGAAGTTGTCAGCAAAGATTTGCATGTGCTAAATAAATGGTTTGATGTATTTTCCATTAAATGGAATAACACAATCGCAATATAGTTCTAATATGTAGATTAAAGTCCGTGTACTCGTATTTGCCACAATGTTCTCATCGTGCGTTGATAGTGGCTATAAACCACACAATTAAGTCTTTTTAGTAATACATTTCCATCAGTTTACCAGTACTGCTTCAGATGATCGAATATTCGAATATTCGAATACTTCATCAATCGAATATTCGAATATCATTTTTGGTATTCGTTGCCAGCCCTAGTATTAATGTACCAGGCTTATGATCCCATATGCATTGTAGTATCATTGACAGAAATGCTTAGCATTGTCTCGTCTTCAACTTATTCTGACCTAGTATTTGCATGCTGACTTAGACTTGATCTATATTGCTGCAAAACATAATGACCCTCTAAGATATTAATTTGTGCCCAGACAGGAACAAGAGCACCTCGTAATTGAAAGAACAGAATAAACTGCAAAATCAAGTGCACAATTTGTTGGGTTCATTAAATCCAGATGTTGACTTTCTTAAGAAGTGCATGACCAGGGTGTACACATATACAACAGAAAGCATCTCAGGGACCTGAATAGTAAACTATACCCGTTTTTTCATATTAACATTTACACATTTTTTTTTTATCTGACAGAGAACACATTTTGTTCGATATTAACTCATTGTAGACAGTTGTCTTGACATAAAACACAACAACACCAGGAGAAACTCATGGTTTATGTCCGTGACCAGTAGCCTGCGAATGTGGAAGACGGTGACCGTCATAGCGACATTCAATTACTGCATCCGTTTTCTTCGATTTCCCAGAAAATTTTAATTTTCTCTCAAATTCGAACACTTCAATTAATCAAAGATAGTCTTCATCAGCAAACACCAATACTAAACGGTTTGGGGTCAAAAAGGCCCAAAACCAGAAAGGTCCTGTACCAAAAAGGCCCACTTCCAGAAAAGCCTGGTCCATGAAGGCCCAGTCCGGAAAGGCCCGGTTAGTTTAAATAAATAAATGGAATGGAGCATTGAACATTGTGTTTTATGAAAAAATAAATGAAACAAGTCATAAGGCCAAGTTTGTCAAAATAAATAAAGTCGAATGGAATAATATATTATTAGGCAGTCAAGTTTCCGAAAGGCGCTATTATTCTTTTGTACCTTTTAGAGAGTGGACCGAATATTTGGATATTCGGAAATTAAGCGACTGTTTGATAAACAAATCTATGAATATTCAATTTTACAAAAGAAATAATAACAATCACTTTTTCGACAGTTTGCAAATATAATATCGGGGATTACCGCATTATTTCCTGCACCGCTGATGGCTGGGTATTGTTTTTACAACACATGCCAATCAAGTGTATTTAACAAGATATTTGTTTTAATAAATGACAGGGGTCTATAATTTATTATGGATTAACAGTTGCAGGAGATGCGAATGTGGCTTGTCTTACAACAGATAAAAATTGATATACGGAAAGCCAACCACAATAAGTTTGTTACAACATTCTAGCAAGAGCTGTTCATCTTAATATACTTCAAAAGTATATGTCATTATTTCCATACAAACCATACAAAAAACCACAGCAGGCTTGGAAGTTGTTCATGTGGTAGACGAAACTCAAATTGAATGTATACAATAAAAGTTTGTATTCAAAGGAACATTGTACAATTTTTCATAAACATGATTTTCTACGATATTTTACAAGTATTTACTGACATAACCACTATAGCGTACGATACATTATACAATATCTTGTGGAAAAAGGTATCGTTGGAGAAATGATTTCTCAATAATAAAAAAATTATTGTCTAAGACCCATCTTTTCAATAGTAATCGAAGTTGTGAAAAATAATTTCTTCTACATTCATCTTTCATATTCATCTAAAACTTAATTTCCAGAATAACAAATGACGTACAAAACTATCGGTCTTTCACGCCTTTGTAATAATTACACACATGTTCTAGCTTCTAAACATCTATTGTGTAGCTGAATTTATTTCAGATTAACCAGATTTCACTTCATTGTACACCTTCCGCAGTCAGATGCAATTGTCAATCATTGTGGCCCTTTATGGCTAAATAAACAGGGCCTTTCTGGAACCCAATAAAACTGGGCCTTTCTGGTTTTGGGCCTTTCTGACCCTACACCTATTAAACTGTGCAAAATGTGATTGCAAAAATAAACACAGTTTCACAGCACTAGTGGTTTGAGACAAGTAATACTTTTGCCAATGAAGTATACAGGCTTAGTGCACCATCACCTCAATCGTTATGGCTGTCATATGGTTCTATTGCATTGCATATAATTGGAAGTGAGCAGTTTTATCGTTCAACAAAATTTATACAAAATGATGCAATATAGAATGGGTAATTTTGATTATGGTAATTACATTTGGGAGTTATTATAAACTGTCCATTTATGTAATAGAAATAAGGTGGAAGATTGTTATTTTAAGAAGGCTTCTATGCAGAAAAATAACTCATGGTGCTGCAATTAAGGGGCGTTAGGAATCGCGCTTTGGGCTCATATAATGTAAGGTCCAGCATATAAAACTGGCCTAGCGAAAACCTTGTCGCGATATGTACTGAACTGGTAGATAAATGATTGATGCAATAATCGCCTTTCAAAATAAATCTAATTCAAATGCCACAATTTACTGGTATTGTTTTCTGTATTATGTACAAGGTACTTAGCATTATTATTCCAAATATCGAATGCTATTACATTGTCATACAATCCAGTAATCTGATTTGCTCCTTCAACAATACAACTAGGAAACTATTTTTGGCTTAGTAACCGGCTTTGAATTACTTGCTGTTAACCATCATTTTAAAAATTACCGCTGTTCTTGTAAAGGTCCTTTGATTTTAAAATATATTTGTTGTTGAGGGTTTGTTCATCAAATTATACAAGCTGATTTCCACCAAGACTATTTTAATTGAAGTATTTATAGTGTTTACCGAAACTAATGATCCGATTAAAAAGATATTTCAAAATGTTCCTTAGGTGACCCTCTACATGTTCCAGATTTCTTCAGATCAATTTGATTCATTATAAGACATTCGTTGTTTTTGAATACTTACATGAACGCGCTACTGGCTGCTGCAAGGAAGTCGTCCATGAAATAATAAATAACTTCAGACTGACAAAACTGCATTATCTTCATAAGGTACGATATTATTATGATCAATACAATTTTCTGTTCTTTGCATTCTGGGTTTCCAAACATGTTATTTATAGCCCAACAAATCTATGCGCTCGATTTACTTTCAAATTTAGGACAAATTGAACGTGGGCAAAAAGATACATTTCTGTAACTGTTCGTGATCAAGTTAAACGACAATCAATGCCTAGTGACATAAACAATGCTCAGACAGTAATGAACCGCGAGCATGCGATTATATGCTTATCGCACTTCTAAATACGACTTTTCTACTTTCATTTTTAGACAGTTGGCGGAAGCCCACGGTCTTTTGAAAGGGTAATTACCAAAACAGGCATCGCGGAAAACTAATTTTTCTTTGCAGGCTATTAGTCAATCGAAACCAGAAAGGGACCTTCTTCAAAAAAGTACAATTTCACACCCGTTTTCTTACATTTCAGTTATTTAAGATAATGTATGTAATATGTATTACCATGTGTATATCATGTAATTTATTACAATAACAGTTTGTAAAAAGGTCGATCTATAAAAAAATAACTTTAAACTAATGACACCCTACTTTTTACCTCACCTGAGCACAAAGTGCTCATGGTTTTGAGATCGCCTGTTGTCCGTCGTGTGTGCGTGCGTGCGTCCGTCGTCAACTTTTCATTCAAACATCTCCTCCCAAACCACTTGGCAGATTTTCACGAAACTTCACTGGAATGATCATTAAATAGGTGACCCTCTTTCAAAATTGTTCAAATCGTTACGGTCCGCTGCATATGTAGGTCACCAGAGCTAAAAATATATTTAAAAAGTGTAAATTTTAAAAATCTTTTTCTCTGAAACCGCAGGGCCTTGAGGTGTCATATTTGGTATGTAACATCCTATAGTGGTCCTCTACATAGATTGTTCAAACTATGTCCCTGGGGTCAAAATGGGCCGAGCCCCGGGGATCACATGGTTTATATAGAATATATAGCAAAGTAGTATGTAACATACTTTAGTGGTACTTTACAAAGTTTGTTCAAATTATGCACCTGAGGTCAAAACGGGCCACGCCCCGGGGGTCACATGGTTTATATGGAATATATAGCAGAATTATTTTTAAAATCTTCCCCTCTGAAACCCCAAGGCCCAGAGGTTTCATATTTGGTATGTAACATTCTACAGTGGTCCTCTACAAACAATGTTCAAATTTTGCCCCTGGGATCAAAACTGGCCACGCCCCGGTGGTCAAAATGGTTTATATAGAATGTATAGCAAAATGACTTTAAAAATCTTCTCCTCTACAACCGCAAGGCCCAGACTTTTCTTAATTTATGTGTAACATCGTATAGTGGTCTTCTACCAAGATTGTTCAAATTATGCCCCTGGGTTCAAAACGGGCAACGCCCCGCGGGTCACATGGTTTATATAGAATATAAAGCAAAATATTGTCCTCAGAAACCAAAAGGCCCAGAGGATTTATATTTGGTATGTAACATCCTATAGTGGTCCTCTAAAAAGATTTTTGAAATTATGCCCCCGGGGCCTAAACTGGCCACGCCCCGGGGGTCACATGGTTTATATAGAATATATAGCAAAATGACCTTAAAAATCATCTTCTCTGAAACCACAAGGCCCAGAGGTTTCATAAATTATAGTGGTCCTCTACAAAGATTGTTCAAATTATGCCCCTGTGGTAAAAACTGGCCACGCCTCGGGCATCACATGGTTTATATAATCTTAAATAGCATAGTGTCTTTAAAAATCTTCTTCTCTAAAACCCAGTGGTTTTATATTTGGTATGTGACTTCCTATAGTGGTCCTCTATGTTGTTCAATTTATGCCCCTTGGGTCAAAACTGGCCACGCCCGTGGGTCACATGGTTTATATAACCTTAAATAGCAAAATGACTTCAAACTTCTTCTCAGAAACCGCAAGGACCAGAGGTTTCTTATTTGGTACGTAACATCATATAATGGTATTCTACAAAGATTGTTCAACTTATGCCCCTGGGCTCAAAACTGGCCAAGCCCCAGGGGTAAAAAACGTTTATATAAAGTTAAAAAGCAAAATGTCTTTAAAAATCTTCTATGAAACCGCAAGGCATAGAGGTTTTGTATTTGGTATGTAACATTCTATATCCTTTACAAAGATTGTTCAAATTATGCCCCATGGGTCAAAACTGACCACCCCAGGGGTCACATGGTTTATAAAGACTTAAATAGCAAAATGACTTAAAAATTCTTCTCCTCTGAAACCGCAAGGCCTGTAGGTTTTATATTTGGTATGTAACATCGTATTGTGGTCCTCTACAAATGTTGTTCAAATTATGCCCCTGGGGTCAAAACTTGTCACGCCCTGGGGTTCACATGGTTTATATAGACATAAATAGCAAATGACTTGAATTTTTGTTACCTGAAACCGCAAGGCCCAGAGGTATGTTCAAGGTTGTTCAAATTATGCCCCTGGGATAAAAAAAAAAAGCAGCAACGCCTCGGGGATGCAAATTCTGATTGGGTTACCAGGTCTCAGGTGCTCGTCCTAGGGCGCTCAGGGCCCTCTTGTTTTATTTACTTGTATGTAACCGAAATATTTACCGGAGGGTCCTGGAAAAAAAGACCACCACATTAATGCGCTACATCGGTTATTTTTGATTCGTTGCGAAAGTGTTTGTCTTGTTACCAATTCTCATTATGAATATTTTGACAACAAATTACTGCAATTTATTAATTGTCGTATGCAAGGGGGAAGTGCAATTAACCTTATATGGCTAGATTAAAAACTTAAAAAAGCTTGCGAACACACTAAAGGCCACATTTATTGTCCAATTTTCATGAAACTTGCCCAGAACATTTGTTCCAATGATAACTCGGACGAGTTCGAAACTGGGTCATGTAAGGTCAAAAACTAGGTCTCTAGGGCAAATAAATAACATCAAGCTTGTGAACACTCTAGATGCCACGCTTTTAGCCCACTAATCATGAAACTTGCTCGGAACATTTGTCCCAGTGATATCTCTGACGATTTCGAAACTGGGTTATGCGGGGTTTAAAACTAGATCACTAGAGAAAAGCTTGAAATTGAAGAAAAGGCTTGAGAACACTCTAGAATACACATTTTTGCCCAATGTTCTAAAAACTTGCTCAGAAAATTTGTTTCAATGATATCTTAGACAGGGTCGAAATTAGGTCACGTGGGGTCAAAAACTAATACACCAGTCCCAATTAAATAAAAAGCTTATGAACATTCTAGAGGCCACATTTTTAGCCCAATTATCATGGAACTTGCTCACAACATTTATCACAATGATATAGCGGACGAGTTCGAAACTGGGTCACGTGGGGTCAAAAAACTAGGTCACCAGTCCAAATTGAAGAAAAAGCTTATGAACACTCTAGAGGCCACATTTATAACCCAATCATCATGAAACTTGCTCAGAACATTTGTCCCAATAATATCTCGATCAAGTTCGAAACCGGGTCACATTTGGGTACAAAACTAGGTCACCAGGCTAATTTGAATAAAAAACAAGTTGTGAACACTCTAGAGGCCACATTTATAGTCCATTAATCATGAAACTTTCTTAGAACATTGGTAGAAATAAATGATATGTCGGACGAGTTTAAAATTGGGTCATGTGGTGTAAAAAATTAGGTTACTATGCAAAATTGAAGAAAACGCTTGTGAACACTCTAGAGGCCACATTGATAGTCCAATCATCACGAAACTTGCTTAGAACATTTGTCCCAATTATATCTCAAAAGAGTTTGAAACCGGATGACATGGGGTCAATAAGTAGGTCACTATGCCAAATTGGAATAAAACAAACTTGTGAACACTCTAGAGAACACATTTTAAGTCCAGTCATCATAAAAATTGCTCAGAACATTTGTCTCTATAATATCTCGGACAAGTTCGAAACCGGTCACATGGGATAAAAAACTAGGCCACCAGGCCAAATTGAAAAGAAAACAACTTGTGAACACTCTAGAGGCCTCTTGTGTTGAGCTCAATCATCATGAAACTTGTTCAGAACATTGGTCCTAATGATATCTCGGCTCATGAAAATGAATGGAATGTATTTAATATAGCGTTACAGGTAAAATTTTGTAGTAAATAGAAAGATTAAATATTGCAATTAAGAAGTGTTAAAGTTACAGAATTGTTTTGCTTGCTTAACACAATGATGTTTAAGACACTGTATTGGTCAACGTTATTTCTTACCCTGCACTTGTAACAAATGAATAATGCAATAATGATTTTTTGTTGTGGACGTTCGATGTTATTCGGAAAGCGCTTCGTTAAATTTATAATCGTTTTTTACTGACCACCATATATAATTTGGAATCAGAAGCATTGTTTTATAATACTTAAATGAAGTTCTCAACAACAACAACAACAAAAAAGAAATAAAACGTCAGTAAACTGTATTTCATGATTTAATGATCGTCTACCTACAATGAGCGATCTTTTAATATTTAACGGCTACATACATTTTGTCCTTTCCAACGCAGGGTGTGCAGACTCATATATTTAATAACTGACGAACATTTTAGTATTATTCCCCCGTTACCGAAAGAATGTACAATTTAAACTAGGGATGGCAAATCTATTCAAATATTTAAATATTCGATTGAATGATTGCCATTTTGAATAGTTCAAACGCTATTCGAATATTCGCAAATTTGTATAGCTTTTTAAAAACCAATACTTTCCTGATTGTAGCAAGTATTTTTCAGTCAACATAAAGGCAGTATTTCACCAATAGATACCTAATACCGTGTTTTCAAGGGGCAAGGGATTTTTGTCCGGATACCCGTTTTCAATAGTTTGGGCCCGTGTCACGTTTTAGACTAAAAGATATTGAATGTAAGGGTCGGTCTTAGTCGCTTATCGTCTAGTCGCCAGTAACACGCCATTACATTAGTTTAATTCATGAGACGTGCTGCGAATTTAGCGTTACTTTTTATATAGGGCTAAATTCGTCTAATCGCCGAACGTCTAATCGCCGAAAGACCATTTATGTGGTGGAAACCTAAAAGTTTAAATTTTCATTAATTTCCATTATTTGCGACAATAAAGTAATAAATCAACGTATTTTACTTAAACAACACAGTGTTGTTTAAGCCATTACATCAGACATTACTGTTAATTGTAATTTCAACTCGCGTTTAGACTTGTGAAAAAAGTAACTACAAATACATTACAGAAGTGAAATCAAACGTTTAAGCAGTCATTATATTTGAGAAACTCCGCTCAAATATGCTGATAAACTAATGATTATCGGAGCGTTTTTTTTTTAACTATTTGATTGAAAGAACACTTAAAATGGGTACTGAAGTTGTTTATGTTTTTATACTGTGCAGTAAGTACATTAATTAGAAAGCGCAATTTGTAAATGAAAATATGACGGTTCTGGCTAATCGGAACTAATATGTCATACAAAAAATAACTATTATGTCTACTAGGCTACAAAGTTCAAAATAGTGAATACCAATCTATGCCAATATTCGATTGAATGAAAAAAACGAAGATTCCAATACGGATTTTGGTATTCGAAGCGATCCCTAATTTAAACATATTATTGTCTGTTATAAACGTTTTATTATACACACTTCGTCCCAAATATGGCAATTGTCGTTAGGAACGGAACCCATAGTCACTAACCTATACTTTGAATAAAGACTACGGAAAACGAATATTCTTGAAGCACTCTGTTTCAAGATATCGTTAATTTAATTCTTATTTCGTATTCAAACGCTCAAAGTACATCATTCTTCATTTAGAACGGTTTGTCCAGCATAGTTTGAACACGGTGAAGTATTGTTTCATGAATCTAAGTTCTTTATCCTAAAGTCAAGCATGCAATGGTGAACAAGGGCCAGGTGATTTTTCAGGAAATGCAAATTTCCCAGTGTTAGTTTGTGAAACAGTGATTTCGTTGTTCGTGTTGTATGAGCTTGTATTCTATCCCGCAATTTGGATCATTAATTTTGTTTATGTCATTCACATCGATAAGTGCTAGTATTCCTCGAGTTTCCCTCACAAACTTCGTCTTTAAAACAAAGGTGACGGCACGCCAAACGAATAATAGTAACACGGATTTAGTATTCGTCATAGCTAATGTCCATGAATGTCCATTGAAGATATATGAAAAATATGTTGTAATTAAAACAAGAAAGTGTTAATTTTGATTTTAATATGATTGTTTTGATTCATTTGCAAAAGTTCACACAAAATTTCAATCAATTTTACGTGGTGTTTAAAGTGTTTACAATAATATTGTTAGCATATAGCCACAAAAACGTTGCATATTTAACATAACTATATTCTCATGAATTTCGTATGAGCGAAATTATCATGTTATCATAATATCGTATTTTGTTAAAATATTTCAGAAGGTGGATGGTTATTTTATTCTTGGCCGGTTATTCTTCTAATTATTTTGCAATTAATGCGATAGTGTAAAATTTAAATAAATTATGTTTGCTGCATAGGGTTTTTATACTTTTATATGTAATCAACAAAAAAAGGAAGTATCCACTTGATTTCTTATTGTTTTTCGATACCTGTATGTAATATATAAAAAAAATAAAGTCAATGTAACTTTAATCATCTTTCAATAAATTGCCGTCATTTATTTCTGAATTAATTCCATATTTATTGTCAAACACAGTACACAAACGTAACAGGTGTAAAGATGAAAATCACAAAGAACATAGTCAAAACAAAAAAAAATAAAGTATCCACTTTTATACATCTGTATCTTAAAAACATTAATTTTTATCAGATTTTTTATTCATGACTAGCGAATTAAAGAGCATATTCTTCCACATTCAATACCATGTTAATTTTTACTATTAAACGGTATCATTTAATACCAAATAACTCGGCAAAACTCGTTGAACTGTTGTGTAATTAACATGTGCACACATTTTGTGCAAGTTGTCATTGCCAGCAATACTGTGAGGATAGCCGGTTCATAAAATCATCCAAATCCTGTGAAATTCCCATGGCATGTTTAAATATGGACGAGCGAAACCATGCTCTTGGTATCCTGCGAGCAGGACGAATTTTAACTGACATAAGTCGAACGTTTAATGGCACAAGGGCGACAATTAGTTGTCTACTCGCACGTTCCTGTTTTGTGATTTTTATTTTTACACCTGTTAAGTTTATGCTTTTTGTTTAACCAAAAATATGGAATTGATTCAGAAAAAATGTAAGCATTTTATTGGAAGATTATTAAAGTTACATTGACTTTATTTTTTGTATAAATATTTCATACAGGTATCGAAAAACAATAAAATATATTAGTGGATACTTTGCTGAGTTATAGTACGTATGTTCATAGTAAAAGGTACACACTCAAACAACGCGAAGACGTTATTTTACAGAAGAATTAGTGTGATGAACAGTTATATCGTTATCGCTTTGCAGGGGCAATACATTAAATTAGCCGTTTACAACTGTCTCCAATGTTAATATATGTTTTTAATAGTACATACATATATTTTATTGATATGATACTAATTTGTATAAGGAAGGGGTTTACTTTATACTAGACGTATCGCTTTTATTTTTTACCCGTGTGGCAATACCATTAAAATGCAATTGTCTTTCTTTTTTTAAATAATAAACTTAAACAAATGACCAACAAACACAATTGTGAATACAGATTTAGCGATAAAAGCATGTATTCGCAACACGCAGTGATCAAAGGAGTTAGACAGTGCATTTATTCTATGGGAAATCAAATGTCAGACGCCTGGTATTTTAAATGGAAAGTAGTTTGATAAACTATGTGATATTGGCAATTTAATTGCATCAATATATTGTTTTAGGAAACGAACGTTTCAGGAAGAAAAAAAAACTGACTATGAAACTAATTAGTCCCGGTGTTGATAAAAATGATTTCATAAGTATTTATAAACTTGGAAATTATAATTTAATTATATTTGGAGTATGTTAACTTGTTATTAACATTAATCTTCACTTGCAATTATCGTTTTCCACAGAATACTTTTTATTCCAACATTCTATTTTTCGTTTTTTAGCGGATTTAAAAAGAAATATATAATAATATTCAGAAAGTAAAATTGCGGCGTGGTTATCATACAATCTGTCTGAGCAAGCAAGACAAGATGTCCTTTGTATATTTGATTATTGTTTTTAAGATGTTGAAGAAGAAAAAACACAGTATGTTCCACCAGTACACACAAATATGAATTAACTAGTTTTAACTATAAATCACCTGTGTTTTTTTAGAAACGATGCTACTATTAATGATTCAAATTATAAAAAGTAGTATTTTCCATTAAACAATAACTGCAATTAGAAATGGACAAAAGAACACAATCTTAATGAAAATTATAAAGAAAACTATTAAATGTAGATCTAGATTATAGAATTGATACAAACTTAAAAGTACATAGTGTTAGGTCTACAAGTCAAAACAGTTGGACAAGGATAAAACATTTTTGTTCGCTTGCAAATAAAAAACAATATGCAATCAAAAACATAAATTTTATTAAAGAAGGTGACGATCAACTGTTAATCCAAGATCCTTAAAATTAAACGTGTGCTGTTCGATACGCTCTGCAATACTGGGAAAGTACATCTAAGTTTAAGTAAGAGGAATCAACTCGTTTGTATTTATAGTTAAACCATTGTTTCTCCTTTAAAAGAATCTATATAAATCTGTCTTTTCGTTTTCGCAAAGACTGAAATAATAAAATAAACATTTAGCATTTGCAGATACAAAGACCTCTGTATGAGACATTTTCTTCAAAGATTTTAATGTTCGTAACCATAGATGACATTTAGAGTTTGCATGAAAGTAAGATGGGGCAGATTATGTAGCATACTATTATCCTCACTGAATGCATTTGTGTATTTGTATTTGTGCTTGTGGCCAAGGTTCACTGATGATATACTAGGTTTCTGCTAATTCGTTCATTCATTCATTCTTTTATTTTCCTCCAGCATACGAGAGCGTAACATATATACAGTCAATATAATTACTTTTTTTTATAATATTTACAACATAATACAAAGTGTAATAGTTATGTAATCATGCATGATGATATAATGTATAAAGATAGTAGCATATAAAGGTTACAAATTGCATACAAGTATTGACATCTTGATAATACATCAATAAGGTGTTTGACTTTTGTCATCAGATATCTTCACTAACGGTTTCTTAAGTCGAAAACGAAATTTAAGACAAGACAAGACAAGACAGTTTATTAAGATTTGTACATAGTACATCATCTAAACACATCATAATCTTACATGCATTTTGTCACGTTATATCATTTTAACATTTAATTATAATAATAAAATATTTGTAAACACGGATACACATAAACACATAAAATACAGAGATAGTTTTATGAATAACAGGAAAACAACGGTCATGATATTTCAATAAATTAACATCGAAATATAAACTTTTTTTAACTAATGTTTTTAGTGTAAAGGAGGACAACTCTGTGTATATTACACAGTAGTGTTCAGGAAAGTATTTCTTATTTTTAACGCTTCTTTAATATACTTTGCTAACATTATAAGTTCATTTTTATTATTACTTTTTAATAATTGGTGAAATTTGTGAACAGACGGTCTATTGTAGTAAAATTGTTTTATATATTTTTTTCTAATATCTACAAAATTTAAGAGCAATTGTCCTAGTGAGAGCATTAGTGTACAATTAATTGTCCCTGTAGGCATTGAGCAACTCTAGGTACGAAATCATGATTACGTGCCTATTCACAAAGAGTTTATTAAGACGAAATCAAAACTTAAGATCGAATATCTTAGTGAAGTGTTATTCCATTATTGCCTTAAGAGTTTATAAGCTGCCAACATGATATTAAAATGCAAACCACGTCCAGACATTACCGCTTGATCACGAGCCTTCATTGCAATTAATGACTTAAAGCGGATGTGACAGATACACTTGTAGACAGACTCCCAAACTAGCTTGCGGAGCGCTTCTTTAGAATTGCAGAAGCTGTTAATGGCTGATAACTATTCTGTTTCAATAAGGTTAAACCGTTCCCGCAGTGTTATCGCTGATTTTTTTTTTTTCATTCAGAATCTATTAATTTACGTCGGTCATGTCGAAAGCTATTAATATTTCGGAATTCAATAACTCGCATTGTATGTGGGGTTTTTTTATGAACAGGACAATCTTGGCTTTTCCTATATCAATTCCAAATATATTCCTACATTTATTATTTTTATTTAGTAGTTTTGTTAACGTTATTGAAGAGTAAATCGGCAATGATGTATATCGTGCAAATTTTGTAGTTTATTGCCGTTTGGTCGCGATTTATGTTAATAATTCGGTAGTTTTTTTCTTCAATAGAATGATCCCATTCAGTAGAACACTTTTCATGTACATTTATTTTAAGACGGAATGCCAACTTGAAAATAACACCATATTATTCACCCCTGTACGTCGGTAATCCAAATAGCAGAAGATAAATCAGATTTCTGAGAAAACATGTCGGACAATTGTTTATTACTATATTATTATTATACGTTTTTGTAATTTATTTTAAATTGGAATGATAATCAGTACAAGCTTAAAACAGCGTTTGCATGTAAAAGGCTACTTTTTCAGATATTCTCTTTAAAGGTTTTAATGTTCGTAACCATATAAAATGACACCACAGATTTTATTAGAAGATAGGTCAGATTAGGCAGCATACTATTATTGGCCCTGACTGCATCTAAAGATGTGTCGACCCGCTTGTAGTAATGGTTCACCGATGACATTAGTATGTTTCTGTTAATCGTTGATAACCAATGTGTTTGAATAAGGTAATGCATTGTCCATACTGTATCATTGTTTATTTCACAGATGCACTGGTTTGTATTCAGGAATAACTCGTTTACGTGTGCATATAAGTTTGTTTAGAAATCAGATTGAAAAACATTCGGATAAGGAAACTATAGAATACATAAACAAATAAGTTTTTTTTAGCTCACTTAAGCACAAAGTGCTCAATGGTGATCTAATGTGGTCACTGTCCTTCGTCCATCTTTGCTCGTCAATTTTGACTCTTACTCTGAAACCATTAAATGGAATGTGACACAACTTGGCATGCAGCTTTCTTGTGTCATCCTCTATCAGATTTCTTTAAATTATGTTTGAAACGGAAGAACTTTGTGTACTATTGAAAAACGAAAAAAAGGAAAAAAAGCAGCTTACCTTTAACCGTTGATGTTTCTTGGGTGATATTATTATACATATAATTGCATAGCACACCCTCCAAGTAAGTCCAGTTAGGAGATAGTTGCTGAAAACGGACCAATTCAGTCATTTGACCCATTAACACACCTTTATTTAATATAAGACATCTGTATAAATAATAATTACAGTATTGTTATGGTTTGATAATTATTCAAACAAATATCATGATATCGTGTAATAATAGGATAATTAAAAAACTAATTACATGTGTATGCACCTTCTTAGACGTACAATATTGAAGTTTTTAATGATTTTTTATTTTTTATTTCCCTATATTCATTTTTCCTCATATGGCTATATTGATAACTTAAAAATCTTCTTGTCAGAAGACAATGATCGGATTTCACATAAATGTTCATTAAGTGACCCTGTCGAAAAATACATTGGACAGGGCAGTGTCCTTATCCTGCAATGAAAACTAAAAAAAATGCTTGTCATAAACCTCTGATTGGATTTCAAAATAACATCAAAACTGTTCATTGGGTGATTCCTACCAAGTTATTTTGATTTGGTTTTTTTCATTGTCGTCCATTGTAAATATTGTACTTAAAACGTCTCTGAACACGCTATTAGATTTCTACAAGCCACTGTGATTTATTAAACTCATATAAGCGACCCATGGCTATTTTGGCCCTCTTGTTTCGAGTTTTGTATTGTATTTTTGTGTTGTGTCCCCTAAATCAACTGTCGACGCAGCTTATTAACTTGTATGGGACTTTGTGTTTGTAAAGTCAAACACATTTTCGGGATAATATACAAACGTTTTATCAATAAGTGTTATCGTTGTCTTTTTCCTGACAGTTTAGTCAATAGAGAAATCCATCAACCAGACAAATATATATGGCCATTTTAACAAATCATGTTTCATCGTGTTTTTTTCTGTCTCATACCTGCTATGACCTTAAGATCACAATGATTTTCGATAATTAAACTAATTAAACAAAGCTTTCTGATCATTCTTAAAACCTATATTCTAAATCTGTTTCACAGAGGCAGCCATTACGGGCTGGGCAGGCACCTCCCCTGCAGGGACATTTGCCTTGCCAGGTACAGCGCCTGCTGGTGCAGGAACAATATCATTGCAGTCATCCATAGCTGTCGGTACCACACTCTTCACTCTGACACCTACGACATCAGATGCTATTAATACCTTCACATTCGCTTCCGATGGAAACCCCAGCGCCCACCTAGCCATTGCCAAGAGCGGGAGGAGCGGTGTTGTCACACTTGCAAAGGCAATTGATTATGCCACTGTGAAGCAAGTAATCTTCAAAGTTATGTAAGTATTATGCTTTAGGTTACTATTGTTAAAATAACCATGAATATGGAATTATCAAATGTTTATGACTAATGTTCAGCAAAACGGAGAGTAATTCTTCCAATTATTCTGTAGCAGTTGTTTAGTATATTTTAGTCACTCACTGTTCTTGGTCGGTTGTCTGTCGTCCGCATTTACCATAACCATCTTTGAAACCACTGTGGAATTTCCCGAACTTGGTAGGGAAATTCTCGGGGTCGGCTTGTACCAAATTTCTTTAATTTAATAGACACATGCAAAAGATTGGATGCCATAGAAACTGTAAGCGGTAAAAAAAATACAAACATGTGGTGATTGTTCAAAATCATTTGATATATATCATTTTTATTTGTTAAAAAACCATGGGCCTCAGGGGGCGGGGTAGTCCCCTAGTTTGAAAGCTAATTGACCAATTCAATGTTCCTTTTGATGACCCTCAATTCACATTTGCATGATATGCTTGTGGCGTTTTTCATTCATTTATGATTTTATTAAAACTTTGAAAATATTTTTTCTCTGCAACTTATTGAATAGGTATTATTGATATCAGACATTAAAAACCTCACTCAATCTTTCTGAAAAAAACATTGAATGACCCTCATCTGATACTGAAATTTTGAATCAAATTCCAGTGAAAATTCGCCCATTTAAACTTTCAAAATTAAACTAAACATGTTTATATTTTAATACTGAAAATGGTCATATTACATAATTTATTAAACGGCAATAGCAATACGTATCAACTGGTTAGTGCCATTGCATCTTACAATTGGTAAATTTGTTTCAGGGGTTTTGTTTATTGTATATTTAGATGTAATTATACATAGGACTGAATTTAGTATTAGTTGCCGCTATCTTTAAGCAAGGTGTAGTGGTACGCATTTCTAACTATCAACCAATCGACTAGGTTTTTACTTTTATTGAAAATGCACTTGCGTAAGCAAAAGTAACATCGACATGATTATCTGTGATATGGTTGCTATTTTCACATGTATTCTTGTTGAATTTAATATTTACTAAGAACATTCAAAAATAATGGACACAGTAAATACATTATATATATATAAATTTGGAAGAAAATGCGGTAAAATCAAATACAATTTTTAATAACCTGATTGAGTTTCGAACTAAAAACCCACTTACACTTAAAAATTACATAATACAAAGCTAACTTTCTTCGTCGTTACTTACTGTGTTACTTACTTTACTGTGTTACTTACTGTGTTACTTACTGTGTCCGTAGAACAGATTGATATACCCTCGCTTAATTTAACTACTTAAACCAATTATTATTACATCAACAATGTGCCACGCGAACTTTCGTGAATACGTTCACGGATTGGGCCGGCTCTATTAATAGATAATGAATTAACCGGAAATTTATTTAAATAGAGGTCAGCAGGATTAATTCAATGTTTTCGCACTAAACTTAAAAATTACCAATAATCACGGATTGTGTGATTCGCTACCTATTCAAATTATATGTATATGCATATTATTATTATTATTATTATTATTATAGCTATACCTATCATTTGAACCTGTAGATGTTATATCACAAGTTGAAGTTATATAGCGCGTAGAAGCCTGTCTCAATGCTATTGTTTCCTTGATGAACCACAATATGCTAAAACTAAGTTAATAACGCTATGCCATATGATTTTACTTATTGATTAATACATTTTAATTTCTAACCAGTTTGAAAGTGAAACACAAGTTTCCACAATATCAACGAGCATTGCCTTGTTAATCGTTTGGCGCTACAGTTTATAATCGTTTGCATTTCACGATTTTTATGCGGTAACTAGTAACATATATTTCGCTTTGCTTGTATTTATTAATTTTTTTACCATACTCAACACATAAATCGTATAAAGGCTTATATGGTTCTTTTATGTTCATTTTGTTTTCTGGAAAAAAAAGCACACACATCATATTGACGTGTTAAAATCATGTGCACAATTTGTTTAAATAACCATTATGTGTGACCTTTAAGATTAGTAGAATTGCGTTATAATTATTGTTTTTATTCAGAACATTATGTTAATGCCTACTTGATTGCTTTTCAGCGCCACTGACTCGAACGCGTCCCCAACATCAGGCACCGCCACAGTGACAGTCAACTATGGCGCATCTACGGACACTGCCTACTCATTCTGTGTTGCCGACCCGACTGCGTCAGGTGAACTAATGGGGTTTCTCCCCTTACTTTGATTTTCTATATAATATGAGTATTCCTGATGAGCAACCATGTTTCGTATCATTTGGTTCAGTCTTCATTTTGATAGGAAAGCACTTAAATTTTGAAATAATTTTGATCTTACTCATTAGAAGCATCTTGTATTACACTAACAAACACCAAACTGCTGTTTCAAAATGAATTTATAAAAATCCCAGGTTATCCACATAGTGTGTCGCGATTTTAGAGAATTTCTTCCAATATCTTAATTTTTTAAGACAAACTCCAAAAATCGCAATTTGTAAGAATATAAATATTTATGAGATATAATTGTTACAAATAACTTACACAACTTGAATATAAAAAAGCAATTAATTTCCATGATTCAGGGGATGGCCGAATAGACAGGGAAGAAGGATATTACCTTTCACATACATGCATATCTCACGAATAATATAATTACAACTAACACATAGGAGATAAAGACATATATTCTATGCACAGCTTTAAATGACGTTCACAATTTGACGATTTGCAATAAGTATTCAGCTGTTGACATATACATACTAGAAACATGTTTGACATGTTTATTATAGGAGCAATGATCGGCACCGCGAGTTCGTCTGTGTCCACTGCCACTTGGACCTTGACGACAGGTATGTGATTAGACTTCCATAATTTAGCAATTTACTTCTAGTCAATATAGCTATAAGATAACATGTTGAAGAGACGACGAACACGTTTGTCATTATCCGTTATTAAAGACTTTATTGTCTGCATCTTTATAAGCACGTTATTCTTGTTTATAAAATATCCACCAATAAAATAAACGCGTAAAGTGTAATACATTTATTTCTGGAAAAAATAACATCATAACTACTGTGGCTAAAATGACTGAATTCCATAATATTCTTTTAGGTGTAGGAGACGCCGCAAAATTTACGATCACAAGCGGAGTAATAAAAGCTGCAGCTAAACTTGAATCATCTGAAAAAGTCTACTACACCAGCACCCTAACCCTGACGGACGGATCTGCCACAAGCACGTGGCCATTGCACGTCCTCGTTGACAACAGTTGCCTGAGAAGCGGAGTCGCCCATATCGTTTCCGGTGTAGCCATGATCGTGCTGACACTCCTGACGTGCCGTGGGATCTAAATGTGTAACATAATGACCTACACAAGACAAGACAGCTGTGACAAATTAACTGCTTCTTTCCAAACACAACCATTCCCTTTAAATTATTGTTTTATTGAACTTGATATACCGACACTTACCATCTAGCAGTATGTGGGATGTAATCTATATTAAAAATTCAAACAAATATAAGAATGCACAACGCTATTGGTTTAACTTCACGGAATAAAGATATAAAAAAAGATACAATCAATTCAGTTGGGCGCATAATCGTGGTTAACCGAGGCTTTGTAGATCAGTATTGAAGTGCATGTGAATAATATTTATGTAAATGGTCTCTGTTTCTTCTTAGTTTCCGCCATGAATTTCCATGTGAGACATGAACTGTTTTTCTGGAAATGAATTTACGGATGCTCTCTGTGATACATCTGTGATCTTTGTTGTATTTATGTTTTTTTGATTAATGAAATCTTTCTTCCTAGTACAATTGTTGTTTTCTGTTTTATTCACGTGTTGCATTTTACAATCTATATATCTTTCCCCATCGATACCACTAGGCCATAAAGCTGGTTCCGAACTGCTTTTACAATTTTCTGTAGGCTTTGAAAAGGGCTTCATAACAATATGCAACAATTTACACAAACTAGACTGTTGTTAGACAGGAGGCATACAGTAGTTGTAAAAAATACGCAACTTATTTATATGATTGACTTGTCAGAAAACGTCCATTCCCAAACACGTTGTCGAGCGCGCAAATTTATAATAAAATGTTAAGTAACTTTGAAATCGTTGCAGGTGCTGGTTATTGATAACACATACATTTCATATAGGTCTGAGTGTTAAGTTTCAAGATCTATTTCGAAATGTTTCAATCTGGTATCTGAGCTCGACATTGCACGAACATGTAGTTAAAGGGAAGCAACTCAAATTATAAATTTAGCGGTAATTTTACGGTACAAAATAAACCACAGAGCTAAAATCTACTAATATCTTTTATACATCACGGGATGCGAAGGCCTCACCTAAAAGTAATACAATTAACATTTGCGCAAATACGTCTTTATATTTAATGAAGTAATGTACAAAAGTACCAATGAAAACTGAAGAAACAAATGATGAATAAAATGTAACATTGGTCAGCATGTCCAAGTATCCATACGTATTGAGTGAAATTGAATTAAGTGGATATCATTATTGGGATAATTTAATAAAATATCGACGTGTTGTATATAAGTTATCTGACGTGTTACAGCCGATTAATTATATTTAACTGTTATTCCATAAAGGAAAAAAAATATTCTAGATTGATTTATGAATTTATTATATTGTTAGCCGAAAATGCACTTTTACTTCACCAAGTTGCGCTGCCGTTTGGTAATACAATAATGTCTGATCTATTTATAATGGACTTAAATATGCTAAACCAAACAATACTATTTGAACACATGAAATTTAGATATTTGAGGTCCTCGATCGCTGGACCAGGGTATTAGTTTATGGCAAAATTATATATTTCACGCTGAACTAATTTACTGGCTTTGCTAGTTTAATGACCGTGTATCACAACTGGACACTCTCTGTAGCCATGCTAAGATACGCACACATTTTGAAAATGTTTCCAATTTTCGCGACACTGAAATTAACAAGATATATCAGTTAATAACTACATTTTAAAATAAACAATGACAGTGAAGACGGTGGTGATGGTGATAGTGATGATGGTAATGATGATGATATTGATGATACAAAAGAGCGTGACAATGTTTGCGATGATGAAGATAAAGATAAAAATAAAGATTAGGATGAATATGAATATGATGATGCATATAATGATGATGCATATGATGATGATGATTAAACACAACCAACCATTCGCTTGATGTGATTTTAATCTTGAAATAGATTGGCCAGCACTTCCCATCTTGCAGTATAAAGGTGCCCTACGAAACACTGCAAAAGACATGCAAAGAAAGAGAAAGACGTGCAAAAACAAACAAAGACATGTATAAACACCTGCACGTCTACTTAAATGGGTTTTAATGCATTACTTGTGCACTATTTAGTTTTAATATCAATCTACTCACATTGGTTTTAATTCAAAGACAGACAACAGGTGCCAAAGCAGACAAACCCATGCAATATTACAACAAAGACATACACATACACTTATTATTGTTGTTAGTTTAAATGTATTATATTTTAAGATTTATATTTAAAGATTTATATTTAAAAAGGTAACTAAAAATAAACATACACTATTTGAAGAATAGTTACTTGCAGTACCAATTTAATCACATATATTTTAATATAAAGACAGACCTGCAAAGACACTTCTTGTTGCGACCAGACACATTCTCAATTAAAATTCACAACGTTTTCAGGATAACAAATTTTATCAATTATTTTATTTTAATTCAAAGACGAAGTGCAAAGATGCTTAAAAGACGATGACAATGGAATGGGTCTCATGCATGAAATATCTGAAAAAAAACCTTATTTATATATTTACGTATTTGCATTGTATATGCAATGGACAAATCAAAGCAAAACATTACATAGGGAAAGATCAAGGAAGGGTCACGGAAGGTACAGAAGGTATTCCTCTAAATGAGCAATGGGGGTATCCGGACCAGTTCTTTGACATTTCTAATAAACTGGTAACTCAATGGGTTTGATTATTTTAATGCTTCATTTTAAGGTGTTTAAGATTAGACTCTTCAATGTCTTTCCCTTCCTTCTGTTTCGTAGGAACGGTATTTAGACTGTGGTTAATGAAAACATTCGACAAGCTTTAATACATTACAAACAATACATTCAATTCTCGAATATGGAAGAAATAAATAAAAATGTACCCATACACTTAACTACTTCATCATGGTAAATCCAAGCTTCGTCAGTAAGTTAGTGAAGTGCATATCAGTGATATCTATGTACCGGTGAATGTAAACACATAGTGTTGTCTGTTTCTTCTTAGTTTCCGCTATTACTTTCCATGTGTGACATTAGCTGTTTTATGTATTTTCCGGAAATGAATTTATGGAAACTCTGGTGATAATTCTGTGATATTTTGTACATTTTTGTGTAAGTGTTTGATAAACAAAATCTGTGTATAAAAATGCAATTGTTGTTTTCTGTTCGATTAATGGCTTGTATATGACGGTCTATACGCAGTTTTCCTATTGAGGCAACTAGGAATATTTGCGAACTGCTGTCCATTAAATGCTTTTCAGATGCGCATCACAGCCATATGGTATTGGAATAACCTAGGTAAACACTTTTGTTGAGACGTCTATTCCCAAACATGTGCCGGACGCGTACATTTACAGTGAACATAATTTTGTTGCATCATATTAAGTCACTCTGAAATACAAATGTAGTTGTAGACACTAGTTTTAATAAAAAAATCGTTACATGGATTTTGAATTCTAAATATTTCGAAATATTGCAGTATGAGTGCGCCATTTTACGATTAATGTAGTTAAAGGGGAGCAACTCGAGGTAAATTTGTAACTGCAAAATGAACATTATCGTGTACAAATGATAAACGATACAGATAAAATACATGTTTTATTGTTATTCCTTGCAAATAAACATCGCGCGATACAAATGCCCCAATTTTGTATAAATATACATACAATGAACAATATATTTAGCCATATAATAAAAATATGTTAAAATATGTGCAAAGCGGTTGCAAAAATGCAAACATTGAATAATAATAAAAAAAAAATGAAAACAGGAGGTGTCCCCAGCATGTGAAAAGTCGCCTACCATTTTGTACAATTTTTGAGGTGATGTTATTAAAAGTACCAGACAGAGTTATTTATCACTTGAGAAGAAACAAACGACGAGTAAGAGTAGGATGTAATACTGATCAGCATGTACAAGGATATCCAGTGTGTATTGGATACCATTTAATGGAATGAAGCATGATTAATATTTTATTATAACAGGATACTCGCCAATTTTTCTATAGACAATGAATACAATTATCGTTGTTACACTACCCAATAAATAACGCAAAAAGTAGTCCCGATTCTGCGTGGAGCATAGTAAAATGTAGTTCTCATTACAATTGCCAAAAAATATTTTCAAATTATGTTAGAATCGAAATAATTTTCGCAATATCGTTGTTTATCGGCCAATAAACAACTCGTTGTCGTTCTGATGTGTGGCTATTAAACCACTCGGGCATCAGAACTCCAAATCGTTATTGGTCGATAAACAACGATACATCGAAAATTATTTCTTAAATACATTGGATGTCCTAGTTTCCCGTCAAAGGAATGTTAATCCCATTCATGATTTTTGCATAGAGAAATCCCGTTATTGTGGTCAATGAAGTGTTTCAAGTTTGAGGGTCGTCTAATAAATCTATACTAGTATCCAAACTTGAAAAAAAGATTGGTACAGCAAATGGAGAAAAATAGGTAAATTATAAACAAATTGGCGTGGTTTTTCCATGCACAATTACTATTGGTGGACAAAAACTTAACAAGTGATGTTAAGTTTGTAAATTGTTGAATGTATTATATATTGTAGACTTCTACTTATGTTCAACATGTTTCATAGAGGGCCCTTAAAATGATTTGTCTATTTGATGACAGTTAATATTACCGTTTGAAGTACAATTATTCATGGAAAGCATGAAACATGAGAAAATCAACACAGTGTTTTTAACAATAGAGAGACATTTGTCTTTAACGCAAAGTCATGACAATAACATTTTGCATAAATCTCGTTTAAGGTCTAACTGGACTATGCTAGATGCCAATAAGAAACAGTGAGTAGTCAGCCATATGTCACGTTCACCTAATTGGCCGGCTTTGCGTGTTGCCTGATCGCTTATCATAACATGATATTGTCGGTAGGCATCGAACCATTACAATACAAACACATTCCGAAAATGTTACCAATTTTCGCGACCCGGAAATGCAATAAAAAATATCGCAAACTGAAGACACACACACACACATAAACAACCAGTAGCATGCAGGATGGTTTACTGCAGTTGGATCTTGCTCTGGGATAAATCAGGTAGAGATAATTAAGTGAGGCCAAGTCGTTTCATCACCACACCGTTTTGTTTGTTTCCAAGGGTTAGATGTTTGGTTAATTACATCTTTTTTGTTGGTTAACAAAAGTGTTCTCGTGGGACTTTTATGGATTGCGGTAATACCAAAACTTTGTTATTAAAATGATACACAGAACATTATCCAGAAAACGTTAAACGTTCAGTTTTTTTTTACAAAGACGAATGCATACGTGGCTTAACTGATTTTATCAATCGGTGGTTGTTTCCAGAAAATATGCAAAAGACGAAATTCAGTAGATATATTCAATTAAAGCTGTAGTTCCACAAAAAAAAGCAAATGGCGAAATTGAGAAGAAATCTTAAAGCAGCAGTCAAGAAATATATATATATATAATAAAAAAACTTTGCAGAAATTGCTTCTAATGGACTTTTTACGGATCAAAATTAAAAACCCATTAAAATCGGTAAAATAATAACGTTTTGGCAACCTTTTATCGTATAGTTTCTGTATGCGATAGCTGTTGATGCCTCTGGAGTCAATCAGCACGTACATTAGTGTATATTCCGTTCGTACCAAGCGTTTTCGACAATAGACATTATAAAATGCCTTCCGTGTTAAGAAACAGTTTTCATTCGAATAAACGTCATTTACGTTCCTTAGAACTAATGCTAATTTAAGATGTATTGAAGTATATTCTATGGACTGCGGCTTTAAATTATATCTTCACTTTCCAAAAAAACATTATGTTAACTCACATTGGTTGAAAATTTGGTCTTCTGCTTTGCAAAACTGGAGTTCGCGGTAGAAACCCATTTTCCAATATGGCGGCGACTAACACACCCACATGGGCCGGATACAGGAATTGCACATGGGTGGTTACTGTGGGAACGAAGTTTACAAGCCACTGCGCTTAGAGCTGCAACGATTCTTTCGATGCATCGATTGTGAATGGCCCGATTTGATTGTCGATACGAATCCAGCCAATTTTGACTCGATTCATTTTTATTTATTTATACTAGTTAATTTGTCATAAAACTAATAATTACAATTATGGTTTTGCGTAGATCTCGAGTGGTCATGTAAATTGATCATGGCATCATGACTGCTGTTATACTGAATCAGTTTTTGTAAGCATTCTGTGCAAGTTTCATGTTGATTGGGCAAACATATGTGGCTTCTAGAGTGTTAACAGGCTTTTTCTCCAATTTGACATAGTGACCTAGTTTTTGACACCACATGACGCAGTTTCGAACTCTTCCGATATATCATTGAACAAATGTTCTGGGCACGTTTCATGACAATTTTACAATACATGTGGTCTATAGAGCGTTAACAAGGCAAATGTTTACGACGAACGACAGACAAATGGCGACCACAAAAGCTCAACATGAGCACGTTTTGATCAGGTGAGCTAAAAATACATCCAAACATTAAGCGAGTAAGGCGTGATGTACATACTATCTGACCTTTATTTTATGAAATCTAACGTCACCCAAATTTGCGATTTTAATGTACGTATTCTCAGTACAAAAAAGTACGTATTCTAAGTACATAAAAATGTACAAACATGATTCCAATCAAGAAGAGCATTAGGTGACTGACAATAAAAAGTGAAATATATATATACTTGGGGAATATGATGAAATCCGTTTTTATGCAAATGTCACTTGGACAATGATTTGCGGATTTAGTAATATAAAACGCAGTTTATGAATCAAAACTTAACACAACACAAAAAAATTAAGTGAAGAAAACAACAACATTTAACTAAAATCATGCACAATTCGAGTATTTTATCTTTTTATGACGAGGACGAACTACGATATGATTTACATATAAATAGGTGGTCGCAGGAAAAAGTTGTAAAGAAACATCGATTAATTTTGTTTGACAATAGAATTATAGTGTCGCCGTTTTGGTCGCTTAAAACGTTAATGTTAAGTCCCTTTAATGATAAGCAGATGTATTCACGATAAAACGCAATTGATGATTTAAAACAAGCTTGAACAAAGCCAATTTTCTGTCTGGAAAAAGGTTTCAGTCGGAATATGCTTTAAAGTTATCGCATAATAAATATAAATACCGGTTAATTCGGTGAGTACTATATATCAAGTTGCCAAATTGCCGCCTGAAGTTGTATATACACTGTACTTATGTTTATACAACACATTGTCCCGAAACATTCGTTCAACAATTATAAAAAATTCTTAGGCGTCGGAAACTCATAAGCCCAGTTGCTTAGCGACGCCGGGTCGGTATCAGCAGCGGAGTGTCGGCAGCCTCAGAACGGTGGAGAACACATTGTAGATGGTCGAGCAGGTTCCAGGTCTCACCTGTGCATCTACTGGGCAGCCTCCGAGGAAGGTGCAGAAACAATATCATCCGATACCTGCACTTTCGTTCAAACCAGCCGCCGCGACTTCTTCCGCTTCCGGTGTCTCCGGCGTCGTAGTCGTGGTCGTACGATGCTGCGGTCCAGTTATAAACGGTTGCTGAGTCTGCGGCCGCTGCCAGCGTGTTCGCTGCAAAGACTGAGTGTTAAAAAGCCCTCCTACTGGACGGTTTAAAATCGGGGTCTCACCGGAACTTCCGCCGCTCTGTCCACCACCTACCACTTGACCATACCCGAAGTATCCCTGCGTGGTTGGAGTCACATACCATGGTCCGTCAGTAAAGGAATATGTGGAGGCGTTGTCCATTTCCGGTGGTTCGGGCGTGGTGCTGGTGGTTGCCGGCATAGGGGTGGTACGCTGCCCCCAGGCCGCCACCCGGTACCTAGGGGGCCGGGTCATCACCGGGGGGTGCTGGACTGAATACCCGGAGTGTCGAGACTTGATGCGCGTCGGAGGCAGCTGGGCTGATACATGAAAGTTGAAAATATACCAATCATTAAAGTACATTTTCATGGTAGTATATTTAATTAAGTAACACCTGCTTGCAGAAATTTTCTAAAAGCTTCATTCGGTCATTAAAGGAAATGCGTGTGAGAAACTTGATTTTTATTTTGCACGTTCACACATGTCTATACTGTGTAATCACGTTCATCAATTTCCAAAATAATACGAAGAGCAGGAAAGATACAGCTTAATAATTTACAAAAGAAGTTTCAAAGAGAACTTGCGAAATTGCAAAAGACGTAACAGAATATTACTGAACACTGTCTTTAGATGTACCATTTACTGTTTACTCCTTTTTTCTAAACATACGTATAATATTTATGCTCTCAATACCTCTGAAATGAAAAGTGTCATTTACTGTTAACATTTGTTTTGTTTATTTGCATATCCGGTACATTGTTACTAAAATATTAATAGAGCTGCATCGATCAATCGATTGTGAATGGCCCGATTTCATTGTCGATACGAATCCAGCCAATTTCGATTCGATTCTTTTTTATATATTTATAGTTAATTTGTCATAAAACTAATAATTACAATTATGGTTTTGCGTAGATCTCGAGTGCCCATGTAAATTGACCATGGCATCATGACTGCTGTTATACTTAATCAGTTTTTGTAAGCATTATCACCATTTTCCACTGTTGTTATTTACCAGTATATGGATATATTTATGGTACAAATGTTCACATTAACAATACGATGACATTAATAATTATAAATGTTTCTTATATTGCAAGTGATGACTCCTCAATACGCAAAATAAAGCCTAAATATATAAAGGAAACGTCAATCGAATCGAAATATTGAACTAATTGATCATTGAAATCGAAATATTGAGCTAATTGATCGTTGAGATCGAAATATTGAACTAATTGATCGTTGAAATCGAAATCGAATCGAGCCATGGCTGAATCGTTGTAGCTCTGTAGGACCATATTTTTATAAATCGTATTTTTCACATCTGTGAAAAATAGGATCTCATTCTTCACAGGTGTGGAAATTAAAGTCATTTTTTTTCACACATCACATTGGTATTCTTCACATTTTCTGTGAAGTTTGTGATTGCATCTAGTTTTTGATATGGAATAAAATCATATCCTTTTGTGATCTTCTCGCATACCCCTTTTCAGGCCAATCGCATTCTTCGCACTTTAAAATGTGACAAATGAGATCATATTCTTCACAGGTGTGTGAAAAATATGATTTGTGAAAACTATGATCCTATGTAGCTCTAACTGCGTTTGCTGTCGAAATTTCTTTATCTCACATGGGTTAGTCTCTTGTGAGCGTCTCCATAAATGTTTCGTCCAATTTTAAAAACCTCTTTCGTCTTGAACACAAAGTGTCTTAGCCGTTTATACGGTACTGACACATACAATTAATTTGATCAACACACGTTTCTTTATATTCTTGTTGTAAAATGTCACAAACCCATCTCGAACAACGAGATCTTTATTTCAAGTCACAATTCTATTTCCGTGTTAGGTTGTTTATAAGAAATGCCCCTGAAGCATTTGAACAATTATCCACATCTGTTCCAAACACGTAGCTATTCATTACATTTTCTGGACTTTTGAAGATTTATTACCACTAACTGCCGCAAATTCATAATTATGTTGTATCCGTTTTGAGTGTTTTTTATGTACACGGTATTTGGGCTATATTAATGGAGCACTATCGGTTCTCAACCGTTCCTATTCTCAGACATACGGTATTTGGGCTATAAGTCCTTATATTAATGGTGTGCTATCAATTCTCAACCGTTCCCATTCTCAGACACACGGTATTGGGGCTATAAGTCCTTATATTAATGGAGCGCTATCAATTCTTAACTGTTCCTATTCTCGGACACACGGCATTTGGGCTATAAGTCCTTATATTAATGGTGTGCTATCAATTCCTAACCGTTCCTATTCTCATACACACGGTATTTGGGCTATAAGTCTATATATTAATTGAACGCTATCAATTCTAATCCGTTTCTGTCTCAACTTAATATTAATTTGGTGGTCTTATTCCAGGGCACTCAGGTAAATATTTTGGTTACATATAAGTAAATAGCGAAAGTAATGATGTCATTAGTTTAAAGTTACAATTTTAATATATTTAGTTTTTTTAGAAAATCTAATTGTACAAAATTACATGATATACACATTATAATACATAGTACATAAATTATCTTAAATCTTTAAAAATTAAATGTAAGAAAACAGGTTTGAAATTTTGCTGTTTTGAAAAAGGCCTCTTTCTGGTTTCGATTTACTGATTAATAGCCTGCAAAGAAAAGAAGTAGTTTTTGGCGATACCTGTTTTGGACATTCCTCTCTCAAAAGACTGTTGGCTTCCGCCAACAGTCTCAACATTCTAAAAACTAAATGAATATTCAAAACATACTGGTAATATCCTTCAACATTGTTTTGAAGTGGATGCTGTCCAAACAAAACACTTATTTATCCAAAAAACATATAATTATTGGAAAAAGATAAATACAACAAAACAATATCTGACAAACACAATAATATGTTCTAGGGTTGGGAATTTTTTTTAGGGTAGGTCAGGTAACCTGAAATATACATAATTTTTTTTAAGCCTTATGAGTAATAATACACACATCATCACGGCAGACAGTACCAAATCAATAACAAAGAAATTTATGTCTTAGAAGGATAGGAACAGATACACTGGTTGAGCTATAACAACTTGAACATAAAATTAGCTTTATTTGCCATGCCACAGAATTTGATGTTTTCTTAATACTACACCATCACAGGGTTAGGGTCATGATATTATTTATGTCAGATGCTTTTCCATGCAATAAAGAAAGACATGATACAACAGTACACTCCCTAAATTACTGAATTTGTCCACAAAAAAGCAAGTACAACATTTTTTATGAACCCCCCAAAAATGAAAATACTAGTAATTTTATTGCTAAATTGAAGAAAATTTGACTTATTATTTATAAGTTAATTATATTTGATTTGCTACAAGTGATGTACAATACTGTAACATGACATGATAATAACACAATTTCCAATGCTGACCGATAAAGCTACAAATGTTGCCACTTATTTTCCAATCATAATGAATATGAAGTGAATACCAAACCATTAAGTGACCACTTCTAAAGATCTACCTTTGTGTAGAAACATTCTTTAGTGAAGTTAGCAGCCTTTGTGAGACCAGAGCTAATAAGCACGGACATCAAAGCACAAAGGTAGCATTCAAGGTGTTGGCAATTTTGTATGAAATTATGAAAATACTTAAATAAAATTATCCTTCTGAGATAATTATAATTGGACCATAAATCACTCATTCACAATCTGTCCAGACATTCTGAAGGCATCTGAATGCAGACAAATAACATCGTCATAGTCGACAGCAAGCAAAAAGTGACAACTAGATTTATGAAATACACAACTATTTTCGGTACACTGACAAGCTCTAATTTCCAAATAATTGGCAGTTATTGATCTGTTATTTTTTAAAATAAGTATTTGATAGGTTTTGTTAAAATCTTAGTGTGCCAGAAATCAATTAACAAGATAATACCCTCTAGTGACAAATTACACATAGTTATAGTTTTCCTTTTTTAGCTGTTCACAGAACAAATAAAGGTACGGCTATTTCAGAGCCGAACAGTCAAAGAACTATGATCCTAACAGCTATAGGCCAGGCAGATTCCATTATGCGAAAGTAAGAAGTGCTGTTTTGAAAATTGTCAATTTTTAATTTGTCAAATGGTAATCATTAAGATAATGAATATGATTAGAAGATGACATGGTAGGAATATTTAAAATAACATCTTTCAATGTAGGATCAAATCATGACTGTACTCGCAAAAGAAAATAAAATAGTATGTTATGCAGCGTCCTAATTTATTAATGAACGAATTTTTGCGGTCACGCGTGGAGCAGAGTAGAAAAAATCCAATCCTTACCTTTTTATCTTGTTTAACAATTGGTCTGCGCGAAATGCTTTTGAAAGTACAGGCCATTCGGGCTTGTGGGTTAAGAAATTTCATAGGCCCGAATGAAAATCTACAGGCCCGAAGCAGTTTTGAAAAATTTATTCATAAAACAACGGATTAACATGTTTTATGTTCATTTAGACAACAATCATTTCAATTTGAATGTGTCCTGTATTTCAATAGACAGAACACTTCGTCTTCAGTCATTTCCATATCTTCCGATTCATCCTCAGAAGACTCGTCAATGCTCTTTCCCTGAAATTGTGTATAATAAATTAATGTACAGTACACACTATCTTATTCTATACATTACAGTACTGTTTATTAATGGACGATTCACTAACGAGAAAAGTTAACCGGGAGATATTACAAGAAAATTATTACCATGTCTATGTCACAGCAGTCCCCAGTGGCTGTCTGGTCAACATCTACCTCGCTCGGGCCAGGGCTGTCATCAACATCGTCAACACTGCCCTTCTCAATAATGACCACATCATCGTCCACTTTTCTCTTCCCCGTGTAACTAAGGTGCCTTCCACCAGCACTACTTGTATTGGGTAAAACAAAAATAGCAATGAGTGATGTCAGCTGGTGTTTGCGTTTTACATTTATTTTTTACTCCAGGTTTGGCACCCGCAATGTACTTCAAGTTCAACATTTTGACATTGCTAATGTAAACAATGGACTGCTACTCAGTTTGTTTTTCCAAAAATACGATCGAAAAATGAAAACGATAAACCAGTCAAATCATGAACTTGTAAGGGTAAAACCCGGTACACGGAGCATTTAACAGTTGAAGAAGATCCTAAATATTTACATGACATTTTTAATAGATTTCAAACCGATATGATAAGTTCTTGTCGTTAATAAAACAATATATATATTATATTTTTATATACCTACTACAATTCTGTTTCAAATAAGGTGATGAATGCATACCGTTAGACAAGAGGACGCCGAAAAAAAACACCGGGAAAATGGCTCCGGACAATAGACGCATGGTTGATGTTAATATGTATATCGGTGACGTAGAAAGGTCGCGCATGCGCTATATCGTAGTACACTTTTCTAAACAGAAACCAGAGTACTGTGAAGTGTTTACGTGAATTAAAACGTGTTTTTTTTTTCAAACATACTTTTTTTTTTAATTTACGAAACGTACACGCCCGTCGGGCGTTCAGCATCGAATATTTTACACGCCCGATACGATTTCTATACGCCACGGGCGTCGGGCCTGTGGCATTTCGCGCAGACTGTTGTTATCGCCGACTCATGTAAAGGTAAATTTGTTGAGTAGTGAATGTTTATTACTCATTTTATTATTTACGTGGCCATCATCATAATGATCAGTTTAGCGGTTATTACAGTCGAGTAGCGGTAGAGTTTTACGAAGCATTCTGGAGATAGTTGATGCATCACGATTGAAGTCAGTTATATCTTATCATATCTGAAACTACAATAGGCGGAATTTTATGTGCTGGCAGTTGTAGCGGCAATGCTGTAGGCATACTTAATTAAGACCTGTACTTTTAACAGCACTTTTAGCGCAATGACGAGTGCGCTAATTCAGGCACATGCAAATATAAGTACCTGAATTTGTGTCGTTTGCTGCTTAGTCGTAACTTTGTTAAACTTTTTAAGTGTTATATACATGATCAAACATCATTTTTGTAGTTTATCATTGCAATTGCATCTATTTTGAAATATGTAAACTGTGTTTAATAATATTTTGCATGTTAAAATCAATAAAAATAAAGCCGAAAAGAACACTTTGAGATGCTAATTTGGGAACCGATTTTCGTGCAAGTTTGTTGTTTAGGCGGAACTTTGTTTACATAATAATGTATTAAATGCACTGTCAAAACATAACTTTAGCTTCTTATAATTGCAATTTAAAATATATAGTAGATGTATGTTTTGTTTTAAACTAATTTAATTGTTTTTGTAATTAATAAATAAAGCCCCCAAAAACCGCTTGGATTCTGTTTAGTGTATTTGTCTACTTGTGTCAAGTAACCAGTATTATCGCCTAGGGACGTATCTGGAGTATTCGGTGGTTTTCCAGTAAGTTTGCAGAAAGGTGTTTAATGTGTTAAAGTTGTGAATAGATGTTTTGTTCTGTTCTGTTGTATGTGCTACATGACGTAAAATAATGTAATAAATACAAACTGACAACGTTACAAATTATTTTATTTCTTTGCAATGTATAGAAAACACACATCACATAGCAAATTAATTTAAGTTTATATTAGTTTAGATTTTCGATACATGTTTATCAATTGAACAACTTACCAAGATTTCCAGCGAAGTCTATTTTTAATTTGTAAAATATCTGATGCACCAGAGCGCTAAAATTATATTTTAGCGGTAAAATGAGAGTGCTAATTCATGTACACGCTAATATCCCGGAATTTTATTACTGTTAAAATTTAGCCATGCTAAAATAAGTATGCCTACAGTAGCCTAGCGGTAAGCATGTCAGATTCGCGTTCCGTAGATCCAAGGTTCGATTCCTGGCAGAGGTTGAGAATTTTTTCATGTACTGTTTCGAGAGACTTGCTACTGCAGATGCTTAACAAAGTAAAAGGGAATACATTTTCAGATATTTCCAAAAGAAAACAAGACATATAAACTTAGACATATTATCGCATAACACTTGCTAATATGGTTGAAAAGCTTGTAGCACAGTCTTTGCATTCATGAAATGTTACGTATTTTTAATATTCAGCAACTTGTTGTTTGTTTATCAGGTTAAGATTGAGTTTTGCTCAACTCAACAGCTTTTGATCTTCTACAGACTAATCATCTGTCTTCCACAGAGTGTCCGGTTATGAGACGGATAATGGTCATTTTCACTATATACCTGTACATGTATATCCGGAGAATATGTCTTAGAAATGAAAACATTGTGTCGGAAAATTAATATATGTAAGTAGCTCAATGAAGAGCATGCACTTAAAAATCGGACAAAAAATTTGTCTCATTATGTTCCTTGCCTGACAGGTTTTTTTTATTATTTTGAATTGAAATTTGTTTTAAAAGGCTTTATATATTTTTTACTTGTACAGAATTTTACAACTGACCTAAATTCATCAGCTACACATTTGACGCACTAGATATATTGAACTGAATGTCGGACAATTGCCTTCCCGGACATATGCCCTCCCATCAAATTTTAGTCAGGCGGACATATGCCTTCCCTGACATTTGCCACCACGGACATATGCCCTCCCATTAATATTTCAAATTGACACTGGCCCTCCTATGCTTACAGTATGTGTAAGAATAAATGTAACAGGGCTAAATTAAATTAAATCTACATCATTTATCACAACCTGCTAGTGTTCAATAACTTTAATTATTATCATGCAACTGCAAATACTCACTTTTTTCAAACTGTGAACAAAACATAGTAAAAGGATAAATAACATATTGTAAACATAACAGGAGGGCCAGTGTCCAGGTGACATATTAACGGGGTGGGTGGCATACGTCCGGGGAGGGCATATGCCTGCCTGAGTAAAAATTGATGGGAGGGCATATGTCTGGGATGGCATGTGTCCGGATAACTATTGAATTGAATTGACAACAAATACAATTCAAAATGGCATGACTGAGAGAAAAACTACATTCTGTGTTTGATAAACACACATGCCCCCCGGTTGGTGCTGGATAGCCCATTTCTTTGTCCAAATTAGGTCAAGGTCAAAGTGAGGTTGGGTGATATGGGTGGATTGGGAATGGTGATAAGTATAACAACTGTGTAATTATCCAAGTGTAATTGCAAGCGGTGTTGGCGATAGACGAAACAGTGAAGTCTACTTAACCAAGAAACAGCCCATTAGAATTATTCTAAGTGCAAATTAGGTCATGGTTAAGGTCAAAGTGAAGTAAGTGAAATGGGTGGATAGGGAATGGTCATAAGCAACAACTGTGTAAGTATCCAAGTGTTGTAGTAAGCGGCGTTGGTGCTAGACGAAACTTAAAATCTACTTAACCTTGTCACGGATGGGAGGACGGACAGACAGATAGAACAATCACTATATGCCTCCCGCATCAAGATGCCGGGGGCATAAAAATAATTACACAACGACAATATATTTATTTCAAAATTTGATTTACATTTTTACGAGGCAATATTGTATTCTAACTTTTGAATATTATAACATGCTAAGCAATGGTTAAGTCAAATTTATAATATTGAATAAATGTTATAGTAAATCAATGAATATTTTCATTTAGACATTAATAACAACTGTATTTAAGGTGACATAAGTCATCCCTCTCTAATTGCCAAGAGTGCCCAGTGATACGTAATAGCGAACAACTGGAGTGCCTTCAGCGCTTTGATTTAACAATAAACCACCACAGTGTGCTATAAGAATCTGATTGTGGAATGCTTTTCCAAAATATTAGCATACCCAATAGACGACAGTATGGCTGATTAACCAAAATAACTACTTTAAACTCAACTCTGCTTTTGAGAGTTAACAACTGCTTCACATTTTTATCAACTGAAAGGATCAAAGTAGCACTGGCAACTTTGTGCCAAATATAATTATATTGAAGAGGAATATGTTAATAGATCTGTGATTGTGATTTTAAGAATTACTAATTGCTTTCACATTCCGATTTCAAGACTTAGTCAGTCGCAAGAGAAAAGAAACTAGGCATGTCACAGACATGGATGGCCCCATGACACATGTTTGGACACATACAAAGGGCATGTTGCCAACACTAATATTTGCTTCAACAAATTTATTTATATATATTTTTTCTATAATGAAAAAAATGACAAACGGACTTAACTCTGCCAAAATTGCTTGCAGATAAAATTCCTTTCTTTACGATCACCTACATGTTAAGGTTCTTCAGCTGTGAAAGTCTGACCAAAATCCGCCAAGCAGTTAAAGAAGAAACCACAACATTTCGAAAGTATATATTCAATAGTGGAAAACTAGAAATGTGTCACCAGACAGATGCCCCCACGTATGCAGCTTGTTCTACATGGCCCCGCTTTGTCTATATGCATACAAATCATTTTGCTCAAGAAGAATTGTCCTTTTATATTGTACTTTCTGCTTATTCTGTGAAGTAAGTTGAGGTAACACAATTTCCAATCAATAGTTTTAATCCTGACAATAAATCTTCATAAATCGTAACATTAATAGCTTTGACCTTGGACCTAGGGATCTGGTTTTTGCATGCTACAAACCGTCTCACCATGCTTAACAATTGTGCAAAGTTATTTAAAATTCCTTCCATGCTGGACAAAATGATGCTCCGGACAGAGTCTATAGCCTAAATTCTTATATTTGACCTGTGACCTTTAAATGTGACCTTGACCTCGGACTTAGGAACATGGTTCTTGCACGCGTACACCATCTCAACATGCTTAGCACTTCTGCCAAGTTATTTGATGAAGTTCCCCACTGGACAAAATTATGCTCCGGACAGGGTCTATGGCTTAAATTCTTATATTTGACCGTTGACCTTTAAGTGTGACCTTGACCTTGGACCTAGGGACCTGATTCTTGCGTGCAACACACCGACTCATTATGCTTAACATTTCTGCCAAGTTATTTGAAAATCCTTCCATGCTGGACCAAATTATACTCCAGACCGGACCTTTGGCTGAAATTCTGATATTTTATCTTTGACCTTTAAGTGTGACCTTAACCTTGAACCTGGTTCATGCGCACAACACACCATCTCATCATGCTTAACATTTCTACCCCCCCCCCCCAAAAATGGAAAAAAGACTCTGGCCAAAATCCCTTCCTATACGATTACCTACACATTAATGTTCTTCAGCTGTGAAAGTTGAGCAAAATCCGCCCAGCAATTAGAGAAGAGTTAAGTCCACAAAATGTTGATTAGTATATATTCTATAGTTGAAAAAATGCCAATTGACCATAATTCTGCCAAAACTGGTCGCAGACAAAATTCCTTCCTTTACAATCACCTAACATTAAGGTTATTCACCTGTACAAGTGTGAGCGAAATCTGCCTAGCAGTTAAAGAGGAGTTGAGTCCACAAAATTCTGGGAAGTACAGACGGACGTATGGACAGACAAGTGCAATGCTTAATGCCTCCCACTTTGTGGCGGCATAATAAAATGCTTTGCAACTAAATTTCTAAATTTGTAGACATACTTAGAAGTACTCTTTTTTTTTACCTCCTACTGATTACCGCATCTATAACTGAACCATGAATTATAGTCATTTACAACAAATTATGCACCAATGCAAATAGTACAATAAAATAGATGAATAACCAAAAAAAATTAGACAGGCGAATGCATTAGCAAACCCAGTACAATACACTTTACACTGTACTATGAACATTAAACGATTCTCAAATAAACGTCAAACCTCAGTATTTCAATGCAATAAAAGAGATGTAATAACACCTATTCCAATTTACATCTCCATGTTTTCTGGAGATCCAGAAATAAAGATGCATATATTGCAAACATGACTGAGATACCAATACAAACATGCATGGATTTACTATTGGTAAGCATGCAGTGTTACAGAAGAATTCTCAAAATATACAGAGACACTGAAAAATGTGCTCAACCCATACAAGGAGTTGTATTTAAGTGGTTAACAAATACATATGAGAGAGTGAATTAATTTTATTCTTAAAACATTTTTACTGAATTAAAAACTTGGCACACTGTGCAGGATCTTGAGGATTTTGTAGATAATGTGTCAGGTCCAACCAGCATTGTACACAAATAATACTTGGGCCAACCTTAAAAAATTGTTTGTTTGCCATTGCCATCGAAAAAAAAAAGCAAATTTATAAACGATCCATTTAGCAGCAAAATATAGCATACAACACAGACATTGCTTTTGATAATATAATCAAGTGTCTCTTGATACAACGAGAGCTTGCTAGCAATCATCTTTAACTAGACAATGAATGCTGACAAACAGCCAAGTTTGATAAAACATGATTAGAATTGTATATGTGGAAAACGATCGAAATGAAAGAAGAGCGTGCTTTTATTTAACCCAAAGAAAAAATAGAATACTCAGATTAAAAAAAACTGGTTTAAACTTTGATTTAACAAAGAAAAACCTTTTGAGTCAGGACTTTTTCGTCGGGTAGGTAGGCAATGGCAAACTTAGTTAATTTTAATGTTCGCCTTGTTTCTATGCAAAATGGATTCTTTATTTCTTGAAAACTTTCTAGACAATAAAATTCTGCAATGTTCAGAAAAATGAATGGTTAATACAGGCTACAACTGTTTTTTAGTTAGAAATAAATATGAAAATGCTAATACAATCTAAGGGACGAAACTTTCAAGTCATGCACATGTTTACAAAATTTTACTACAATTGACAGTTATCGATTACGATCCGATACTAATACAGTTATAGATTACGATCCGATACTAATACGGAAATTAATTAAATTTAACCTGATGACAGGGACGTAACACTTGCCAAACCAAATTCTTCATCCATCTTTAAATTATCACTACCATCCCATGATGGGAGACAACGCTTCAAAACCCACTTGTATAAATCTAGAACATTGCTCAGTAATGCATTCAGAGGGTTAAACCCAGTCAGTGCTTACATTGTATATTACTGGCTCTGTCAATATCATTAGCACCGTTCCAATATTGGTAATTTATATCTACCTGGGTTATAATTCAATATATGAATTCACTAATAAAATGTTACTTCATAACTAATTTATTGTTTTGTGTTTTATTGAGCACAATTTACATTTATTACTCAAGCTGCACGAACCCCCCGCCCCCCCCCCCCCAAACTCTTTCTTTTACTCTCCTCTTTCCCCTCTATGTAAATGCATATGAGCCATGCTGGGCTAGGCACAAAGGAAGATAGTAACACAGATCTTAACTGTTATTTAATAATCTACATTTTCTGTTGTTAGCAGAGCCCTCCCTTATTCACCCAGGATTCTTTATTTTAAAACCATTTATTAAGTATGCTTCTTGCTCTTTTTACATCTGTCAAATCTTAATAACCAGCTTTTTATTGCAGTTTTTATATACAAACGTAGAATGGGGAGGACCCAGTAATCAATCTCTTAATTTGTATAAAATGTTGTTATAACTCCAATGGGTAGTAAGATTTTTACTATTTTTTTACAATAATTTTGACTAAACTATCATTGGTGATCAAGATGTCAATACTTCTGAGTGATATTGTATATTTTGAACACTTAGGCCATCCTTAAACAATTGTTTGTTTGCGGTAACTCGACCCAGAATTTTCAAGGTGGGTAGGTAGGTCAATTTATTTTAATTTTTTGTGGGGAGGGATGGGATATTGGTTGGAACAAATGTAGACGACTCTCAGACGTCCACCAAATTACCTTAACACAAAATACAAGAGCAAATCACATTGGTTAGTGTATGCCAGTGGCATCTGAGCATCGGATTACTAACACTGTTAAAAACTAGAGGGCCATGATGGCCCAATGCACTCACCTGAGATCTGGTACAGATGAAGACCATACTGTTGTGACAGGTTTGAAAATTAAGGTATCTCAACAATACACAGCGGGGGTAGGATCAATTGATTTAAAACATCGGTCAGTGCAATGGACTAACTAAAGTATGAGTTGGGTAGTGGATGTGCGTTTTGTTGCTTATGGTTCTCAAATCATTTTTCTTGATATTCTTTCCTGACCCTTTTTCATTAAGCCACTGACAATTCTGGAAAATGTACAAACAGTAGATATTGATGTCTTTTTCGCAAACAGTTTTGGAAAACTAGTTGCAATGCGATTATTATGATGGCTTGTGCTATAGGGGAAAGTTTAGCTTTATCTTTAATAATTTTTTTTCCAATGATGATAAATAATGTTAATGCAGGCTCTGAAAACATCAAAGTTGCATGTACAAATCAATGCATGCAAGTCTTCCAACTATTGGAAATCAAACTTTATCAATCAATCTTTATGGTCATGCACAAACTGTGTAAGTTTGGTCAACATTGAATCAAAAATCATGTGTGCAAGCCAATCATCGATAACTTGTTGATGTTTTTTTCCAAACACAAGGGGCGTTTCATGCTTATATTCTACTTCACCTGTAGTCTTACGTTCATAGACAAACTGTACACGATTGGTGAAGATTGGATGAAAAATGAAGTCTCTGTCCTGAATAATGTCCATTTTTGCATATTTTTTTCACAAAGGGCAATAACTCGGGTGTTTCTGGTCCAATCTTGCTTATATTCAACTTCACCTTTAATCTTATGGTCATAGACAAACTGTGCAGGATTGGTAAAGACTGGATGAAAAATGAAGTCTCTATCCTGTGTAATGTGCATTTTTGCATATTCTTTTCACAAACAAAGGGCAATAACTCTGGTGTTTCTGGTCTGATCTTGCTTATTTTCGACTTCAACTGTAATCTCATGGTAATAGACCAAATGTGCAAGATTGGTGAAGATTGGATGAAAAATGTCCCTCACTATCCTGAATAATGTCCATTTTTGTATATTTTTTAAATAAACAAAGGGCAATAACTCTGGTGTTTGAAACACGATCTGGCCCATTTTGACGTCTGCTGAGATCTGATGGTCAAACACAAACTGTAAAAGTTTGGTTAAGATTGGATGGGAAATAAAGTCTATACGTTGGAAAAGGGCACTTTTTTTGCATGAAAAAGGGGCAATAACTCTGTTGTTACTGTTGTGATCTGACCCAATAATAATCCCATCCGAGATTTTATAGTCTTACACAAACTGTGCACGTTAGGTCAAGACTGAATAAACAAGAGGGCCCTGAGGGCCCTAGGATGCTCACCTGAGACCTTGTAACCCAATTGGAATTTGCATCCCCGAGGCGTATGGAAGGGTATATCCGCCAGTACATTCATGCTTCTAAATGACAATTAAATGTTGCTAAATTACAATTGCATGCTGATAAATTACAATTCCATGTTCCTAATGACAATTACATGTTGCTAAATGATAATTGCTTATTCCACTGTGTCATTCGTTACTAATTAACTGCAACTTCCATGCGACCTAGTGCTTCTTTCGATAGGTTAATTAAATTAAATCACATATTCTTGCGTGTAAATGACAAATGCATCCTCTCTGTGTCATCGTTAAGTGTTTTTGCGAACAAGTTCATATTGCTTTGTACATTTTACTATGTGAATTTGATTAAACCTAGTAATGATAGTTTAGGCATTAAACGATTGAAAGTTTAGCAAGGCGAAAGCAGCAAGCACTTAGCAACAAGAAGTTACTCAAATGCGACTTGACAATTTGTAATATGCCATTCATATGTAACCGGGAACCAGAAATTCCGGCCGTGTCCGTAAAATCGCTGGGAGATATCTAACTCCAAGCTACTTTTGACTAGTTAAGCTCCTGGCTATTTTGGTCGAAAAAAGGTCCCGTTGTTCGTACCGCCTCTGCGAATCAGTAAATGGCCGAGGAAAGCTAGTCTTAGTGAGCACAAGCATGGCGATGTTGAGCTAATACCTTTGTCTGTCAGTACTTTCGTCCGTACGTCCGGGTGCCTGTCTGTCACAAAGCATGTCGTATCTTTTTCCTTAAACCGTTTTTAAGGAATTAATTGAAAAAATAGTTTTGTGTTTAGTGTATCAGTCCTGACGGTTTGCGCATTAACTGCCTGCCCAACCGTCTGTCTGTACGGATGACTTTCAGACATACAACGTATCCGTCCTACAACTTCTGAATAGCTTGAAACACTGCCCGGTTAGCTCAGTGGTTGGTAGACTGGCTTTTCATGTAGGCGGTCCGGGTTCATTCCCTACTCGGCGCATGTGGGTATGATTGGTGGTCAACATACCGGATAGCTGGAGTTTCCTCTTGCACTGCACCCTGCACTGTGTACTGACCGCCCCCTCCCCCCAAACAGCACAACACCACACCAGAATAACAAAAAAATACAACAGAAACAGATTTATGAATCAAAATTCGTCCCAACTTGTGATGAGTTTAAAAGTAAATTAGGCAGGGGTGCTGGTACACACCCCGGGTCCCCACGAAATGCAGTGGCGCGGAGGGACCTCATAAACTACGAAATATGCACATTCAACACACACACACGCACGCACGCGCGTACACCACGCACGCACGCGCGCGCACGCTCGTACACACACATACACACACATACACATCAACACATGTGTCCGAGTGTCCGTCCGCCCGTCTGTCAATGCATGTGTATACATATATATATGCATATCTACTGCTTGGGTTACTCACGAATATTTTATGAAATTGATAATAGAAATCCACAACAACATTAAATCGCTATTTTTCGTTTCTATGTCGTATTTTGTTTATTATTTCATGTTTGTCCTGTAATTAAAATTCTTTGTTGAAAAAAATATTCTTAACGATTACATTTTACGCGAAATGCACGTTCAACAGAACTAGATTGGACTCCAACAGTGTTATTATGACAAAAGCAGTCTACAATATCATCTCCGGAAACAATCGAACATCTGAATTTGCTGTCAAGAATTGTCTCCCGTATATAGTAATTTGCGCTAGAAAGTCAAATTCTTATTGGTTCCCTGTCATGTTATAATGCATTAACATGCTTAACAAAATCCACTAGTTAGTTAATCGCTTGTGACAATCAGCAACAACAAAGTAAATGAGCCTAGTAATGCAGAAAGGAATAGTATGAATAAACATTTCAATACTGCAGCAGGCAAACAAAAAGGCTGAAAGCACTTGTCAATGACATGCAAGAAGCAAGAATTTGGCATTAAGAAGCATGCAGTTACCACGTAGCACAAAGCATATGCATGTAAATAACATAACAATGTCATTAACTGGCGGATATGTATGTCGCTCCATTACGAATATCATAATGCAATAGGAAGTTGTCATTTAGCAACGTGCAATTGTCATTAGCAACACGTAATTGTCATTTAGCAATATGCAATTGTCATTTAGCAACATGCAATTGTCATTTAGTAACATGCATATAGTGGCGGATATACCCTTCCATAGAGGCGTGGCCTATTTTTATCCCAGGGGCATAATTTGAACAACCTTGAATGAACCTCTGGGCCTTGCGGTTTCAGGTTAAGATTTTAAAAGTCATTTTGCTATTTAAGTCTACATAAACCATGTTACCCCTCGGGTGGTGCCCAGATTTGATACCGGGGGGCATAATTTGAACAACCTTTGAAGAGGACCACTATGCAATGTTACGTACCAAATATAGGAAAGCTGTGGGCCTTGCCATTTCAGAGGAGAAGATTTTTAAAGTCATTTTGCTATTCAAGTCTATATAAAACATGTAACCCCCCCCCCTTTGACCAGTTTTGACCCCAGGGGCATAATATGAACAATATTTGTAGAGGACCACTATACAGTGTTACATACCAAATATGAAACCTCTAGGCCTTCTGGTTTCAGGAGAAGAATGTTAATGTCATTTTGCTATTTAAGTCTATATTAACCATGTGACCCCTGGGGTGTTGTCTGTTTTGACCCATGGGGCATTATTTGAACAATCTTTGTAGAGGATGTTAAATACCAAATACGAAACCTCTGGGCCTTGTGGTTTCAGAGAAGATTTTAAAAACATTTTGCTATTTAAGTTTATATTAACCATGTGACCCCCGGGGCGTGGCCAGTTTTGACATCAGGGGCATAATTTGAACAATCTTTGTAGAGGACCACTATACAATGTTACACATCAAATAAGAAACCTCTGGATCTTGTGGTTTCTGAGGAGAAGATTTTTAAAGTCAATTTGCTATTTAAATCTATATAAATCATGTGACCCCCAGGGCGTGGCCAGTTTTGACCCCAGGGGTAAAAATTAAACAATATTTGTAGAGGACCACTAAAGGATGATACATACCAAATATGAAACCTCTGGATCTTGTGGTTTCTGAGGAGAAGATTTTTAAAGTCATTTTGCTATTTAAGTCTATATAAAACATGTGACCCCCAGGGTGTGGCCAGTTTTGACCCCAGGGGTAAAAATTAAAGGCTATTTGTAGAGGACCACTATTGGATGTTATATACCAAATATGAAACCTCTGGGCCTTGGGGTTTCAGAGAAGAAGATTTTTAAAGTCAATTTGCTATTTAAGTCTATATAAATCATGTGACCCACAGGGCTTGGCCAGTTTTGACCCCAGGGGTAAAAATTAAACAATATTTGTAGAGGACCACTAAAGAAAGTTACATACCACATATGAAACCTCTGGATCTTGTGGTTTCTGAGCAGAAGATTTTTAACCATGTGACCCTGGGGCGTAGCCAGTTTTGACCCCACTGGTATAATTTGAACAATCTTTGTAGAGGATCACTATAGGATGTTCCATACCAAATATGAGACCTCTGGGCCTTGTGGTTTCAGAGGAGAAGATTTTTAAAGTCATTTTGCTATATATTCTATATAAACCATGTGACCCCCGGGGGCGTGGCCTGTTTTGACCCCGGAGCATAATTTGAACCATCTTTGTAAAGGACAACTAAAGGATGTTGCATACCAAATATGAATACTCTGGGCCTTGCAGTTTCAGAGGAGAAGATTTTTAAAGTCATTTTGCTATATATTCTATATAAACAATGTGACCCCCAAGGTGTGGCCCGTTTTGACCCCAGGGGCATAATTTGAACAATCTTTGAAGAGGACCACTATAGGATGTTACATACCACATATGAAACCTCTGGGACCTGCAGTTTCAGAGACAATGCCGGAGAGGTGAGCTTATTAAGCTTTATTTCTTGAAAACATCTGGGGCGCATAGTTTCCTAACATCTCTGCCTGGTCTACGCAATACAATTTGGGAAAAAAATTGAAGCGATATCTCATGACTGTCGCTTATATTCCAATATAAATAAAATTATAAATTATAGTTGCCACGTCCGTAAAAGACCATGCATAATGCGTATAACATATATATCATTGTTTCAGCGTTTAAGCTCTGTATGCAAATCTTCTATACAAGTAAACATATTACAAACAGCCTTGTTTTTGCATTATTGTCATACAGGGGTAATTCCTGTAATTAAATATTAATATCTTAATGTATAGCTATATTTGAATAAAAAAGTTTTATTTTACAATCCTAGTATTATATTTTTAATTATCATGTTTTATACACGTTACCGAGTTCTTTTACTGATAATATCCATTTTAAACACATCGATGCTTATTATAAGAACTGCACCCGCACTGCAAAGTAATATTATACATGTAACTTACCATTTAACACAGGGAAACATTGCATATTATATACACACACAGTTTTCTATGTGAATCAGTGTGCTCCAAAAATGGTTTTTAACCGACGACGAACGGGTAAGTAGACTAGCTCAGACTATCCGGTGAATAGTCTAGCTAAAATTTCTAAATCAGTGGAAGAAGGGAAACAACTCCAAATGCACCATGTTTACCAAACTTTTCTATCTCAATTTGTAAAACATTCTGTAAGTTGAGGCCGAGTTGTTTCATCCACTTCAAGTATATTTCTTTATGAAACTTGTATAGATTGTTTATACACTTTTAATGCTGAAGACTTGAATATGTCATTACCATGCCTATACAAATGATTTTTTTTTTCATCCCTAAAAAAGCACATTTTTACAATATATATAAGAGGGTTCCCACAACACGCAGTAAATAAATGCATATTTATTAGGAAATAAAAGTCAAGGAAATCTGTTTTCAAGGCCATGTGTTGTATCATCAAAGGGAGCCACACTTGTTATTTGTTGTGACAGACTGAAATAAAGTGTATTTCTGTGTGCTAATTACGTTGATTTTTCTTGTTTAGAGTAATTACAAGTAAATATGCAACAGACTAAACTCTTACAATAGTTTAAAGATTTTACATATTTGGGAACATACTTTGTGGTATATCTAAAAGGTTTCTCACTTGACAAGATTTTATAGTCAAATGGGAGAAATATACAAACATTTCAGGGCTCTCACTGGAAAATATTTATCTTTCGCCACCAATTTCACCATTTTGTAAACACTGTTGCCATGTTGTAGCCAGTCTGCAGTAACATTAAATGCGTGAAAAAAAAAAAACGTTTACTGAATTACTTCATGGCATCAATCCATGACATATGGCAACTGAAGCCATTGGATTGTGTTATTAATAATCTCATCACCCACACAGTGTTGACACTAAGACCTAAAAATAGCTGTGTTTCTGCTTACACAGCAAAAAACATTTGTTTGTAGACAATTTTAATGGCTGCTGCAATTCGGATCATGATATTTGTTTACTTATTACTATTTTAAGTATAAGAAAGTTGTTGCCACTTACTTTCACCAATTTGAATATTTTATCGCCACTTTTTAAAAATTGTTACATTTGGCGACATTTGCGATAGGCAGCGAGAGCTCTGGATTTATTACACATATCTTGAAATGTTGACCATCAGTCGTTTTTAGCAGGTGGCTGAGTATTATATTTGCAGGGACCCATTCATAAAAAATATAGGTCTATAGTTAATTCACCAGGAATTATTGCTGTGAATATTTCCTAGAAGTTTATGAAGAGATATTTAAAGTGTTTACAGACGCACTGATGCATGTATGTACATATAACAGGACAAAATGCCATTGTATAAGCTTTTTTCGATGGCAATATACAAACTTTGGTAACACGTGGTAGGAGAGCAGGAGGCCACAAGTCACTATCATTGTACTGGAACATGTTGCGGATATGCGCAACAAGACATGTCACTGATTATAAATAATAAGCATTTCTATGTATTATAATAAACACAATGTTACAGGGAACAAGCACAGACCAGTAAATTTCATGGCACAACACACTAAAAATAATTCTACTAGAACTTGCCAATTTGGCTTGGTACTAGCATTAATAATTGACTTTAAGTACAATGACTGACAGAATTGACAACACGCAGTATGAAATGGATTTGGCAACGACTGAACATAAAATAATATGCCCAGTTTTTCAACTTCCATCCAATGGCTTCAGAGAAGTTGTTACAAGCAAAATACAAAATGCTGATAACAAACGACAGACAACAAACAACTGACAACAGACGATGACTGACCAAAATAGCTCACACCAGAGCATTTCAAGCTCAAGTGAGCTAAAAATCTGTTCTGTGCATTCATACTGTATTTGGACAGCATGGCACTGAGGCAGCGACTATTGTTTACTTACCTTGGCAAGAACTTGTGTTTGCAATCCTTGACTGGACAACCATCCCAACCACAGTCACTTCCACCTAGGCAGGAGGGAGGTCAGTACAGGTCCAGTGTCTGGCTCGAGAACTCGAGCCCCTGGCTGACCAATTTGTCCTCCGTACTTCAACTGTGTATACACAACAGAAATATAAAAAGATCACGTGGATGGAATGCTCGTAAGTATAACAATAAGTTAAGAATTTATTCAAACTTTTAATGTGATTATGTGAGTACTCAACTGGCCACCTGTAGTCGAAAAGTGAGAAGTGTTCTTCTATAAGACAAAGGACATACCGGGTACATATCTTTCAATTAAATAATTAATTAATAATTAGCGCTTTACCACACTGATTTAAAATCATGAACCATTGCTTAAAACAATATTACAAAACTCATCTGCAGAATCATTGTGAACATTTTAAAATCAGATGCAGTCAGTAATTATTCCATGATTATCCCAAGTTTCTATGGTGAGAGTATTAACATAATTATAACCTACATTGATGTCATTGTATTGTCAGGTTGAAATAAATTCACATGTAGATGGAAAATGCAGCCAAAACATACTATACTACATACTATAGAACATACAGTTCTATAATACTAAACTACCTGTGCAGGTTGCGAGGCCTGTCTCACCATCTCATGGGCGTCACCAACACTGCTGAGCAGTCGGTCTGTTACCGTGAGGATCGTATCCACAGCCTCTTCCTGGGTCTCCTCAGCCTCGCAATGACACCCTGGAAAATATGGGAAACATAGGCATGAAATGCAAACCCTGGGTACATATTGACAGTGTTGGTTTTTTTAACTTAATCTTGTTTAATATAAATTTTGTCAATTGTAACAAAGACCATTCTGTATTCCCTGTGCAGGGTTTTACATCAATGTGAAATTTTAGGGGTCGACAGGACTCAGGTAGATGATTTACAGGGGTCCTGTCAATAAAGGTGGGGTCCCAATTACCGTGTTTGCTTGTTTTTGCTGTTAATTTATTTTGTGACTTTGTGTAATTGAAACATACTTTAGAGTGTTTAAACATGACATTTTACATTTTGGGGAAGCAAATGAAAGGCGAAAATATTTATTTGCTGGCCATTGAACCATTTGCAATATGAATGAATGCTAACTGAGTCGAAAGTAGAGCCATCATTAACAAGAGGGCCCTGAGGGCCCTAGAACGCTCACCTGAGACCTCGTAACCCAATTAGAATTTGCATCTCTGAGATGTGGCTTATTTTTATCCCAGGGGCATAATTTGAACAATCTTTACAAACACCTCTGGGCGTTGTGGTTTCAGGTAAAGCTTTTTAAAGTCATTCTGCTATTTGAGTCTAAATAAACCATGTGTCCCTTGGGGTGTGGCCAGATTTGACCCCAGGGGCATAATTTGAACAATCTTTGGAGAGGACCACTATGCAATGTTACATACTGCATATAGGAAAGCTGTGGGCCTTGCCGTTTCAGAGGAGAGGATTTTTAAAGTCAGTTTGCTATTTAAGTCTATATAAACCATGTGACACCCTGGGCGTGACCAGTTTTGACCCAAGGGGCATAATTTGAACAATATTTGTAGAGGACCACATTTACATACCAAATATGAAGCCTCTAGGCCTTGCGGTTTCAGAGAATTAGAATTTTAAAGTCATTTTGCTATATAAGTTTATATAAACCATGTGACCCCTGGGGTGTGGTTAGTTTTGACCCATGAGAAGAATTTTATAGTCTATAAATAAACCATGTGACCCCCAGGGTGTGGCCACTTTCTACCCCAGGGGCATAATTTGAACAATCTTTGTAGAGGACCACTATAGGATGCTACATACGAAATACGAAACCTTTGGGCCTTGCAGTTTCAGGCGAAGATTTTAAAAGACATTTTGCTATTTATGTTTATATAAACCGTGTGACCCCGGGGCGTGGCCACTTTTGACCCCAGGGGCATAATTTGAACAATCTTTGTAGAGGACCACTATAGGATGTTACACACCAAATATGAAACCTCTGGGCCTTGTGGTTTCAGAGGAGAAGATTTTTAAAGTCATTTTGCTATATATTCTATATTAACCATGTGACCCCATGGGGCGTGGCCAAGTCTGACTCTAGGGGCATAAATTGAATAATATTTGTAGAGGGCCACTATAGGATGCTACATACCATATATGAAACCTCTGGGCCTTGCGGTTTCAGAGAAGATTTTCAAAGACATTTTGCCATTTAAGTCTATATAAACCATGTGACCCCCAGGGCGTAGCCAGTTTTGACCCCAGGGGCATAATTTGAACAATCTTTGTAGAGGACCACTATCGGATGTTACATACCAAATATGAAACCTCTGGGCCTTGTGGTTTCAGAGAAGATTTTAAAGGTCAATTTGCTACATATTCTATATAAACCAAGTGAACCCCAGGCGTGCCCCGTTTTGACCCCAGGGGCATAATTTGAACAAACTTTGTAAACAACCACTAAAGGATGTTACAAACCAAATATAAAACCTCTGGGCCTTACAGTTTCAGAGAGGAGATTTTTAAAGTCATTTTGCTATATATTCTATATAAACAATGTGACCCCCGGGGCGTGGCCAGTTTTGACCCCAGGGGCATAATTTGAACAATCTTTGTAGAGGACCACTGTAGGATGTTACATACCTAATATGAAACCTCTGGGCCTTGCGGTTTCAGAGAAGATTTTTTAAGTTTACACTTTTTAACTGTATTTGTAGCTCTGGTGACCTACATTTGCAGCGGACTGTAATTATTTGAACAACTTTGAAAGAGGGTCAGTAAGTGATCATTCCCGTGAAGTTTGGTAAAAATCTGTCAAGTGGTTTAGGAGGAGATGTCGTTTGAATAAAAAATTGACGGACGCACGCACGGACGACGGACAGCTGGCAATCACAAAAGCTCACCATGAGCACTTTGTGCTCAGGTGAGCTAAAAATAGCACACAGCGTATTGGATTATTTAAATATAAAAGAATAAATTATAAATGTTTATATTTATACCTAACTGGAACATTTCAGTAGTATATTTCTGTAAATTATTCACATCTACGCCCAAAAATCATTTCATCTCAATAGGCTTGTGTTCTTTCTTGAATTTAGCACCCAATTCAGCTTACAACGAAACACACTACATTTGCATTTGCGAGATAAATATCGAAGTTTTCAGATTAAGAGTCTGTGTGCCTAGCAACGACAGGTGCGCGAACATATGATTGGTCAATAGTCAACAAGAAACACAACTTGTACAACGCTGTACAGACATGACTAACTGGAGTTGTCTTCCTTGTAATTATCAGAGTACCGATACATTAGAAATATTGTGCGTCTGATGTGACGCAGATTTTTTTTAATGACGGGTCCTGACTGACAACATATGCATATTTGACGTAGAAAATTGCGTCCCGTAAATCTCTGCCTGTGTAAAATAATACATGAGCAATAAAAGACCGCATGTTTTAAATCTCACTTAAGAAAGATGCTGCACACTCACATCTGGTATATGGGGCTCTGATGGCCACATGTGTGGGATCTTTATCGCCAGTCAACATGGCTGAATGATGTCTGCACTCTTTGCGAAAAACTGTGTCAACACCTTCTCATGGGACAGATTGAGATTTTTGTCTTGCTTCGAGGTCTGCAAAGGATGATTTAGTTTCAACCTATCTACTTAAGCTCCATAACATTCAAATGGCTTACAGAGACACGTACAAGCCAATTAAAACCGTTAGTTGGTATCTGAATTTGACTTCTTTGAGGTCTGCTATACAAAGAAACATGTTTGTATTGAGACACTGTTCAGTATCGGAGATATTCAACCTGAACCATAATACCATTTTAGTACCATATGTCCAACGTGCAATCTTGTTTATATGTAATTCTACAAGCATTTTTCTCCTGCTATAGTTTGTAAGAATGAAATGTTTTACTTAAGAATGTGAACACTATTGGAGAGTTAAAATAATGACATCATCTGTCCACAAAGCAATTACAGATGATATTAAGACAGGCAAATGTCTGAGCTGAAATCTGGCATGTCAATCTTGTCTGTGAGAAGGTCAACACTCTTCCATTAAGGGAAGTCTGGGAGTACTTTACTCCCAGTTTTTGTCACAGGACTTCCAAAATTTTAGCCAAGGATGTTCCATCATGTAAGGATGAACAAGTTAGAAGAAAAATTAAGTAATTTATCTAAATGTTAACCTCTTTCACTAAATAAATTGGCATATAAACACTTGACGAAAAGAACTGGCCTTAAAAACACCTTGAATTTTATACATTACTACTTAATTTCATTTCTGAAATACTCAGGACTTATGTAGCGCAATACTGTCAAAACTTCCAAATATTATGAGGTAAACTTTCAAAATCAGAGACCAGGAAGTTCAAACTTCCAGTTTTCAAAGGTTAATGAAAGCCCTGTTTAATAAAAGTTTTGTAGCGCATACCAACCTAATTTTTGTATCTCCATCGATGTGCAGTCATAAGTCCAGATATGATGCGTAGCTGCGTAAAATATGCATGAAAAGTGTGAAATTGCTTTGATACAGGAAATCAGCATAAACTGTTTAGACATAGTATTGATTCTGCCCATACAAAAAATAGCTCAGAATCCACCATTACGTCTAATTATTTGGACTTTTCTGCACATGGATCCACATAATCCATTACTGGCTCATTGCTGCACTAAATATTTCAAGACAATTTCACTGTCCAAAGGATTGTTCTGTAGTAGGGTGATGTATAAGGGACACTTACACTGCCTTGCTATATGAGCTAGCTTTTATAGCTAGAGGTCCCGGGTTCGATTCCCATTTTGGCTTGGAATTTTTTCAGCTGGGTTACATTGGTGCCCAACATAAATAAACCCACTGAGGTCAGTACGACATCCCACAGATGTCAAGGCAGAAGGAAATTCGTGGAAAAATTTCATACATGGAGGGAGAGTATGTAGTAGGGTGATGTATAAGGGACACTTATACTGCCTTGCTTTATGAGCTAGCTTTTATAGTGACACGGTAAGAGCGTTTGCCTAGGAACCGGGAGGTCCCGGGTTTGATTCCCATTGTGGCTTGGGATTTTTTCGGCTGGGTTATATTTCTAACGTATATTCGTTATGAAAAGTAAATAAATGTTGACATACTATGATTCATAGGCACATGTAATGTCCTATTGTTCATTGTAATCATGTGTACAGTTCACCATTCATTTGTTTAGAATTTTCATAATTGATGTAACGCAGTCCGTACACTTTAACCGCATCACTGAAAAGCTAACTCAACATCAACGCTGTTGGAAGTGACCATATTCACTACACTCCTCCCCTCTTTATCTTTTGAGAACCCAGAGCCCTTGTAGAAATTTCCAGCTCCATGAGCTTCGTGAGACCTCGTCACTTCTCCAGCTCCCTTGAGCTCAACCCCCTACATGCTCTGTTCCCTTAAGACAAATTGGGAGCCTGACCAAGTTTACTTCTGACACCAATGATGTAACTAATGGTCACCCAAACAGGCAGTAACCATAGCTGATGTTGCTTAACTTCACAACACAGTCAGTACACTTCAACCGCGTCACTGAAAAGCTAGCTCAACAGAACGCTGTTGGAAGTTATCATATTCACTACATAATGTATACTGTGTTCCGATGGAGTCGCGGTACTAACAATTTTTTGGAATAACCAAATGGAAAGATAACACTTACAACTTTTAATAAAAAATTATTAGGTGTAAAAATGCCTTAAGGTAGTGTACCCGTAAAAACAATTATTTCCAATGTAAATAATAATATTATTGTTATTATCTGTATTATCTTATGGATAGAAATACCAAATATTAGAAACTTTTACCGTCAAAGAAGAAAGTTATTGCAATTTTAATATTCTATAGACCAGTCTGCCATTTTTGCCACAAAGCATTTGACCCCTAGGCTAGATAAAAGTGAAAACATCACTCATTTTTGCAAATATATTCTCTACTCTAGTGTTTATATAATTCATATACATTGTATAATAATAAAATAAACACATTAAAACATTAGCAGTTGTATTTTGTCGTATATGGTTATATATGTTTGATTCACAGCAACAAAATTACTGCTCTCAGAGCTGATCTATTCTAGACCATGTTCACAAAAATCGAGTTTTGTAGATTAATCAATCAGGTATAAATAAATTAATTGACTTATTTTTTATGTGTTACATATAAACACATATAAAAGTGTTTTAAAAAGTAGTTTGCCCGTACAGTTTTCAAAATAATTTATGATAATATCACAATGCCTAAAATATTATTACAATGAATATCCAGGCAGTATTTAACAACTAGTGTCACAATAATTACATTACTGTTTTTGAATAAAAATTAAACACTGTTCTTTGTGCCCAACTCGAAAATATGTACACAGACATCACAAATATATAAATAAAATACATTTAAGATGAATTAAAATATATAATATTGCCAATTATATAACTTATGCAGCAACAACAACAAATATCAATTTCATATAAAAATATCAACTGAAATAGACAATTAAGTATGCTCTACAAAATATTACAATGTTATACATTATTACTATCCTTTCTGTGTTTTGTTTATAGAAAAGGATATATAATATTATTTATATAATACTGCATCATCAATTCTATAAAATATTGTAAAACCATAAGAGCAATATTCAATCCAATCAGCACAAAGACACTCAACAGTATACATGAATTTTGTGTTCATCATTTCCTATACTGAACAGTATGTTAACAATTCAACTAATCCTTTCCTAAACATTGGGCTAGCTTTGGAATCACTTCATCCAACACTTTTTTTGCACTTGTAACTCTAGGCAACCCATCAGAATTTTTGGAGGTAAACACATCTCGCAGTCCATCTTCACCACCACGTCGAAAAATCATGTTTAAATGTTTATAGTGAAGACCAGAACCTGCTATGTTTTCTGCTGTTGGCCTCTTGCAGATACCTTTGTACACTAGCTGGTCAAGACTGCCTAGGTTCAGGGCTTTAGCATTGTTGTACAGTAATGAATTGGCTACTGCAGATAGCGTGAAGCTGTATGACATGAGGTCCTTCGGTGATATTTTGACAAATTTCAATAACCTTCCTAGTGCCTGAACATCTGCCATGGCATTATGAGCATCATATGTGGTCCCTAACAATGTTTTTACCAGGTCTACCTGCTTCAGTGATGTTTTTGGGAATAGCTTTCGGAAAACTGCTAGTGAATCAATCAAAGCGGCAACAGGGAACGTATCTAGCTGACCAGTATTTTTCAATGTTGTGACTAGAATTGGGAAGTCGAAACGCCTACCATTATGGGCGACCAAACACACGTTGTCATATTTCTGAATCCAGGTTGACAATTGCTGTACAGCTGTTCTGATCGATACTGCCAACACTCCAGTTCCCTGCACCTTCATTTCACCATCATCCAGTGTAATGCCCGTAACAGCAGATGCCTCAGGATTAATGGGTATTTTGGGGATAACATAGGTATTAAATTGTCCCCCATATTCTACGTCTACTGCCGCAATCGGGGTTATGTGTGGCATGATTCTTCCTTCAACTGAAAACAGTGTTATTTGTGATTATAATAAGAATATGTGCATTAATTATTTTATATAACTGCAATATAACAAATGAAATAATTGACCTAAAAAGAACCTGTACTTTCTGGAAAAAAATGTAAAATAAGTATTCTTTTTGAACTATTGTATTGTTTCATACATTTACATAATAATGTGATATAATAAGTATACAATACAAGGAGTCAAGAACACCCTGTGTTTTCTTCCCCAAAATTATTGACAGTATTCAAAACAAACACTCCCACAGCCATTTCACACATGAATATCTACATATAATATCCATAATCACACATACTTAGACCAGTTGTCTCCAGATCAAATGTTATAATTCTTGGCGTGTGATGAAGGGTGACAGCTTTGAAGTTCCCTCGACGTATGGCATCAGGAACTTTCTCAACATCTACAGTCTCCTCATGGCCGATACCTGTAAAATATGTTATGTCTAATATTATCACTTTAAAATGTATACATTTAAAAAAAAAATAGTTTTCACAAAATTATAATTATTTTGATTATAAAAGTACTGTCCAGAATAATTCACAATATAGTTGCCTACTCTTTTAACATATAGAAAATGACATATTTTCATTTAAATTCAATGAACATGACATGTAAATGTAGTTCATCTCTATAAAGTACTATGTCATTGAGTGTACACTGGGATACATGTTTTTAATTCTAAATAACAGAAACCAATATAAATCAGCATTTACATTCTGACATAATAAACAACAAGTGACATGACACACAGTGCTTTGATACTCACCAGATTGATATGTGTCTCCTTCTAGAACTTCCAGTGCGCCCTGGTTTGTCGCTCTTTCTTGTTTCAGTTGGAGCCGTCTGCGTTTCGTGGCTGGTAAGGCAGCTTTGTCACCCATCACTTCCCTGCGTTTCATGCATTTCTCTGCATAACTTACAGTGTGACATCCCGGTGATAGACCAAGCATTGAGCAACCCTGTTGAAAACAGTTTTTCTTAATATAACAAAAGCTACAATTTGTGTGACTATTTTAATATAAGCATTTACAACTTTTGATCAGTTAAATTTAAAATTATTCAGTGTTATTTTCATTCAAATGTGATCAAAATGATACAAATTCAATAATTTATTACAATCTAATTAGTGCTTGAACATACACACTGCTTATCCTACTTCTTCCAGTGTTCTGTTGTTGCATCATCAGCTATACCTGTAACAAAAACATAAAGAACAATACAACAAGTAACTAAAATTAAACATTACAATAAAACATACTTCTCAGTGGCAAAATTTCATGCTGAAAAAATAACTTTCATGCTGACAAAAGAACATTAGCAATGAACAAAAACAAGAAAAGTTTTTTTTGTAACATTTATAACTAGTACAACAATAACAAAAACTGATTGTACCAATTACAATTTATAAGCATACAGTACAGCTCACGCGAAATCATCAAATTCCTCGTTCCGCGGAGTTTAATGGCAGCGAGTCGACTCGGCATCGACCATCGTAGCCGCGTCTGTTCGCCGAGGCACACCGCGTCTGTTCGCCGAGGCACTCCGCATCAGTTTCCGCGGTATGATGCCGAGGCATCCTGCGTATCATCTTGTTAAATAATTCAATTACATGTATATGCCGAAACAATTAATTTTACTGTGTTGTTGTTTTCAAAATACTGTTTAGGTAAAACTGGCCGTATTTCGATTTGAACACGTTTTTACGACATTCCCAAGTGAATGCATAAAATTTACATTTTTATATTGTTGTGATATGATTATCTTATTTGGTAAAATTATGTGATATGAAAATATTTAGATTTTGGCACCGGTTCACAATAATTGTATTGTTATAAGTGTTTACTATTTGGTAAATTTATGTTAGGTAAAAATTATGATGGATTTTCGACACCGACTGCTAATACTTAGTCACTAGGCGTACGTTCTTTGTTCCGAATTAAAAGAAAATTTAGGGCATGTAGATTAATCTCATGTATTTAGCGTGTTCGTTTCGTAAATATTTCTTCAAATTATTGACGTCAACTTTGAGGGGCTATTTCTCGGCTTTGGAATGACCTAGAAAGACACTTCAAAATTCTTGGGAAAATTTCATCATTTCTAAAAATATTTCAATAACGCTTATTAATATTCATGTGAACTTTACAATCCGCAAATGAAAGGGCAGATATACATATAACGCGAGGTCAGCGTGTCAGCCGAAATTCAGTGGGTTGAGCGTCATTGTTAAGTTCAAGTTCAAACGTTTTATTTTAAGTCAAGTTTATTGCATGAAACAGTTTACAATGTTTTTAGCAGTACATACAATAGGTCTGTCAGATTTTCATAGCCCCCATTTTGTGTATTTCACACCTGATGCATTTTTTTTTATTGACGTATGTTTGGTTGTATTTTTAGACGTCCAGGACGCAAAGAAGCCGTTTTCGCACCTAGATGTTGTTTTTGCCATCATGTTTGAGCTGAGATAATTAGCAGTTTGAAGCCACATCAAGAACCAAGATTCAATTGTACCAATAACTTTGGATGTTGTTTTGTTAGCGATGCCAATTATCTCCTAATTATAACATATTGTTTGAACATGTCTATATGCAGACGGTACAGTTACACACTATACATGTATATAGTGTACTTGTAAAATTTCTCCTCGGCGTTCCGCCGTGTGAATGGACACGGCGGCATTCCGCGGATCGATGCTGAGTGCCTCGGCGATTCGCCGCGGATCGATGCCGAGTGCCTCGGCGATTCGCCGCGGATCGATGCCGAGTGCCTCGGCGATTCGTCGCAGAACAAAAAGATATGTCCGCGGCGTAGCCGAGTGATTTGTTGGTTTCGCGTGAGCTGTACTGTACCTTTGAAATGTAATGCCGTCCATCGTTTACAAAAGCTGCTGTGGCTTTGACCCTGTAATCAATACTTTTAGTGTGTCCATAGTGGTGGCTTTTAGGAGCCCTCAATGTAACCTCTTTGTTAGCATGTTCACACTGCTGACTAGAGCCAAGGTCTATGTATTGGTGAGCATTGGATGTTATAGGGTTGAAGATTTTATCAAGCCGTATGCGCAAGTTTTCATCTCGAAGTGGAGCTTTGTATGGAAAACTTCTATGAATATATTTCTCTCCCGGTTTTCTATTATATCCACAAAATCTAGAATGGCACTTACTATGGTCACCAAACTGATGTGGGATAAGAGCTTGAAGGTTCTCTTCCATTCCGTCTTTGTCACCGGCATTCTTGGCAAAAGCGTACTTCAAACACTTTTCTAAATGTGATATTACTGGCTTGGAAATTTTTACACCCTTTTCAGACTTAAGTTTGTACATGCTTTTTGTGACATTTTTAACCACATGATTTTTATCGAAGCGTTTTTTCATCATGATATTCATATCACCTCTTATTTTTGATATAAGTGTGTTGTCACCGTCACCTTCAATGAATTCAATTGGTGTACCTTCACTGCACAGTTCTCGCACGCCTAGCACACCAGTTGTGGCCTCCATTGCTCTCGCACTACCTGTATGATTACGAACACAGGAATGTTGTCGTACTTTATGACCTGGACGTTTCCTTCGCCACCAGCTACAAACAGCACATGTACGATGCCCTACAACTGTCTTGATTATCTTCTTCCGATGTGCTGACTTGGCAGTGCTCATGAAGAAAGTATGTGCTGTTTTAAGAAAACGAAATTATTAAAGCACTGTTCTCACCGCAGTACAAAAATGTCAATTTGAAATAACTGAAAATACTGGAAATACTTTAAAGAAAAATCAGGCATGTAAAAATTTAACTTTTTTCTTGAAATACTTATTATGAAATAAGGTGTATGACATTTACAAATAATATAGCTTATATTATTTATATCCTCACATGTCAATGAATCAAATCCTCTCTTGTGCCAGGCTGTGTCTACTGCAACAGACATTCCAGTTCTTGTTCGGCATGGATACCTAGATGCTAGCTTGACCTTGGCCTTCGTTCCTTGTTTTCTGGATATGTGTGCAGTCTGATGAAGGCGATGTCGGCGGATCTTTGTAGTATAGCTGCTACAAGCTGGAGTGCTAAAAATACAGATAACAACATAAAAAATATACCACTTGGATGTTTTTATATTGTAAATATACTAAAATTGCTTAAAAAAATTAAGATTCATTAAAACTCATCTAAATTGTAATTCAAATTTAAAGGAGATAATAGTAAAAATGAAAAATAATTACATGGTAGTGTTTGACGAATTGACTATGTGTTCCCGTTCACTTATAGTGTCAGTATTTTGACACTCAGCTTCCACATCAGTGTCATCATCAGACCAGGCTGTGCTTGCAGCAGAATCTTGGAGCCTTAACCTGTTTTATAATGTATAACATCTTAGTATTTATTTTTTATTATACCTCTACGCTGATATCGGTCTGACACAAAGGTGCCTGATATAATTTTTTTATAACAGGTTAGTAAGCGTTTATATCAGTCAATGTTTGGAGGTACGTCATATTACTTGGAATCAACTATAAAGTCATCATTTTCGGTAGAAATAAATCAGATTCAACAAAACAAACAATTTGATACCAAGATGTAGTAAATTTTAGACACAAAAAGCAACAAAAACAGCTAAAAAAAGTATTTTGCACATAATTAAGAATGACTCTGCAAGTGCACATGACGTCATGCAAAACGCGTCATTACGTCATACAACAGATCCATTCGCGCTAAAAATGCAGAGGCGTATTGATTATATTTTATTATTTCTTAAAAAAATTGGGTGATTGGTATGATAAACAGAAAAACTGGTTACTGTCGTATCATTTTGTAATATATCAGGTCTGGCGCGAATAAAATAAAGGTTCAGCAAGCCTCGCCGTTATTTTATTCTAAGCCTCACCCGATATATTACAAAACAATAGGTCAGTTACTTGTTATTCTCTATTTGGCTAAAAATATTAAAGAGTAAAGCAAAACATAGATTACATTTTTAAAGCTCAATGTACCAACATTAAATATCATATTAAATATGGGATAAGTTACTTTGAACATTTTAACCACAATGTTAAGCAGATAAAAAACATACCTGAGGGAAGGTGAAGCATCCGGAAGAAGACATACCCCAAGATCTTGTATCATGCCTTCCATTGATGACTGAGCGTCAATGGACTCCTGTTCTGCCACTGCTCTGTAAATTAGTTATGTATGCATTAACACATTTGACAAAATATTTTGTTTCCTAAATTTATATTTAAATTAACAAATACAACACCAATTAAACAATTATTATTGTGATAAATCTGTTAATATAAAAAGAAATGTTTTGTCAAAATTTATTGCTAATCATAAACCAACTGCGTATATTATATGACTCGAATCTTTTTAATCGCATGGATTACTTTACACACCCCATTTCCTGTTGGAAAGCTTCTACAGCTGCTGAATGTGAAGAATCTCTGGCAACTGTTTCCACGACAGCTCCAGCTCGACTTTCCATCAACTTGAGATTTTTTGCATTGACCGGCTTCATATTCAGTGTGGACAGCATGTTATTCACACGCACTGGACCACCAATGCTGTCGATCATTGCTAAATATAAAATACAACATTTACTAAAAAAATCTTATTCTAGTTTAAATTCAGAATAACCATATAATTAAGATCATATTTTACAATATTTATAAATACAGTTTATGGTGTCAAAATTCACAAGAGAATCAGCAATAAAGGAAAGTGATAGGAGGAGAGTTGCATGTGGGTAATAACAATACGCCCGGTAAGGTGTGTTTGTAGAGTGGTGTGCAACTGTTTTGTAGTCGTGTGTTCAAAGCCCATGATGGATGCACTCTTCATCTTGCATTTACGATAGGTTAAATAAGTAAAATCATTAAATTACGAAATTCTAAACAGTTTCAGAAAAAGTTTTCTCTATTATCATTATGATAGTCATTAAACAATTTTAACTTCAAGGTAATAAACTTTGTACACACCGATTCCAAGCTTTGTGTTTGCAGCAAAACATGGCATTCCCTGGCAACCCTGGCTGGATGGTTCACGGTAGGTTTTTCCGCATGCCACGGTATTGACAAAGCCACAATCGATGTTGTTACATTTAACGTATAAATATCCCCCCAGGCCTTTAAGCAATTCACCTTTGATTGTTGTTATTGTCAATGGCACTGGTCCAAGTCTGCATTGTTTACAAAATCTTAAATTTTCAAGCAAAACTTCCCATTCGACGAGTCTCCTTCCTTCTTTCCATCGATTATTTATTATGTCATCCGACTCACCACATGTATCTTGAACAAAATTATTGTCTTTACAATATTCGTGATCTTTTAATTCATTTTCTTTTTGTTTAACGATCTTTTTTTTAGAAACGAACCTGCCTTTCGCATTTCGATTTTCCATTGTAAATGACAACAAGAAGTGACGTCATAACATTTCCGGTTACTTTCGCTTTAATATTTTTAATAACTTTTCGTTTTGTTGGCACTTAGTGATGAATAAAATAAAATTACATTTCATTTTACCTATAATAAACGAAATAAAACGTTCTAGCAAATAAAAAATGAAAATATCAGAGAAAAAACGATGTTCAACGAACTGTAGCGAATGTAACCGTAATCACCCGAATAAATTACGAATAATGTCGACATCGACCGACATCGCAAAAAAACGCGGGAGTTTATTACGGGTACACTACCTTAAACACACAAGGTAATCAACAAAAAAACAATTATTTTATTTGGAATACCTGCAAAACACCAAACCACACAACACGGTCTATAGGTTAAATTTGACAACTTGGATGAGTCGCGGTAATCGGTAACAAGGGAAGCAATCCTTGCCAATTTTGAAAACTAAATAAGTGCACAGTATAACCTTATTTATCGGAAAGGAAATAACTTATGTACAAAACCCACGGGGAAATACTCCTACTAATTTGGCAAAGACGACTGAGTAAAAACAATATCTTATTAAATTCTGCAATTAAATCGGATGAGACTCTTAGAAGAAATGCATTATACAAGCATGTTTAAACAAAAAAGAATGTACTTTGCAAATATTCTATGCATTTTCAGATAGTTTTCATAATAAGAAGCCGACACTAGAAAAAGAGGTGGGTTTTGTTTACAAGATATGTCCACTAGATGACTTTTATTATTTACCGCGACACCGTCCGTACCGCGACTCGATCCGAATACAGTATAGCAGCAAAATCTAGAATTTTCATAATGTAGCAGCCAAGTCATTGTTAATTTTATGTGTAAATAAA